>JAPSGF010000004.1:26700380-26755748 GCA_035772895.1 Perdix hodgsoniae | reverse complement strand
CCCTTCCCTTCCCTTCCCTTCCCTTCCCTTCCCTTCCCTTCCCTTTCTTTTTTCTTTTTCCCCCACAGAACCTAGGTTTAAAGCCTATTTTTTTCCCCCACAAAACTTTGCTGGAAAGCCTTTTTATTTTTTTTTTTTTCTACCAGGATGAGGAATTGGTGTCCCTAAGGAATTAGATCTGCTCATGAGCTGGCAGCTCCAGCATGACCCATCCTCTCCAGTCCAAAGGCAGCCACACTTGTTCCCAGATGCTGGGGACTGTGATGGGCCGCCTCAGTGGCATTTGCCTGTGCAGATAAATCTGGAACAGAATAATGTTCCCTACTACAGCACTGCATGTGGCTGTGCTTCTAATGGACATGGCCTTCTCTGCGCTACAATAGACATGCCTGTCTTCACTACCTGACCTCAAATCCCTCAAAGCAGGACAAAACCCAGACAAAAATATCACCTTGTTCATACATAATAAAAGAATCATTTTCACCCTAAACCAGGGCTTATTTTGCTCTAAAACTGGCATGCTCTCAATGGAAAATGGGCCTGATACTGCTCTCACAAAATGTGCAGAGGTGAACCCATTTGTTTATACTGAACTAGGAAAATCCCTGTGCTTTACTGCAGTTACAAATGCTTTTCATACTACTGTTTGAGACTTCTGTTTTTTCCTCTGGCCTGGAAGACATTTCTCTCAGACTGTCAAGTACTTGTTAACCCCATTTATGGGAAATGAATGGCTGACTCAGAGGGAAGGATGACACTTATTAGATCACCAGCACCCCATGGGTTTTCCTTGGAGGCTTCTCAGCTAAATATTAGCTAGGAAAACATAAGGCCATGAGGGCTGATGCACCAATGCCAAGCACTATTTCACCCACTGGAGCCCCATTGGTTCTGGCACACATGTGCCCCACTGAGCCCCAGCTCCTGTACAGGAGGTCTCACACAGACCTCGCCTCTTGCCACATACTCATTCTTTCCGAACTCTGTTGTCCCAGTCCAGCCACAGCCTGCAAGCCTTCCTGGTGCTGTCCAACAGCAAATTGAAATGCTTCTGGGCAGTGTTTGCTGCCTCTCCCACCACACTTGCTCCAAATCTGGTGGGGCAGTGGTTGACAGCCAGCTATGCCTCCCTGTCCCTCCCAGGCCATCTTGTCTATTCTAGTGGGCAACTTGCCCTGCTGCATTCCCAGGTCTTCTACGGCTGTAGGACCCCATCTGCACTTTTCAGAAGGCAAGCTACAATACCCAGAGCCATGGGAGGAGGACAAGGACAGCTGCAAGCATAGCTTGGCAGCATCTGAGACCTCAGGTGGTGAGTGACCATGTTGGAACATTTGCGCTCTAAGATCGGTTGCATACCTGATTAACCTGAGCAAATCATGACCAAGAGGGACTCATGGTGTGTCCCAGAGTCCATCACACTCTCAGCAATCTCAGATCTGCCAGGAATGTGGGCTCCCAAATTGGTCTCCGAGCACAGGTCTGGAGTCAGCTGGAGACATGTCCAAATGGAGGGAAGCCAGCTCCATTGTCAATGGATGTAGACTGTGGGCAAGCTGGAGAGCTGCAGAAGTTGGAACCCAAGTGGATGCTTACTGATAACTGCCCAGAAGAGAAGCTTTTGTTTAATCTGAGATCACAATATCATGTTGATTCTCTGAAGAAATTTTTATCCTGAATTACTGAAGTGGAAAACATTCCTTAAAGTAAAACACTCTTTGTTATTGAGTTACATTTCTCTAGAATTTTAACATTATTGTTCTCCCTATATAATAAAATGGGTTGCATTTTTTTTTATCCTTCTGTTGCACAGATGCTTTCATTAAATTTCTCAGAATGCTGAAAAGTTTTGGTGACAGAAGACATTTTATACAGTCTGGATACATCCATTACACAGGAGATGCATACTAGTCTATTGTGTAGGCTTTGCATTCTTTGTTTCACTTGAATGTCATTTATTCTGTATACTGCTGTATAAAAGATGTTCAGATGCTACACAGAAAGTACTCTGTATGTGAAAGAAAAAGTGAAATGGAGCAAACCCACCATTCATCACATTAAGCAGATGTAAAAACTGCCCAGATCTCTGCTCAGCCCTCCTCTGTCTCCCAGATCACGTCAAAGCATCACCCAGGACATGAGCCAGGAGCACTGAAAGAGACTGTGGACTGGAGGGCACTATGCTCCTATCAGCCAGCAATGGATGCCTGCAGCAGCCTCTCTAAATCTCAGCAGGTGATTTCAATATGTGGTGAATAAAATTTTGATGCAGGCCGTGGTCCCCATAGTGGCTGGCATACAGCTCCAGTCATGTCACAAACTTATGGCAAGTTGTTGAATGTGTTGATGCATTGAAACTGGGTTGTTGCACTGTACCAGGTGAAAGTTATCCCAGAAGGGCTATTCCACATGCTGAGATGACTGTCTTTCCTCTTTGCTTTAAAAGCGATTGTTTTTAATGGCTTTTAGTACTAACCATTCAAAATGGCTTTTCCAGTCCAGCTGAAAACTGGACACATGCTTCAGAGGTCTGTAAGGCTCTTTAGTACACTCTTTTATGAGGTCTTATGCTTAGGTAATAATAATATAATTAAATTTTAACCACTGGTTCTGAAATTTTCCAAACCTAATGCCTTTTATTTTTCTTTTTGCTTGTGTTTTTAGGAAGGTGGAGGGAGAATGTATCATGAGTGGCTTTGTGTTGCAGAGGCAGGTGGTCCAGCACAGCTATATGTCTGTGCCAGAGGCATTAGTGTAATCTGGTTCCTGTATGTAGTGCCAGGTTATCTGTAAACATACCTACCTCTGCTTTTGCTTTAATCCCTGCCTCTTTCCATGTACGTGTTCTGGTATTTGCCATCCTACATGCAGCAGAGGCAGTTGGACTCTGGGCTATGGTGTGGAGCAAGATCGGGGCACACAGGCAAATCCCAGCATCTTGAACCCATGGGGCTGAGGAACATCTTTTTTTTTTTCTTTTTCTAGAAGGCTTAAGTCCAGATATGCTGCAGAGCTGCTGAATTTTACAGCCTTTTTTTTCCAACCTCAGGTTTGAATAGTGTATTCATAGACGCTAAGTTCTCTCAAGCCAAGGGCGGTGTTTTCATTGATTAAACACAGCCAAGGTTTCAAGCCAGGTCCCCAGAAAGAAATAAGAGATGGCTTTCTTTCAGTGTGCAGGGACTAAACTATTTGGAACGTTCCTCTCCTGCCCCCCTCTTGTCTGAAAGATTGAGCAACTTAAAATTTGTGTAAACTTTATATCAGTCAAATTTTAATAAAAAATTGGTTGTACTGGCAGTTGCTGGAGAGTAATAACGAGTATTGGGTGTGTAATCTGAGGTGAGAGAGGGTTTGTCAGCAGTTTCAGAAATCTGACCCGCCTGTTTGCAACCACTTATCTCTGGTGGGCAAGCAATAACTTTTTTACAGGGAAAACTTTCATAGTGCTCAGGAACAAAGAAGAAATTTCAGGTCTTCTTAAGCAGGTTAAGGGAGAGCTGTTCTCCAAGGAGCTGCAGCTGTGTTGACTGCTGTCTCTCTGTTGATTTTATTTATTGATGTATTTATTTATTCGATTTTACGTGTCTCCAGAACACCAAGGTCTGGATGCTGGACAGGACTGATGAGACCATGGCAAATCCTGTTGTCTTTGCTGCTTGACTGCTGCATCTCCATCTTCCAATCACCTGAAGTTGAGAGCCCATCTTCCCTGCTTAGTTTTGTGTTCAGCAGGATGGCAGGGATCTCAATGCAGTATTTCAACTTTCTGGTAGCTTGAGACTTAATTTAATGTATGGTGCCATCCGAGATTTTCTTGATTTTTTTTTTTTTTTGGCACAGTAGAGGACTTGTGTATCAGTTGCTTCAAGATATTTCTCTGTTTCTCCACATCTCTTCCTCTTATCTTCTTATAAGACAGAAATAATTTAGTTCAAGTTTTTGGATGTAACGAAAATCTTAGCACGATCAGAAATGATTAGAGTACACAGAAAATCAAATCAAAATCTGGAGATATTTTCACTGGAAGTGTTCACATACAAGCAATCAGGCTGCACATAGATTTATTATTATTATTATTATTATTATTATTTGCCAGTGCAAGCAGGTAAGAATAGGCTTACTGGTGATGCTTTTTTTTGTAGTCTGGAGAATCTGCTGGAGACAGGGTGATGTACCATACAGATCTATGGACTGGCCCACTGTGACCAAGCTCGCATACACTTCAGCAAGCCCAGCACATTGAAGAGAAACCTTCTGCAACTGAAGTTCCTGCTGTACAAAGAAATATTTTCTTCTGTTTAACTTCAGCCTATCTCTTGTCTTAGTCAATGCCCCTCAGGCTAACATACTTACTGAAAGACATGGTAAAAAAAGATTATCAAGTCTGGAAAGAAAAAACATCAACTATTCAAGAGGTTTAAACATAAAAGAATTGTTAACCTTTTGTTCTATTGAATTTTTGATAACAGTATCATTTTCATCAACATTTCCAGAAGCACGAAGACCAACATTTTCCAAAACTCACTAAGATCTCTTCTACTATGCACAGACATTTGGGTTGTCTGGCTGACAACCTGTCGGTGCCTGCAGAACATTAATGCTGGCAAGCCTGTGGCTTGGTTCCTTCCCCCCTGTTTCATCACATCTCCTGCTGAAATGCACTTCTAGCAAAGAGAATATAAGGTACAGGAAGGTAGGTTACATTTTGGACTGAAGTTAATTTATGATGTGAAATGAACTCCTATGGACTGCACAATTTTGAAAAGCTTTAACAGATTTTTTTTTTTTACATTTCTTACATATAATGGAAAAGTATATCCTATCTTCTGTAATACAAAGCTGTTCTAAAAGTCTGATTACTTTCCTCACTCTGGGTGTTTTGGGAAAGGTAAGCAAAGGTTACACAGGTTTAGATTAGGGCTTCTCTAATTTATCTGAGAGTAAGTCTGCATTACTTTCCTGTCACTCATAAATATTGATAGGTACTATTTAGCTAAATAAATAATTAGAACAATCAATTTCACTTGGGAAACCAAGTGAAGCTGCTCTGTCAGATCTCTCATCTGCTAATAAATACTGGCCAGCTGTGTCTGGCGGTGTCTTCAGAAATTCAAGGTTGGGGACACTTCAGATTTAATACAATGTGCTTTTATTATTCTGGTTTAATTATTAACTTCCTACACAGATGTTTTCATCAGTCAGTAGGAGGAAAGCTTATTCATTAGCATTGCCATTTGGAGCACTGCCTGTCATCAAAGGGAGCCAGTTTAAGAGGATGTAGGTGCCTGGGGCTAGAAAGCATGCAGGTTCCTGAGCGCTGTAACAGCAAAGAGGAAGAGATATGTTCCTTGTTAATTATTGTTCTTTTCAAGGCTTTCCCTGACCTGCAGTAACCTACACAACTCAAGAGGAGATGCATATCTAGGCGTTTGGAACACTGGCGCATTATGTCAGAGTAGGACAGTAGGGGATCTCAGTTCACATTACCTGCTCTACTGCGCATATGCACACTTTTGCTCTGCTTTTAATATAAAAGAACTGGCTCATCCTCACCACAGAAAATAAGCAGAGACCAGCTTATGTACTACGTCTTCTTCCCCATAGTGGCTTGACAGCATAGCCACAACCCCTCCCATTTGCCAGAAAAGAGGCTTTCTTTCTGCTTTTTCACAATTTCACATGTGTACTATCAAATGGGAAACTCGTGGTCTGTTATGCTGGGCATAACTTTTTGTTGAATGAAGGCAGTACTGAGCCCAGTAAATTCTACTCAACTAAAAAGTATTTTCCAGCACCCTTTTTAGATTCCTAGAGATGGGGAATCTCCAAATCACTTGCAACCTTTGTTTCATTGCTAAGAATACAGATTTTGCTTTCATATTCTAGCAACTGACTACGGAGTTTTGTTTTTGGATATTGAAATACTCCTGTTTATTTTAGCCATTTGTCTAATTGGAGCCTGGACTGAATCTCGAGTTGCAGACACCAGTTGCAGACCCGCAAGTGCAAAGTTCTTTCCACATCTAGAATATGGCCAGGTGCCCACAGTGATGTACAGGAATGCACCCTACATTTTCATACTTCAAAACAGGGTAGATTTTTCTTGACACGGAACTTCTGAGACATTAAAAAAAGACTGCAGACCTGGGGTCCAGTGGCTAGGGAAAGTTAGTTCAAAGAGGCTTTGCTATAGAAGTTGCTGAGCTCTTAATTGCAGAAAATGAGTTTCTTGTTGGGTTTCTGCAGACTACACAGGCAGTTTGTGAGTAATTTACTTGTAGAACCAGGAACGGCATAAGAAGGTGTGTGATTTTACTGATCAAACCATTATAAAGCAGAGTGACCCTGCATTATCCATGAGAGATTCTGTTATTCTCTTTGGTGTAATTTCCCATTCCTTAATCATTAACATCTTCCATGAGTGTGTTGACAATGCTGTAGAATTTTGAAAAATTAAGGAACTTTAAAAATAATAAATATGAAAAAAATTGAGTAATTTTGTCGTGTACTACAAACTCTTGGTGGTACATTTATCTCTTCTCTAGTTTCAGCCTTTCTTGAATCAGACTGGAGCAGAGTTCTGATGTTCAGCTCAGGTCAGCTTTGAGGAAATGCCATTTCTCAGCTGGGCTGCTGTCTTCCTGAAATAAAAATTCCCCTTGCTATTTTGAGATGGAAAGCAAATATGTATCTTTATTGTTTGCACAGTGAAAGCTTTCATTTAGCTGGCATCAGATGTCTATTTTTCTAAAAGAAAAAAAAAGACACCACCACTTTTCCATTAAAAAGACTATTTAAATAAAAAACAAAATTATTTATGCAAGTCATCTTCCTAGTTGTTCTATACCAGAGTCAAATTTTGGAGGATTCAAAGCATATGTTTTATCCTTTGCTGCCTTGGCAAAACCTCTCTAGAATCCATGTTTTATGTTTGAAGGAGTGCAAAGTGGTATTCTTACCTCAGCAATGCCTTTTGTAAATCAAGAAGATTTTACTGTGATTAAATTTTCTGTCTGAAGAATTGGTTGTAGAGGTAATATCTGTTGTAATTTGAGGTTTGGTAACCTGCAACCACATTCATACCAGAATACACATAGATACTTTGTCCCATCCGAGCTGCAGAGCATGCTGTTGCTCTTTCCTGCCCTTGATGCTGCCAGTGGGTAAAAAGAGATTTGATGTGCTGGAAAGTCTCTCTTTCCCACATAGAACTGTGCTGGCCAAATTCTTCTAAAACCTTGATTCAGAGCTTCAACCTATTTCTGTTTAAATACCACAGTTGTGACTGGCTACATCTTTGTTTTTGGAAAAGGGAAGGTGGCAATTGTGCAATGCCTGCAAGGTTCTGGAAGCAAACAGTGTTTGCTTTTTAAAATAACCATGAAGTTTGTGCATGAGTCTCCATTCCCACAACTCAGTCTGGTTCTTCTCCCCACGACATCTGCTTGGCTACCTTCCTCCACAGCCCTTGGTGCTGTCTCCTGTCCTCTCCCCCTAGAGCTGCTGTGACAATCTCATCCAGCTGGATCACCTTCCACAGCTTTTGAAACAACTACTTTTGTGTACTCTCCAATGATTGTGGCAAATTTAGCAGAGAGAACAGGAGGGAGCAACTGACTTCTGTCATATTTTGTGTCTGTACCCACAGTGGGCTCCAGCAAGAGTCACAGCAATTGCATGTAAAGTCCTGACCAAACATCATCAACACAATGTGGAACATGCAAAGTGAAACACATCTGGGGATAATTTTGCTGCCAAATACTGACAAGTATTTGCATTTTTTTTTCTTTTTTTTTTTTTTTTTTTTCCCAGAACCACAGTCAGTTTGGGGCATATCATTCTTTCTCAGTGATACAGTGCAGACTTTCTGCCAAATTTCATGACTTTGGTACTAGCATGGGAGTCCAGGCTAGCTTTTCAGCAAAGGAGCAAATTTTCACAGAGTAATTCCAGAATAGATACCATTTCCAATGCATCTGAATGACCTCAAGTGTTTTCCAAATCTTTTTTGTGGGATTCATTTACATCTTTTTCATTAAAAAAATATTGTTTTTGTTCTTAATTGTGTATGACTGCATCTGGATAAAGTATCATAGAATCATAGAATCATTGAGGTCGGAAAATACCTCCAAGATCATCCAGTCCAACTGTTCACCTACCACCAATATTCCTCACTAAACCATGTCCCTCAGTACAACCTCTAAACGTTTCCTGAGCACCTTCAGGGACTCCACCACCTCCCTGGGCAGCCTATTCCAGTGCCTGACCACTCTCTCTTGAAGAAGTATTTCCTTATATCCAACCTGAACCTCCCCTGGTGCAACTTGAGGCCATTCCCTCTAGTCCTATTGCTAGTTATATGTGAGAAAAGTCCAACCCCAACCCCACCACAACCTCCTTTCAGGTATTGCTGGTGTATCCATGTTCATTTTGTTTTTCAGTTTTGGAGGGAAGTATATGTGATTACAAGAGTTTTATTTCCTTCAATGTACATCTGAGAAAGCACTGCACTTGTTTTTGTGTGCAGTGAGGTGACGGACATATATTCTGTTACAGACATAAAAACTTTCCAAATGAGTATGAAGGAAAGCATTGTCTTCACTGTAAATATTGTGTCGAGACTGATTGTATTTTAATTTGATGTTTGCCACCTGCATGTCTCATAAAAAGCACTGAACACCAAACCAAGAGAGAAAGAAAAACAAATCCCTGACTTCTTCCCTTGTCATAATAGAGCTGGAGCTATTTCAGAAACAAGCTGGATTGGTTTTCCCTGGGACTTAAAAATATATGAGAGACTGTGGTTTCCAAAAAAGAATCAAATGAAATGAAAAGCCAGCACTGGAAGAGAGAGAATGCCTCTTCCCAGATGCTGGGTTGTTTTTCACTGGGTTATGCTTGACTGGATCTTGGGAACATGGCATTCCATCCACTGTGACATCTTCTCCTGTGACTAGTCACAAACCCAAATCTCCCAGAGAAAGGAAGCCCTCAGGCTGAGGAAAACTAATTCCTGAAAGAAACATCCATATTAAGGAAGCACAATCTAACAAAGCAGAAAAACAGAACAGGTAGTTCTATTCCATAAGAATGTAAAACCACTTGTTTTATAAACTCCGGTGAATTAAAAAACTTAAGATAAACTTAAAATATGAGGACTGCTCCAAAAGCAATGCTTCTTATTATTATGTTGGCCCACGATGTCAGAGACAGATGTCGATGCTATGACAGTAAATGTTGAACCTTCCAGCAATATTCCATTACATTTTGTTGCTGTGTGACAGACGGCAGCAGAGGGGCAGTCTGACAAAATGATATCTGACATGAAAATGTGATTGAATGAAAAGTAATTGAATTCTTACATGCAGAAAAAATGGCATCCACTGACATTCATCAATGTAGTTGAGCATTTATGGAGAGCAAATAGTGGATGTGGGCACAATGGGCTGTGGATGGTATGTTTCAGCAGTGGTGACAGCAATGTGAAAGACAATCCATGTTCTGGATGGCCATGTACATCTGTCACACTATGAAATGTAGAGAGTCTCCAACAGCTCATGGGTGCAAACTGATGAATAAAGGTGGATGTGTACAGCTCTGTGTACTAGGCTGAATATCAGCTTCAATACATTGGAAAGGATGGAGGCAACATTGGAACACTGCAAAGTTTGAACCAGGTAGGTCCTATCAGTGCTCATGTGGGAACAGGAAGAACACCGTATGCAAGTTTGTCATGACCTATTGAATCAATATGAAGCTGAAGGATATGGTTTCCTAGACCATGTCAGAGTGAAAAAGGCAGTCCATGGAGTGGTGATGTGTGAATTCCCCATTGAAGGAAAAGTTCAATGCACAGACCTCAGTGGGTTAGGTGTTGTGCACTGTCTTTTGGGATAGGAAAGGGGTCATTCCTCTGGATTTTCTGAAACATGGACATACCCTCAACTCTAACTGTTACATCACAACACTGACTAAGCTGAAGGCTCAAACTTCTAGTGTCAAGCCAAAGAAGCAGACAGCCTTTCTTTTGTAACATGATAACACCAGGACACATACCAGTTTGAACACTGGGGAACACACTGCCAGTCTTGTTTGGAATGTCCTACCACATCCACTGTATAGTCTAAATTTGGCAGCTTGTGAATTCATATGTTTGGGCTGTTGGAAAATGGACTACCTGGGCAACATCTTCTTAGCAATGACACCATCATAACAGCTGTGAAACAGTGGGTCACCTCCACTGGAGCACATATTTACAGATGCTCTTGTTCATTGCTGGTGAAAACACAGATCTAATGGTGGTAACTGTGTTGAAAAATAGTATTTTGTAGCTGAGAATATGCTCTGTCATATAGTGTTATTGCGCTGTTTGTTGTATTTTCTGTGGAAATAAATGGGAGGCATTACCTTCAGAGTGAGTTAAGTATATTCAGATTGTAAACTTTTTGAACTTGGGAAGAATGATAGCCTGATTTTGACTTGTCCTTATCCTGTTGTGATGCTCAGAACACCCAGTCATGGATCTGGTCTCATTTTAATAGGCACTTTACACATATAGAATAAAGAACTTCTGTGCATGAAACAGAAGATGGATACAGGCTGACCTGGAATACAAGGAAATGAGATTATATGCCTTAGCTTTACAAGCAGTCATAATAGCATTGCCACTTTTTTTTTTTTTTTTTTAATAGATAGAAAAAGAGAGCCGAAGGAAGAATTTGAAAGATGATAATGAAGTAACTGCCAATCTGCACTCTAATTATAAGCATGTAACATGAAACTGCAGCATTGTTTCATCCTAGTGGTTTGAGTTGTCCAGTGTCTGGAAGATAAACTTCTTTGTTTTATCCCAAGCTTTCCTAAAATCAGAGACAGTGTTCCAGACATTGTGGTTAGGAACTTGGTGTTTCAACAGAGGGACTCCTGATGTGAGAAGGCTGGCTTGTGATTAGAAACTTGTCTGTCTTTTGTTTAGGCACTGGTTCATGATTGATCCTGTAATCCGGGTTTGATTTTACACAAAACCCATTGATTTCAGTGGATTGGGATTAGAACCTAAACCTGTTTCCCAAATCTGAGTGTGTTCTCTATAATATAAATAATGCAGTCCATTTCTCAGTATAGTTTTCCAGTGATTAAGCACCAGCTTTCTTTAAGAATTTATTTAACTGTTGAATCAAGAAATCAAAGAAAAAATAATAGAGGTTCTTCCTCTTCTGGGGAAGGCAAAAGACCCTGGCACAAATGAGATTTTAAAACAGAAAAACTGTCAGGATTTTTTCTCATTTTGAAGTCTGTTGCTTTATTAAAAAAAAAAAACAACAACAAAAAAGAAACAAAAAAGAACTTATAATTTTAATCAGATGGAGTGCACATGGGTTGGTTTCACTGGAAATAATATTTCAGGAAAAAAAAAAACTAGATTATTTAGAATTACAGGTTTACAGAAGACAGTAGAAAATGTCTGAACGCTAAATATGCTAATAATAGCACTACAAAAACATGCAACAGAAAACTCAGATTCCTGTCTAAATATCTGACATAACTAAGTTTAAGAAACTACGTGAAAACTAATTGCACCATGTTTATTTAGTGGGAACAGTAGGAGTGTTCTGCAGCAAGGCCTATTTAATACCGGACACAATGCTGCAGATATTTGACTACATTTGTACAGCTGTTCCTTTAGTTCCCTTTGAAGAAGGAAAACTTTTTTTTTTTAAATGTTGCAGTTATTATAGGGACATAATCTGTTAAGAAATGACAAGCTGTTAGACTGTGAATGTTGCCCTGGTTTGGATGCAAAATGGGCTATCATTCTGAACTGAAACCACTCCAGAGCAAAGTCAGTAAAGCTTTGTCTAACACAACATTAGTAAATGAGAGAAACACATCTTCCTTTGCTCATAAGAAATTTTATAATTACAAAGGTCCTGGATTAGCAGTCCTGCCTCTTTATGAATGAGGTTTATTTGCATCCTGACACACCTGGGGGAGTCTTGTTGCTATTCTGTGATTCTGCCTGAGCCTGATCCATTGGGACAGTGTCTGGGTAGAGGTAGTTTATTTTTTCTTTATTTTCCTTGTTCTTGTCAGCCAGGAGTCACTCTGTTGTTAGTATGGACCTTAGCTGGCACCAATTCTCCAATGTGCCATGATAGAATGCTGTTGTGAATGGACATAGAGTGGGAATGAGAATGTTTTTTTGCAGCAACACAGTCAGCCATTTGAAGAAGAGACAAATAAGCTGAACTCTGTTTTAGACGGACATTTGCTTAAAACAAGATATGAGAAATATTTTTTTACATTGCCACATTACAGTGGCAGGCTGTAGTGAACCTGTGCTCTTTGCCATCCAGGATGGTTTAGACAGATACATGCAACAGTTGAGGACAGCAATACTTTGCTGTTGAGGAATACATGGGCTGGGATGGCAGGAAAGAAGGAAACGGAAGATCCAGAGGAGGGTCACAAGGCTGATCAGAGGGCTAGCGCACCTCTCACTTGAAGACAGGCCGAGGGAGTTAGGTTTGTTCAGCATGGAGTAGAGAAGGCTCCAGGGAGACCTTGTTGTGGCCTTCTAGTACTTAAAGGGGACCTACAGGAAGGAGGGGATGGGACTCTTCATCAGAGATTGTGATTATAGGACAGAGTAATGGTTTTAAAGTAAAAGAGAGAAGATTTAGATTAGGTAGAAGGACAAAATTCTTTATTCAGGGGGTGATGAGGCACTGGAACAGGCTTTACAGAGATGCTGGGAATGCACTGCCCCTGCAGGTGTTCAAGCCTGCATTGGATGGAGATTTGAGCAACCTTCTCTAGTAAAAGATGTCCTTGACTATGGCAGGGGTTGAAACTACTTGAGTTTTAAGGTTCCATCCATACTAAATCATGATTCTGTGATTCTGTGTAAAGGCTGAAGTTGAAGAAAACAAGAAATTGGACACCCTTTTATGTCTCTGCTGTAAATGGAGAACAAAAGCCACAATGATGTCAGCTGAAATGGAGAGGCTTGATGTGAGTGACAAGGAAGAGTAAATACTGATAAATTAAAGGTGGTAAAGAGATACATGAGGTGTAAAACAGAAAAACAGCAGTAAAGAGGTCAGAAAGTAAAGGTCTTTCTGTAATCAGTGAAGTGGAATGGACGTTCAATTTAAGAAGGAATGAGTTGGAACAGTAAGTATGATGAAGAGGAAAGGGTAAAGCTAAAAGCAGCTAATGACTCAGATTGGTTATGAGTACTGAAGCTGAATTCAATCCTCTTTGATACGGGGTTTTTGTGAAGGTGAGAAATGAGAAAGGCAAGAATCAAAACCAGAAATGAAGTGGCAGGAGAAGTCTGATGGGGAGCAGAAAGCAGAAGGACTAAGGGGAGAAGAAAGAGGAACAAAGGGCAGATCAGCAGGAAAGAAAGAATGGAGAAAGAGAACTGGGAAGGGTTGGCAGGAGCAGGGATGGGAGAGCGTTACACCCAAAACAATCAGAGAAAGTTCAGCTGCCAAACTGAATGGCTTAAAAAAATGTATTTTCAAAGATAAGTTTTTGGAATAGTGTCAGCTTCAGTCAAAATTACAGCTTTCAGACTTGGAGACATATATTTCACCTTCTTCAAATAGTGTTCTGGCTTGGAAGTATGGCTATCAGTTAACATGCTGATGTTTTGATCACAAGGGAACCTTGGGACACTTACTTTGATGGATTTCCCATGACAGGACAGGAATCAGTGAGCTCCTCCTTAAGATACTGTCTACAATTTTATCTAAGGCAGTCTGCAACATGAGTAATCATATTATAAGGCAGATTTAATTTTTTAAAAATATGGTAAAGTTGACAAGACTGCTCTTCATCTCTAATAGCTGAATATTTATTGTATTTTCTGAGTTTCAAATCTCTTGGTTTTTGTTTTCAACAAATAGAAAAATGTTTATTTTGTAAAAAGAGCAGTACGTACTGGCTTTTTGATATTTCTTCATGGAACTGTCCAGGGTATTCTTATTTTCAGAATCACTTCTATGGGAAAATAGCATCAAAAATAATACTTTGCAAAGCTGGATACATAAATTTGGCCTGCTGCTCTTTTTCCCCTTTGATTTGTTTGAGTTTGCTTTGTAATTCTTTTCAGTCTCATTTATGTAATTTCCCTTTTCCCTTTCCATTCTTTGCAAATTTTTTTGCTCTTGTTTTTTAAAGTACATAAAAAGAGACAAAAGGTCTGGGTTCCACTAGCTAGTTTCATTTATCAAAATATGTTACTATAGCTGAGAATCCCAAAGGATATGCTTGAAATCAAACCTCTGAATTGTTTCTAAGGCATGTCTAGCTAACCACTTGAAATTTGCACAGCTATATGAGTAGCTTTCTTTTGTGGTGTCAAACAATTGACATGGTGCCTGGAAACAAACAAACAAACGAACAAACAAACAAACAAAAACAAACAAGCAAAAAAACAAAACAAGAAAAACCCCTCACCAATTAATAGATTGAAAGTCTTTAGATAACAGCAGTATTTCATAAGCATTGTTTAGAGATCTTCAGAAAAATTAAATAATTTTCTAATTCACAACTCCTTCCCACCCCTTATAAGCTGAAATGTAGGTCACCTTGGTCTATGAAGTTGCCTGTCTTAGAAATATATCCTGCTACAATCTCTATAACTAGAAAGTGATGAGACAGCGATTCCTAAAAAAAAAAATTCTATGAGAAATCCCAAATTTGAACATATTATAGTAATTAATTCATTTATGAGTATTTTATTTCTGTTTCCTTCTAAAGCTTGGTTTAGAATATAATAAAAATCTTTGTCCTTTTACTTCCTTGGTTTATCTTAGTTTCATCTTGTGGATGAAATGCAGACCTTGCCCTGCTACCAGCTTTCTGGTTTCATCTGAAGAATGAGATGTATTTTTAGGAATTGTCTGCATTTAGAACAGAATATACTACCTTTATCTTCAACATAGTACTTAAATTCAGTATTTTTAATAATGTATTTTATCTAAAGCCGCCTGCACATTTGTCTAGTTTACTTTTGCATATTCATATGACTCTTATTCCTGACATACAGTGCAAGACCTGCTTATTCTCTTGTTTAAGCCATGGCAAATGAAGTAGCACAAAAAATACTGTTGACAGAAACAACAAATAACATCCTTCTGTACTATAAATATGTCCATAACTCTAATATGAAATGAAGTTATAGATGTTGCTATACAGATGAAGGAATTTTGTCTTATGTCACATTATATTTCTTTACCACTTCTTCCTTGACTTCAGTCATTCTACATTCTCTGCACACTAGGCCAGCTTCATTCTTTCATGTCATTTCATAAAAACTTGAGCTTCCACAAAGGCTGAAATTGGATGGTGATCAGTCAGGTGGTGCATGATTAATATCCCTCTCACAGGCTGGAAGAGATGGAAGAGGAGGAAAGCCAGAAGTGAGACCAAAAAGTTTATTTCATACTACTGACAGACCGCCTCATCTCAGTTTCTTCATGCGTTGAAAGTATTCCAACTATATTTTAAATACAACAAAACTTTATGACAACAGTCAGCGGGCATAGAAGAATGAAGTCAGTTAAATAACACAAACAAATGATTGGAGTACTGAAGAAGTGGTGAAAAACACAGTAAAATCACTGTGGTTTTTTATCAGAAACATATGGTGCTCTCCAGAGAGTAAAGTGACCGAGTTGAATCAGCACTGGAAATTGTAGGAGAAACACTCTGGGATATAATGAGAAACAGCTATTTGAAATAAGCGATGTCATCATCAATTTTAAACCATGCTGATAAGATCTGTTTTATGGTGTAAGACTAGGTTTTCTTCTTTTTCTTTCCTTTCCTTGCCTTATCTTGTCTTGACTCACCCTTACTCTATCTTTTTCTCTTTTTCCTTTTTCTCCTTTTCTTTCTCTTTCCCTTTTTCCTTCCTCTTTTTCTTTTCTTGTGCAACTTTTTTTTTTTGCTCCCATTCATTTCTGTCTAAGTCAATTTGGAGTTTAAGAAATGCTTTATTCTTGCTTAGAAACCTCTGGATGTTTAGTATATTCTGCAAGGTTAGATGTTACTGTGTAGGTAAAGTAGATCAAACCAGGCTGTTGAAAAGGTAGACACCATTGTTAAGTTCATAATGTATGCATGGATCAACATTGTTCATGCGCAGTAAACACAGTGCTGGTGAGAATATCACACAGTCTGTGCATAGGTTTGCACAGATAAATCATGTGGTGATATAAAAGAAATCTTGTTAAATGTCATGACGTTCAAAAATGAACAAATTATTTCTACATTGTCTTGCAAAATACATAGCAGATGGATGTGAAACTTTTTTGCTTTATTTTCTAAAGAGGTCACGCATGTAAAATGTGGTCTGAGAACTGTCAGTCACGAGATAATTCCTGAAGAACTCATGAGTTACTTTATGTAGTGCATCACTATTTACATGACTACAACATAGCATTAGTCTTCAAACTCAGGAAGTAAAAATATTGCTGAAGAGCAGATTTTCTTTCTTTCTACTACTTCTATTTAGAAAGATTTCTCAATAAAATTTCTTCTTGGTTATAAAACATTGGAACACTGAAAGAAAAAGGCTAAATGTTGATAAATGATTGATGTCAGAAGCTTATGCCTGATTATTGTCAAACTTCAGATGTACGGCTGTTAGGGCACAAGTTTGGGTGCCCTGCATTTTGCAGCTATATAGAATTTTACACAAACAAGGGGCTATCAAGTCCACTCTACCACATCATCATAAATCCTAAGGCTCTACCTGTCACTGACTTTCAAAGAAACAGCCTTCATTTTATTACTGTGAACAGTGCCAGTTTTTCTCATGCATATTACCTTATGTTTGGCTGGCTAACAGTATGATTTCATCCAAATTGGTCTTAACACTGTGTCCTCCAAATAATTTATCATTTTATCAACAACAGACATTTTTCTCGGTTCATATTGAAAGGTACAAATTAATGCTAAAAGTAGAACAATTTTTTGTTCATTGTATAGAATTACTTTCTGTGATCCCAGAGAAGCTAGTTTTTATTATGGTTAAGCTGAAAAACATTTATTTTTATCTTGATGCATTTAGATACCGAGTTGATGACGGATGCAACCGTATGACAAGAATAGGCTAATATTATGAGCTATGCCACATAGACAATGTTTTTAATAATCTTGAACTTTGGAGGTTTAAGACACACACTGTTTTATGTAGGGATCACTTCCAAATAGAAATGAAAAAAAGCGTTAGCTTTCTCAGAAATGTTCAAGAAAAATTGACTTTTATTTAACTATAGAAAAATGTGCTTTTGTGTGCAGAAATTGTTAAGAAAAGTGCCAATTTATATGCCTTTTCCCTAATATTCCTACAATGGTATTTATTTTCTTAAAGAAGAGAGCCAATATGTCTGTCTTGCCCAGAAATATTTATTTGAGAGCACATTTTGAAATGTAAATATGGTGATTGAATCAATACATTAAATTCATTGAAGAAATAACAAGTTCAAAGGTTAATAACAGTAACGATGTTGATGGTAACAACAAACATCCAAACAGTGTAACTGTCATTAAGTTTTAAGCCCTAGGGAAAAGTTAGAATGCGTCAAATGAGAATAGGCTGATGTATGCAAACTATGACGATGGAACTGTGTCCTAGGATTAACTTTATGTATTATGTTATTCATCATTATTTGGATGTCCACATGGAATGGGTGAAAATTTTCAGAATTCATGAAAAAGGAAAGATTTTTGGGACATCATTTTTTGCTTTTGGAGATTCATAATGGAAGTGAACTTTAGTTTTTCATCAGTATCCAGATTTAAACATTTGTCACTGATTCAGGGATTAAAACAATGCCATATGCTTTGAGTGGCTAATCACACAGCACAAATAACAACAAAAAAGTAGTCAGAGTGAACATCTGGTGAACATCCTGAATCTGCAGATGATTCTAATTATTCTACGAACATTAATGAGTAAAAAACAATTCAATTATGAACTAGTCCCTCAGTCTATAAGCTGTTCTTGTGAAATGGAATTATTATATATGCAGCCATATTATTTTAGATAAATAATTAAATGAGTTAGAATTTGACATAATTCTATTTTCAACAGGATTTTCACTCTGCTGGAATACCTATCTCTCAAATTCTGGAATCTGAAGACAGATTGCCGAAAGATTTTACGACTATGTTTATATTTATTTATATATTATACTTATAAACAGTACATAACTAAAAAGTGTTAGAAAATGTGTGCTAGGGTGCTTAGAATATACCTCATAGACTTCAAATGCAGCAAATACTTTAGGATGTCAAGCTACAATTTTAAACACGTTAAAGTGTGTAACAGATGAAGGATAAAACAAATTTGCTTGAGTTCAATATTTATTAAAGCCTGTTTAGACATACTCCTTACAAGACTTCCTTCACTGTATTTAAAATTTTCAGTAACTTCACATGCAGAAAACTTGAGCATACAGAGAGACTGAGTGAGTACTGATAAAAGTTCACCAATGACCCATTGAAGAAAACTGCAAAAAGATTCATCATACAAATACTGGGAGTGGGTAATTGCTAAATCAAGTTGAAATACATCAATACGTCAGTCAATATGAACCTTGCTGATGACATCAACGTATGAAGTGTCATAGTTTTCAAATTCCTTTAATTCTTTTTCACTATTTGTCTGAAACTGGTGAGAAATTCTGCTCTTGATTTTACTTGGCTATTAAGCCATTACCATACAGACAAGATATTTACTTGGGCAAGGCATTGACTTGAAGGCTGCAATTTCAAATTTATTTTGACTCTGCAGCATGCCTTGTGTAGGTCACTCCTCCCTCAGTGTCTTCTGTTGTGCTACTGATTCATCTCAAACACAAATGCTTTGGAGCAGTGTCTGTCTCTTGCTAAATTTAGCATTTCGTTTAATACTCTGAGGCTTGAGAATCATTGCAATATATTTAAATGCCACTGTCATGCGAATAATAGCCATTAGGCTGCCATTATTTGGAGAGATCCAAGCTGGCTGACTGGGTTCATGAAATTTTTTATGGGAATGAGAAATACCTTTTAAATGGTGTTCAATTTTTAACGCTGGTTTTTACTGATATTGCAAAAAAAGAAAAAAAAAAGGAAAAAAATAATAAAAAAAGTATGTGTAATATGTATTCTGGATTTATGCAAAAATAAGCTTATTTTCTTTAGAAATAATGAGTTTATGGTAGTTATTTTTGGTGATGCCTCAGACTGAAGCAACACTATAACTATCTGCATAAAGTCTTGTGGCTCACACCACAGTAAATCCTAAATCCTAGGGAGTCGGTGGTACAGTTTTCACTTAGAAAAACAGATGAAAATTAAGAGTTTCCTAGATTTGTTTTCCCAAACCAGGCTTGGGTTTTTACCAGCCTACACTAATTTCTACAGTCAAATGCTTCTTTTGTTAGTAGAATAATGTTAAAATCTATTTAAACCACAACATTTTTCTTCCAAAAGGTGCTCTGGTTTTGTCCTGTTCACAATGTGCAAAACTGAAACAACTCAATTTGAAAATTTTATCTTCAGAAAAATCATTGGAGGGAAAAGAAATCGTCAGTAATTAATTTGTATTCTATAAATGCAATGCTGTCATTACATTTCAAAACAGCAAAACGTTTGAGAAATAAGCCATTTTTGATGCCAGTATTCCCAGAGTAATCATTGTCTCAGACTTTATTCCATGCCTGTTGCCATTCTGGCAAAAAGTAAGAGTTAATGTGATCAAGCTGCCATTGAAGTCAATGCTCTGAGCTGGTGACAAGAACTCCACTTTCTTTTTAGATTCTTCTTTAAAAGCTGAGTTTCTATTCTTCCAAGAAAATGGAACAGTATATTTCCTAGATGCTTGCAAATGGGTGATTTTCTATGCCTTTATGCTGTGCAGGAAGCCTTAAGCAAAAGTACTGACCATACTTGATTTTCCTTCTCACTGACTATCTTTGTTAACTTCTTTGTTAAGAACTGTTATCACTATAACCACCTCAGATTTGCAAATGGCAGCAGGCAGTAATCTGATTTTTCCTATTCATACTTTGAAGAGCTTGCATCCTCATGGACAGTGCCAAATAAGCAATTGGAAGGTACAATAATTCTGTGGAATAGAAGTTGTTTGTTACAGAAACATAGAGGAAAACTTGTTTTTTTTTCACTCTAAGAACCATTCAGAACAGATATTTTTCAGAGCAATGGGTCTCAGGGGAAAGAAGAGCATTTGAGATAACTTGAATTTGAATCTGAATATCTTGCAGAAGACTGAAATCCATGAATTCAGTATCAGAGCAAAGACTGAATTCCCTCTAGTAAAAGTCTTGGATAAGAAAATGGTAAATCTGAGTGCTTGTCTTCATAGTTATGAAGAACTCAGTCAGAAGGCTGATAGAAGAAAGATGGCCTATTTTATAGGGCAATTAACCTGAACAAAAAAAGCCAGAAATGCAGAACAAAATAAAGAGGCTTAAACTTTACATACATCAAGAGGAGGACTGCTTGAATCAAACAGTCATTGTTCAAGGTACTTCTTGATGCTTCACATTGTATTTTATCCTAAACAACAACAAAAACATGGGAAAGAATGGAGTTAGGACTGCTGGTATCTGTTGCTGTGCCCCAGCTAGTTTCACAAAATTATATGGAAACTGAAAGATTCTTGTGATTTTTCCAAAGTTAAGCAGCTAGAGGGAGGAGAAAGCAAGGCCCCTCCAACAGTCTTGTCAACCTATTTTTGTTAGACATCAGAGATGCACACAAAAAAGAAGCGTTACAACTACCCCAATCTGGGTAGTATTTTAATAAAATTTAATATTTGGTGGACATCAAGATAATTTAATTCCAAGAGGAGAGACCATAGGAGACAGTCTGTTAACATAGGATATTGTTTGTTAACATGACTGCCTTTTTTTATACTCGATAAAAGCACCATTAATTGCTTGCTTTTATTGTATTGGACATGTCTTCCTGTGAGGTCAAATCTGTTGCTTTTTTTTTATTATTATTTTTTCTTGTTATTTTTACCATGAGAACTTTATTTTCAGGCAAGTCCCATAATTCTTTCACTCTTCAGTTTTCAGAACAACATTAGTAATTAGAGCAAGATGCCACTATGACCCCTACAGAGATCAGAAGGATTTCTGGTGATAGCTAAGTCCCTTTTGGAACTGGCAAACTCCCAAACCTCCCTTTTCAGAGGATCTGATGGCTGGCAGCTACTCTTTGGGTTCTCCCTCATGAAAATCTCTCAAATTTTATGTTAAACTGATGCAGCTCTTCTGATCAAGAATGATGAGTGCAATGAAGGTGGAGGCTGGCCAGAAGCTCATATGAAATGGATTCAGCTCATGTTAATATGAGAAAAAAAAAGAAAGCTAGAGCATGAGAGGGACTAAGTCATGCTTAGATTCCTCCAGAGATCAGAGGCCTTCCTGCACAGGCCTGGAGAACAAAGTCTGAATCACAAAGATTTTTTCCCATTATGTTCACCAAAAATGAGATTTGACTTGAACAGAAACCATTTACAAAGATGAGATGAGCATGACAAATCAGTGGCTAAGACATGTCAGGGCAGAGACATTAGAATCTTTAAAAGAAAATGAAAACTTGATTTTTTGCTAATAACCTAGCCAATTCTTCATTTATTTTTGTAAAGTCAGTTTCTGTTTTGATTTGGTTTGAACTAAATTTCTCTTTTAACATTTTTTTGGTTCAGTCCCAGACTACAAACTCTATTATTTGCTGAGCTTTACAGAACGTAGTTTATAAGGAGAATATAAGTGAGTTATGGGCCTGTTATTCCAGAAAAAATTGCATTCAGAGCCACTGCAATATTTCAGTTGGATAATGTCAAAACTGCTGTATAAAAGTGAAATATGTATAGGTATATAATACTAAAAATGCAGTCTAGAAGTTTAAGTGAAATAATGGAAAAACTGTTGAAAAGTAAAATTTTGCTGTAATAAAATAAATTTACTAACACAAAAAGAAAAGAAGATCATTAATTTTTATTGTCTTCCATTGGAGGCTACTGAAACTTACACAACTCCCAAATGTTTTCTACTCAATAAAAGCACCATTTTTTGATGGAAGAGTGAAGTTTTTTTCTTCTTGAATGCCACTTGAATACCGGCAACCATCAGTGAAAGTGTGAGGGAGCTGTAAAAAAGAACAGGCTCTGAAGCAAATGACTTGGAGTTAGCAGAGCTGAGTGCCCTAGTGCATGCCTGGAAGATTTACGGTCTTCTTCAGCCTTTATTTCATTAAGGGTACAAGTTGTGTCTCCTCCCACCTCCAGGGAAACTGGTAGGAACTGAAGAATTAAGTGCCCACCAACAAATAAAGTGCTACATCCAGTACCAGACTCCAGTCCAGGACAAATAGAGTAGGAGAAATCAAGATTTGGAACTGAGGACATTAGCTTGAGGACTCTGGTGCATCTTGAGAAGACATGGGTTCTGCACCACAACTTAGCCTGCATCTTGTGGAAATGTGAATGAACACCACTGGAGCTCCAGTATTTTGAAATCATCCAACAGCTTCATAAGTTGCTGGAAAGGACAGGAGTGGGCTGGTGGTTGCATTAACAGACAGATATGCATACATGCACACATTAAATGCAAGCTGAACTTAAAACTGGAAGGAACACTTCATGATTTTTTTAATCTTTTTTGCATACTTGCTACAATGACTCTCATAGTCATTGACTGTCAACTGCCCTAATAAACTTACTGAAGCACTCAAGATATAAAGTTACAATGTGGAAATGCCATCCATCTTCCCTCTATCTTTTTTTAGGAAAGAAGTTGGAGATGACAAATGTTCTGAGCTCTGCATCCCACAATCACCCAGCAAGCCTAACCATTGGTATTAGTCATTCAGTGTTTGGTGAACCAGAGAAACACAAAAATATGTAGCTTTGGGATCTTAATCCTTCAAGCAGTGCTTTGTCCTCTCTTCAGGGGATATATGGCACAGATGCTAGCAATGACAACTGAAATAAACTCAGGCTCTTTCTAATCTGGAGTCATAATCTTTAAGGAGTGCACTGAAGAGAACTCCTAATGTGAATGGGCAGAAGTTAAACTTCTCTTGGTTAATATAATGGATATGACTTCATCAACTAAGGCTGGAAAGCACTGGCATAAGTGGCCAAGAATCACAGTTGATGCAGAAACATCAATGAAGTTCTTTGGTAAAAGCCTGTGTCTTCATCATCCTTCGTAGTGTTGTTATTGAGGTGGTAGAGATAAATAAATTGCAGAAAGAAATAATGGGGAAGAAGCCTTACTGGAAAACAGTTTTTAAATTGCATTTCTCACTGACATGTACAAAAAAATAGATCTATGAGTCTACAGAAACAAATGTACATACAAAGAAATTCTGTGGTGTTGCTCATGTACAGGAAAGAAGTCATTGTACACAACTCCAAAATTGGTCATTGCAGATAGAAATCTTCAAATATGAAAAGCTCCCCCTCCCGTCTCCACCCCCCCCCCCCCAAAAAAAAAAAAAAAAAAAAAAGATCTGAGTTCAATTGCACTGACAATCTTTTTAATTGAAAAAAGCAACATATCACTGTTTTAGCTGAGACATAGATAGGAGACTGCCAACAGGACCAGTTTTCATTCTTTTCGCTTTGGGTGCAGACATTGGCCCATCTGATTTCCTGGATGTGTGGGGATCCAATACATTCCTGCATGCTAGAGTGCATAAAATGTTAGGGTGTTCCAGGCTATTTGGGCTCGCTACAAGAAAAACTCAGGTGTACATGCAGTAGGCCTCATCTAATCTGGATGCACTATTGTGCATGTGGAAAACAGAATCAGTTAAATCCGTGCATTCTGTCTGGAAGTATACAGATTGTTATGTATGAAATATGCACAAATAATTTCCTTGCAAACCAACAAAGGTAGTCACTATAGTGGATGGTGCTGGGCAAAGCTCTGTAGTGGAGCAGATAGGATGAGATGGTTCAGGTCTCTGCAGCAATAGGGGAACTCAAATATTCTTGAACATGCCTGACCCAATGAGACTTGGAGAATTTCCACTTTCCTCTTCTTCTGTCAGCCTTACTCCATTCGTGTTCTTAATTTCTGGAAGGAAAGGTCACTTTGGGAGTTTACCTATGTTATATTAAAGTTTACATTGCACATATACCTGTGTTCTATTGAAGTTGATGCTACATATACTCATACATTACCATAAAGTGCAGCATGCAGCTATGTTATATCAGCTCCCCCCTCTAAGGGATACCTCCGAAAAGAAGAACATTTTTTCTCCTCCTTTTCTTGATCTAGAAGATTATAACTGCTTATAAAGTGTTCTGAACATTATAAATTGGTGGTGATAAATCTGTGTTGATTGATGCTGTGGTATATCTATGAAAGATATCTAGATGAGCATACAACTGTGATTATATATTTATATGTGCACTTACATAGAATCATACGATCGTTAAGGTTGGAGAAGTCCTCTAAGACCATTTTGTCCAACTGCCAACTTACCACCAATATTTCTCACTAATCCATGTCCGTCAATACTACATCTACTCTTTCCTTAAACACCTCCAGGGATGGTGACTCCACCACTTCCTTGGGCAGCCTGTTCTTGATAACCTTAAATCAAACTTTATTCATCTTCTGATTTCTATAATCACTGCAGAGGTCCCTCTTCTTCCCTAGAAGACAAGCTCTGGGAGTGCTGCACAGGGAAAGGGGAAGCCCCCACAACCACAGCCCCCAGTAAATCATAGAATCATGTATTAATATTTTTTTCTGATAAGCTCTTTGCATTTATTTTTACTTCATAATTTAATAATATTAACAGCTTTAATGAAGCTCAGCTGGAGTTTTCAGGGCAGTAGCTGGCATCAAGGAATTGCTGTCTTGTGCCTTGATGATTCTTGACAACGTGAACCTGGAGGATTCTAATATACTGTATCCTGAAATGGTGATGCAGTCTCCCCTCAGAAGGAAGAGGCTATGCCTGTGTTTAGCTGCTTGGACCACCAGATGTCTGTGTGGAAGAGAGTTTTCCAGTGACTAAACATGACAATTACACCCTAAGTCCCACGGGGACTAATGAAGTACAGCCAGTAGGATTACAAACCTTTGAATAGGAGGTCTTAGATGGAATGTATGACTAAATGCAAATACCTTTCTTTAAAAATAATAATAATCTTGTTCCAGGCCAAATCATCTTGCTTTCCATCACTGCCAAGAAGTGAGATGTTTTGAGATCACATACTGTCCCTGACCAAATATGTCTGATATTTGTTGACCTGCATTTCATCAGTAATCTTTTAGTTATGAAAAAAGGAAGAAAATTAAGAAGAGGAATGTCAAGGGCTCTGTGCAGCAAATGGAACAGAAAGATTCTCTAAAGTGTACTCTGAAAACTGAAAACAAAGTTGTAATCAACATTTAGCCTTCAGGGATGAAGTTAAGAGATTTCTGTGCCATTTTGTTTCTAAGTGGTGTGATTGACACCATCTTTCTGTTTATATTCTTTAGCTGGGCTTCTGGGATACTGATCTTAGAGAAACCACTTAAACCACATTTCTCATCCGCTTGGGTTCTAACCAGCCCCTAGGATTAAATGACAGACTTTTCTTATAATTGCTCCTTTGCCTGTCATGTAATATGCCTTATATACAGTACAAGTTCTTCAGTATTTGTCTAGAATCCCATTTTCCCTCTTTCTGTTTACCTATTTTATGGTTTTTTTTTCTCATCATTTTTTGCTTCAGATTAGCCTGTTTCTCTGACTGGCTCAATTCAGTGGGTTTTCCTGTTCATTCAGTGTTTGACTTGTTATTATTATTATTATTATTATTATTATTATTATTATTATTATTTATGGCGTGGTTTCTCAAAAGACTTTATTATGTAATATTTTTAAATATCATCTTTTGAAAATATTTTACTTATATTTTCTGTTAGCTCTCTCTGCTCTTATCTTTTTTCATTTCTGGATAATTTTCTTTCTCATAGTGCAGTATTTACAATTCAGTACTTTTTCTCTTCCTTGGGCCTTCCTGTGTTCTGCCCTTGCACTTTGATCTCTTTCTGCAGTCATTCTATCTTTGCCTTTACAAATAAGCCCTCAACAAAGCCTCTTGGTCCTTCTTCACTAACATTTTCTGACTCCACTGTATTAAATAGACCCCTGCTTTTCTGGTGCATTGTTATAAACCCGATTACCTAATTCTTCTTTATTTTGTGTCCACAAAAGAGACATTGCTCATCATGAAACAGCAAAACTAACAAAAATTATCCCATAATATGTATTGCAAAGTAGAATACCAGAAAGATCCTCACTTCATTTCATGGCAGTGTTCAGACTATTATCACCATCTGACCACGTAACATTTAGCAGCTTTAGCCTGGTATTTCTTTATTTTCACAATGATAAAACTATAGAAAGTGCTTGAAGAAAAAATCTTCCCAGATTTTGTGGTAGAAAACAAACAGAGTTTTTATTATTCATTGTCTGGTGTATGCTACCATCTCACTCTCTGTCTTCACTACAGAGAGTAGTGATGTTTGGCATGTCCTGGCAGATCAGGAACATTCCTTTATCTAAACTGGGAAATCCTTATACTGCTTCCAATGAAAAAAGTGAAGATGATGAATGTGCATTTTTGTGGGCCTAGATTTTGCTTTCATTTCAATCAGATAAAACCCATGATCCTGCAAGTCAGTTGGCAGGTAATCTCTGCTTTTTCAAAGAGGCTACATTGCAAACATCCCAATCTGCAGGAGTTTAAGACAAAATATTTTTGCCTAATTCTGGACCAAATCTGTAGAAAGCAAATGAGTTATTCAAGATTCACATCAGAACAGCTAAGGAGTACAAATTTATCTTGTTTTTCCAGATCTCAGGAGCAACCTTGCCCTGCTTTGGGCTGGTATTATACCACTTAGTCGTAGAACTGAATTATATTAAGTTCCTTCCCTAGTTTTGGTTTGGACTTTCCACTTTTCAAATCCTTACTTTGAAATATTTTTTTTTTTTCAAATATATTAATATTTATTTCCAGGCATCAAGCCTACTTTTATTCTGGCCTTTGCATCTTTTTTTCCTTCCCTGTTTTAGTCCAACATAAATGATTCCCTTTCAGCACACACAGTACCCTAGTATTTATTTAAGATTGAAAGAAGGCAAGAAAGTAGTTTTCTCATGCAATTTCTAGGACATTTCCAATTTTGTGGCAAATTTTGGCTAGCTCTTTGGTAAAGCTCGATCATGACCATCAGCAAAACAAATT
The DNA here is from genome assembly GCA_035772895.1 of Perdix hodgsoniae. NCBI lineage: Eukaryota > Metazoa > Chordata > Aves > Galliformes > Phasianidae > Perdix > Perdix hodgsoniae. Next base: position 26,728,444 of record JAPSGF010000004.1, on the reverse strand, counting down.
AGTGTGCATGGTTAATAGAACTTGTCTAAGATTAAAATACTTTGGTCTAATCACAGTCATATTTTAAGAGTTGCTTGCTAGCAGGTTTTTATTTACTGTTTAATCATGTTTGCAAGTAAGAAGTACAATATTAAATTTAAATAGTTTTATAATCAACATTTATGTTGCCTAAGTTTGCTATCCCAGGTATGGGGTCAGCCTGCCTCCTTGGAAATCACCAATACAAATAAATGTCAAAGCAAAAGAAAAGAAGGGCTCCCTTTTTTTCCAAGAAAGACAAACTTTTGTTTGCTACAAATGCATGAGGTTATTTTCTTGGTAAAACTAAGCTTTATAGCCTGATGCTTTAGTGGTTTTTGTTTTTTGCTTGTTTGTTTGTTTTTTGGTGTATATTTGTGTATGTGCATGTGGATGTAAAAACATATAGATGGTTTATTCATTAGTGCAAATTAACTGTCTTTTCTGTGGTGTGAATATTCACACTGAAGCCAGTGATTTATTCAGACTTCTGTCAGGAAGAACATAAGTTCTATTTTTATATGTTGTCTCTTACAGTGGGGTCCTGGCCCTGCAATAAAACACAACTATAATAGTAATGATTTGGCCCCTTGCATAGAACATCTGTCTGACCTGCAATATAAACAATTTCAGCTTTCTTCTTTGAAAAAATACCAAGACTAGAATTTTGTGCCTATTTACATGAGAAATAGATTGACTCTAGAGGAGTCTAAAATTTTCACTCTCAAGAGAAGATTCTATCTTTAGGATTTTCCTCATTGTGTTAGGTGAAAAAGTTTTCAGCGTTATGGTTATTCTTCAGTTTGGATTTGGGCATCTATTCAGAAACTGAGATTTGTATAAGCCAGGCTAGATATACTGGCTCTGTCTGGAGCACTTCAGGAGAATTTTGCTGCTTCTCTGCTTTCCATGCCCACTTTGAGCACTGGCTGGTGTGGGAATACAGTGGATAACACTGAAGAGAACAACAATATTTATATTCTACCCTTTCTTGGGTACCTTACCCAAAATGTCAGGAAATTTATCTCCTACGTTCAGGATAAAATGTTAAACATCTTCACCTGACAGGGATAGTAGCACCTCCTTCTATCTCCCTTCTCTCCTCTGCCTTGGTAGCACTCATTCATGAAGGACTGAGATGTGGTTTAGATACTACACTCAGATTATCTCCCACCTCCGATTAAAGATTAAAAATGTAGCCTCTCTCCTCCCCCTTTTGTGTTGGTGAGCTCTGGGGCTGCAGCCAGACCAGGCTCCACATGAGGCAGGCAGGAGGAATACAGATAATTGTCTGTGCCTGAAGAGATACTTTGCACTGTCAGCACTGAGACACTTCTTCAGACACAGGACAGAATTTGAAATGACCAATGTATTCTGCTATGAAATAAATAGATCATTATGTATCTACCATCATGAGAAAATGTTGTGCAATGATTTTGTGAGTTGACGCTTCTATCGTGGGCCCGTGACATGGTAAGTTAGGTCAAAGAACTCATCCTTAAGTTCTTCTGGTCCTTATTCTGATTTTTTTCCAAAGGGCCTCGCTGACGCACAGACATCTCAGTGCCCTTGGAAATCTGGCCATGGATGTTTCCTGTGAGGAGATTCCTACCTCATAGATATTTAAGTCTCAAAGATTTTATGAGTCTCGTCAAATTTCTCCACTCTTCTTCCTTCCCATTTTGGTAAGTAAAGCAACTTTTATACTTGAGAAACTCAGAGTATGTTTTGCACCTTTCTTGCATTAAGTTTCTTTCTCTAGACTCCAGAAGAACTGCTCAAATGTATTGACAATGTCTGTAGGATAGATTTTCTCCATTTTAATACCTTTAGCAGACTAAAGTTTTAGCTATTCTGTCAGTTTGGTGTGCCAGTGACTTTAATATTTTTAGCTCCTGTTATGAAGTATGTGTGTGATTGAGGATGCTTAGGAAAGCTTCTAGGCTCTCTTTGGCAAAATCACTGAAGACTGAAATTCCTATGACAATATCTTGGCTCAGGAGTATGATTAATTTAATTAATCTGTGAGTGATACTTGCCTCCCACCTCTTCTCCAGCAGGTGGACAAAAACTGTAAAAGGAATTGCCTGAGAATCTAAAAATGTGCATTCATGTACGACATTAGTGGATGCTGGTATGGAACAGTAACAATTTTCATATGCTGCTGTGTCCATTTTCTCTTTCTTCCTCTTTCTTCTACAGTAGCAGTATGCTATTGTAGAACTTTAAATTGGACCCACTAGTGTATAAAAAGGCCAAGTGAAGAAGGAGTGAATTGTAATGCAGTTAGGCAGTAAAAAAGGAATGGCAGGTTTCTGGCAGCACTGATACATACACAGGATGGGTGAGGAGTCTAATTGTGATTGTCATTGCAATCATGGACAGTTGTGCTCTTCCAGGGTGTCCAGCAATTCTTCATTGAATTTCATAAAACAGGCCCATTCCTCCAGCCTGCTCTGATCTCCCTGGATGGCATCCCTGCCCTTGAGTGTATTGACTAGTGCCCCCAGGTTGGTGTCAGCTGCATGCCTGATGATGATGTGCTGTGACCTCTTCCAAGGCTAAGGGCATAAAACAGGACAACTTCTGGTACAGACCTCTGCAGTGCTCCATTGTCACTGGCCTGCATGTAGAGTAGAACCCACTAACCATTACCTACTAATCTCTAAGTTCAGTTATCCAACCAGTTTTTTATTCATTTGTTTTTTTCCACTCATCCATACCTTAACTTGGATACAGCATTATTCTGGAAGACAAGACTGAAAGCCTTGTTAAAATACAGTAAAATGACAGACACTATAATACACTCATCTAGAAATCCATGCATTTTATCAAAGGAGGATGTCGGGTTGTCAGAAATGATTGACCTCTAGTAAATGCCTGAAGCCAAGTTTTGCTCCTCCATGTGCTCTTTTTAATCCATGTGGGATTTTGTCTGGGTCAAGATTTTTCCTGTTATCTCTGACTCAGGCTTCATCCATTTCTGTTAGCTACTTTCCTGTTTTAACCCTTTTGTTTACTTTAGAGGCCTGGGAGACCTTGTTAATGAAGACAGGCAAAGGCACTGAGTACATCTAAACAAATATACTGATAAGTCCTCTCTGCTTCATGAGTATTGGAATGAACCATTCTTTAAAGACCTGCCAGGTCTTTCACCCTTCAGAGTTATGGTGTTGTCACCTACCAGATCCCTGAATAATCTCAAGATTGCTTTCCTCTACTCTGCTGCTTCTGTCCTTACTCTGCTTTGGATCTTGAACTCAACTGTTTCATTGTCACTGTAGCCAATGTTGCCATTGATTAGCAGACACATGACCAATTCTTTCTTCTTAGTGAATAGTAGAACCAACTGTGCATCACCTGTAGCTGCCCACCTTGTACCAAACTTCCACCTCAAAGCAATGACAGCTGTGAGGTCGGGTGGTTCGGGTCTTTATACATTCTGGTTTTGAAAGCGTCCAGGGATGTTCTTGTGATTGCTCCCATTTCCTTAGGGTTAATAATAATCAAGGAAAAAAAGTCATCAGAAGGAATGAATTTGCTTATCTTCATTTTGTGGGTGATAATATAATGTCTGCTAGCAAGTGCTCATAAACCTCCATTTTATAACTAAGATTATGACAAAACTATAAACCATTCCATGAGATAGCTGCTGAAAGACAAGTATAACCCTTCCATAAATTGGCCTTCTTCATTTTAAGGTGTAATCAAAAGAATCTCCATGTGTCAGCAGCTTCATTTAAAGGCTCCCTCAATCAGATCTGTAGCAAGTATTGCCATTGTAATGCTGTACTTTATAACAACTATTAAGAAATTCATAAGTTCAACCTTATTTTGCACTTATTATTTGAGCTTTCATTGCTATGGATTGATGAAGGCACAGCATTGTATGTAAAATAGTGTATTACCACATCTGTTATTGTATCAAAGTCAGATGTCTTAGAATATCACCATAGAAACTTCTCAGACTAACAGAATGATGTTGTTTTGCCATCACATTAGTACCAGTTGTACTCTGACATAACTTTATACCCTTTTTTTCCCACCAGTATTTTAAGTCTGGTATTCATACAGCAATTTGGGACATTCTTTGGTAATGATGTAGGCTTATAAAGACCATGACATGGATGATTCATGTAAAACTTTTTTTTCCCGTCTTTTTCTTTTTTTCCCATTTCATTTCTTTCCTTTTTTATTTTATTTATTTATTTTTTTAAATTTTATTTCTGGACAACTTCTGGCAAAACTTCCAAAACCAACCACTAATATAATATAAATATAGAGAACACTTTTCTATTTCTAGTGGTAAATGTATTTCAAGTGGGGCTTTATTTTTGTACTTTAAGGACTGCCAGCATACAGCCTTATCCTACTGTCTGGGGTCATATTCATTTGGAAAGAAAAGTGGTGTCCATTTGCAGTCCTGACTATTTGTGCTAACTCCCACTTTCCCACACATGCAGATGTTTTGTTTTTATTTCTAACAATGACTGTTTTAACTACAAGAAAGGTATGCATTTCTAACAATGATAAGATCTGAAGTGAGAGCTCGCATTTAAATGACTGAAAGTGTTCTGTGAAAAAAAGGGGAAGCCCTCTTTGTAACGAAACTCTCCCTAGAGAGGAGAGAGGTTTGGCAAGCCAGACAGACTGAGCAACTTCATTTGCCTGAAGAATTTAGCTGTTCTTGTGGGGAGCATCTAAATGCCCTTCCTCGACTGGTGTGAACACATGTTGTACTCCTGCACCATTGGAAAATAATCTGTCAGGAAGTCATGGCCTATTCATGAGGATGTGCTGTAGCAGAGGATCTTTCCAAAGGAGATTAATTCTCTTTTTGGTTTCCTATGTGCTTCTGCCTTGGCCTGCCTCTGGCCATAGGCTCAGCTTTTAGAAAGATGTGCAAACAAATTTGGTGGAGCAAGAGAGATGGCACATTGCAGATTGTGTGTACCTGGTTGAAGTTGTTCCATTCCCTTGGTGCTCTGAAGAAATCAGTATCTATGACCTGTAACATCATAACCAAAGGTAATACAGAAGCTCACTTCAGACATGTCCTCTCATAAGTGAGCATCAGCTGCATTCACACAATACCTCTGCAAGGTTGTTCATATGTATGCTGTAATGCCTATATGGTGCCTTCACTACAGCAGGTTGCTCTGCTCCTTTGTGGAACCTTTCTGTCCGGTGATTTCCCTTGTGTTGCATGGGATCAAATGACAAGCATGCCAGAATGAGAGGCCAGGATCTCAGTCATCCCTGAGATACAAACAGTATCAAGCCCCCTCCCCTGCTGATTTAGGAAGAGATCTAGAAATTGCTATCCTGCAATCTAGGCAGATATACCAAATATCTTGCTGCTATCTCCTCAGGGAGTCTGGTGCTTTTGAACCTGTGAAATGCTTGAAATGGAGACATGAACCTGGGTTTCCCACATCCCAGCAGATGCCTTTGCTGGTGGGCAATCAAGGACTCTGTGCAGCCTCCTAACTGACTTTTTCCAGAAATGTCAGAGATGTAAATCAAATATGCCAGGATCCAAGCAGCCTGGACATTTCAGTCCCTTCCACTGAAAATTAGATTAATCAATACCCTGACTATCAGCTATCATATATAAGCTTTTCCATGTAGATGTTTTTTTTGTGATTATTGGCTCAAATAAGATATATTCTGGTTTAGATTCTAATAAATAAGTTGTGACTATGAACCTGGAACTGAGAAAAAATCCAGTCCCTGCTCACCAAGCCGCCATCTGCTCTTTATTTAAGTTACTTGAAAAACAAATGCTTCTTCCATGCTGCCTACAGTACGTGATCTGATTAACATAAGTAAAATAAATCTGTTAATAACTTTGCAAGTACCGTCAGGACATGCCTATATAAAAAATTCATGTGTACATAATCCTTCGTCACAATTTTTTCCAGTTCTACTCTCTTCCTCCCTCCCTCTCCTTGTTTATCAGTGCTACCTGACACATCCCTCACAGCAGAGATCTCGCTCATCACAAGTGTTGAGGTGCCGAACCCCTCATTATCCACTCCTGTGCAGAGAGCCGCTTGAAATTTTGCCTCCATGAGTTGCTTTCCTTTCCAGCACCCCAATAGCAACAGGAAGACTTCTTCAGGTTATTTAGCCTTCAGGGAAACAGTGTCATTTTCTGGTACCACTCATTTTCCCTGAAGGACTTATAGAGGAAGTCCCTGTTGAGTCCTAATTTAGGATCCTTTGGTAAGAAGAGATGAATCTGGGCCCTCTGTAGGGCTTAAATATCTAAGCTTTTGAGGATTTGTGTCTAATATCTTTGTGCAGAGAAAGAAGTAAAATCTTTTTTTCTTCACTTCTTTATGCCTTACAAATTTTTGGATGTTATTTAATAATTTCTGATAATTTCTCATTTGTAGAAGTCATTACTTGCCTCTAGTTTTCTATTAACAGAGCTAGAGCTAGGATCAAAATTGAGTTTTAGCATTTTTATAACACAAACTTATTTTTATTGTATTTTTAAAAACCAACAAATTCAGGAAACCTGATGTTTCATTTTAATTTGGACTGCATACACTAATGGAATTAGGTACAAATCAAATTTAACATCTTGAGATTATTAACATTTTTGCATTCCTTTTTACTTACTTAAGGGCCTTTCTGGCTAACCATGAAGAACAGAAATGGTGAATTAGTAATTACACAGAAACTTGCAGTATGGCACATGATTGCCCATTATCAGATAAGAAAACCCTAACCACAGAAATAATATAATTTTTGCAAAGAGATGCTTGTGTTCACAGAAATGCCTGCTTTGGCCTGCTAGTTTGGCAGATAACAATTCATTTAAAGCAAAAGAGGGACGAAATAGGTTCTCCTTAATCTTGCTTTAACCTCTATAACAGCTGTTGCTATGGGAAGTGAATTTCCCATGTAACTCTCTTGAATATTACATGATGAACCGAATCCTTCCCTTATGCATATGTTTAGAAAAAGAAAGGTGATGTTTTTTTTGTGGGTTCTTCTGGCTTCTGCTGTATTTGTTCAACCCGCAAACATACAGGCTTATTTTTACGGTATTTCACTCATGGAAGATGTGTCTTGCTACCTTATGAATATTCAAATTACCTTTTGAAATTAGTAAATGAAAAGAAAGTCAAGTTAAATACCAATGCTCCCATGGTTAATCTGTCACACTATTGTTACGTTTTTACAGAAATGCCAGCCAAATTTCCCAGGTGCTATTTCTCCGTCTTTCACACATCAGGAAAAAAAAAAAAAATCTGCATTAAAATAATGCATACAAATATATTAGTGGTATTAGACAGAAAAAAAAAAAACACCTGTAAATTCATCCAAAAGAAACTATATTAAAGATCCGGTGTGAGACAGAATTTTGGATGAGCTCTAAGCAACTTTTCATCAGCAGGGTTCTCTGAAGAGAAACACTTTCCAGCATTGCTCCTCTTTATAAATGAGCTAACCTCAGACATTACCAAGCACCCAAACAACCAGGCTGTTTCAGACTTGCAGTACATTAATAAATGATGATGTTTATGAAAGATATTGCAGACATTTTTCCAGGGATGTGGAAAGCCCAATACAGAAAAAAAAAAAAAAGAAAAAAGAAAAAAACCCTCCAAAAGCAGTCTCTGAGGACTTTTGTTTTTGGGGGGCCAAAGACATACAGGACTGATGTGGGATTGCTATTATGAATTGAAGGCCACTGTTTACCATTGGTGATCTTGGTGATAGGGAAAGGCAAATTTCCTCACATCAAGCAAGCCTGTTGCCTGAACTGGCAGCCTGGATTTGGTTTGTTGTGGCTGTTCTGTTGAACAGTAGCTTGGTAGAAAGGCAAGCATAATTAGAAGCTGTGAGAATCTTGCAGATTTTCAGCAGAGCTGAATCAGCAGAGGTGACGAGCAAGCAGACAGAGAACCAGACCATGCACCTCTGATGGGACCTTATCAGAGAGGGCCTCACCTGCTTTGTGTGAGGTCTGCTCACCTGGCCTGCAGGAAGATTTCTGATGCCACATTAAATTTACTGAATGCAATTGCTTGCGGATAAAGATATCAAAACATCATCATACCTCAGCTAATTACTGTGATAGGGCATCTGTGGCAGGAATTCAGAATACACAGTGCTCAAGAATCTCTAGTTTTCTGACCTGCCCCGTGACTACATCTGTCCTTGTTCTGTAGCTAATTGCCTTTAGCAGTAATGAACTCTGGTGCGTCGGGACAGAAGAGCTGTTGAGGAGCAGGTAGGGCTGCAAGCCAATTCTCAACATTTCCAGTGCTTGGAGAAGGCCATCAATTGCCTTGGAGCCTCCTTTCTGTCCTGGCCTCCTGCAGGGCCATGTGCTGTGGTCCAAGGTTTGTGACAACCATATCACAGACATCTCTGTACGTACCTTGATGTGTAGTTGTATTCTGACAGTTTAAAAATTGCTCTCACAAGTTTGAAGAGGATTTCAGTCTCTTTAAGGTGCCTTCATGGATGCTTCCCTCTTTGTTGTTCTCTAGTCCAGATATACTACATGCAATTATTTTTGACAACTTGGCCTCTTCTTTGGTGATCCTGTGCCCAAATTAGAAGAAATAAGAGTTTCCCAGCGGTATCCATACCAGAGAGATTGCCATGAAATAGAGCACCAGTGTTTGTTAAACATTCATGCCAGTGTATGCCCAGATTTTGAGTAAAGCAGACGTAATAAAACAATTCAAGCTGTTGAATTTGGCAACTGTGCAGGTTCTAAGAATCTGCCTTGCAAAGGGAGCAGATACTTGTGTCCTTGTACATGGCATACATTTTTTCAGTATTGTGTTTACTTTTCTCTGTAATGACTATGTAATGACTCTGTAAAATTGGAAATAGTAAAAAAAAGTTTTTTAAAAAGAGAAGATTGTATCATTAATTTTATAGTATGTGTGGAATACACATTTTTTTGAAGTTTGAAGTAATCAAGTATTTACATAAAGATATTTGCCCTGCTACTGTTTAGGACATTATCTGTGAGGTCATTGAAAAGAACAGTGCAAAGCTGAAAAATGCATAAAAAGCTTTTAATATAGATTATTTGTCATTGTTCACTGTCCAGAAAACATCCTACTCAGTATATAAAAGGCATAGGAAGAGCAGAAGGAGTGCAAGGCATCAATCATTTGTAATCTTGTAAGACAACACACACATTACAGATGACAATTTTGTCAATAAGCCTGATGCAAATAGTAGGAAAAGGAAAAAAACATAATGCTTTCACAATACAGGAAAACAGGTAGCTGCAGGGTACACTGCAAATGCAGCTTATGTAGAATGTGAAAGTAAAAAATAAATCCTTGAACTGAGAACTGAGACACGATTCTTTAAATTCTGTTCCTTCCCTTGATAAAAATATCAAGCTAAATCAAGCCATGATGTAACTGCAACAAAGTCAGTGTGCTTATGTTAAGGATAAATTGCTGCCATAAATTATCAAAATAAATGACAATTGTGTCTGTTCACGCCAGAAATTAATCTGGCCAATTACAACAGAAATTCTTTGACATCCAAAGCTAAATTTATGTTCCATTTTCTATGTAACACCCTAAAGTTCAGCTTTGGTGTCCAAAGATATGCCTGTGCTCTGGGATCCAAGCCTCTGTTCCTTCCCTCTAAGATTCACTCTACTACCTATATCTATCTACAGGAGTGCATAACTTTCTCATTCTGCTGTCCATTTCTCTTCAGGTGCTTTCCTGCTCCATGCTACCTGCCTACACATGCTAGAAGAAAGGAGTTAGTTTTGTAGTGCGTGTAGGAAGAATCATAGAATCATAGGATATCTCAGGTTGGAAGGGACTCATAAAGATCATTAAGTCCAACACCTGGCTCCACGCAGGACCACCCAAAAATCAGACCCTATGTCTGAGTGGTGTCCAAAAGCCCTGAGCAGCGCATTCCATGCCACTGCCCTCTGGTGCAGACCCTGTCCCCAACCCCCAGCTGCCCTCCCCTGACACAGCTCCATGCCGTTCCCTCCCTCGGGCCCCGTCGCCGTCACAAAGAGCAGAGCTCAGTGCTGCCCCTCTGCTCCCTGCGAGGAGCTTCAGCCGCCATAATGCTGCATGTTGACAGTGCAATTGAGCATACCCTCAGCAAGTTTGTGGATGACACCAAGTTGTGTGGTGCTGTTGACATGCGTGAGGTTTGGGATGTCATCCAGAGAGACCTTGACAGGCTTGAGCAGTGGGCCCAGGAGAACCTCATGAGGTTCAACAAAAGGTTTTGAACCTGGATAGTGACAACACTCACCCATTAGTGCAAGCTGTGGGATGTAAGGATAGAGCACAGCCCTGCTGAAAAAGACCTGGGGGTACAGGTGGATGGGAATCTGCATATGAGACAGCAACGTGCCCTCACAGCCCAGAAAGCCAACAGTATCCTCCAAAAGAAGCATGGCCAGCAGGTCAAGGGAGGTGATCCTGCCCCTCTGCTCTACACCTGGTGAGCTCCTGGAGTACTGCATCCAGATGTGGAGTCCTCGATACTGGAAAGAGATAGACCTGTAGGAACACATCCAGAGGAGAGCCACAAAAATGATTCAAGGGATGGAAAATCTCTCCTGTGAGGACAAGCTGAGAGAGATGGAGTTATTCAGAACCCAGCCCCTCCAGGCAGCCAGCAATGGCCAGGCATCTGATTTCCATTACTGGATTTGAAAATTGTCCTCACATGATGTATGGTTGGCAGTAATTGCTGCTAGCTTGAGTCTTTAGATTGCACAGTACTTCAACAAAACAAAACAAAACAAAACAAAGAGTATTATCCTGGCAGCACAGCAAACTGTATTTGATATAGCCATTACCTTTTATCAAGATCTGTAGTAGAGACAAACTGAGATTATTTAGGTATCCATTCTTTGTCTGCATGTGTAAGGTACCAGGTTAAGTTAATTAATTCCTATTAAAAACACTGCAAGTTTGAAAGGCTTCTTTTACATTCCAGACGGCGCGAAAGTTTTATTTTCTAGCATGAATCTCAATCATAATTAGATCAATTTATGCCATCTTCAAAAAGCCTGTAAAAAGATAAGGCAGAACTGATAATAAAATGAAAAAATCCAGGGAGAAAAATTTCACTTGAATAAATTATTTCAAAGTGCATGAATTCTGTGGCATTGTCAGTATAAACCTGTGCAGTAGGTCACCACAATTGTAATCACTGAAAAATATCTTTTATCCAATGCATGCAAAATAATTCAGATTTATTTGCTGTCTTTATTGAAATGAAATCATACACAAAATGTTTCTAGTTTACTATGCAGATCTTCAAATTCTCACTGTGATCTTTGCTTACCATTGCCTCTGTTCTCTTGCTAGGCATCCTGTCTTCACAGTGATTAAGACAATGAATGACATTAGAGGTCATGCATTTTAAGGACAACTGAAATATACAGGATTTTAATTATGTTAGGATTAGATAGATATATTTTTTTTTTAATGTCCATGTGTTTTAATTTCTATAGACACAAAGATTTAGAATAAAATGTATTTATTATTTATTTCTACTTCAACCCACAGGTTTTTAATCTTCAGCAATATACTATCCGGTCTGCTTCAGTTTCAGATTCTTACGGCGGATTTCCTCTGTGAGAATATAGAATATTTACATCTCACAGGGAATGTGTGAGGTATAAACACTGAAATTTAAGACACTGGAGAGACCACTCTTTTTAAAAAAGAAGATCAATATTTTTCATAAACAATACAAACATATTTTTGTATGTCCGAGTTTTGCAGAGAGCCTGTGAGCTTGGAGCAGCTGACAGCCATCCTTGTACTGGTAGAGGTGCAGCAGTCATGGAATCACACTGGGTGTGCTCAGACCTCCTTTGATGTTCAGTGGCTGTGAGCAGCTCTTAGATCCACACATGCTCTACACTTTTCTTTATCTTGAACACAGGAGAGGAAGGACGATCTGGCAACTCCCTGGCATTTATCTCTAATCTCAACTTCAAGTGAAATGATTTCAACCAGACTGACAAAAGAGGGGAAGCTGTAAGACACTCCTGTGAACACAGGTACCTTTGCTGATCTGGATTTTTGGTAGTCAGGCATGCTCAAGCTTTGAAAGGATGAACTTGTTTGAGATGTCGAGCACATTCATACTGTGCACACTTTACTGTGTTTATTTAAGCACAGTTCACCAATACTTACTAAAAAGTATTTAAAAATACTTTAAAAATACGATGTTACATATATTCTGATATCATAACCCTATCAACTTTTTTGTTTTCATTTTCATCCTGAAACTGAAATTATGACAAGAAGGCGATGACATTTTCACTCAGATGTATTTTATTTCCCCAGGAGTAGGGAAATTTGGATGCACAAAGGCTATATTCTGAGCATTTATCCTCTAACCTTTCTCTGGCTAAATTGCACGCAGCGTGTTGCCACCACAGCTCATGTGTTTAATAACTGGAAGAATTAAACGATCTGACATTTGGTGCAAAATCAACATTCCTAGATATGTTTTTATATGCCATCAGAAAAAAAACCTGCATTCTATTAAGATGAAGCAAATGATCTGTTATGCATGTCAGATATGGTGATGATAACAGCATAAAGAATACAATATGTCTTGTCTTGAAAATTATTTTTAATGGGTCGTTTGAAAGTATTGAAATCATTTTTTAAAAGCACATGATAATCTTTATAGTTCAGATTTTATATGTTAATGTATTTGTAAGAGTAGCTTCCATCAGCTGCTGAAAAATGTCAGGGCTGACATCATGAAATATTCGTTTTGCTCCTCTTTTGGTATTGATTTTGTAAATCCTGTGGGTGAAGATGACCCAAGTACATCTAGTCCCTGGCAATTCACTCAATCTGGTAGAGAATAAAAGCCAAGATGAAATGAAAAGATTCCCCTATGAGGGCAGATGTTTTGAAGAATCTCAGTTGTTCAATATCATTTATATGGCTTGAACGTCTTGGTGTTTCTTTTTTTCTTTATGAAACAGTGCCAGAAGCACCTGTTTTGGTTAGATTCCATGAATGTGTAATAAATGACTGCTGTGGTCTGTCTGATGGACCCAGAGAAGTACATGGGCACAGAGCATCTGAGCAGCTGGGGCCAGATGAAGCACTGTAGAGCAAGAGTCCTATGTGGCACAGCAGTGCTACAAATTAGTTTTAACCTACCTGCTAGATGGTAATCATAGACAGCCTGAGTACAAAGAGAGGCAGCTGATCTGTAACAACATGTTGTGTTCTCCATTTGTGGCCGAAAAGACCGTCTGTTGCAGGACTGAAAGGGAACGCCAAACTTTCCTATGGTGCAATCTGAGTTTTGTTTTCCACTGCTCTTCCATGCACATTTTTTTAATCTGAATTCAAGCCTGATGTCATCTGCCTTCCCTTTCTTAGTGCATCTGTGGGTTTTCACATGCGCTCATCACTTGAAGGACAGACTCTTACACAGCAGGCAATGGGTCCAAATGTCTCATCCATTTTGGAGATGTAGATATATCAAAGCAAAATTCCACTTCAAGATGTTTCTCCTGCTGCTTCCCCAACTTCCTAGTGACTTGTTTTTTCACTCCCTCTTTCAGAGGAGATAGACCCTTCTTTTCTGTTTCTGTGGTATCTTGATTTCATTTCTGCATCTGTGCTGGCTGTAGCCTGAAGACCAGGATCTCTATGGAGCTGTTCTCTCAGAGGTTTGCTTTGTCCTGTCTGCTTTTTTCTTTGCTTGCTGTCACAGCTTGGATTTGTAAGTCTCTTTTTGTCCTTTTGACTAATATTAGCAGACATATCTGGCCTATGTGATTTGTCACTGTTTTGAGAGAAAGCATTTTCTTCTACAGAGAGGTCTTACCATCTTATCATGCTTATACTGCAGAGAGATCCATAGCCAATTCTGCTATGGTGCATGGGTGTATGTGCCTTTTACAGAAGCCACCAAGCTCTTTCAATGCCTTTTAGTGCAGTAAATTACAGACTTCGCAATAGGCTGGACTGTTCTTGTGTGTGGTTTCCTCAAACCTATCTCTTTTCTCTCATCTGTGTAGATATTTTTATATCATTTTTGGAGTCCAAGGAGGCTGTGTCTTGATGAGTTTAATTTCCAAGCTGGCACATAACAGCTATGTGACAGGCAAAGAGCTTGGACTTCTTTTGTCTGCTTCTATCTACCATTGACTGGTAGAATTACGAATTTCCTATGCAAAGACATGGGCACCAGCATCTTCTAGTGCAACCATCTCCCATTAAGCTACAGTACTAACAGAGTGCCCTTCAAGCTGTTCTCAGACATTTTCCTGGGAAAGATCAAGATAGGAAACCTGTAGGATATGTTTAAATTCTTTGTAAAAGGATAAAAGGATTCTGTCCCATAACATTCAGGACACCTGATGCAACGTCTGTGAATACTTTCATGTCTACAAGTATAAATTCTCCTAATGGAATGTGGCAGAACATTTGGGTCTGTCTGAGCACTAGAGAGTATGTGTGCGTACAAAGCCTCCTTGCACACACCTGCTTCACAACAGTAAACTTTTTCTCTCTACAGGCTATATTCACCACAAAGGGCAATTCAGTGCATCCTGAATCCAGATTAAAATATTCTGTGTAATTCTGTTGCATGTTTTCTTACTTTTTTCTTTTTTTTTTCTAACAGCTATGCCACTGCTGAAAATGAGTGCCATTTATTATCTTGTTCGTGTCTTTAAGATCTTGTATCATTTTTCCAAGAGTACGCAAAGATCCTGTCATTTTCATTTCCTAGTGAAGTACTGAAGATGAATAGGGGCAGCACAGCTCATGATGGGAGGAGCTCGGTCATGGACAGCACCGCCTATGGTGTCACTCAGGGAGCAAAAATAAAATTCCTTCACTCAAGTGGTAAAATTATAATTTCTCCAGCTTTCAGACATTTGTAACAGCCAAAGCCAGGCTTCCTCTTCAGGGACACTATCTGCTGGGGCACAAGTGAAAATTCCTCTAAAGAAGTCAATGCACAAATATTGCAAAACATTCTCATTCATTCACAGAGACAGATAAACACAACTTTATTCTCTACTTGACACAATTAGAATGAAAACAGCCAATATATCAGTCTGCTCATCCTCTCACTGCATCTCATCCATTGAGTGGCTTGCTTGTGGCCAATTGACAAACATGCAGCTTCCCGCACAGTACCTAGTCACCAAACATGCAAATCTCCTTTTTGCATCAAAACAGGATTTTCTGCTACTGTAGCCCTCTTGATGTAGGAAAAAAATACTAGATTGAAAGGGCATAGCATTGTTTTCTTTCTATAATTTATTTTCTCCTTTTTATAATTGAGCACAACACAAATCCTGAGTTCTTGTCTCTAGACTTTATTCCGGTTATTAAAAAAACATGAATACTCCTTGTGTTCCCGAAGAGGAAAAATAAAGCTTTGTTCTTTTTTTTTTTTAAAAAAAGCAAAAAACGAAAAGGCATTTAAATTATTAAAATACGTGTAGCTGCAATGGATATTCCCGGACACTCATATTAGGCAGTACTTCAACTAAATACAGGAATATCTTCACCCCGTAATGACACTGTGTAATGTTTTCCTCTGTTACTAATTTATTTTGTCATGTTCCATGGTATGGACAAATTAAATACCACTCATGTCTCAAATGTCTCAAGCGATTAGATTTACCTGGTCATTCTTGCTACCTGTCTGCTCGTCTGTCTCACAGTATCAGTTTAGGTCTTGTAAAAATCATCCCAGGGTGGGAGTACTTGAGCTAACTAAATATTGCAGGATGGAAGTTGAAGTCTTTTCATGCTGTGAATTTTTGGGAGGAAAGAATGACGGTTTGGGAGGTTTCATTGAGGCTGCAAGGGCACCAGCATATGGTGCCGGGACAAAACCTCATGCTCTTCTTCACAGGCCTGGAAGGAGAAACACAGATCTTGCCTGAAAAGCACGCTGCCAAAGGCAGCCTTCCAAGCCTAGTGTCAGTATGTGTTGCAATAAGTGACATTTCTTTACCATTATGCACAGGGATAATCCATCCTGGAACTGTCTTCCTGCTAATCTCCTGTTAGCCCAGCCTTTCAACACAAAACAGCAAACGTGGCCCTGTTCCTGCAGCTCCTTTTCTGAGATAGAGGGATGATCATAAACTACTGAGGAAATAGCTGTGTTCTCACATCAAAGTGCAGGGCTTGCTTTGTTTTGTTTTTGTTAAAGCTTGCTCTGCATATGTGTTGGCCAGTGACTGACTGTAATCTGTGTGTCTCCAAGAAGACTATTTTCAAGCCCTTGCAATGTGCAGATATATCACAGCCTGGATGAGATCTTGCAAGGACTTGGAAAGTTCTTACTCAAAAATGGACTTATGAGTTGTGCACCACATTAAAAAAAATTCTTAGTGGTCTGAATTTACTGACTGAGTTGGGGTACATCCACTTTCCCACATCTCATCTAAGCCTGCTTGAGGATGACTTTTGCTGTAGTCAAAGCCCTCTTTCTTCTCTGGGCACAACAAAACCTTCCTATCCCCTGGGCTGAATGAAAAAGAAAAATAAGAGCTTGAGGGCTGCTCATTAGAGATGATTTAATCTTGTTTCTCCTTGTCACAGAACTTAAGAGTCATAACTATAGAATCACAGAATCTTTTGATTTGGAAGGGACCTTTAAAGGTCACCTAGTCCAACTCCACTGCAATGAACAGGCTCCATCCAGCCTGATCTTGAGAATCTCCAGGGATGGGACGTTTCTAGGCAACATATGCCTGTGCCTCACTAGTCCTGCAAAAATCTTCTTTATATCCAGTCAAAATCTCCCCTCTTAGTTTGAAAACCTTTCCTTCTGTCCTGTCATAGTAGACCTTCCTCAAGATTCTGTCCCCTTCTTTCCCTGGAGCCTTCTTTCCTCTGGGTTTAATAGCTCCAGTTCTCTCTCTCTCTTTGGTGAAGTGGCATCTACATTTTTCTGCAGGGTGGTCACTGTAACAGCCTCGTGACTCAGTAGGTGTATTTTATGTCATTCCTTTTGAATCACCAGTCCAGGGGTATCTGGGGAAGATGCTTGGGGGCAGAGTGGTACTCTGAGCAGCTGCACATAGCTGGGATGCTTGCTGCACTCTAGGAACAGCATGGCTGTCTGAGCACCTGCATTCTGCATGCCCCCACACATTTCCAGGGGTGGAGATGTGGTGAGACCCTATGTACTCCCACTGGGTGTTTTGGACCATGACTGCAGGGAGCACTGTGGGATCATCTCTGCCTCATCATACAGACACAGTCTGGAAACATTATCAAATGGAAGCTGAGCATACTTTGCACACTGCCATGTAGGACCAGCCAGTATGTTATTGGTGAACAGATGTTTGGGGTGTATGCGTGTGCAGATCCAGGGAGCTGCTGAAGCAGGGACAGCGCTGGCTGTCTGTCTCAATTCATCCTGAAAATCTAATGACAGGTTTGAAAGCCACCACGTGCCTCACATTTTTGGTATCTGGACACAGGCTTGGAAAGGAGCTATTTTTGCTCCCACAGTCAACAGCTCTGCTCCAAAAGGTCAGTAAACACCACCGTGGCACAACGCCAGCAGAGACAGTGGGAGGTCAAATAAAATGAGACAGGTTTTGAACAAGTTATTGTACTTCATTTCTGTGTATCCATCCGTGGCTGCATATATGTGGACAGATGGGTTGTCAGCCAGCTTCATGCATGACTCATTATCAGCCCAGAAAACACAGACCTCTGCCTGGGGAGCTGCTCTTCGATCAGTCCCACAGAGGTAGAGATAAAAGCAAGGACTGACCAGCAAGGAACAAAGCTCTAGAGACACAAAGGTTGTCCTGTATTGTGCCGTAGGTGGGTGTGTATGCTGGTAACTTCCGACCCAAGAGACATGGGCATGGGAGTGATTTGCTGAATGAAGATAGAAAGCAAGCTTTCCCAGGGAAAGCACCTGGTGACTGCTCAGAAATATTTTCTCTTTAACAGAAACATTCTTTACAACTTGAATACCAGTGATAGCAAAGTTAAATGAGGTCATGATTCCCTCTTTAGTTAAAAGTTAAAGTACAAGCTAAAACTGAGCACCAAGAACATTTTTCCATACATGAATCATGGAAGTTTGTTTTCAAGAAACAAGAAAGACTCAAGGGTCTAGATTCAATTCCTAGACATGAAATGTGGCAACATTTCAGTCATGCATCTCCTTCTACTTCAGTTCTCAATTTCTCTGAGAAAATAAATCCTAACCTTCATTTCATACTTATCTTGATTTTGTTGACTTTCTTTTTGGCATTTTTAATTCAGCAAAACAATACTGCTAAGGTTTAGAAGCAAAATCTTGCCTCTACTCCGAGCAATTTAGTCAATAATTTCACCACTGGGATGGAGATTTAGTCCTAAATATCATTAAAACAACATCTGATGGTGAAATTTTGAAGCAGACCAGTACTGCAGTACAGTAGTACTTCAGTACAGAAGTACTACAGTAGCACTTCAGTGATACTGAACTAAGAATACACTCTGAATTAAAAATTAGAGAAACTAGAAGATTGAGGTAAACTAAATGAAATGGAAATGGAGAGCATAATGGGAAAAGATACAGAAGTTGATTTTGTTGGGCTAGTGTAGAGCAGACACTGGGGGCCTGGGCTTGTAGTAAGCCTGGGTCCTGGTAGGTTTGGCTATCTGGTGCCTGGAAGAAGTGGGAGAAGGAGCATGTCTGTAGGGAAGGGCAGGTTGCAGCACTGCCCAATAGAGGGATGGCTGGTAGGTCCTGGAAGAGAAGGAGTCCCTTGTCCTTCAAGTATAATGGAAAATTAAGTGAATGTTCAGAGCTTCCCATAGCTGAAACAAGAGGAAAGACTTTCAGAATTGCAGGGGTCATCCAAGACTAATCAGAGATTAGGTCAGAGAGCATGTAATACAAAGACAAACTGGGATTTTTCTGTTTGCGAAAAGGAACGTGTGTATGCACGTGTGTTATGGGCAGAAGCAGACAGGGAACAGAGGGAGGGAGAGAAACAATCAGAAAATCAGGCATCTGTATGTGTGAGAGAGAAAACATTCAGATCAGCATGCAAGCTGGAGGGAGAAAAGTTGCTGTAAATAGTTATTTGACACTTTGCTTCACTCTTTCTGATTCTTGCTGTCTTCAGAGAAACTCTTTTTTTTTTTTTTTTTTGGTATGCTTGTTTTCATTATATTTTTTTTTCTTTTGTTTTCAGTGGCACAACATTGTAGAAGATGCCGATAGCATTAATTCAGAAGTGGTACAAAAATTTCCATAACCTCCACCGTGATACATTTCCAAGGCCCACAGCAACTGTGTGATCCATAGTCTGGCTGTCAATATTTTGTTACATATTATAAGAGTTGAAAGAAATCTCATTATGTCAAGGTGGAGAGTATCAGTGTGTGGGTACTTGGAGGAATATGATTCCAACATTAATTTGAAAAATCAGCACATTTGCTTTATAAGTAGATAGACCATGAAGAGGAGGTCGTTTGGAATGGGATGCTAGATCCAACAGTGATCTGACAAATTATACTTTAAAGTAAAATTTTGTTATATCTTAAAGCTTATCTCAACTTCCTTTATTTTCAGAAATGCACACAGAGAATTTTAAAAAAAAGATAACAGAGGAATAGCAGCGTACAGAAAACTCAAAGTACCCACTGTCTTACGGAAACAGTAAGAAAAATAAGACTTTCTATTAAACTAATATTTATATTTTATTTTATTTGTTCTGCCATAAAATTTACATATAAATATAAATATAAATACAAATATAAATATGAATATAAATATGAATATAAGTATAAATATAAATATATATATATTATAAATATAAATATATATATATTATAAATTTACATGCAGCCTATTGCACAGATGAACAAAACTGCTGTTCCAGAAATCTCATAATATCATACCCCAACTATGTTCAGTGTAGGTATCACTAAGGAGCCGAAGACAGGCAGCCAACACAGGTTTTAAAGAGGAATTTGAAAGCAGAAGGGACATTAGTCAGATGAACTAAAGGAAGAGTCTTGGTGAGAGTGCCAGTGTGAGAAGGCAGTTTCTGAAGAAAAAGAGGAGTAGAAAGTCACCAGACTCATATCAGACAAAGGAGGAGGTGGACACCAGGGTCAGGCCCTTGGTGAAAGACAGTCAAGGAAGGGATTCAAGGAATGATGACATCTGAAAGACCAATCTGCTGCACTTTGGCTGAAGGAAGACATTGTAGATAGGACAGAGACAGAAAAATGCAGGGAGTAAATGCAAAGGATGGCTAAGAAGTAAATGAACCTAAGGAAAAGAACTTTCAGGATCACATCAGGTCTTCAGATGCTATTTGCTCATGCTTACTAGTTGGCCATTCTGTCTGTCTGTCTGTCTGTCTATCTATCTATCTATCTATCTATCTATCTATCTATCTATCTATCTGTCTCTCTATATCTAAAGGAGTTTGAATATGTCATAGACTGTTACCCACAGATTGACCTTTGAGCATTAGTAGTAGTTTTTGAGGAAACTGCAGAATTCATTCTTTTGCAGAACTCTAGTTCATTGAAATCCTGCTTAAACCCCGTTTTGAAGACTTTCCTCATTCTCAAGTCTTAAAGTCCTCAAGCTCAGGGGCCTGCTATTTGCAGCCTGTTTGTGCTTTCTGTCTGGATGACACCTCAAGCCATAAAGTATGTTTAAACAAGTTTCCTGACCCACATCATATTTATAGACATATTTGTGGAATTCTCTGCTTCTATCACCAAAACTGCATTCCCACTGGCATTTATGAGCTGTGCATAGAAGAGGCGGTACTCTTGTCAACCCAGATCAGTGCAAATTCAAGATAGCTGCCTGACTCTTCTTGGCATGCTTCATTTTCTCATAGTTCATCCCAGTTCAAGTATACAAGTGCATTGTAGTGGGGTCTAGCAGCTGGCTTTTGGGGAGGGTATTCGGCTAAATATTTGCTGACAGAATAATTATAGTAACTTTTTAAATCGTGGAAAATCTTCCCCTTGCCCCATGTTTGATGCTCTAAATATGTTCTTAAAGTGACTTTCTAAAGTGTCTGTTACAACTTCAGACACACCCAGCAGTTTGTGCATTAAATTGTCTCTGTGAGGTTCCATTTAACATCAAAGTATTTTGAGCAGTGCTGCATATCCTTAGCTATTAGCTGATTGATTGACAAGCTCCAGCTCGTGAGCACAGGACAAAAGCAGAGTTTATGAGCATTTCTTGCTATCTGCTTAGTCTGCCTTTATAAAGCACATGTGGAATGTGCACCCTGTCTACAGTCATTCTACTTTTAGTTACGATTTTCTGCTCTAAGTTAGTAGTTTCTGTGTTCTGAAACACTAATTTTCACTCTGCGTCTCTCCTTCACCTTTTCTGAATGCTCTTTCCAGGAGTTATAATTCTCCTGCAGTTTGTGCAGTCACACAGTTTAGAGATTAATGAATTGCACTACATTCGAGTTTTACCTCTTGCACTGGAATTATGTTACAAACCAGCAGGATGTATTTGCTGCTTCTCTGCAAGCATCTTGCAGGCAATCATAATCCTACTGTGAGAGCATCTAGGGTGACTGGAGAGAGAGTTTTTGGGAAGAACCAGGTCCCTTAACATAAGGTTTGTGCTCCACCCCAGATTGCAGTCACTGGTGAGGAGGAAGGGTTAATCAAATAATTTTCCAAGTATATTCACATCAAAGTCTCATACAGGGATTTATTTCCCCAGGAAGCCTTTTTTTTTTGTTTTTTTTTCTTTTTTTTTTTTTCCTTCAGTGAAGCAGGCTGCAATGTGTTTGCCAAACCACTCATCCAATGCTAACAGGAATGAGCATGGAATTAAATCAAAGAAACAGATGTGGCTGGATAAAGCAGGTTTCCTTTTATGTGCCAAAAAATAGGAGCATGTTCATCTGTTTTGTAATTTGCCAATAGTGTTATACTTGGCTCAATGGAAGACAGCAATCAGACAAGCACTGTTCGTAGGCATTTGCAGTCTTTGCCACTTCTTGAGGGGAGGGCTTTATTCCTGACAGTCCAATCACCTGTTTGAACATCCAAGACCCAGACTTAGTCTACCATTAACACATCTGAAGGTCAACATTGTCCTTTTCATATTCCCTGGATTATGGAAGGCAGCTTCGGGACTCTCCAGAAGATGTTAATCTTGGTAGCTGCACAGTGTGAAAGTGCCGATGTACCACAGACAAGATTTAAAAGGGCAAAGGCCCCAACCATACCTGTTTCTGCTGTTTCTTTTCCTGAAAACACAGTGCAGCTGGGATTTTTAAAATAACAGTAATAAAAAGTTGGGATTGTTAAAATTGGATGCACAACAAGGGAAACTCATCTGATCCGTATTTTTGTATGATGGCTGTCACACTAATATGTACAGTTTCCATTTTGTGGGGGCTTAATTCACAATTGGCAGGGCTGGCTTCTCCGTATAGAACCACAAAACCTCCCTGTTGAATTCCTCTGAACCCTCCAAAACAAAGATACAGTAAATCATCTTTTTCCTTTGAGTATAAATCCAGCTGTTTTCTGCCACACTGATTTCTGAAAGGCTTGATTTCCACATACAAAAAAAAAAAATAAATAAAAGAATCAATTTTCTTGATACAAGTGATGAATCAGTTGATAGGTCTTTTGAAGTTCTAGTTGATGGGTTTTTCAAGTGAGTTCTGATCAGCTTCCTACAGATTATAAGGAAGAGAATGAGAGAAATCTCCGGGTGTCATCGGTCAGCAGCTAAGAACTAATTTGATTTTCTACGTCAGAAACTACAAGAAAACCTCCAAACATTCATTTTGATTCTACAGTTTATTCATGAAGCTATAACATTCTTATCTTTACATATTTTTTATATAATCTGAAACCTTTTACTTCCACAACATTAAAAAAATCAAACTCAGCAGAATAGTGGTCCTATTCAGAAGAAAGTGGTTGTTTTCAAGGTCTGCATGCAAACTTTGAATTGTTAAATATACTTATAGTTTTCCAGTCCAGCAGGCATGGGAGTGTCCTCCTTGTCTGCCTGTTAAATTTAGTCAGATGCTCTGAAAGGGGAGCAGATTGTTCACCACTGGCAGGTAAAATCAGGAAATAAAAATATTGACTCAAGACCTTTGCAGGACAATTAAACAGCTAATGAATGAAAGGACTGAAGTTCCTGAAACCACAGTAGACAGGAAAGGACAGAGTGCCTCAATTTGGCACTTCTCTGAGTCTTACTTCTGATACCAACATGCTTTGGCTGTGGATTTAATAGCAGTATGGTGGCAAAGCGTCATGAGTAACAGGCAAAGGCTTCCTGAAGCATTTCTCATCCAAAAAAGACATTTTATTCCCTATTTTTATTCTTCCAGACAGGATGTTAACATTGCATTACCTTTCCTTTGGACAATTTGTGGTAGAGAAGCTGAACAGCGAGTAATCCAGGCAGAGTCATTCCTCTTGCAGTTTGGTCCACCTGCACGGCTGCCTCACTGACTGCCAACCAACGCTTCCGTGGCAAATGTGAGAAGAGGTCTGGATACAGAGGCAGGATTAATGTCTCCCAGGGGCCTCCTGGGAAGCAATAGCCCCTCACTCCCATCATTTTTTTCAAATGAACCAGAATAATTAAGTTGTGAACTGCAGAATCACATTTTCTTTTCTGAGCTGTTTTGCCCACGTGTGGCACGAGCTGTGCCCAGGTATGCCAGCCAGCAGGAGAGAACTGCAATGCCGGCCAAGCGACTGCAGGTGAGCATAGGGAAGTGTCTGCCACCCCAGCTCTGAGAGCATTACCCAGCTTTGTGCAGACTGGCCCCTGCAGAGCAGCTATGTCCCCTTGTCTTGTCTTGGTCTTGGTTACTCAGGATATTTTGGTGGATATGTTAACCTTCAAAATTCCAAAGACCCCCATACAACAATTTACGACTATAGAGTGACTCAGGATTTCATTGAACTCTTTTTGTCACACAAGTCAAAGATTCAAATATTGCAGGCTATAGTCAGAGCTGTATAAAATTAGTAGGAAGTGGGAACTTCAAGGCAGCTAAGCTCATATATGAAGACTCTGTGTTTCTGCTTTTCCTGTGGCTACCCGATGTAAAGACATAAGATTTGAGATTCCAAGGTTCTGCACTGTGCCAGTTTCTTAAACCCATCTATCTCCATCATAGAAAATCCATGTTTTGGAAGAACTAGAAAAGATATAATCAGATGGGGATCATCTAATATCCACATTGCAATAACTCTATCTATACAGGGGTGGTACAATATGCATGAAGAAGAGCAAAGAAAGATCAGCAAACAGACTTATTTAAGAAAGCTGAGTGCTGGGGGCAGGGGAAGTGATCCAGCTAATCCCATGAGTGGAACTGCCAGAGCTTACCTTGTTCAGAGAGGACTAACAGGGGATACGTCAGTCCTGTGTAAATATAACAGGAGGATAAACATCAGGAAGGGAAAAGAGCTAGTTAAGCTAAGGGACAATATTGGCTAAGAAGGAAATGATTATAAACTGGTCATGAATAAATTGAAATTATAAGCTAGAAACAATCTAACTCTCACTGTAGACATTAACTATTTCTTACAGAACAGAACCTAAGAAAGGCAATATATGACACGACAGCCTGCAGTAGCAGAAGATGGGATTGAAGTGCAAGATTGATGTGTTCCTAAGTGATGAGGAGCAATCATTGGAAAAAGCTTATTATTTCAGGTGGATCTCTGTCTTTATTTCTGTCTTGCCCACAGATGTTCACTGTGAATGTTAATGCTGTGCTTACAGGGTTCTTTCTCTGACTAAAACCCTAGATCATTCCTGCTGCCATCACCCTACACTGTGGGGCTGCTCTAGAAAAAGCTGGCCTAATCAGTTTGACTAAGATGTACCAGAAAGGCTGAATCCACAGGGATGATTGGGCTTATTCCTGGCAGAAAGTGAATGTTCAATGTTTTTTAGGTCCAGGAATTGGGAGGGAGAATATTTTTGACTTGATCATGCTTACAGCAATTTGGTTGTGTACTTTTGCCCAGAATTAGGGTAACAGTCTTTTCATGAGAGGCATGATAATTTATAGCCTGATGGAAAATTAAGAATAATGTAACATAACTCACTGGGTTTTGTTGCTTTCTGTGCAGCAAGGGAACCTGAGTGGTCCTATGAGATTTGCTAGTCCTGCTCAGTGGACGGAGCAAGGCTCAAAGGAGGCTTTCCTTCTCATTTCTGTTGCTTGAACCCGCATTTCAAAACTGGAATGCCTTTAGCTAGGTGTTTCCTACTGAGTCAATAACATTTTACTCTAATATATGTAGATTGCTCCAAAGGTAATACCTCCTATTATTTACATGGAAACTACAACAGATACAAAGAGCACAATAATACTGTTTAGTAGAGCAAATTCTCAGCAACAAAACACTGTTTTTCTATGTAGTCATCACCATTATCTCTGCATTTTTGCCAGTGTTGAACAAGAGCCTACATTCCACACTCACAAAAATCTGTACCAGCAGAGGTGATTCACTGTTGCCACTGCTGACACACACCACCCACTGCCTCACTGAGCTCACATCCACTGTTTGGCCTCCATAAATGTTCAGAAAGTGTCAGTGAATGTTAATGGCTACCTTATTTATTTATTTTTTTTATTTTTTTGAAATGGAGGAATTCAATGGCATACCTTTACTCTACACACACTTCCATGACAGATGCCAGTTTGTCAGACTGTCCCTCTGCTGCCATTTGTCATGTGGCAGCAACATGTAATGGGATACTGGGAGGAAGGTTCAGCCTCTACTGCCCTACCACCAACATCCACCTCTGATGTTGTGGCCCACATAATAAAACAGGAGGCATTACTTTTAGAGTAGCCTTCATATTTATCTGATGGAGGATCCTATGGATAAGTCCACATTGGCCATGTTCAGAAGAGATATTTATAACAACTGTTAGTTTTAAAAAAGGCAGTTTCCAGGGGGCTTCTGTGTCATAAACACAGTAAATGGCTAAGGTATACTGAGGATCTAATACTTACCAGCAGAATAAGAGTGTTTACATAAGAAAAGAGCTTGCTAAGGGTGACTGAGAGCAACTACAGTCTGTATTAGAACCAGTACATCTCATGTGGTTATTCTAAGCTCCATTTTCTACTGCTGTAATTGCAGGGGGTTGCCTATTCCGGCCTCTTTATTTTGTCCTGGTATTAATCCTCACATTTTGCATCTGAGGAAATACATCTGGAAGCACAGTCTCTGTTTACATTTGTAAATTACCCTTGCTACTGCAAAAGTGTCAGCTGCAGATTATTTTTTTTCTTTTTTAATTAATCAGTGGGACAGAGAGAGAAGAGGCTCAAAGGAAGAGACCAGTTCTTGTTTGCACTTGCATCTGACATTTTCTTCTGATGTTTTTAGTTGTTATATAAAAGAATATAGAAATTGGGCATCTGGACTTTGTATTGCTTTTTCTTGGTTTGAGTTTTATTAGACAGTGACAACATTTATATTGTTCAAAATCACTTCATTGGTGACCCACATAGAAATGTGATGTTGTGATGCTATCCAGTTTCTGCTGAAAAGGAAAATAATTGATTTTGTTTTGGTTTGGATTATGTTTTTTTTCTGAGATCACTGTCGAGAAATAAAAATATTATGTTTTATCCATAATGATAAGAAATATATTTTTGAGGTAGTGAATGAATAGCTTAATCACTAAAACCAAAGAAAAGACAAAGATGCCTTTAGAAAAATGCTTCAACTTACTCTAGTATTGAGTCTTGACAGCTGCTTCACATTTTTCTTCTAGAAGAGAGCCTTCATGTACCATTCATAGCTAGAATTAATCTATTCAGTATGCTGCTTCTTCACATATTACCTTCATTCTTTATCAGAGTCAAAGATGACTCAACTCATTCATATATCTCAGGAAAACCACAGAACTGTTCTTTTGTATTGCAAATAAAAGAAGAAAATAACATTCAATACCAAATAAATAATGTTTGTGATGGTAAGCAGGACTACTGAGCTGGGTGGGACTGCTCCAAAAAAGTTGTCTTCTTTCATCTCATGAACATGGTGTTTCTGAAACATTTGCTTTGAAATAGAAATTTCCTATCAGCTTAGGTACATGTATGTGATATATTTAATTATATGGAATCACTTATAGAACAGACCGGATCTCTTGCTGTTTTCTATAACCTAATTTTTTTTATTTTTTTTTTTTTCATAATTTGTCCCTGAGAGTTTGTCAGTGCATGAGAATGAACTTTGAAAGTGGTGCCTGTGAGAACCAATGGAATGATGTCACATAAAAAAATTATGTGATAAAATTTTGAAATATCTAGCTTGGTAGAGCCAACAAGAGGTAGTCCACAGCCATCTTTAGCTGTCTGATTGAGCAGAACTGGATTTAGGCAATAAGAGTCTCAGTGCATTCACCAGTGGCCCATGCTCCCTTATGATGCCATAGAAGAGAAGTGGGCACAACACCCAGGTCATCCATGTCTGATAGGCTGAACAGCTTTAGCTTCTGTCATGCATGCTTTTTTGCTTTTTATTTTTCATTTTGATCTTTCAGTTGTGTTGGAACAACATCAGATTTTGTCTAGTACTCCTAAATCATTAAGTTTAAGACAGGAAGTCCTAGCTAGTGTTTACTCAAATAAAACCATCACGAAGGTTAAAAAAAAAAAAAAAAAGACTAAAAAAATACGGGTTTGAGGTTAGTGAAAAAAGCATCTGCATCCATTGCAATTTGAATAACTTGTTCTCAGTAATGTGTTGCCTTCAGCTTAGCCCGAGTTCTTGGGACTCCTGCTGTAACATTTCTTCCTTGGCCTTGTATCTCCATAATCAGTCAAGACTGAAATTTGCCTCTTGCTTATAAAGTTATTGAATTATATCACTTTGTCACATTGTATTACAAGGAAAATGTGATTTCTTGTTGGAGAACTTCTTCAGAAGAGATTAGTTTGGTCCCCTGCAAGCTGTCTTAACAGATAACAGTGAAGTTGGCATTCTTTTCTAATCAGTGCAATGGTATATAACAAAAAAAAA
>JAPSGF010000004.1:26512126-26675380 GCA_035772895.1 Perdix hodgsoniae | reverse complement strand
CAAAAGCTTGCTTTTTTTAATCAAGTGGGTCTTTTCCACGTACCTGATAAAATTTGAGGTAAAAGCTCTTAAATGGCAGAGAAAGTTGACACTGAAATTCCTCTGGAAGCAAAAACGCAGATTAAATTAATGGGAGTTTTGTGAATGAGGAGTTCAGTTCCAAGGAGGATAGGTAACCAATTAATGTATTGCTCTCCTTGATAATGAAGATTACGCATTTCTTGGTTTGAGCCTGTTGGAGAGCATTTCCACTCTGCTGACTCTCAGTCTAGCTCTGCCCATGCTCAGGCTGGCAGGCAGAAGGCAGGCCAGGGAAGACTTCCACAGTGATCTGCTGGCTCAGAAAAATATCCATGATTATGCGTATTGTGAACTGCCATCTTTGAAGCAGACCCTTTCACTGGGGAATACTTCAGATAGATAGTAGAATTAAGTAGGTATTTTGAGGTTGGGATTTTTCAGTCTCTGCACTGGGCCTCTGTGACAAAGTTTTAGGAGTGGAGGGGTTTATAGTTTGCTTTTAGTCCACATAGTTCTGGTCGGTTATCAGTAGATAATAAATCAGATTAATCTCCCTTATGCTGAGTCTGTTTTGCTTGTGGTGGCAGTCAGTGAGTGATCTCCCTGTCCTTGTCTCAATCCTACAGTTTTACTTGTCATATTCTCTCTCTTATTCTTTTTAGGAAAGGGAGTGAGAGAGCAGCATGGTGCAGCTTAGCGCCCATTGGTCTTAAACAATCACAGCCTCCTGTAAACAGCTTCTTTAGGATGAGATTATTTGCAAACTAGAAATGTCTATTTGTTCATAGCTGCAAAGGACATTGAAGAGAATTAGCTGTATGAACACTAAACATCAAAGTACTTTGGTGGTTTGTGCCAACGTGACATTTCCAAGATGCAAAAATGGACCAGTCTTCACAGGACACTCTAATCAGTCTTAGTCCATGAATCAAAAATGAATTAAAATTACCAAACTCTATACTAGATGTTGGTGTGATAAAAAATTTACATGCTTGCCCAGAGCTGGAGAAGCAGAGGGATGCAGATAATATAAGATAAAGATAAGGATCACTGCTTATTGGCAGTCCTCTATGGACAGGGAATGTTTAAACAGCACATGCCCATGCTAAGCCTGATTCAAGGCACTGCCACCAGAACATGATATCATGTGATTAATTTATAAGGAAATGAATGACGGCAGAGATGTGTCAAACCAGAGGGAAAAAAAATCTATTCTTTTCTGCACCTGCCGCAAACAGTTTAAATACCAGGTAGACAGTTCTTCCAGAAATGACATTTCACCATGGGAGATTCAAAAGGAGATGTTTACAATTTAATATCCATAAATATCAGAAATATAATTCTGCTGTTATTACTGGTAAAAATATAAAATTGGTGAATAAATGTCAAATTAATTTTTTATCAATTATCATTTAAAATAATAATTCAAAAATGGATTTAAGATGAATCCAAGAGTAAAGAGAAGTTTAGGATTTTAACAACTATAACTGTATCCCAATATCAAACTTTGTCATTTTCTACTGATAACATATGTGGACAAGAAGAAAAATATGTGAATGTCCTTCTCAGTTTCCAGTAACTGGCTACTTTTACAAAATATTATCCCTCAGGACAGGCAAGTCTGTCAAAGACTAGGGATGAAAGTGAATGGTGAAGAGTTCTAGCTGAAGAAGGAATACCTGACATGCAGCCTGGGGTTGACAATATAGTTGTGAGAGTTGTAGAGCCTGCCTTGCCACCTGAGACAAAGCCAGATCCACCTAGATCATTCCCCAGCAAGCATTTGTCTAGCATTTCCTTAAGAGTCAGTGAAAGTAAGGGTGTTTTTTTTCTGCCTCTGATGACAACCTAGTTCTAGTTTTCTTTTTAATATCACTGCATTAAAAAGTTTGTTTTTTTCCTCCCCTGACCCTCTTCTGTAACATCTAACCTGAATTTCCCTTATAGCCATTATTCCTTGCTTTATACACGAGAATTCAATCTTTATCCTTAGGTT
The DNA here is from genome assembly GCA_035772895.1 of Perdix hodgsoniae. NCBI lineage: Eukaryota > Metazoa > Chordata > Aves > Galliformes > Phasianidae > Perdix > Perdix hodgsoniae. The sequence goes on along the minus strand of JAPSGF010000004.1, from coordinate 26,673,363 downwards.
GCTTTCACTGCCTCTTATAATCCAGCCCACAGAAGACATATGCTTTATTGAGATGGTGAGTAGCACTTTGAATTCCAGGCTTGTTCACAAGAATACATGCCCTCTGAGGTTACTTTGATCTGCACATTTTATATGTTTATTTGCATAAAGAACTTCTGTTCCAGCTTCCTACTGAAAAGATCACTTAATAGTGTATTTATAATGGCTCCTCTAGAACACAGATCTATCAATCTCACAGCACATTACCGACAGATGCTCCCTGAGCTTGACTTATGAGAGGATTTATACTGATTTTATTTAGTCTGCATTACCCAAGCGATTTGTATGTCACATGGGATGATGTCCATACTTTAATGCAGTTGAGATAAGTTGAGCTTATTCTAACTGGCATCCTGGATGATTATCCTGTCAAGAAAGAATCTGTTTTGTTCAACATGTTCTTGATAAATCCATGTTTGTCATTTCCTTGCCTTGTCACTCTCTTTGGGCTCTTTCAAAGAACTTCTGCTGAGCTTCTCACTGAATGGATTGCATTTATTTCCCCACGCTCTCCTTCTCCCTGTAGGAGAAGATATTGCACTCATTTGTCTCCAGCTTTTGGGATGCCATATATGTTTTTGCTGTAATTACCAACAATTTAACAATTACTTCATTTTGTTCTTTAAGCTTGAAGCATTTCACAGTAAATTTTATGAGGTCATGGCGATACTTTGTCTAAATTCCCTATGAGCTTGTGTTCCTACTCTTCCTGTGTTTCTGTCTTTGTGTCAGGTTATTTATACTACACTGATGGCCAAAAGTATCTTCTTGTGTATGTCCATAAAGAATGAATCCAACAAGATATGGATTATTTCAACATTATGAGTGGCATGTGAATGTTTCATCCCATTTGTTATTCATCCCAGCACTTGTTTTTTTGTTTTTAAGTGATCATACAGGATTTTAGAAATAGTATTATGAGGACTGCTCTGAAAGTAATACCCCCTCTTTTATTATGATGGTCTGCGATGTCAGGAGGAAATCTGTGGTGTGACAGTAGAAGTTGAACATTTCTGCCAGTATTCCGTTACATTTTGTTGGCGCGCAACAGTGCACCCACTGACATTCATCGACATTTGCTGAACATTTATAGAAACCAAACAGTGGGTGTGAGCACAATAAGACTGTGGGTGGTGTATTACAGCAGTGGTGACAGCAACGTGAAACACAAGACATGTTCCAGATGGCCATGCATAACTACCACACCATGAAATGAAGAGTGTCTTGATCAGTTTATACACATGAATCAGGGAATTATGACCAGGGAACTGTGTATGGAGCTGAATATTGTCTTCAATACATTGGAAATGGTGACAATGCTAAGACATAGTGTCTCTACTATGAGATGGAGTCAAAAACAGCAGCTCTTGGTATGATGACGTGAATTTCTTATTGAAATAAAAGTTCAAGACAAAAGTTCAAGCCCTCCATAGATAAAGTAATTTGCACTGTCTTCTGGGATAGAAAAGGACTGATCCTTCTGGATATTCTAGAATCTAAACAAACCACCAGCTCTAATCACTACATTGTGATGCTGACTAAGCTGAAGGCTTGAACTCAGAGCATAAAGCCAGAGGAAGCAACCTTGCTCTTGTAACACAATAATGTCAGCCATCATGCCAGTTGGAAGACCATGGAAGCACATTGTCAATCTTGGTTGGACTGTTCAGCACATCCACCATATTGTCCAGATTTGGCACCTTCTATCTTGTTTGGGCTGATGAACATTGGACTTTGTGGACTTTGTAAGCTTTTTCCTTACAATGACTCCATCATAGCAGCTGTGAAACAGTGGGTCACCTCCCTGATTTATATTTTTACAAGCACGACATGAAGGCTTTTGTTATCACAGGCAAAAAACAGCAGAGCTAATAGTGGTGACTATGTTGAAAAACAGTGCTTTGTAGCTGAGAATTTGCTCTATCAACTAATGTTATTGTGATCTCTTTTATTTGCTGTAGCTTCTGTAAAAATAAATAGGAGGCATTACTTTCAGAGTGGCCTATGTAGATATGTTTATCAAACTGTGGTCTATTCAGGATGCAAATTCTTGTGCATGTACCATTTGTGCACTTGGTCCACCCTCTACTTTTGGATTATTAATTATTTAAAATCTGCTACCTAATATAATAAACTTTTCCCTCAATGTGGTGATGTTGTTGTAAAGCTAAAGAAACAACTTCAGGCTAGGAAAATTTTATGACAGCATGATAAAGTCACTGCACACCTGCAAGAGCATACCAACTTTGTTATTGTCACTAGTATGACAAAATAAATCATATTAAAAATAATATAGCCTTCTGCCTTTCTTGAGATTGCCTGCATTTTTTATGACTCAGTTATTTATGGCTCCAAGTGTGCACAGAGGATACCTCGAGGTCTTCCTGAGCTTGTTTTTAACACCTTCCAGTCCTTCTGAAGTGGCTCCCTCTTATGTCCTTTGTTACATGTTTTACATGTGATTTACATTTATTTCATGATCTGCAGTGGGCTGAGCCCATAGACAAATATTTGTGTCGCTGCAATGTCCTAACAAAGTGATCCTTGGTAAAGAAACCACTGTATTGATGCTGTGTGCACCAGTTCAGCTCATGAAAGCAGATTCTGACAGCCACTCTCAGCTCTCTGCAATTTCAACTGAAGACAGCACTCCTGCCTTTAGTAGGCATTACAAGGAAGTGTACGTGTTAGGAACTTGACACACTCACAGCTGAACACTGTAACCAGCTCAGCTAATCTGCATAATGTGGATTCCTTACAAAGAATAAGCTACATTTTCAGATTGTGGATTTTTTTTTGCTGTTGTTTTGGGTTTTCTTTTGGTCTATTGGGAACAATTTATCTTTTTCTTTTTTCTTTCTTTTCTTTTCTTTTCTTTTCTTTTCTTTTCTTTTCTTTTCTTTTCTTTTCTTTTCTTTTCTTTTCTTTTCTTTTCTTTGTGTGTAGTTGTGTCTGTTGAATTAATATCACAAAAAATAGTATCTATTTCCTTGGAAAGAAGGGGGGAAAGAGGGGAAATTCAAGAAAAAAAAATGGGCCAAAAAATTACAGCAAGATTGCTCAGCCAAATTTGCTCTATATTCAGGTTTATAGTGATGACCATACTTGGAAATTTCAATGATGGGGCAGTAACAAAGATATGAAGATACCATTATTTTTGTAGCCTAGAGATCATTTCCCTTCTCTGATGCAGGCACATGGAAGATGTGTGTGTGCAAGAGGTGGGGAATGGAGGTGATCGGCATGGATTGTGGCCGCTACCATGCACACCAATGTTCTACTGCCCGCTGTGAGACACTGTCATTGATGAAATCCTTCCTTGCCTTCACTTCTACTGCTCCATGAAATCCTTCCTTGCCTTCAATTGTACTGCTCCATGAAAGATTCATAAAAAAAAATGACTTCCTACTGAGTATCCATTAGCCACCAATGCTGATGTTAATGAGCAAACTGCAAATGTTCTAAAGAGCAGATTGAAGTGAGTCACAAAATACACTTAGGATGTGCTTCCTGCCAGCATTGGTGCGTCACTGGGAAAATGCTGGTGCCTTAACAACAGGAGCATAAAGTGCAGAAGTACAGCTGATAAAAAAATGGCATTATTTAAAGGAGTTCCATTAAAAAAGATTAACTGATTTATGTGCAAATGAATCATATCTGCACATTAGCACTTTATTTGTCATCTCAGCTTGTTTTCTATTACATTAAAGCAGTTTTAAATTAAAACACAGCTTTAAATTGAATTAAGGCCTGCTAAAAAAAAAAAAAAGATTTATTTCAGAACAGACATAATTTAATTACAGTTAGCTTGTCTAAATAAGTGTAAATAATTAAGCTGTGACAGTAAAACAGTGCCATCTTGCATTCTTTGCCCAACTAAGCAGATGTATTAAATCCCAGAAGTATAGTGCCCTGTTGTCTTTGTTCATCTCTTTCAGTTTTACCTTTCTTAATATTTAATGGGAAGCAGATGGATGTTAAAAACATGTTGACATACATCTTTCATTTGCATGGGATGAAACTCCTGCTGTATTGTACAGGACGAAAGTCAGCACTGATGACTTTTTTTTTCCCCAAAATAAGATGATACAGATAGAATCTGGAAATCTGAGTTCAAGCCATCTTCTTTGTTATTACCCTCACAAGGGAGGGGACGTACATTTACAGTAAAGTACTGGTTACTGCCTCTCTGTCAGATATTCATGACTACAGCTTTGTGCCTGGGGGCATGCAAGGTATCACCTATGGAACTATGGTTCAGACACCTGCATCTGTCTGCAATGGCAGTTAGGAGTTATTTTAGCTGCACTAAACAGTTAAAATAGTGTGGTGTCATTTCCCAGAACTGGGATGAATTGATAGGAAGGCAGGAGAGTGGCTAATGGGAACTCTGGAGGCACTGCAGAAACAATTCACTGGGAAGGTGCCCTGAAAGCAATGCTGCTGGACTCCAGGAAGGTGATCCTGCAGAACTGTCCTGGAGCCTCTCACTTTGGCTACTTTATGAATGAGAGGAAGAAGTTAATTTTGTTAGAATGGCTAAAACTGGGCAAATTCAGAATCTAATTTCTAGATATGGAAGAATCCAATCCAAGAGAGCAACAGCTGCTGGCAGGTGAGCTGCTGCCTTATGCTCACTGAAAATAATGGAAAGTACATGGTATTTGAAAGTAGAAATCAAGGTGGTAAAAGCTTAGAGAAAAAAAAGGATAATAATAAAGAAAAGCAGGCATTATCTCGTGAGGTTTTATTGTGATCGTTGGAACTAGGTTCACATAATCCAGTTTAATTCCCCCTGACGGCCATGGAATGGCTCCAACTGAGGGCAGAGGGAGTTGAAATTTGTATTTAATAAGAACATTGATTGTGGTTGGTTGAAAAGCTTCTAAGGAAATTTCCACTTTGACCATTGTTTAAAATAAATATTTCTGCTTTTGAAGAACATTTATTAAAATATTGGTATGAATGTTTGTGAATTAAATTAAGCCTATGAGCAATCATCAGTTAATCAGAAAATCAAATTTAGTTCATGAGCAAAATAAATTAATTCTGGACAGAAATGAAAGTAGTTTATTTATTAAAAAAGAGATTTTAGGCCATCTGTCAGGAAGCCTGACCAAAACAATCTGCCCAGCTCTCAACAGAGGGAAATTTGTGAGGCTCTGTAGACTTAGAGCTGCTAGTAAAACAGTTAAGGCAAAAATATGTATTATCATAGAATTGCTGAACATGCTGAATTTGAAGGGATCCACAAAGATCATCAAGTCCAACTCCTGACTCTATACAGTACCACTCAAAATTCAAACTCTACGTGTGAGAGTGTTGTTCAAATGTTCCTGTCAGCTTGGAGCTGAGCCCACTGCCCTGAGCAGCCTGTTCATTGCCCAGTGCCATCTGGTGCAGAACCTGTCTTGGCCCCCAACTGCCCCTCCAGGGCACAGCTCCATGCTGTTCTATGAAGTCCTGTTGCTGTCACAAGAGAGCAGAGCTCAGTGCTTTCCCTCCACCCGCCTCGTGAGGAGCTCTAGATCATCATGAGGCTCTTGCCTTCCAGATTCCTCACTATCTTTTTAGTCCTCCTCTGGACCCTTACTGATGGTTTAATGTTCTTTTTGTATAGAGGTGCCCCAATCACAGACAGTGCTTGAGATGAGGCTGCACAGTGCAGAGCAGAGCAGGAGAACCCCTCCCCTTACCCAGTGTCAGTGCTGGACCTGGTGCATTCCAGGGTACAGTTGGCCCTTCTGATTGCCGCGGCACCCTGATAACTCAGATTCAGCTTGCTGTCAACCACAACGCTCAGATCTCCTTCTGTGGGACAACTCTCCAACCTCTCATCACTGAATTGATATGTACATTCACAATTACCCCATCACAGAATCTGGCAGTTGGTCTTGTTAAATTTCATACAATTGGTGATTGCCCAGCAAACTAATTTTTCAGGATCCCTCTGTAAGGCCTCCTTACCCTTGAGGGAGTCAACAGCTCCTCCTAATTTAATATCAACTGCTTCTTAGTGGTTGATATGAAACTTTCTTAGTATACTTTCAAGTCCTATAAGTTATTGATGAAAACATTGAAGAGATTATGTCCTACAGTGAAGTAGTGCAGAACTCGACTAGTGACTGGCTACCAGACTGTAACTCCATTTACTATAGCGCTTTAAGCCTAACCTGACAGCTGATAGCTCACTCATCCTGCTATGTATTTGTCCAGCTGTATGTTGGACATTTTGTCCAGTAGGATATTGTGAAAGCTTTGCAAAAATCCAAAAAGATTACATCAACTGCCTTCCTTTGGTCAGTTAAGTGAGTAACCTTGTGGCAAAAAGTTTAGTTAGTTAAGCAGGACTTTCCCATCATGAAGTCGTATTTGTTATGACCATTAACTGGTCAGACAGTCACAGAGTTACATTTTATCAACATACAATGGACTGTAATTTGATCACAAAAATATTTGTCAACACTACAAACAAGGTAATAAAAAGTATAAACAGAATTAAATTAAGTTTCCCCAGAATTATTATTATATTGTTTGTCTTGCTCTAAAAGTACGGTATTTTACCTCTGGAACTTTTTTTCTTCTGCTGGCACTTTGAAAGCTTGTGTTACACGGCTGAGTAGCTTGGCTTGGTGTATAGTCTGGCTAAATATAAGCTCCCCTATCACGGGGTGGTGCTAATGAGTTGTCTTTAAGAGCAGTCATACTGGCAGGAACTATTAGCAACAATTTGGAAAGATCATAATCTCTTCATTAAATGGTCCAACATAGACAGTACTGCTAGGTTTTACAGAAGACTTTCTGCTTCTGAACAGTGCTTTTTAACTTCTTTTAGTACTCCTAAGGGGCATAGCAAAGAGAAAAAAGTTAAGAAGGCTGAACAATTTGAGGATGTCTTTATATACCCCGGAGAGAGTATTCTTTGCTAGTAGTTGAGTTATAGCTTTCAGCACAGGAGTGAACACCGATTAATACAAAAGTCTGGAACTTCTGAATTTTGTGGAAGATGGTGAGCAAATCTCTGAGCTGAAATTTGGCACCAAATATTCTGAAACAAATCCAGCATGTTCTTAATGTTCTTAGCAGACCTTAAGCTGGTGTGTTTGAAGCACAGAACGGAGTTTGATGACAGAGCTGTATTCCCACTTGGAAAAAAAGAGGTCAGTTGTGTCAACCAAAAATGGAGCAGGTTAACTCTGCCAATGATTAGTATGAATTAAAAGTTACATCCATTACCTGTATCATATCAACTCTGTAAATCTAACAGAATCATAGCAAAAGTTAAAAACCCCTAAAATTAGCACTGTATGTTTATAACACATGGACACATCTCTTTCTGTGAATACTTGGTGGATTTGTTGCATTTTTGCTCATTAGTCCTGCAGTTATTCATACAAGGATTGTAATGCTTGCTCCAAACTGAGCTGTAGAATACAGCTGTAGAAAGAGGCAAACGAGATATTCCTGGAGAGGGAAGAGAGAAAAAGGACAGTATCTACATTTCTAATACCTTATATTTGTTGAAGTCAGAATGAAAATTTATATCACGACTATTTTGTCCAGCTGCCTCTTTCCAATCTTTGGTTCTGCCCTTGCACATCATGGTGACACTGGTGGCACAATGAGACAGCTTACAAACTCTGTTACCAGTAAATCATTTTCCAGCCACCATTTGGTTTTTCTGCTTGGATACCCTGAGTTGGGTCAGGCAAGGTCAGGGGGAGGAGGGAGAGCCTGGCTGGCTGAGTAAGCTGCCGATGTGCTACTGTTTTCTTTGGGACTGAATTTGCAGCCACTCCCTTTTGAGAATTCCTGTTGAAGGCAATGCTAATTCCAAATTTGAATAACTGTAAATCCAAGTCTTAAATCAATTATACATGCCTTCTTGTCAATATTGTGCTACTGCTTATTGTAGCATTGACAAGAAGACATTTGTATATTAATGACACTATGTTTAGATCATGGGAGGGAGGAGGAAAGTGAATACAAGTGCAGACTGAGTAGGTGCTGGGGAAGGTAGAAGTGAGGTAGGTAAGAAATTCCAACTGAGTTTTTGGTTTTAAACTTTCCAGTCAGAGACTCTCAGTACAAGACTTAATGATGACCTGGAATATACGAACCTTCTTAGATGAAGATATGCATAGCTTGTTTCAGTAGAAGCTATGAGATCCATTTAAGGAATTTCTGACTTATTTTCCTCACCAAGGCTTTCAGGGAAATTAAACTAAATAACTTAAATCAAGAGCTGAATCCTTCTAAGGAGGAAGCTGAATGGATCATAGAGACGAATCTGGCAGTTTTTCACAAGGAAGCTGGTGCTAGAAGGAGGCACCACAGCAACAGCGAAAGTGGAAAAAAGCCAACCTGAGTCATATATATAAATTCACAACCTGGACTGGCATTTCTTTCCCATAAAAATATTAGCATCATTTCTCTGCCAACAGTAGTCTTCTCCTTTTAAGGACTTTTCAAGGCTGTGGAATTGGAGGAAAGATTACTGAAGTAATGTCTTTTTTTTTTTTTCCTCCTTCTTTTTTTTCTCTCTCTCTTTTTTTTTTTTTTTTTTTTTTTTTTTCTGTTTTTGCATTTGTTTCATTTAACAAAACAAGGTGAACAAACCCATCTCATAGCAGAACCACCAGCACGGCTCTCTGTGCCGGGGCTTAATTACATTAAATTACAAACATACTGGAATGCAGACCCTGAATATATTAAATTCTTCTTCCACTCCAAGGCTTAAAGACATGACTCAGAGATTGAGGTGATGGATCTGATCATTTTGATTCCCACTTATTGGAAAAGGCAAAACATAAACCCCATTTTCAAGACTGGTAAAGAAGATCCAAGGACCTACAGACCAGTTAGTCTCACCTTTGTGTCTGGCAAGATCATGGGGTAGATCCTCCTGAAGGCCATCCTACAGACATGGAAATAAAGACAGGGTGATTGGTAGTAACCAATATAGCTTCACCAAGGGAAAGTCATGTCTGACAACTTGATGGCCTTTTATGATGGATTTACAGTGTCAGTGGATAAAGGAAAAGCAACTGGTGCCATCTACCTGGACTTGTGCAAAGCATTTGACACTGTCCTGCATGACATCCTGGTTGCCAAATTGGAGAAAAATGGATTTCATGAATGCACCACTCACTGGATGTGGAATTGGCCGGATGGTTTCACTCAGAGTTTCAGTCAATGGCTCAATGTTCAAGTGGAATCCAGTGACCAGTGGCTTTCCTCAGGGATCAGTGTTGGGATCAGTGCTATTTAGTATCTTCATAGGTGACATAGACTGTGGGATCAAGTGCACCCTCAGCAGGTTTGCAGATGACACCAAGCTGAGTGGTGAAGCTGATATGCTAGGGGGAAGGGATGCCATCCAGGGGGATCTAGACAAGCTTGAAAAGTGAGCCCATGCCAGCTTCACAAATTCACCAAGTACAAGTGCAAGGTCCTGCACTTGGGTTGGAGCAATCTCAAGCACAGATAGAGTTTGGGTGGAGAATGGCTTGAGAGTAGCCTTGAGGAGAAGGATTTGAGAATGTTAATTGGTGAAAAATTCAACATGAGCCAGCAATATGCACTTGCAGCCAGGAAGGCCAACTGGATCCTGCGTTGTATCAAGAGAATTGTGATCAGCAGGTTGAGGGAGGTGATTCCGCTCCTCCACTCTGCTCTTATGAGACCTTGGAGTACTGCACCCAGTTCTGGAACCCTCAAGACAAAAGGACAAGGAGTTGTTAGAGCGGGTCCAGAGGAGGGCCATAAAGATGATCAGAGGGCTGGAGTACCTCGCCTACAAGGACAGACTGAGAGAACCAGGGCTCTTCATCCAGGAGAAGACTCCAAAGGAGACCTTATAGAGAGATTCCAGTATCTGAAATGGAGGCCTACAGGAAAGATGGGGTCGGACTTTTTACAGGGGCAGGTAGCAACCAGATGAGGGGAAATGGTTTTAAACTGGAAGAGAGTAGATTTAGACTAGATATCAGGAAGAAATTCTTCACTGTGAGGGTGGTGAGACTGGAACAGGCTACCCAGTGAGGTTGTTAAACGCCCCCTCCGTGGAACCATTCAAGGCCAAGATGGACGGAGCTTTGAGCAAGCTGGTCTAGAGAGGTGTCCCTGCCTATAGCAAGGGATTGGAAACAGATGACCTTAAAGTTCCCTTCCAATCCAAACCATTCTAAGATTCTATGATTCCATAAGTACCTATGCTTATATTCTCTTAGTGGGCAACGAAACATCTCTCCCACTAAATCCATGAAGATCTTGCTCTTTTTTTTCTTTTAAACCTGGGACTGGGGCTGCAGGTGGCAGATCAAGTAATGTCCTATTGAAAACTCTCCAAGGGAAGGAGTATGCACATTCAGAGATGTAGACAGACATCAAGTGCGAAGCCAAGATCTGACCTGGTGTTTCCACTATTTATTGTGTCTGGACTTTGTGAAAGAGATGTTGTGTTATCTACCCACAGGACACAGACATAGGTACTCGATTCAAAATGAGTAGACCATCACCTTGATCTTCAAGTCATGTCTTTAAGCCTTGGTGTAGAAGAATAATTTAATATATCTAGGATCTGAGTTCCAGTATGTTTGTAATCACAGAATCACACAGAATCACAGAATGACCCGGGTTGGAAGGGACCTCAAGGATCATGTAGTTCCAACCCCCCTGCCTAGCAGGGCCACCAAACATACACCTTTACTAGATCAGGTTGCCCAGAGCCCTGTCCAACCTGGTCTTGAACACCTCCAAGGACGGGGCATCCACAACCTCCCTGGGCAGCCTATTCCAGGACCCAACTACTCTCCTAGTAAAGAACTTCCCCCTAAAATCCAACCTAAATCTTCCCTCTTTTAACTTAAAACCATTTCCCCTAGTCCTGCTATTATCAGCCCTTTCGAAGAATCTAAAAAGCCTTTGCACTCCATGCTTGTCTATGCCTCTAGGTGTATCTCTTTCATTAGGAGTGGAGGTAATTGTGGTGGATACCACACTTCAAATGATCCATAGGACCAGAACAGAGAATGGGCAACCAACCTCACAAGATAGGGTGCACTGACCTCTCAGCCACTGCAACTCCTCGACCACCACACCTGGAATTCTTGGCTTCTGCTTCTTTGCATCAAAAGTCAAAAGGATTCATGTTCATGAACCCCAGCAGAAAGAGCTTCATTTTCTGAAAATTTGGATCCACATTTGTTGTAAACTCTCAGAGTGTAACTATATTTAATAGATATCCGTGATATACTTTAGTCTATCCAGAGATATCTTTGCTGGAAAGCAAACCACATTTGTACAAAGGGGAGAAAAAAAGAAGAAAAAGTCTCATGTGGTATTAATAAACCTCACATAAAGCAGCAGATTCTGTTCCAATAGCTCTGCGCATTCAAACAGGTACGTTTTTAATCAACTGCTGATTCCTATTGAAAAATGTACAAATACAGCTTCCAGGAGAGGATTACACAACAAGCTTCAACTTGTGTTAATTACTTTTTTTCCAAAGGTACAGCAGAAAATTGCTGGCAAGGAATCTTGGTGAACCGAATCCGTGGGTCATTAAGAATGGATTACATTTACATTTATAACCTCATTGATTCAAAATCTTTTTCCTTTTCTAAGGTAAGTTGAATTGGAGAATTTATTCAAAAACTATCCTTTTCCTACAATGAAGGTGTTAAGATGAAAGAACACTTTATTGGATTTTCTTGTTCTTTAATACTGAAAATGACATAGGGAAATGACAGAGAAAACCTTAGCCCGTGTAGTAAATGCTATCAGGGACTCTACCTCTAGATATGATTTTAATTTATAATGAATAATTTCTACTTTCACTTGCTTTGGTCAATACTATTAGAATTTAATTAAAAGATGACAGTCAAAATGAACTAAGTGGCCAGATTATAATGTCCTAAAGCAGGAGTCCCGCTGAGGTATTTACAGAAGAGAAATGTGGGCCACTTTATTCTACCTCATTTCAAAATGTGGAAAATATTTTCCACTTGCTATTTTCAGTTGCATTAGTATTTCTGCTATTAAATTCAAGGCAAAATCATGAGTCAGATGGTATGGCTTCTTGAGGGGATTAAAAAATAGCAGCACCTTTCACATGCTTATGACCGTAATGCTGGCTATGATTGCATTGTTCTTCTGATTTGCTAGCTGGAATGCATGATATGGTTTGGAGTAAAACAGCGAAGTTTAAGTTTTCATTCTATAATTAATTTAATTTAATTTAATTACTGCCTTGAGTCCAAGCTTTACTCAAGTTCATGCATGGTCCCACTGAGCTGTTATCTTGCTGAACTATTGGAGCATGTAAGCATGCATCTAATATTAAACATATGCATTGTCTTTTATACAAGTGCAATTACTTGCATGATTAAAATTGAGCTTATGCTTAAATAAGTTTCCTTATGACTGCTAGTCCAAGGTTACTTCTGAATCATTTTATTTGCTTATGGTTGTACCTGAAAGCATACTCTAATATGAAGGGAGTAATTTTCCAAATTTCAAAAAAGTTAGTGGGGTCCTGTACCCTGAATTCCTATTGCTCTTATATTTATTTATATACTTCTTTGTATTTATATTTATATACTTCTTTGGAATGGATGTCTTGCTAATTTAGGCCAGTATTTTCAGTTTTTTCAGCTATGTAATCATATACAAAAGTGTTTTGTTTTTTTTTTCCTCATCATTGAAAATGTTCTCTTTAAATATTACTCTTCATAAGATACATAAAACAAGAGTGATTTTCTATAGTGGAAAGAATATTTTAGTTCATGCTAGGAAAGTCCTGTTAAAGAGTGCAGTGTGATATAAATGCAAAATGTGACTATAATTTACAGTTTGAAGAATGTATTAAATCAACTGAACTAATAGAATTCAAGATTACAGTAGTAATACTGTGAGAATATAAAATGCAGCAAATATATTTGGTCCAAGTGATTATGTGGTGCAAGGGATATTTCATTTTCAGCACAGAAGGAACAAGACAATCCATTTATGGTTTTCCATTTCAGTATTTTAATGATCTTGACACAATTTTTAAGACAGATGATAAAGCACTGTTAATCAAATACACAATAATATCAGAAAAAATTACATTAGAAATGCATTGTGGATGAAAATTACATTCAGTTGCATGATATAGGAAAAAAACAAAGTAATGAACTGTTCAGTGCTGTTGAATAAAAAAATCTGTGATGGGGAAAGGGTTTTGTTTAAATATGAAAGACTGCAGTAGAATTTAACCTGTTTGTTTCCAATCTTTTTTGAATGAAAACCTACCTGTTTTTCTTTGCTGTCACATCCAGTTACTTTTCTGAATTGTTCAGGCACATCAACCATAAGCACATAAGAAACGTCTGTCCGCATCACAGTGAAGATCAGTTTAGCCAGGAGTGCTGGCTCTAGCAGGAAAGAGAATAAAACCTGAGTCAAGACTATATAATCTCCCCTCTGGTATTCTTCTCTTTCCTTTTGTTCCCCCTTTCTCTTGCTGCACAATAATGTCAGTCACTGGGCCAGATGTGACTGTGAGAAATAATGAATCACCTTTCCATAGTCATCCTTTCACAGCTTTATCTACCAACATACTTCTTCTCTGCCCTGGTTGTTGCTTTTCCAGTCTGAGTCCTGGTCTGTATTACATTTCTTTGTACAGAAACTGCTTTTCTCCTCCGATCATTTTTGTCACTGTTCCACTTATACTAGTCTCCTTTTGAAAGTAGATGATTGTAACTGCATGCAGTACTCACAGAGAAGCCAGACCATGGATACATGGAGTGAAAAGACTGGTCTCCTCTGCTTTGTTCTCCTTTCCTTCCCCAGAATCATGCTTCTCTTTTTACCTTTCTGATCACTGATGCTCTGACATGTTCCCAGCTCTGACATGTTCCCAAACCTATAGAGCGTCTCAAAGATTCTTTTACAGATCAGCAGCTGTTAAATAAGAGGCTGCCATCATGTATGTAATTTGAGTGGTTTTCCTCCCTTGTTTATGACTCATTCATCAACAGTGAACTTCATCTGCCATCTATCATTCAAATACTCAACATTGTTAACATTTTGTAGTGCTTTGCAAAATACTTCAGTTTCAACTGCTATAACTGGATTTGTCAAACCAGCAATACACGCATTTCCCCATACCCACAGACAGTGTCCTCAGGGACAGTTCTCCAGATCTCCCTCTACAATGAATTATTCCTACTGTCTTTTCCCATCTCGGATCCTCCTTAGCTAGTGATAATGGTGTTTCTTTTACAGTTTCATAAGGGTTCTCTGAGAAAGTGGTTTTACAAATAGAATTATGTTTTTGGATCCTTTGAAGATATTATATTAGACATTATTTCTCTCCAAACAATGCTGAACTCAAATATGTCACATTTATCCACTATTTCTGTTGTTTGTTTTTTACCTGTTTAGCTATCAGAGCTGTCAGGCTGGCTTATCATTCCCAGGATCACACCTGAAGTTAGTTTTAAGAGCTGCTGTCACCATCAATATTTTAATCCTTCTAGTGATTTAAACTATAGGTTACAGGCTATATTTGGTAGCTTAGCAGTTCTACATTAGAGGACTTTCTCAGAACTTGGATATGTCAGTTTGACACCATTCATTTTATTACCTTGCTCTGAAGTTTCTTTTATCAGATCATTCTTTCTTTACCTTCACCTTTCATAGTTACTTCTGCAAGGTCTTGGACTGATACAATTTCTTGCTTAGTACAGCATGCCCTGTCCAATTTGTTCTTCATGAACTCAGACAATCACAATAGAAAATTATTCAATTGCAGTATGAGTTTTTATAGAGATTCAATATATCAGATAAATGCTACCCCAGGCTAATTGAATACTTTCCTGATATCACAGAATCATAGAATTCCAGTTGGAAGGAACCTAAGGGGATCACTGCATCCAACCCACCTGCTAAAGCTGGTTCCCTACAATAGGTCACATATGTAAGTAATCCAGACTGGTCCCAAATGTCTCCATAGAAGGAAGCTCCACAGCCTCTCTGGGCAAACTGTTCCAGGGCTCTGTCACCCTTCTGCATGTTTTTTTGAAACTTTCTGTGTTCAAGATTTAGGTCAGAGCTCCTTGGCATATTGCTATGCATCACCAAGAGGAGCCTGGCCTCATCCATTTGCCTCCAAGCTCACTTTATATATTTATAAACATTAACCAGATCCTTCCTCTGGTTTCATCTGTGAACCTGGCACATTTTATTTGAACTCTGTTTTTAATGGCTTAATTATCACGTTCATGTGTCAAATGCACAATAACGTCACAGGTAGACAGTTTGGCTCAATGGAAACTTTTTCTTTCCAGCTGGCAAATTCTCTTAATATTATTCAATCAGCTCTTCCTGGCCTGATCCTTGTATTGGTACTCAGGTAACTTCATGTACATACTTTCACCATATTTCTCAGTGAAATTCATATCTCTCTTAACTGAATATTGCTTTAACTTGAATATCAAGAAGCTGAAACAAAAGAGAGTGCAAAGATGAAAATGTATAAAAAAAAATGGACTAATTACACACAGCTGTAGGTGCTTCAAAGCATTTAAAGTTTGTCTCTTTCTGGATTTGTATTAACAGAGACACAAAAGGAAGAAAATTCTAAGGCCTCAGCTCTACCTTCTTCAGACTAAATTTTGCAGCTGGAGTTTTGTGGCAAAATACATCATGTTTTAGTCTGGAGATGTGGGGAAAATCCAGTGTTCTCTGCAATCCTGACTCTCCCACAGGACCTTACTGTTAAATCATTGATAGTTATAAAAGAAACAGGAAAGGGAACAAACTTAATAACGGCAACCCCAAGCTGCAATAATGAGGTGTTACTTTTGGCTGCTGTTATTATGTGGTTACAAGTATTTCAATTTACTCATTCTATTTCTTTGTGTCGTCTTTTGCCTCCGCTTTCTTTTGCAAAGATTGCACTCTGTTTTAAATCATAGTTATACAGTCTGAAATACTGCTGTGCTAAAAATAAATAAATAAATAAATAAATGCTTGCATAAATCATTACAGCTTCAATGACATTCTCTGATTTATGCACACAGGGTATCAGACTTTGTAATCAGTTAGAGCAAGCCCAAATAATACTATGCTTTTCTTCTGTGGGACTTACAGTCTCAAAGGGTACAGGGTATTTTCCTGGTACACACAGAAAGCATTTTTGGCAGGAAAAAGTCTGTGTTTCCTTTCCTAGGAACATATAGCCCGCTTTCTGTAAGATTCACCTCTCAACCCTGTCAGTGCAGACAGGAGAAAAGTTGATAGGAAAAAGAGAAATGTTTGTAGGCACCCTTCCCCTTCCCAACTCTGTCATTTTGATGTAATACAGTACAATTTTTCTTCAGTTTGTGCAGCCCAGATAGTTATATCCACTGTTCCTTTGTTCATTGACTAAAATGACTTTTTGTGTGTGTGTGCGTGCTTATGTGAAAACAGTTCTTTTGGCTTTGACGCAGTTTTCAGCTCCTACAATATGTTGCCCTTCCAAAGATATGGTCTTGATGACACTTTAGCATTACCCTTATAGTTAGGAACTTCAACAGGAGGAAGACAGATATCGGATATTATACTGATTTATTTCCACAAATGACTATTTCACTATTTGTACAACACTAAGACATTGTTTGTGCAGGAATATTAGAGATGATGCATTGAGTAATAGAAACTTGGAATGGATTAAAAAATAGATTACATTTGCCTTAGAAAGTATTTCATCCTAAATACATTTCAGTAGTTTTATATCAGGTTCTTGAAGCTCAGATCTAAGTATCTTCCAGTTTTTCTTCTTGTAGAAAGTCAGGAAATACCATCTATCAGTAAGTCAATAAACACCAGACCTGACGTTCAGTTAACAGATAGATCTTTTTTATGTCATTTGTAATTCAACTGAGATAATTATTTTAGTAAGTTTTCAGTGGTTAAGATCAGAAGTAGAATGTATACAGCCTAACATCATACCTCCTCACAACTTGCTGAAAGTACAACACAGTACTTTCTGCCAAAATTTGAAGTTATCAGTGAAAAGGCGTGCTCATACAAACAAACATGCTTCACTTTCTGTGGTAGATGTAGTGGAATAGTGGTGATTTCTGTCCTCTGACTCCTTACTTATTTGGAATAAAGTTGTGACTAAATTGCACCTTTAATTGTAGTATCAGATCTGAAATTTTGGCTGGCCCTTTCTCAGTAGGCAACGAAGTAAAATGCTCAAAGATGTTAAAGCTGACTGCAAGCCTTTTGAGGCTGTATACACAATATGATATAAATCAGAAGTAAATCCTATGATTGATTTGATTTGTGCACAGCTCCAATAATCATACAAGTAAAGTTCAAGAGCAAAATAAGAGGGCCTTTAAGATTCAGCCAAGTTCAGTGTTAGTTCTTCACTAACCATTTTGCCGCATAAATTCAAATGATGCAGTTCAGTTCAGCTGGTCTTGCATATTTTCCTGACTTTTCTATTCTGAGTTCATATCAAGTCCTTGAATCTGCTCCAGACACCTACAGACAGAATAATCTTCTTGAAATGGCCTGTGTTCTGCCAGCTTCTTCTGCGCAATTTAAAACCCAGTTAGGAAGCTCAGCTCTGGACAGAGCCCTTGAGAGATCTAAAACATCCTCCATTCATTTTGGACAGAGAACTTTTTGAAACAACTCAGCTGTTGGTGATATAGTGAAATCCCAACAGGCATTTCATTGAGGGTTGCAGGGAAGTGCTGGCATCTGCTGGGGATGCAGGGTTGGAATCTCCTGAAGACTAAAGTTACTACCAGTCTCCCTCCTCCTGTTGAAAGTCTGGGCATGAGAAAAGAGGGAATGGAAGAAAAAAGGCATAGGGTAGTCTCAAGAGCTGTGTATCCAGAACATCCACCCACAGGTGCTCTGAACTTATTACCCTTGGGAGGAAGAATGATTTTATCAAGACTTAAAAGCATCATTGCTAGCAACTTGTATAAGACCTCTTTTTTTTTTTTCTTCTTTTTTTTCTGTTGGAATGATGCTTTTTCCTTAAATTATTAAGAAAGTAGTTCAGGACTGATGAGTTTAGAAAGAGAAAAAAAAAAGAATGTGATATAGAAGCTGAAAAGACAGGTCCTGTTTTTTTTTTTGTTGTTTGTTTTTATATCTAAGGCTATTAATGTATGTTGTTAGACAGAGTTCATATAGAAGTCCTAAAGTGTACTGAGATATGCATATATTCTCAAGGAAAGAGGTTTTCCTGTACAAGTACTGTAATTACTAAACTAAATCTAAATGGTGTTTTGCATCCTCCACCTTTCTCCTTCAGAAGCTCTACTGCAAAATGAAGAAAAGGTTCCCATTATGTTTTAGGCATTACATATCATATGAGGCCTTACATGTACAAAAACCTTGTTTGTATTTGAAAACAGACTATTTAATGAGGTAAGGGCTGAGCTCACACTTAGGCAGATCTGAGTGTGGGTAGGGGAGATGTATTCCCTTTATAAAGGGAAGGGTAGCTGTCAAGCTTATGCATCTGCATAACTTGTGTTAGGGGGTAGTTAAGTAACATTTCTACCTGAGCTTCAGATTTATAGGGTTGTGATTTGGGATTCAGGCCACTAAATACTGTCCAGGTCTTGCTTTTGTGTGCTTTTAAAAATCTTATCAATTTGCTGTTGTTGTCAAAATCATATGTCTACTTATACGTATATATTTCCAGTGGATATTATACAACTCAAATTTATTATTTGGAGGTGCAGGAAGGCTGAAGTAGGAATACAATCTCAAAAACTACAGTATAGTTTCAAATACTTGTAGAAAAAAACTAGATTGTTTAGATTTGCATGTAGACCTGGTAACAAGCTCATCATACTGAACTGGTGGCGAGGGATTAATACTGTATGATGTATGCATTCAAAGGGATAAGAATCTCTTGAAGAGACAAGTAATGGTCAGCTCTGTCCAAGACTTTACAATATCTATTCTAGGCTATAGAAACTTGCATTTCTGAAGGCTGTTTCTGAGGATCATGACAAATTTTAAATAATTATTTCACAGCCAAGTGAACATCTTGAAATCTAGTGTTTTGAACAACTGTACTAGTTAATATAACATAGTGAAGAAAATTGCTATAGCCACTCCTTATTAGTTGACACACTGTTATTCAAAGACTTAAATGAGGAAATAAGCAGGTCCACACTGAATCAGATAAAATGTACAGGTAGCCAGGTATATATCTCCTAATGCAGACTCCAGCAATGCAAGGAGAGATTAAGAATAGCGCAGAATCTCCTACTCTGTAGGTATCATCAGTTCAGGGAATTTCCTGAGTTACATGTGTTTTTGGGTATTCAGAAGCCATCAGAGAATGTCTTTTCCATTTATTTGTCTAGCCAGACCTTGTCCTTTGTCTAGTCAGTTCATTCATAAATGTGGCTCCCCCAGCATCCTCTGGCAAGGAGTTGTAGTGACCAGGTTTCTGGCACCAAATGTTTTGCTTTCTTTGAATCTGACTTCTGCTTATTTTCTTTGCTATCCCATATCTTTTTATATTGCAAGAAAGAATGAAGAGTCAAGACCTATCCATGTTGCCCAAGCCTCTGTAATTCTGCAGACTACTATAATTTCCCCCTCCTACCCTAATTCTGTATTGAAGCAGTGTTTTGGATAGAAATATGGAAGATAATATAATGAAAAAAATTTTGTGAGATAATTACGAATGTGTTCCTCTCTACCTACATTTCACCCGCAACTGTTTCAGCATATGCTCATTGCTGGTTTAGTGAGGAATTCTTCCTCATCTCAATTTTGTCTCGAAATAAACTTGAAAAGTCTATTAATAGTTCCAATATAGTTAAAATATGTTGAGTATTTAGGGTAATATTATATCTGAGTAGTAAAAACAAATATTTCCTTTTCTTCTTTCTAAGCACTATAACCATTGCACAGTGAAAATGAGGAGAGCAGAAATAAAAATAATGTTCTTTTAGGACTAATGGATGGAAGAATATTAAACTCTTTTTGTTTTTTATCCAATTTTTTTCCTAGGAGAGATCCAGTTGCCTGTGGTTTTGTCTGTGATTTCAAAAATAGTTGACAGAGGACCTGGTCTGATGCCAAATAGAAAGAACTATGGCACTGAATTAACATTCAGATTTGCAGAAATCCTCTGCCTAAATCTGAATTGTCAGTCTAGATTTAAGGTCTTGTCTTATTATTAGTATTGAACTACTTTAAACAAGTGTTTGTAACAAGCTTCTATTTCACATAAATGCAAAAGAGATTCCTTCTAGCTGACATTTATCTCAACATTCCTAGAACTTCACATTTTCCAGGTGAGTATAACTGGGTTTTGATGGAGCCTATTCTTTATTCAGGAAGAGAAATGAATTAATAATTCTTACAATTAACTGTTTTCCAATAATTTAGCTTTGTGGTTTTTGTTCACACAACATCTGTGAAGAGACCACTTTATTTCTAAATTATCTGTTATTCAAGTCCATTGTATAACGATCTATAAATGTTTTATTCTATTGATTTACTACGGCTTTACATACTACAATAATACTGCTTAGGTTTCATGACAGTGCTGATAAGACATGGTACTTGTCCTGTTCCATAATTAGATGACTACTCAGAGAATTCCAATCTCAATACCTTCTTGCATTACATTTACATTTGGTTTTGGAAAATGCAACTTTCAAATCCACTTCCCATGAACATGAAATGCGATCGCTTGCATATTTACAAAGGCAAATATAAAAGGAGAAAGAACATAACTAAAGCTAATTAAATCAATCTTAAAAAGTATCAGCAGGATATATCTGGTATTCTTTGCTCAGCTTCTAGTTAAAGAAGCATAAGGTTTTCATGTAAGTATTACTGAAAGGTGATATGTTGTCTTTCTGAAATGGAGACACAGTTCTCGCTGTGTCCTTATCCACCTGCTGAGATGTTCAGTGTTTCTTTTATAGTTTCTACATGGGGAAAAAATGTGTTTCACATGTCAGGTATCTGCTTAAGCATCCATTCCTAAACAGTCACCACCACTTAGTGTGATTTTCTAGGTAGAATCCAAATGATGTGGTATGTAGTATGCATTCATTAAAGTATTACATGTGTACTGAGATGGGCAAGACTTATTAAGATTCCTAGGGAATTCTGATTCTTTCACTGTTTGAGAAGTATGTGGTTTTTTACTTACCCACACACTATTTTTAAGTTAAACTCCTTGTAGGATCAGCCCTGCCTCTACCACCTCCCAGAATCCTTTTCCTTCCAAGCTAGCATTTTACATCTTGCTCCTTCATCTGATTACTGCGGGAAATAGATTGCTTTTATGTCTGCTAAGTCCGATAGCTGGGGAACACTTAGGTAGTCTTGAACTTCTGTGTGAGTTCTAAGGTGATGAGAAGAATGCTTCCCTGGTACTCTCCTTCTATGAACACGTCTCAACTTCATGAGATGTCTGAGCTAAACTTTTCCTGTTCCTGTGTGTACACTTGAATAGAGATGTCTGCTTTTCTTATTTTTTTTTGTCCTGCTTAATGCACTCAGTAATCTGAATTGTGTGTTTAGCAGAGGCCATGCCAGTGCTGTGGAAAAAGCGAGACTCTAATCTATTCCAAAATGCAAGCATGTCTGACCGTAGCAGCTGCTAAAGAAACTGTGAGAGTCTGGAGAGGGTTGGAGGAGACAGAGGTGGCATAATGTATGGGAAAGAAGTAGGAAGAAATTACACTAGAAAGCAAGAAAGGCTTTTGCAATCTACCTTCATGAGGTGACCAGTCTGAATGCCCCTCAGATTTCCTTGACCTTTATACACAGGCTTTGTAGAGTCAGAAATACTTCCATGTCTCCAAATCCTCTTTCCAGAAAGGGGTGTGACAGAGGCAGTGACAGTGATAGGTATTAGTGCAGAAACAGAGGCTGGACAGCAAGTGTCATAGCAGTAAATGTGCACGTCACAAGGCACAGTTACAAGAACAATGTGCCCTGTGTCTAGATGCATACAGAGGGTATTATATAGCCTTTGCATCTAGTGAGACATCCACTGACACTGGGAAGGAGCTAGATGGATGGTCCAGGGCAACAGTATAATGTGGATTGGCTGAGCATTTAACTGCACTTTGATTGCCCAAATTAGGGGTGGAGAAACACAGCCTAAAGGACAGCAAATCCATTTTCTTTTCCTTAGCAGCTTGTCTGAATGGCATTATCACTCATTCCATTTAAATTCTACAGTTTAATATACATTTTTACCCTGATGAAAGCTGTTAATTGTCCTTATCTCTCACAGACTCATCTTTCACTGCATTTTTTTCTCTAAATGATGACATTTAATAATACCATGCTTTCTTTTCTCTCTCCCTAAGTGCTAAGTGCTTACAGATCCCTCAATCTAATTCAAACCTCCCCAGTTTGAAAATTGAATTAAAGAGCATTGAGGATACACATTTTACAATCGAGAAAAGTTGGGTACTTTTTCAGCTTCCAGATCAAAACATTGTGGATATGATTTTCATAGCTGCTCAATATCCACTAACCACTGATCCCCTAACTTCAGGAAAGATTGTAGGTTGATGTTGCTATGGCAAGTAAAACACAACTTACCTGTGTGCACAAGTGTAAAGCATCTGCAAGTGGTAGTGAAGTAGAAATGTGGTCCTAGGTACAGGTAAGTCATCTGCAAACACTAGTGTCAGAATCAATATTAAAAACAGGATTTCTCTCAGCTTAAATGAGGCCACGTAGATCACAGTTTCTTCGTAGCAATACTGTGTTGGCTCTACTACTGCTTGACTCGTTTCAGCCTAACTTTCATTGTTCTGAAAACACAGAACTTTATTTAGCAGTTTTGTTTTTCACTTCTTCAAAACTACTAC
Source organism: Perdix hodgsoniae (assembly GCA_035772895.1). Taxonomy (NCBI): domain Eukaryota; kingdom Metazoa; phylum Chordata; class Aves; order Galliformes; family Phasianidae; genus Perdix; species Perdix hodgsoniae. The sequence continues at coordinate 26,650,447 of JAPSGF010000004.1, read as the reverse complement.
ATCTTCCAATGTATTTTTTATTTGGTGAGGTACAGTGAGGCAGTGAGGCAATGAGGCAAGATGCAAGATCCATTTCTCTTCTCTTGCATCATGATTTATTCAATGATTTCCTAGTAAATGCAGTAGAAACTCTTGAAACTGTCAAAAAAAAAAAAAAAGAAAGAAAAAAAAAGAAGAAAAAAAAAGTCATAGGACATATCAGAACATGCCCATAGCATGCCCACTGGAATTTGAAAACATAAAAGTTTTCACTAAGAAAGCACACGCATCTGCTAACTCTGTAAGAAGAGAAGGACACAGGTCTTCAACTATTCAAGAATATAATTCACCATTGCAAGAAGAAAAATAATAGCATGTTTTTTTGATGACTTGCAAGAAACATCTTGCTTCTCTCAACTGTTAACAATTTTTATGCTGAAATAAGTTTGCCAGACTTTCTAAATAAGTTGCTGAAAAGATCTTTTGGAAAAGTTAATCTGATTTGCAGCATGCTCATAATTTTTCCAGTCAGATGAGCTCAAGAAAAGTACAAATAGGAGAATTAAGACTTAGATATAACTGTAGCTGATCCGGTGAAATATATTTTAATACTCCATACTCCAATTACCATGTCTGGTAATTAATTTATTTATTTCAGTTTTCTGGATGCTTATGAATAGGAATCAATCATTTCACAAATGTCAGTTTATGTGACCTCCATTAAAGAAGGAATATCATTGTTTACTTCTGTCAGATCTTATGTAACACTTTTTGAAGAAATGTCTGATACAACTAAATGTGATGATTGTCAATCCGATTCCATTTTCCATAAAAGGAAAAATTTTTGACCTACTGTTCCTAATGATGCTAGCACTGGTCATAAGTTGGTCATACATTGTCTGGACATGAACCAGAGCATGGGAAACTATGACTGTTTTGATTTTAGTACAGTGGGAATGGGTAAGAGTAGCAGCAGTAAAAGAAAGGAGGTTCTATTCTAAACACGGTTTATGTCATGTGCTTGAAAATACATCCTTGGAATCTGAAGGGATGCTTTATAATCTTGACAGCATAGTGTAATCAAATTCCTCCTCTGATGATAAAATCACAGATCTGATAAAGAAACCTAGGCATTTTTTGAGACTAAAATACATGTATATGGAATGAAAGAGGTACTCAATTTTAAATAAAAAATAAATTCATTCATAGAATCTTGAATCTCATGTTACTCTTCTCAAAGAGATATATATAACTGCTTTCTTGACAGCATTTTTTCCTTATTTTTGCTTGCTAACGTATAGTGCCATTGCATAGGAAAGCCTGAAAAAACTAAGAGCAAGGATTTTTTAATTATTATTATTATAAAATTATTCCAATGAATTTGCTCAATTAAGAATGAAGGAGTCCTAAAGCTCATTGATAATTGCATTGTTGAGTATAATGATTATTATACAAAGATCTGCAGGGATGCTCAACAAAATTACTGTAAAACATTTTAATATTCATGACAAATTTAGGATGCCAAATCTAGAATAAGAAATTTGGTTCATCTGTGTATTTTTTTTTTACCCACTACTTTTTATCTCTCGTGGCAGATTCAGTGTGCCTTCTATATTGGGTTTAATATTTCTGTACTGGTAATCACTCTGATCTTGCTATGGTGTTTAACAGTAGTGCAAAGAAAACCAGCATTCATATATCTCAGTGCAAAATAAGTATCTGCACAGATCAAGTGATAAAATAGCCTAGAAGAAAAATGAATCTTCTCTGTTCAGTACAGTTTCCAGTAGGGCTTCTATTTATTTGAGTTTGATGGTGTTTCCATAACAATAATTTTTATAATTTTCAAGGTTTTGTTTTTCATGCATTAGAATTCACAGAAATTATGGGGAATATACATGGCAAGATATTTTTACTTAATGGCCAAAATTTTTCATAGTTAATTACTGCACTTTTAATTTTAAGAATAACTGGAATGTCCTCTTTCCAAAATCTAAAAACCTGAAAGTAGCATTAGAAGTTTAATACAGTCTTGGCAATGAGAGGAGGAACTCAAAAGAAGTTATCTATTCACGAAAACTAATTTCTATCCTCCTCTGTTCTAGCAAACATATCCTCAGCCCTTTCCAACCCCCCTTCAAAACAGATGTTTTTTTGTAGCAGCTCTGGAAGGGGCCCAGATTCAGACTACTTTGGACCAAGAGAAGAAATAGACTCCAAGTCTTGGAGAGCTCACAGATAAAATTTTGTCAGATTTTTGTCCTCCTCTGTACAGCATGATCAATCTCAAGTATCCTGCTGACCAAACTGACACAGGAATAGGATTCTCCCCTGGAGAAAGTCAGTGCTTGCAATTTAAGGCTATGTGTGTCATAAACAACATCCTTAAACAAATTGGGCTATATAAAATGGAGCACTCTCTGTGCTTGATACAAGCTGAAAATGTATTGGATATATTTATGGGTCAAAACTACACTTGATAAAATCAGCAAAGAGCCACTATTTGACATAAACCAAGATGATTTCAATGAAATGATTATCTTACCCTAAACTTCCTGATGCAAAATGTATCATGTGAAACTTTGAAGTGAAGTGAAACTTCCTTCCTTCCTCTCTTCCCTTCTTTCCCCTCTTTTCCTCTTTTTAATGAGAAGAGGGAAAAATCACTCTTGAGGAAGATGATTTAAAAAAATTTCACTTTGGATTAAGGTTGAGAATATTTGTCACCTCTGTTTTTTCAGGTGGCCATAGTGAGGAATGTCTACGGAAAACACTTTTTTTCTTATAAGCTATGGTCTTGAATCATCTTATCAAGTCTAGGGCATGCAGTTTCATAAAAAGAATGGTTTTTCTTTGCTGCATTGCTGAGAATAGATAAAAGGCTCGTCAAATGTATAGATGTTAAACTATTGTTTCATTTTTTCAGCTTGCTTGTTTTTAAATTATTATACTACATAGGTGGCCTAAAAGAAATGAAAACATTGTCAGCTTCCTTTCCCTTTTCTAGATCACTCAGTATTCACAAAGAATTTAAGGAAGAAGAAAATGTATTATTATTTCTACATAGTACTGGGTCACTCATTCTATTTTGCACCAGACTTTGGGACACTCTTTTGGTTGAATGCCATTAAGGTAATTTGGAGCAGACACTGTAGTTCCTGCCAGTGGAACAAATATGGTATTTTATTAGAAATGCTGAGATCTGTTTAGTGTATTTCTAATTGATATTTCCAGATCTTTCCATATACGCTGTGTCTATGTTGTTAGAGGTTGCCTGTGGAAAAGAACACTTCACATCCAGAAGACTAACAAACTAGGCCATTTCAGGTTACCTTATAATCATTTTTTGTCAAACTTTCTTGGCAGTATCACTTATGCATTAAAACTCTGCTAATGGAAAAGGGAAAAGTTGACATTTGGGGCAAGATTCTTCCAAGCCAAACACATAATTAATTAAAACCAAACAAGCAAGTCAAGAGCTAGATATCAAATACTTGGCTTTGGAAGGTAAAGATGATATGTTTTTCTTACTAATTACCTGTGATACAAATAAATAAACGAATTATAGTATGATTATTTTTTTCCTGTCTTTCTTTCTTTCTTTCTTTCTGACAACACAGAAGTCAGTATATACCTGGACCATGAGCTTTCCTGGCTGGGAAGTCTATCTGATGGATATTCTCATTTCTTTAGACTAGTTTTTGCTGCAAATCTGTAAAGCTAGCAAAAATATTCAAACAAGTAAAAACTGTCTGAAATTATAAATAACAGCTTACTCATGAAAATCTAGTAGGTTTTTGAATTAGAATGGACTTCCTTGTGCAGGTAACTTGCCAAGTTTCTAAACACTTACAGAGACACCAATTTCTGTTTGAATGTAGTCTGGGCAATTTTTTTGAGGTGTTGATGCTTCATTGCTTATGTCAGCACATTCATTGGCTATTTCATGAGAAGGTACTCATATTGAAAGATCATATCCATGTAACCAAGACAAGTCTCCACAGCACGCATTGTGAAGTTTTCTAGGAAGCATTTTCCTATATTTTAGATCAAAATCAGTTTGTGACTGAAACAGAAGTCTAGCACAAATAGCTGCACTGGTTCAATTAGTGTTTAGTGTGTTGTAAAGTATACTTAAAATTACATAAGACAAAGGTAAATCAACACATTTCTTTTATCCTGATAACATAAATGCTATTTGTCACCTGAACAAATCCATATAGTACCTGCAGTTAGAGTCAGAGTGCTCTTTGCAGTAGCATAGTAAATAATACTGTAAAAATCAAAATCATCTGAGGTGAAGGTCAGTGTTTCCTGTTAGTACAAGCTTGGCTTTTCTTTGATGGAATTAGGATTTGGCTATTCATTGTAACACAAGTTTTATGTTCTGTAAGCCAACAGGAGTAAAAAGAAAATAAGGGAAATCCAGCTCCTTCAGCAGCTGTACTTCTTGAACCTAAGCCTGAAACATCTTTCATTTGTGTGGCTTTCAGTTGAGTTAATTTATGTTCAAGAAAACTATAGATGTTAATCAAAAACATTAAAGAATCTCCGCTTAAAAGCTTTTTCTTTGTTTGCAAAAAAAAAAAAAAAAAAAAAAGGTGTTAGTGGGTGATTCATTAAGACAAATAAAAATATGACTTTGTAAGTGTTCTCAGGATGCTATGTAAACTATCATAGTCAAGAAGGCCTACCTCTTTTCCAAACTACCGGCAGGATAGTATTTCTGGCAGTTGCCTGTGGGTCCTGTGAGAGTGCCTGTGAGAGTTGCCTGTGGGTCCTGTGAGATATTCCCTGCAGATACAGTGATAGTGTGTGAAGTCCCAAAATCATCTCCCTACACCTGGTGTAGCCTGCAAGCAGTTCAGGAGTCCTGCTTCCCTCATCTCTCTTTGCAAGGTGACATCCTTGATTCTGTACATTTCTAGGCTCTGCTTATTTGTGAAAAGAAAATGTGCAGGTCGAGACAAAGAGGTATTTTTGTATAATAAAAATAGCTCTGGTAATGTGAAAGGGATTAATGCATCCACTAACATCTTGTGGATAAAGCAAGCTACACTATATGCAGTAGAATTGTGCTGTTAAATTATGACTCACTGCAGAATAGTAGCAGATGTTCATGCATCTCAGAAAAAAAAAAAAAAGAAATAAAAGAAGAAAAATACCTTTACATTTCTGATTTTCTCCCCACCTCATTACAAACGATCACTTTAGTTCTTCAGATGAATAACTCTATACAATATGAATGAAAGTAAATACAAGTAATAACTGAGAATCAAGTACTCAGATTGAGTCATGAAGTTGGAGACTTTCTCCAGGAAATCAAATATTACTCCATGTAATGCTGGGTCAGATAGAACTGGTATAATTTTTTTGACATATTAAAAAGATAATGGAAATACCTGTAGAAGACTGTTCTTTCATAGAAACACTACATTTGTAGGATGCTGCCAGTCTTGTTTGGATGGCCAAGCTTGTTGAAGGATGTGGAACACTGCAGAACGCAGGAGAGAAATATAAAGCAATCTAGACTGGGGAGAAAACTCTCCTGCTGTTCAGCTTAAGTAGATTAGGATTGCTTTTCCTTTTTTTAATCAAAGATAACATCAATGCCACTGTCACTGGCAAGTAGAAAGCAAATCTTACAGCTCGCTAGTCTACTCTGGAAAGCATTCCATGATCCAGTGTGTATGAAAGCTGCTTTTTGACAAGTTCATCCTAAGAATAAGGCAAAATTTTCTACTGATTTATCAGGAAAACTTTCAGTTTCATCATGATGGTGGAAGTTGATGATAGAAGGACATTGGAGTTTTAGAGCTAAATTTGATCTCTCTTAAGATCTCTTAACATCTGCTTTAACACAGGCAATATCTAAATGACTAGGTCATTTCTGCTGACATGCAGTTTTCATTGCCTGTTCTTAATATTCGAACCACACCCAATATTAATATTAATGTTAATATTAATAAAATGTTGTTCTTTGACTTCATGGGTTCATATTTCAAAATAGATTTTTTTCTTGAACAACTGGGAAATAAACAGTGTGAGTATCTTTCTGTGTTTTCCTTCCGATTGCTTCCATACTGGATACTCATGGTATCTGTACTGGCTGGAAGTCATAAAGTTATTGTGTTTCAGTCACATCCCTCATCAGATTGGATAATGGTCTTCACTGGTGTGTAGGCTTGCCTAGGAAACCAATCAACTTGTCTAGCCGCTGGCTTTCTGCCTACATCATATTTTGTAGCTGTAGTGGAGCTGCTCACAAGCTTAGCTCTTGTTTTCTGCTCTACCGCAGAAAGTGAAAATGAATCATGGATTATTTTTGTGGTGTGTTGAGTTTGGTTAGCAGCCAGACCCCCCCACCAAGAAACACACTCTCCTTCATCAACAGGAGAGAGGGAGAAAATAGGAAAACAGCCTGCAGGTCAAAATAAAGACAGGGAAACTACTCACCAATTAATATCAAAGGAAAACAGACTCAACCTGGAGAAAATTAGTTTAATTTACTGCCAATTACATATACAGTAGGACAGTGAGAAAAAAAGACAAAGCTAAAACCTTTCCCTTGCCTTTTCCCAGCCCTTTTTTCCATGCCAACCTCCAAACAGCTCAGAGAATGGGGAATGAAAATCATGTTGTGATGAAACAGTAAATAATGTTTTGTCCCTGCTGTTCCTTCCTCCTTACATTTCTCCCTTGCTCCTACCTGGGGAGCAATCTTGGATTGCTACCATGGGTGCAATCTTTTATTTCCCCATCATTAAAAAAATATGTGACAACATGCAATTAATTTTATACCAACGAGTGCCAGCAGCTACTTTAATTGCTACTAATTTACATTGCACACAGAATGGGTTATGGAGAAAAATGAACCCTGCCACAGAGCTATGTCATGTCAGAGATTAGTCTATACTGGTGAAATAATGCCGTAATGTCTTGTGTGTGTAAAGGTGATAAAATTAACGCTTTCAAATCATGTGTAATATACTTACAGTATAGTCAAGTGCAGTGCTATCCTAAAGTCCTCTCCCAGCCATATAGTCCAGTGTGCACTGAAGACATTCTAAACACTAACGCTGTTTTCATTATATCACATAGTATTATAACTCCCCAAATAATCTTTCCAGATACTCCAAAAAGGATATTTTCAACTTAAATAAATCCAAAGAGGAAAAAAATTAAGGATGTTTTGAAGCTGCAACAAGCCCAAATTGGAGGATACTTCAAAAAAGTGTGTGACAAGAAAAATTAATAAACATCTATGTAAAAACCTCTTCTAATGTAAGTAGATTGATACTAATTAGAGATAAAATCATTGCTTTGCTTTGAACCACTTCCTAACAATTTCCTAGAACTGAATCAGTCCCCAGTCCTGCCCATGCTTTGGTATACCATGTGTAACTGCATGGGCTACAGATGCCCTTTGAATAAGTGAGGAAGCGAGTTTAAATCAAACTATGAAAATAGATGCTAAGAACTCCAGCTTATTGTCCCAAACAGCCCCAGGTGTAAAAATAGGTCTGCAGCATTACTGTACTTCATATCTCCTTCTCACTGCTGTCTCAGGGCTAAAACCAGGAGCTAGTCAATGAAATCAAGTTATTTATTTATATATATACTGATAAACAGAACAAGAATGAGAGAAGTAACAGCTCAAGAACACCTTGGAAATAGAAATGAGTGAAGGAGAGTCACAAAAGCAGCTGCTTTGATATATTTCTGCTCACGTAGTGCAGCCAGTATTTTTAAAGAAATGAATAGGAGAAGATAGAAAAAAGAATTTAAGAATGAAAAGTATTTGGAGTTTGTAGAATTTATGGTTAAATATATCGTGGAGGAAAGAAGTACATAAAATAACCAAAAGCAAACAAACAAAACAAAACAAAAAGAGAGAGAGAAAGAGAGAGGGAGAGAGAGGGAGTGGAGAAATTAACTCTTTGATCAACATTTACCTGAGGAGGATCCTAACATATGGAAGGTCCAAGGCTGGGGAAAGAATGAGGGGATGAGTGCTCCCCTCTGCATAACCCATTCCCATATTCTCTTAGCATTTTTTATTGGCACTGCTTAGTCATTAGCCTCAGAGCTGGTAGAACCCTCCTCACAGCACTGTGACAGATTTTCTCCTATGCATATGTTCCTCTAGCACTACAGTCTGGAAGCAAGATGCATGAAGAATTTCTCAGAGTTACGAGAGGGCCAGCTGGCCACTGAAATCCTTCAGCATATATTTCAATCTTCTCTGACAGAGTTGACTGATATCAAGAATGTGAAAATTTAAACAAAAAAAAAGAGATTTTACTACATACAATTCCAGGAATTTCAGGGTTTTTTTTGTTGGGGGGGGGGGGGGGGGGGGGGGGGGGGGGGGGGGGGGGGGGGGGGGAGGGGGGGAGGGGGGGGGGGGGAGTCACTGGTGTATAATATTATTGTTTGCTTATTCATATGCAAACACACCATATTTTTGTTCCCTAGTGTCAATATATGGCCTGAGATAATTCCTGCTGCAGAGAACATATGTTTCTAGAATAATCCTCTTCAAAGTTAAATGCCCTGAGAAGACATCCTAGCCTAGTGATATTTCTTTCTCTCTCCTAACTATAAAGAAAAAAATCAGACACAACCTCTTGCTTTCTGAAGATGTTTAATAGTAGGGCAGTATTAGGCAACTGCTAATACTGGGGGGAGCTCGGAGCTAAGATTAGGGAGGGTTGGACATCTTCTGGCTACTACCAGACAATGAGATGTTATTTTAATTGAGATCATCAGTATTCACTGAAATTCCAGTTAGAAGATCATTTAGATTAGATTTAGATTAATTAGAATTGTTCTTTTTTTGTTAGAATGAAATGCTGTAACTTTCAAAATAACTTTTAGTTTAGGGTTTTGTTTCTTTATGTTTATATACAGAACACAAACAAAGTAAAATGTCTCAGGAGCAAGAAAAAAAGTCATTTTAAAAATCATTTTCTTTACACACTTAAAAAAAAAAACAAACAAGAAATTTAGCAGTTCTTTTTTTTTTTTTTTTTTTTCATCTTAGAGTGGTGTATCCAGAGAAACAATAAACGGTGCTAATAAAACCCAAATCCCCCAGAACTAAACTGCACATCTTCAGAGAATTTTGGCTTCCTTCCTTTTCTTCCCACCTTTTACTTTATAAGTGATACAGACAAAAACAAACAAAACTCCAAACTTGCAGAGGTTGTACATCTGATGAGGAAGTTATCAGAAGCTTAATTGTCTGAGATGGGTTTTTTTCTTTTTTCTTTTTGGTGGGGGAGGATAGATAATGTTCTTGCTGCTTAAGTGCAAACCACTCCAATAAAAAGAGCAGAATGAACAATCTGTTAGCTACTTCCTTGACTAAGCTGGAAGCACTGGAAATTAAGTAGAAAAGGGAAAATGAATAAGTACATGGTTCATTTACTGAAAGGTCACAGGCTACAAACTTAGAGTACACTGAAGTGACTAATTTAAGAAGGAGGTAAAATGACTTAAATAACTATTGCTGGAGAAGAATTCACATGCTAAAAATGAAATACATTTTCTTTTATTAGGTAAATAGTACTGAAGTAGATGAATAACTCACCAGAAGTACTGTTTTTTTTTTAATGGTGGTGCTTAGGTAGGTGTGCCCACGGGAAACTATGAAAAATTAAGCTTTGGAATTTTCTAGTCAATATATTTGCAAGTTCACAAGAAAATACACATTTCTTCCTACTTCATCATCTCTAAAGTGGGTGTCTCCTTCAATAGTAATAGCTAATTAAGATAATAGACAGAGTCCCCTTCAAACAAGCAAACAAAAAAAATGTTATTTTTGCTGCTTACAGGAACACTGAATTAAATCACCTTTATTTTTAAATGGTTTTTGTCTAAAACTTGGTTTTATTTCAGATTTTGTATATGAAAGGCCTACCTCAGAAAGCAGTTGAAGAAAATTAGTTCTGAGTTTTATGCAGACCTGGAAATACTTCCTGGTAATTCAAGGCATTTGACCACCACTGCTATTTAAAATACCATTACAGAAATGTGGAGGATTTGCTGGACCCTCTGCATGTTTTCTGTATGTGGATAATAGTTACACTGCACAGCAGCAACTTCAATTTTGCTGCAGAGGCTGTGTGGAGTCACTTTGCACATGGGCAAATCAATTAACGGTGCATATTCTGGAAGTCCAACGTAACTGCTGTTTGTTTGAGAAATTGTTGCTAAGTTCTGGAGATCTTGACGGAAGTCAGGGTATAGCAACTATGATTAAAAAAGGTTCTGCAGAACATGAATGGGATCCCCGTTATCTCTGTGCTTTCTCATTTCCCAGAAGTTTTTCAAGAAGAGAAAACCTTTTAGATCTTATGTACCATAAATCATTGAACAGTTGCCATTGCCAGCTGGAGTCTGAGCCATTATCCGAATGCTAATTATAGAAGTGATTAAAATTAAGGAGAATTAGAAGAAATCAAGTCAATTAAAGAAGAGGAATAGCTAAATGGAGACATTCTCATTTGTATATGATTTTTTCTTTTTTTTTTAGTAAAGCCTTTTATTTCAGTTTATATATAGGTAGAAGTGCAATTGAAGTAGCAGAGCTGGAAGAAATTTTAAAATGTAACATGTAACATTAGGAAATATCAAAACATATTCTGGTTTCTGACATGGTGCTGCTGGAGGTTAGTGCCTTTGACGTCAATGGAATGGTTTGCATTTCCAGCAGAAATACCCATCCCACTAGACCAATGTTTGCACCATATACATTACAGCGGAGATAAAGAAAAACGGAGAGAGCTTTATCTATTTACCTAAGATAAAAAGCTGTTTTTTTATGGGTGATTGCTATAAACCTCTTGGTTGAGTGCATGTGCATGAATAAAAGGCTACATTGTTTGCCCTGCTCTGCATAGTCTGTTGGATTACCAGAGCTGATTGGCTGTTTGTCACAAATATAACTGGTTCTGTACTTTGATCAGAATTGGTTCAGAATCATTTAGAATCATAGAACCATAGCATTGCTCAGGTTGGAAAAGACCTTAAAGATCATCAAGTGCAACCATTTCATGATTTCTCCAGATTGGACCAATAAATATATATGTGTATGCATATATTTTGTGTATGCACTGGCTAAAGAATCGCTTGTTGAATATTTCTTGGTAGTCATAATCTAGGATGTTGGGATCTGGTATGGTAGCAAGAATTACATTGACAGGTTTTATATCATTAATGAATGAAGACAGCTCATATCTACGTGGCTACGATTCTACACATCCCTATGATTCACTTACTACTCCTGTGTCAGTAAAGAGCTCAAAGTGTTTGAAATTCTTTCCTTATTTATCTCCAGTATTCCTATTCTTAGGACAAATAAATTAAACAGAGTGGCTAAAGTGATTTGGGAGCCTTTCAGATGAATGGCAAATCCATTCAAATAAAAATAGCCACGCCACGTATTTCCGTAGTATATAACTTCCTTGACTTCTGTACTTCTGTTTCTTCTCCCTTCTTCACCTCAGGAATTAACTGAATGTACCACTTCTGCCACTGTAGAAGTTGATACCACTTTTCTTCCTGAAACTCCTCTCCAGTGCCCACTTCTTCATTTTTTTCTCTCCTTTGTGCTCAGTCCATGCAGACTTCTGCCTGAGTGGTCTCTTGTTTCTTCCTATGACTTCTATTCACTGCAAACTCAGTCATCTTAGTTGCTTTTCCTGTGTCACCACATACTGAACAGGACCTCTTGTTTGCTCTTGTTTTCAATAATTTCCATTTATTTCTATAAATCTGATTTCCACACTGATTTGTGAACCATCACAATTCAGATCTCTCTGAGCTGATTTTTATCCTTTGCTAAAATGTGTAATCCTGCCTTTTGACATGCTGACTTGCATACCCTTGCTGTCTATAAAACAATACCTACACCCTTGCAACTTGGAAAAGGAAGTTTAACAGTGACAAGAAAGTATCTCTTCTCTAGGTCTGTTGACTATTTTTGTCATATTACAGCCCTGATCATCACAGCTGCTACCATACATCTTGCTTACAAGAGCTCCTTTTCTATAGAACAGTTCTCCAGCGTCATTCCCCAGTCCTTACAGATACATAGGGTTATTCTGCTTCAGGTGGAGGATTACTCCTTTTTTTTGAACTTTGCTGTCAGTTGATATCTCAACATGTGAAATGTTCCCCCAACTTGTTGTTGTCAGTAAAATTACAAAGGAAGAATGCTACCTTATCACACAGGTTATTAATGAAAATCTTAAACAGTATTGTTCCCTGAGGACAGCCACTCGTGATCACTCTCACTGTGTATATATTCATCTTTGTGGTGTCAGAGATGTACCTTGTGTTTTGATGTAGATGATTTTATTTAGTGAGCTATGTTTTTAAAATCGATGAAGATATTTAATTTGTGGTTGTTTCAATAAGATCAGAATCATCTTTTAATTTACAGTTATTCAGTAGAATGCCTGACTGTTCTAAATGACATGGTCTTGGATATCAAACACAAGCTTTGGTCAGAATTTGTTTTCACTAGAGAGAACATGAAGTTTTTAATGTAACCAAATCTAGTGTAAGGGAATTATTTTAAAATATCATCTTTCCCATCTAGAGCACATATTTACATTGTGGTCTTCTGACCACTTAAGCACATTAAGAACTTTTTCCAGGTTCTAGGGCTGCTCATTCCAGTAAGCTCTTTTTCCATTGAACAGTGCAAAAAAAAAAAAAAAAAATTGTTTTTCTTTTATTCAAATCTTAGCATTCTGGCAAAAATACCTTTTTCTTCATATACATTTCCTTCTGGAATCTCTCTGAAATTCTATGCACTAAATGTAGATGTTTTATAAGTTTTGAGTCTATAATGTCCACATTGCACTATTGCACTTCTCTTCCTTCCAGCACAAAAGACTTGTTTTCACATCCCTCAAAAGTACCTTTTTCCTTGCTAATGGAATCTGTTGGAATCTCCCCTTTTGAGAGGACTTTTGTTATTATTTTTTTCTTTCTTTTTTAAATAAGAAACGGATACTCTGGGAGCTTTTCATGGCACATTTTCTGTTTGTTTTCAGCAAATGGAGAATGTTTATAAATGATACTGCTTCCTGATGAAGTACAGTGGATATAGTGAAATTACAGGATTAAATAAATTCATTGCTGTGCTCTCCTGTTGCCAACAGACTACAGAACTTGTGAATTGATCTCTTTTAATTTCAAATAAACTGTTTTCTGCTTACTTCAGTGTCTCTCATCTTTCCCAGACTACCAGGGCAAATTATTTCACACACATATTTTATTTTCTGAAAATTGTCTCCAGTTATCTGAAATGAAAATGGGAATGGGATGGGGAAAAGCAGAGGAAAAGGAGTAAGAATGGGATGATTTTATTTTGTTTTTACTTCTTCACGGAATTGATACAATAAATATTTTCTCTCCTATCACGTCTTACAGGTGGACTGTTTCTCCTTTACATATCGTTGGGCAGAGTCCTAACAGCAGAGTGTCCATAATGTTTGTTAAAGGTGTCATCAGTATTGCTTTTTACCCTTTGTTAGGTAAAAGGAAATGATGCCCATGGAAAAGATGTTAGTTTTTGGTTTTATTTTTTTAATGAAGCGTCTGATCATATTTTCTCCAGCACTTTAATTTCCAGACAATAAATCTCTCCAGTTCTTTTCTTGTTATTGTGATTTTCTGTTTTGAGATCAAATACAAGGTCAAAAACCAATGTTTCTATTTTGGTTAATTCTTAATTCTTCCTCTTAGGGAACTGTAATTTCATTTTCACATTCCTTGGCATTCTGTTACTTTATCAGTGCTGCGAACAATGATAGGACACATCAACTATTCCATTAATTTTTTTCATGATTTTATGCCTCAAATTTTCATATTTTTATTTCTGTGTGGGAGGTTGATGCTATGCGTGATGCAGTTCTAAGTGAGAATTCATAAATGTGTCTGTCAAATCACTCCTCATCAACTACATATCTAGAATATAAATTGATAAATTAAGGTAGGAGATTTCTGCTGTTGAAGAGCAATATCAAGCATCTCTTGACAAGGAGAAAAAGCACAAGATTATGTCTCTGAAAGTCTTTGAAATAAATCTTGTTTCTAAGTATTAATTCTACAGTTCCCATCTAAACCTCAAAAAAAGATTTCAAGCTGGTTTAGGATACGTATTTCATATGAACAACTGAATAATTACTAGCCAAAGAAGCAACAAATGTCTGTTTTTGAAAATGTCCCTAGAAAGGAAATTCAAAAAAGCAGTGTTTTCCTTTTCTCTGTCTGGAAGAAGTGTATATAACACAATTCTCTTTAGCCATAAAACACAGGAAGATTCTTTTGTGAAAGAAGATACTGAAATAGAATGGATTTGTTCCATGTCTGACCTTTACCTGACATTTCTATAGTTGATAACAGCAGGATATACCAGCAGAAATGTCTGGATTCTCCATTAGAGAGGTTTTTTTTTCAGGCTCTGCTTACATCCTGATATATTTTTCAACTTTTGTTCAGGCTTTATTTTTTTTTCTTTTTTCCCCTGTATGTTATCTTTTATAGAATTATTGCTATGTGAGAACTGTCCTTTTGAGTCTGACACTACATTATCCTCACTGGTGAGTGTTTTGGCATCTAGTAGCGGGATTTAAATGAAACTGGAATTCTTCCTTCCCAATATTACCGGTTAGATCCAATGTCTCTGTATAGCTGTGTGATTAGATTTCACATGGTTTGCACATGTATTTTGAAGTCATAAACATATATCCAGTCTATTTTAAAAATTCAGGTTAGCTTATTGTACACCAAGAAACTGACACATTCAAATGGTCTGAACTCCACTGAAGATGGAGCTAGAGTAAAGGCAATTCCAATTACATTTCATCTCATGCAAATGACCTAGGAGGACAAACATTCCAGGGCTTGTCCTGTACTTGGATAAGGGAACATCTGGAAGTCCCAGATGCAGTAGGCACAAGCCAAGACATCGTGGCTGAACACTAGACCACAGAAAGTGAATAAACTAGAAGACTACATTCTCCCCTTCATCACTGGTGGGTGAATCAGAGAGCTTAAATTTACCAGCACTGTTTTCATCCCTTCAATGAGAACCATCTCATGAGAATACTATAAAATAAAAAAATTAAAATTAGAAAGTGAAGTTATATGAAACTTAAGCTCCACAGGGGCCTTTAGACAGGGTTAAACAATTCTAACTTCTACTGCTGTTACATCTCTGAGAAATTTTACAGATTTACAAAAACTTGTCAGCAATTTCAAATTGGGTGCCAACAGAAGGCAACAAATTCTCTGCTGTTGCTGCTCTTGCATACCTGGATGGGATGACTGGCATGTAGAATTTTATTTGTCCACTTGTCTTTTCATGGAATTGAATAATATATATATATATATATATTTCCCAGTTTTAGCATAGAAACTGAAAAGTCTGCATATGAAAAAGACTGTTGGTGATCATTCAATTAATATTATGAAAGGGAAGGTTTCTATGAAGAAAAGGAAAAGCACTGAGCAGTAAGAGAATTAACCTCTATTTTTGAAAGCAGAAACATCGAGAGGTAAATTCAGCAGGGGAAAGAAGGATCCTGTTCCTCTGTGGGAATAGAACTGGGGTGTGGAACGCTTAGAGAATGAAGAAGGATGGGGAAAAGGAAGAAAGGGAAAGGGAAAATAGATAGTGAGCATGTAGAAAAATTTCCATAAAGGGGAGGAAGAAAAACCATAAAACAGCATAAACTACTGGTAATTCCTTTTGGGCTGTATTTTCATTTCCTTCTTTGCAGTGAATCAACACCAAAAAGTGATAGTATCTTGATCATCTATTCCAAAATCACTAGCTCCAGTGTAAAATGAGAGAATTTAAACACATTCAGAATTTGAGAAACAGAAGTTTAATACTTGGCCTGATAATAGCAAGGCATAAATAGACTTATTCTTACAGTGAACTAGAAGATGTGCAGCTTTTAAGATAGAGAGCTGAATCATATAAAATCAGAAGAATGAAATCCAAATGAGAACTACCTCAGACATTAACCACAATTCTTCCCACCATCCAAATATTGAATATGGATATTACCCTGGATGGTGTTGCTGGATTTCTCTTCACTGAATAACTCTTTTCATGCTTTCATTCTCTCCTCCTTTTCTGGCAGTGGAAGCACATTCCTTTCTCCTGTAGCATAATTATACACAAGCTAACAAATTTAACCATATTGCCACAATCTAGTATCACCCACAACCTGGCAGATGCCACTGACGGGAAACACAGCTCTACTTTAAAGTAAGTCCTACAGATGCACTGTTTCTATATTTAAAAACACAGTTTCCATGGCATGACAACACTGTCTGTACATGCTGGGTACTGACACCAAAGCTTCTTTGTGTGGTGATTTGGTTTTCAGCTGTCAGGAACAAAGTTTATACAGAACAGATATTTAATGGAATCATCTTTATTTAAAGAGATTCTGTATTTTTAAATGCTTTTCAAATTACAATAATAGTTACTTTAATATCATTGAAGTAACATACAACTCTGCCTTATAAACCACATTAATGAAATGTCCGGCATCCTTGCTATTTTTCTACATTTCAGCAAAGGTTTAAAAACAGAGAAAACCCTCACCCACTGAAGTCTAAAACCTTTCAAAGGTAGAAAACTGCATCTTAGAATATTTTTGGCTAGATGCTGCAAAGAAGAAATTAGCAGTGTTCCTGCAAATATCCTAGATATATGATTTCTTTCCCCATATGTAGATGAACAGGAATTAGGAAAATGGAAGACCATTTCAGGATTGAAAAAAAAAAGCAAAAAAAAAGCTGTGATGTTGCATAATTGAAGGGGTGAAATATGACTTATCTTACTAGCATCTTTTATAGAAAAAGTAGAAATTCATACTGTAAAAATGTCATTATTTTAATATTAAATAACAAATATGAAAAAAGTGGAGAGCACTTAACAGTCTTTTCAATGTCATTTTTATAGATGTCTCTAGACAGAGATTTTTAGAAAGAGAATCTTCATGATGAGCCTTTTGAATGGGAATAAAGGAGCTTATTACAAAATTGGTGATGGTTTCTAAAAGCACTGTCAAGAATGAAAGCAATTTCTAGGTAAGGTAATCTCATTTAGGGATCCTGGGCTCCATCAGGAGAGGGGTGGTCAGCAGGGATAGGGAGGTGATTGTCCCTCTCTACTCTGCTCTTGTGAGGCCCCATCTGGAGTACTGTGTCCAGGTGTGGAGCCCTCAGTACAAAAAAGACATGGAGATTTTGGAAAGGGTCCAGAGGAGGGCCACGAAGATGATCAGGGGGCTGGAGCACCTCCCCTATGAGGACAGGCTGAGGGAGTTGGGTTTGTTCAGCCTGGAGAAGAGAAGGTTGCAGGGTGACCTCATTGCAGCCTTTCAATACCTGAAGGGAACTTACTCCCAGGAGGGGAGTAAACTCTTCAAAAGGGCTGATAATAGCAGGACTAGGGGAAATGGTTTTAAGTTAAAAGAGGGAAGATTTAGGTTGGATGTTAGGGGGAAGTTCTTTACTAGGAGAGTGGTTAGGTCCTGGAATAGGCTGCCCAGGGAGGTTGTGGATGCCCCGTCCTTGGAGGTGTTCAAGACCAGGTTGGACAGGGCTCTGGGCAACCTGATCTAGTAAAGGTGTATGTTTGGTGGCCCTGCTAGGCAGGGGGGTTGGAACTACATGATCCTTGAGGTCCCTTCCAACCCGGGTCATTCTGTGATTCTGTGATTCTGTGATTTAATGACCGATGTTTGACTGTTTGCTTTGTAACACAATTCCTCACAGTAACTTGTAAATAAGAAAACATAAAATAATTAACTATTTTTTTTTTACTGAAACTTAATACTGCAATCAGATTTCCATGTAAACTTTTCATTTACAGGTTGTTTTTAATGGGTCAAGCCAATGAAGGTCAAGAATATTTTAACTGAAATAGAACATTTTCCCTTCCCCTCCCCCCCCACAAAAATTTAGTCACTCTTACACCAATGCAGACACTAGACAGTTTTAGGAAAAAAAAATTAAAATGTAACATTACACTTTCATTCCAATAATTCATTAAAATTGCCCAAAACATTATTCCTTCCAAAAATGTTTCAGTTTTTTTTGATGTCCAACCAAAATGTTTTCAAAAGCCCTAAGAGAAGATAATCTGTACTAGAAAGTAACTTCATCTTGGAAATATGCTGCAGCTTCATTCATTCCTGTCTCTCCTTAATGTGCTGGTTGCTACTTGCTCCCAGAAATTAATAGGATAGACTGCAGTTAGTGTTCTGAAGTCAGGGATGTGAGCCAAGCGGCTACTAGAAGTGTTTTTCAAAGCCATTCATTCAGTGACTTCACTGAAAGTGGGAAATGAATTTCTCATTGAAGGAAAACATTTGGGCTTCAACTTAAATGCTCTTGTACTCTCACACCATAAGGTATGTGGATGTTGTAGGAAACACAAAAACTGAGATGGCACAGCACAGTCTCTATGAATGTCATTATGTAATTTCATTCTGTGTCGCTATAAGTTGTTAAACCATAAAGCATTTTGAGTCTGCTGCTCTGTCAAAATATTGTGAAGCAATAAGAACAAGTTTCAGTTTTGCCTCTTGATGATTAGATAGGAACAGAATGAAGTACTTTCTATCAGTAATCCACGGATGACAAGAAATATCTGTCTTGTAGAAAAGACTGTAGTTATGAATCACCTCAAAATTAGCACATTTACATCCCCTTGAATGTTCACCACCCAGGGTTTGTTCATAAACCCTGAATTGCCAGCTTGTTGGGATGATTTTCAACCAACAGAACACACTCACAGTTTCTGTGTTTTAACACAGTGAGTGTTTCTTATATTGCTGAAAAATTAGTTGTTTTTTTTTTTTCCCACAAAAACAATCCATTGTTCTTTGAAAAACAAAGAAGATCCTGCAGGACTGGGTACAATCAGACATGGTTTCTTCAGCCCAGGATGAAGAAAATTGAAGGAAGTGAGGTTGATGTCTGGGACAATAAAGTGGCACCCACATTTACAGTGTGCGCTCTGATAAAGGAACCCAATTTATGCTGCAGGTATATTGCTTGGAATTGATGGGAAGAACTCGTGTTGTAGTTCTTGCTTTCATTCTTTCCTATCAGGAAATGGTCAAAGTAAGCCCCTGGACCAAACACTGGAGCATAATGGTTGTAGGAGTAGCCAGTGCTGGGTGGAAGCTAGTTAAGAAGGGAATAGGTATTATGAAAATAAGAAAAGAAACTGTCAGTGTAAGATGAAAATACATAATTTCAGGGTCTACTTAGTGAATTCTGGCACAGGGTATGGGAACAAGATTGGGAGAAATGATTGGTAACATAAAATGTCCTGGGCTGATTGCATTGTAGAAAACAAAGAGAAGTAAGAGATTTGGCAACTATTAAGCCTCTACACTGGTTAAGACCTTTGTAGTTGGTGCATAAGAAATTGGAAATAAGTTGTTGCAAACAACAAGAATGAGAATTTAGGTGCTTATCTTTTTCAAATGGACTTTACCAGTTATCTTTGGTCTTACTCCTTCTATTAGGAGAGTTTATCTTGGTGGAACTCACTTGATAAGACTGGTGTATGAACAGCTGTAAAAGCTGAATGATTACTGCTCCTGAGTAACTTTTCTTCCCTGATTGACAGGCCAGTATTCCTAATCTAATTTGCCCTGATCTAATGTTTTGAACTTGCACCTTGGTGCAGAAATGTCTCAGTACTGGGACAGCGTGAAATCTTGCTCTATCAACAAGCAATATAGAAAGTTTTGTTCAACTTCTGAAAATTAGCCAACTCAAAACAAGGAAAACAACAACAACAAACTAACCCCAACCACACCCTCCCCCCCAAAAAAACAAAATAAAACAAAACTAGTTCAGGGAAAAAATCTGAATTTAAAAAAAAAAAAAGAGAACAAAAAAAGAAGATAATTCATCTGGCATATTTGTGTGTTAATTAAAGTTATAACCCTTATTTTGCTGGATGGCAAGGCAATCAACATGAGGAAGGTGAATGAGAGGCTCTAGATACACATAGGTTTGTGCTAGAAAAATATTCCATGACCAATATGTTTAATTAAAACTGAACAGCTATTTAATTCAAAATACAAAACAGTCACAGTGTACTATTTTTTTTATTTTTTTTTTCAGCTGGTTGAAGATGATTTCCAGTTCATATTCAGTTAATAATTTACACTGGGAACAGTTAAACATTTACAAGGTCTTCAGAGAAGATTTATGAACACTAACAGGGTTCTATTTGAGTAAAAGTTTCCTCAATTAATTTTTTTGTGCTAATAAATCTTAGATGTTTTGGAGATGATAATTACTGCACAGACAGACTCAGACATACTCCAGTAGAAGTAAGACAATATTTGTGCCATGGCCCAGACACAATACATAGCCCATTTTATTTAGATCTAATTCAAGCTTGAAGTATGACCTCAATACAACCTGTGAGTATGAGTAGGAACCTTGACCATCAAGAATAAAGATCAAAAAGAACAATTCTGAGATCCACTGAGAGGCATAGACATCTCTTATGTATATGGATTAGTTAGGACTGTGTAATGAATTAGTTTCTGTTTTATTTATTTATTTATATAACATGTTGTTATTGTTCAAACCAAATAAACATAGAAATTCTACATCATGCAGAAAAGTGCAGCATCCCTATCTCTCTGAGTAGCTCTTTGTCACCTTGCTCATACAAACTGCTAAAAGTGAACCAATGCTTAGCCAGCAGTTCAAGCTCTGAACTCCACTTTTTCTTCTACCGTGGAAGGCCCTGGGAAAAATACAATATTTCTACTTTCTGTCTGGTTACAAAGAAACAAGATCTATTTCATTTTTCATACAAAAATTCCTGGAGTTTATTTCTATCTTTCAGGAACCACAGTTTAAGTATTCAAAATTTAATTTGGCTTTTCCTCAAATTCAGAAGAGTAATTTTTTCCACTAGAAAGTACTCAACAAAACCTTTGCACACTATTACAGTATATTGGCATTAAAACAATAATCTCAAATTAGCACTGTTGGGAATTGATCGTGTTTAACATCAGTGAAGTGAAAAATGGAATGATGATTAACTACAGTATACTATTGAGAAAATCTCTCAGCAAAGATGAATAAAAAGCTATAATGACAGTCATGAGAAATTATCAGAAGCCATGCAGGAATCAGCAGGAAAATTAGTATGAATTATTTCCTCATTAGTGTGCATTATTTCCTCAAAACACTCAGTGTTCTGAAAAATGAACTAGCTAGAGAGAGATGAGTTTGCTATGAAAGTACTCAAGAAAATTCTTAGTGAAAACCACACAAACTAGAGGCAGTAGGTGTGTAAACAAGATCAACAAGTCAGCCTTTATAATGGCAAGATACTGCAGAGAAAGAAAGATGTAATAGTTTCTCAGTTCTAAGGAAGTCTTCTGCATGCTGAGCTGCTGTGGCTTATAAGCTTTTTGGGAAAATGAAAGCTGGTAAAAATGTACGTACATGGAAATATATCATCCTGTTAAGCATTTTTACATATCTTCCTACACTAGTTTCCTTGTTTTGGAAGCATATAACACAAGGGAAGTATTGGGTTAGCCACTGGTGATTCGCACTGCTAGTTCCTAATTCAGATGACATGCAAATTTGATGCTGGTGGATTGAGAACCACTCATTTCAGAACTGCCTTGTTAATGAAGAAGCTTCATCATAAGATCCAAACTTTCATTTCTCTAGCTTTACTTTACCTGTTTGTTGAGAATTATATGTCAACTGAATCTAAGATAAATTTCAGTTATACACTATCTACCTAACCTAGTTCTACCGAATTCCTGATTTGAAGTGAAGCGAATGCTCAAACACACTGTAAAAACAAAACTGCAACTTGATATTAAATCATTTTGTGCTGTTATTTATTTACCTCCGTAGATAGCAAGTAGATATTAAAAAGATAAATTTACATTTGTTCATTTGCAAGATTTATGCATAAGAGGTGCTTTTAGTACTTGCATTTTATTTATCTAAAGTTATCTAAAGTGCTCAGCTCTGTGGTAGTACTATTTCAAGAATCTTAGTTTTGATGTTACCAAAAAGAGTGCTGAAAACAATGTATGAGAAAATGCAAGCATGTACATACACACACACAGTACGTGTGTTTATATACATTCCTACTACAAAAAGGTTGGAGAACTGAGAAAGTCTCTAATAATAGGTAGCTAAGAGTTGTGCAAAGACCCCTTTTCTATGTATCACTTTAATCTATTGTAAAGTTCCCTTTGTTGCTTTTATTAGGAGTTTATTTATTTCAACAAAAAAATCATATTTTACAGCCAGGAGACAGCAGGCAGAAGAATATAGCCTATAATTAATAAGGTACTTAGAGAAAGTAGACTTTCCAAACTCAGCAAATGTATCTTTATGGTATTATGTCAGCTTCATGAAGAAATGGAAAGTTATAAAATATTTTGTTTTAAAGAGAGTCATTACAAAAGAAGTTTCATTGGTGAATTAACTGCATAAATCAAGACCACGCATTTTGTTCCTTAATCTACTAGAATTGTTTTTATTTATTATTTTTTATTTATTCTTTTCCAGTACAGCCCCACCTTGCAAGGTGAACATGTGGCTGGCAGTGCTGCTCTGAAAGCGTACTGGCATCTGTAAGGAGAGGAAGGAGTTCTACAGCACTGCTGAGGCCCCTGTGACCCTGCTCTCTCATGTCACTCCTGTCCAAGGAGTACCAGTAACAGTGGGCGCCTTTGACAACATACAAGGTAAAAATGCTTAGGAAGCAAATGGATTGCTAGCCACACCAGCTAAGGTTGGGAACAATAGAATCATAAAATTATAGAATCATGAAGGTTGGAAATATCACTAAGATCATCTAGTCCATCCATCATGTCGCTACCACCATGTCCACTAAACCACATCCTCAACCACCTTTTCCTAGAACAATTCCAGCGATGGTGACTCCACTACCTCCCTGCGCAACCTATTCCAATGCATTACCACTCCTTCTTAGAAGCATTTTTTCCTGATATCCAATCTGAAACTCCCCTGTTCAGTGTAACATTGATAGGACAAGCGGTAACTGTTACCTGGAAGAAGAAGCTGATGCTCAGCTCGCCACAACCTCCTTTCAGGCAGTTGTAGAAAGCAGTGAGGTCAACCCTGAGCCTCCTCTCCTCAACTTTTGTGCTCCAAAATCTACTTTTGTAGGAGAAGCAGAAGCAGCAAATTTCAGGAAATTTGATTTAGCTAAGCTTTTGTTACCATTTCATATAACACTGTCAGGCTCACTAAAGCACAGGCTATAACCTCAGAAAACAATACAGTTGAAAGGAAAATTTGATGAAGGTGTGCACAGAACTTCTAGGAAAAGTTTATTCGTGTGACAACTGCTAATGGTGTATTGCCAAACAAGAAGGTGCTGGCTGAGATTCCATAACTGCTCAGATGGCAGTTATGCTCAGAAGTATCTCTAGTGATCTGAGTAACAGGCTGAAGAATATACTTTCTATATTAACAAGTACTGTGTCCTGAGTGTAGCTGCATGACTGCTGCATGACAGATAGAATTAGAGCTCACAGTGGTTTTAACAAGTTGGAGAAACAATCTGAAAAATAAAATAAAGAATTAAATACTACAAGAAGGAATGAAATGATCCATATTTAGGAGGACAAAAATGAAGAAAGAGATACAGTAGGCCTGAGTGCTTATAGAATATAATGAACTAAAAACAATTCAGCAGCTTCATGCAACAAAGAGACAATCATTATCCAAAGACATATAAAGAAAACTCAAGAGATATATAAAGAAAAGTTTCAATTGCCAGGAAGATGAAATTTTCCTACCATTCTTTTCAACATTTGTGAGGCCTCTGCTGGAACAGTCTTCAGTTTTCATCACTAACAAAGCCCAAAGGTTACTTCCAGAAATCAGTGTGAAGAACTTACTCTTTGACCCCAGCTCATGCTGACTAAATCCTGTTCTCTGTCAATGACCTGAGATTTCCATACTGTGCATTCTTGCCAGGGCTGGCTTGAGCTTTTGGATTGTATCCTGAGTTCATTTATAAGAGAAAAAACAGCCCCTCACTTTTTCCTGCCTTCCTCTTCCAAGACCTTCATCCCACTCCAATTGTAAAGTGTATCACAAGCTTGAAGAGAAGTCTAGAAATAATGACATAGAAATAATGACCTGTGAACATGGCTTAGAAGCAACTGCACAATCTAGAAAATAATGACTGAAGAGAAAAATAATGGCAATCTTCGTTTATAAATCACTTGTAAAGAGAATGGGGTCTGTTCTTCAGATCACTCTTGAACAGGATGGGAGGAGATTAAATCACAGCAGGAAAATTCAACTTGAATATTATACAGACTTTCTAAGGGTTTGATTAAGTACTAGCTCATGGTCTCGGAAGCTGGTGAAGTTCTCACCACCAAAGACTTTTAAAAGCAGTTTGCATAAAGGTTTGGGGATTTTTATCCAGCAAATCCTGTCTGGGTCAGATGAACACCTGCTTTTCTTTCTCAGCATTGTTTTCTGTACTTCTCTAACTTAATATTAGAGGCACAAACACAGCGATGATTTTCCTTTGGAAAAGGGTACAGTTTAGGATGGGTGGATTAAATGGTGCAATTTAAACAGTGCCATGTTATTCAAACCAAATTCAAAATAAGGAATATTTAGAATTAAAAACTATTCTTTCCTCACTCGAGCCAATTAAAGATGTTTCTCTTACTTTTGGCAAGTACCAAAAAGAAGAGAAATATGCTCCTGCAGGCAAAAATTCCTATGCCAGCTCCTCTGGATTTTGATTTTGCAAGGATTATACAATGCCAGCAAACCCAGACACATGTTAAAAAGTGACATTAATCACATATGAAAAGAAATTTTCACGGAGAGCTGCTAAAATGAAAAAAAAAAAAAAAAAAAAAAAAGCTCACTGAAATATGTATGAGAACATCCGTTTCAGCATAGGAAGCACAGAAAGTACAGTCAACATTGAAAAAATTATTCAAGAATATTTCTTTAGCAAGAGATTCTGTTTCAAAGGTGTAATGATCTTTCCTAAACCAGTTTGGGATTGCAGGATGAGCATTCCAATTCTGTTAGAGAATGTTAAGACCAGTTTTTGGCCATTGGTTATATGTTTCCGAAGGTTTACTTTGGACTTCTTTTACAAAGAGGTAAAACAGCACGTCCTTTCTTTGCATAAGCAATTGCTACAGATAAGGGTAGAGAAGCCTGAATATTCCTGCAGACTGGAGATTTTACAATTCAGCCTATAGATTTCTGAAGTCAGCATTAACTCTTTGTAATCCTGCAAGTTTTGAACCAAGGGTTTAGACTGAGATCCAGAAAAGCAACAGACAGCTCTAGGCAAGGCTTTGCAAAGCACAGTTTTCTGTCTCTGTAGAAAGTAAAGAAATAAATGGTGCAGTTTGCCTAGTTTTCCTATATAGCCTGTGGGAGATATCATTTCTTCCACAGATATCCACAGAATTTAACCAGTAGCATAGAAAGCTACTAACAAAGGCAAAATGTGTGAATTTCTCTGAGCTCTATACTCCCTCTCCAGAGGTAAAGTTGAGCAACGTATCCCATGGGGACACAGAACTACTTCTCAGCTAGTCTCTTTTCATTTTGGTCCCTGAGCCCCTGGCCCTGCCATGCTACTACGCTGAGCCTGCCTCTTCATGGGCTGTCTTCTGCTCACAGAAAGCATGTGGAAACTCTGGAGGGAGAAATGGGGAACTTCTGCATGCCCATGGCATGCAAATAATTTTTCAAAGCCTGTCTAAAAAGGAAAGGGACAGAACTTCCATTGCATTTCTTTCATATAGGCAAAGGCAACAACTGTGCTTTGAAATTGACAACAACCACAAAATGCTGAATTCAGGATGTTAATTTGTTTAATGAACATCTGAGTAGAGGGAATGGAAAGATCTTGATGAAATTGCTATCTGGGGCTGTTGTTCCAGATATTTAGTAGCACAACTGATGACTCTTTAATCCCATGTGGGTATTTTATTTAAGTTTATAGCTGAAACCTGCCCAACTATTAAAATTGGTGTTGGGTTATTCATATGACTAAAGTTCACATGGATTATATTGTACTAACTAGTAGAGTATTTAGATATTGCAACAGCACAGTTTAAACTCACTGCAATTAAAGCCATTAAGAATAAATATTAAAAGAATCTGAACTAGTTTTCAGGTTTTGAAAGCAAATTTTTATGAACATTATAAAATAAAATCTGGAATTAATTGTATTTATGGACCAGAGAAAGTGCCATCCTTGAGAAAATGCCATCTTCTGTGACAAATCTCTAAACAAGAAAAGTTCTGCAACAAAATTTTTATTAATATGGTAAGATTCCCTCTTATAGAAGCAGTCCTCTTTATTCCCTCTTATAGAAGCAGTCCTCTTTGTTTACATTTGTTTTATTAAAAGAAACACTAGCATAGACAAGACTGTTGGTTATACATCAATTCTATTTTAAAAGATGTTGCTGAAATAGAACAAGTCTTTCTGAGGTTAAGTAGAGGGAAGGGTCTATATGTATTCTTTCTGTAAATCATTTCCATATTCAGTGATTCATGCTAGTAGAAAGTGAAAAATAAATGCAGGAAACTTAGGACATCTCTGTGTTAAATTCAAAATTAAGCAAATCTTTAATCTGTTCTATTCTCTGCAGATGTTCCCAATGATTTAAATATGATGGTTGATAATATAAGAGACTGCATGAGGCAATCAGAAAACTCCTCTGGAGTTTTTCAAATCTTGGCCCTTCATCCGGCTCTAGATGTGAGGATGGCCACAGAAAGATCATATTGTTCAGACATTCTTCATGCTACTGGGTCTGGTATTGTACATCACACAAGCAGTTCAGGCACCCAAATCCTGTAGTATAAGATGATCATGATTTGCTATTCTCTTTAATAGTTCCCCTTGAGAGTTTAATTACCAAAATTATCTTTAAGACCCCTATGCATGAGGTGTCTCAGTCCTGTGATCACAATGATTAAGGGCTGCTCCACTGGCTGTTCCAGCTTTTCTCCTCTTAGTATCCCACAGTGTTCCACTGTATTCCACTGTATTCCACAGTATTCCACAGCGTTTCAGGTGGATAACTAAGGACCTTTTATCCTAGAGTGTGTAGCCACAGTTTTACCGCTGCATTGCATTTTGTTTATTTGGTAGCTATTACTGAAACACTTCAGAGGTTAGAAAAGCACTAAGTATCAAAATGACAGATTTGTGTTTAGAAGAATATGCAATAAAGGCCAAAGAGAACTGGCAACAAAGAAAATAGAACAAACTAACCTGACCTTAAGAATATATGATGGTAGATAATATGCAAAAGGTTAACTGGAATTTCAGGTACTGAGAATAAAGAGATAGTGACATTGCTTCTGTAATGCTCTTAAAAGGTTAAGTTGTAGGCATGTTATTTCTCAGTAAAACAGTTGAAGAAATCAGTCATTTTGCCCTTCTGTTCTTAGGACACCTTACTAAAAATTTTTGCTTAAAACCAGAGTTTGAATGCATACAAATATCACTTCACTGAAAACAATAGCACTTAGATTTTCTATAGAAAACAAATTAAATCATAAAAGGCTCTTCTGTTAAACTTTATGAGAAAGAAACAGAATTCAGTTGGTGAAACTCATCTGAAAAATATGCAAAAGAAATTCTTTATCTGAATCTAATTAATTGTAAGTTTCATAAAATCATATCAAAGAATGGCTTAGGATGGAAGGAACATCAAAGATAATCTAGTTTTAACCCCTCTGCATGGACAAGGTTGTCAGCCACATCAGACTGCACAGACCTTGCACAGGCCTTGAATTGCCTCCAGGGATGGGGCATCAGCAGCCTCTCTAGGCAGCTGTGCCAGTGCCTTATCACCCTCTGAGTGAAGAAATTTTCATAACATCTAATCTAAACCTCTCCTCTTTCAATTTAAATCCCTTCCCCCTTGCTGTATCACTGTCTACCCACAAAAAATGTCAGTCCCCCTCCTGCTTGTAAGCTCCTTTCAAGTATTGGAAGTTTAAGACTTTTTAGGAAATATGTTGATTCCAGAGCATGGAAGATCTGAAGTCTGTGGTTTGTACTTTCTCTTCTGAAATCTGTAAATGAATGACAAAATATTTACTTATGCATCTGTCCAAAATCTCACTTTTTTGAAAATAGTAGGAAAGTATACACTAGTTTCACTAGAGCTAGTTAACTCATACAATATTTATATACATATACACTGGAAGATCTTCAGTCTTTTCTTAAATCAACTGGCTTTACCTCTGAACCTTAGTAACACAAAGGAAAATGATACAAGCAAGGGTTAAATCATTGAGTTGAGGATAAATGAACAGAAGTTCAAAGGAATTTTACAGACGCAATTTGCTTGAAAGTTGGCAACTTTTCTAACAAACCAAACACTTAGGTTTCACATTTTCTTATTTCATCCAGAATGATTCACTCAATTGTATTGTGGGAAGAGAATTCTCTGCAACAGTATGAGATTGAGAAATAATGTTACTTCAAAACGTAGTGAAACATTACGTCCTTATGGTTATTATATTATTCTCTTCTGTTGCTTGAGAATGATTTGTTGGGAAACTACCTGGCACTAGGAAATGGATGAAAAGAAGAACAGACGAGAAAAGAACTTAGTTCATCAAAAGCACCTACTTTTAGTGTCCAGTCAAGCAATACAAAACCAGAGCTGGATCTTAAGCTTCCCTTACATTATTTCCTGGAAAAGGATGCTCAGAAACATCCTTGCCAGAAAGCTGTGGGGTGAAATGCAGAATAAAGGGGTGAGAAAAAGGTGAGGTGACACCTAATGTGGAGTGACAAAGAAAAGCTGGACAGATTCCTGACATTATTCTGTTTGAACTCTCAGCTCTGAAAATTCCTTTGGAAATAAAAGCAAAAAAGATGATGATACTTAATGGCAGATAGGACTATGGCATGAGGACAGATGTCTAATTTCTTGCTTGGAGAAGGTGTATGAATCTACACTCCTCAAACCAGTATGGAACACACTTTGAGTTTTGGGTTGTGAACATTAATATTTTCTGAGACTGATAATTTGGCTTGGAACATAGAGCAAACATGGTATCCCATCAGTTCAGCAATTTTTGTCTATTCCCAATGGCTATACAACTTGCATGTATTTATCTATGGGAATTTAGATGTCTAAAGAATTTAGTGATTATACTGTAGTTCTTCAATTGCCACTGGCACCAAATCAGAAGACTTGAACATCCAAGATCCACAGAGAATAAAATGCCTAAGACCTAAGCTTGCTTCTCAAAGCTCTTGTACAGTTCACTGCAAAAGAATATGTGTAAAACATATCTTTCCACTTGAAGACCATCCTCTAAACCTGGCACATTATGGCGAGCTTTTTTTTCTCTCTTCACTGGCTCATGAAACCCTGATAGAAATGGAGGAAAAAACCTCAAGAAACTTTCCAGCTCTCTTAAATGTTTAGCTGTTGTCAAAGGGTGTATAGGACAGCAATTGAGCAAAAAAATTGTCATTTCTCAGGGTAACTCTTGGCGTGTTTAGCCAAGCAGAAATAGTGAAAGACTGAACTGCAATATTAATGAAAATGTTCAATCTATTTGGTTGGAAAAACAGCTGAGAGCTATTTTAGAATTTTTAAAGTCTAGCAGTTACCAATATGCAGATAATTATTGCTATACAGTATTTTTTTTTTAAATACTTTTGCTGAAACTAAGAGATGGACAAATCCTTTTCCAGCTAGATACTTTAAAATATTAAATATTTAGATTTAAAATATTTTTCTGGCTTGATATGCGTTACTTAGTACTGTATTTTATCTTTTCCATCACTGGGGTTTTCCCAGGACTGACTGTGGAAAAAGGCAAATCAGAAAACTTGAATTCTTATCACTCAGGCGGAGTTAATCAATATTTGCATTCACAGCTATACATTTGGGATTGTCACTTCTGAAAGTTGTGAAATACTTCTTTATTTTTTAGAAAATGCACCCTGAAATAACACCAAATCCAAAGCTATTCACAGTTAATCTAATTTGTTATTGTTTCATAAAATTTGTGGACAACAAATAATTTGCTGATGTTCATTTACTGGGGTCAAACAATTTTTCTCTTTCTACTCACCCTGGTTTTAGATTGCAATCCACATAGTCCATAAAATTATTCTTTTTCTCTCACAATCACCAAGTTTCAACAAATCTTGTGAAAATCCAAAATTTTTCTGCGGTGTCCATTTGAAACCACAAACTAGGACAGCTTTCCATGAAACTATGTTTTGTAATACGAAAACGCTTGTGAAGTTCAACAAAGCTTTCAAAGAACCGAGGCTGAGTTTTGAATTTTAGTAAAATTAAAAAACAGATGTTTCATCTGATCTGGAGTTTCACAGTGGAATTTTTGCCCAGTTCTCATTCAGAGTTAAATGAGCCATTTACTAAGACAACAGCACTTTGTGAAGTTACTTTTTTCCATTTCTCTTAACAAGGTGCATTTTGAAGATTCAATTTGAGAAAATTGATTTTTCTCATCTCTTAAAATGGAGAGAAAATGATAGACATTGTCTGGGCTCATGTAATACCAATCTTATGCAACTCTGAATGCATTCTATGTTAGAGGTGGAATAGAAAATTGCAGTGGCTATTTGAGCTGATATCCAGCAATTTGCAGTTGCTTTTTTAGCCTCCTATCTAAGTCCTGACTGACCACATTCCATTTCACTTTTTACCTTTTTTTTTTTTTTTGGTCAGAAATTGCTTCTTTGCACTCCTTTCAAATGTATGATTTACAAATTCTGATATTGTACAAAGCTTATGCAACAAAAATGGTGGCTGTCTGAATGGAACAAACAACGATTTTTACTTAGCTGGCCTGTATTCTTTAAACACCGCTAAGCTCTTCTTAGACCAATTATTCACAGACAATGGTTGGCGCTACTGACTTGGAACACTTCCTACAATAAAAACTGCTACATGGGGAGTTCCTCAGCATATCCCTAGGGCTGTGTTGTGTTAAAGGAAGCACTCAAGAAAATAATTTTCCAAAAGGGTGTATCACATTATTGAATAGGATTTTACTTTTTCTTGAATGCTTGTAGAGTGAAATGGGTTGAGAACTGAAACGTATGTGAGGTATCCTCTATACAAATATGCAAAGACATTTCATTGTACAATTTCTTTGAACAACATTAAACTACAACATGCGAAAAGTAAACTTCAGTCTTCCTTGGAATTTGTTACCTGGTTACCATTGCATGGTAATCTGTATCATATATGTATCCACAGAGACTGCAAATATTTTTTTTCCACACGTTGAGACCTAGGCCAGGCAAGATGGCACACAAAAAGGCACACAGCTTACATTTCCTACCATTCTTGGTGTTACTAATAATTCAATTTCATGTGGAATTCAAGTGCAGATTAAGATGTCTGTACTCAAATGTTTATGTCCCAGGTGTCTAAGTTCTGCTATATAGATCTGATCATGCAATCAGCGGTCTAGGGAAAGGTTCAGCTCATTCCCAGATATGCTTGTGCTGAATTTCTCCTGAATGACAATATAGGGCAGATCCATATTAATAATTTCAATGGGAACACAGACAATTCTTTTCCACAATCGGAGTAATGTTGTGCAGCTGTGAGTAGGATGATGTCTTAAACCATACCTCTGAATGCACAGATTCCCAAAGCATATGCTGCTCAGATTAAAAAAAAATAAAAGCAAGGTGCAAACTGATTTATACCAGGCATGGAAGGTGCTACTAGTATGCAACTTTGAACTGTTCTACTGATCTGTGTCATTTTTGCAACTCAGCAAGTTCTAGCTGACTTTGAACATAAATTCTGATTTACGTTGCGTATGTGAGAGACCTATAAGCACTTACTCACATGCAACAGCTCTGAATTTGATCACTGGGGAGCTGATATGCTTGTGTTTCTGTCTCTACCTAATACTCTTATTGCTTGAAATAGGGTACCTGGAGTTCCAAAAGGTAATAAGTACTTATTGTTTATAGCCAGTTATAGATTTAATGGCCCAGATGACATCATATCCTCTACCAAGGAGTTTGTCTTGGTCATAAGATATTAGCCAAATACAGAAAATTACCAAAATAAGTGTTACAATCTGGTTGCTGTTGTATATATATGCCTAGCAGTACCACCCACAGTACAGCTAGCACAGAAAGTGCATCATCATGATAACTTGGCAAGTTTCTTTGAAGCAATTTTCTAATCAAGGTGCTCTTTTGTTTCATGAAAGCTTCTTAGAAGTTTATCCCTAATGAGACATTCCAAAGAGAAAAATTAAGATAAAAGTAGAAAATGTGGTGGTAACAATGCTTTAGTATTAAAATGAGTTAATCACCTTCTTGATCAACTTCTTGACAGTGGACATGGCAGGTGTAGATAAACACCAAGAGAACATCCATGCGGCATTTAAATGGAATAGAAAAAGTAAAAGGAGAAAGTGAGGGAGGGAGACAACTAATCTAAGTCCTCCGAGAGCTCTGGGGAAAGTAAAGCTGAACTACTTAAAGATATGTGCTGGATAAGAGGTCCTCCAAAATTATTCTGTGGTTCTGTGAAGAGTTAAATTTCTGAAGGGAATTTAACAAGGAGTTAAAGAACAGCCTGAAGCCCTGAGAAGTCTCAGCAGCCTGCTCGTCTGCACCTTTTCTGACACTGGTAAAAAGTTCAAGCATATCTGAGAGGAAAAATACTGGTTTGGTTGGAAACAGCAAACTGAAGAACTTACATGCACTTATCAGGTGGCACAAAGCCAGTTGATTTCAACCAGGAAAGAGTTTCCTACAAATGATATTTAAATGACAAAATAAATAAAGATAATTAAAGGAATATCAGACCTTTGAGAGGGCCAGGGTAGTCCTGAAATGCTGCACCTGGTCTGATACCCTTTGACAAGAAAAGTTCTTTATGCAGACTCACACTCAGATAAATGCCAGACATCCTTTTAGCAAAGTCCAACTCCAAATACACTGATCCTTCCAACGCAAAAAAAAAAAAAAAAAAGCTGCCCTCTGAAAAGAAAATAAAGGCAAAAAGATATTTTATGGCATTGCCTAACTAAGTTGAATAGTTATGAAAGGTACACAGAACTCCCATGATCTCATAGTAAAGTAATATATTCCTTATGCTGGGCAGTGGAGTTATGTGAAAAACACCTGCCAGCCAACCTCAGTCTACCAGCCATTTATGTCAGTGCTTTGCAGGAAAGAAAAAAAAAAAACAACAAAATAAAACAGAAAGCAAAACGTATGAAATTAAGTAATTAAAACTAAATATGAGCAGTTAAAGCTAGAAGCCTTTTAAAACAAGTCTCTATCAACAGCTAAGCAAACTCACCCAAATGGCTTTGATCTAAAACCAAATTTTGTCATCTGACCTAAAAGGAAAATAACTACTTGGCAAACCTTTTAAAAATGGATACCTCTGCTAATGTTCTTACAGTTAAAAAAGAAAAACGAAAGGAGGATTTTCAGTCCTATTTTCCTATAAGGTGACTTTTAAGTACTTTGCCTGTTTTTCAAATAAACATTTTAAAATACAATGCTGAATTTCAGCTATAATCAATATACTGACTATAAGGCAATTCTTATTATCTGAAAGCACTTTCTTCTAATAAATGTTCTTTTATTAGTTCATTTGTTGTTGCTTTTTTTTTCAGAAAGCTATATGTATACATATGTTTGTCTATAGGGTACGAAAAGGGAAAAACAAATGTTGATTTGGAAAATGTAATTTTCTAAAGAATCTGAAATGAGGTCTTCCTAATTACACATTATATAGCGTTCTGTTGTCTACTTTCCTGGTCTTACTAATTTTCCTCCTTTTTGTTCATATTTGGCTAGCTTATTGTATGTCTACTTTTGAGTGTTCCCTTTAAGTGCTTAGGGATGCCTAGAGATAGGCTTTATAGACAAGTTACAAGCTGAGTATCAAGAACCAAGATACAAGAAAAAAGATGAATGTTGGGAGCCAAACTGATGTGGGGAGTTTCATTTCAGTGGTGAGCAACAAAGAAAAAAGGAGCAATGGGCAGAAATGGGAATGCGGGAACTTCCATATTAACACAAAGAAAAACTTTTTCACTGTCACAGTGGTGGAGCACTGGGACAGACTGCGCAGAGATATGATGTAGACTCCTTTTCTGAAGCTATTCAAAACTAACCTGGATACCTTCCTATGTGACCTACTGTAAGGAAACTGCTTCAGCAGGGGATAGGACTACAGGGTCCCCAAAGGTCCCTTCCAACCCCTGCAATTCTGTGACTCTATGATACCAACAAGAAAAGACGAATAATGTAGTCATCAAGAAAATGCCACGGCAAGTGGAAGATCATATTTCACACACTTACTTTCCTTTAAAAACAGAAAAAATCTTTATAATGAGCCTAATGTTGCTGATGAATATGTCTGCGGGGCCTGTATGTCAAGTTTATTCACTTTCTCCCTCAGAGATGCATTTTATATAATTTTAAACCTATTATCAGGTTTAAGCAGGAGTTTACCAAAAAACTTTTGAAAAGGAATGGAGTCCAGGCTCACAGAGCTGCATTGTTCCTTACTCTACAGTTTAGATTTTGCAACAATTGCCTAAAACAGTACAGATATGAACTTAATCTCTTTTGCCTGAGTGGATCTGAACTCCCAGTTCATTCAAGAATGGCTCAGGATCCAGCCAAGTGGCAGTGTATACCTGCACTCCTCACTTTGTTTAGATAAGGAAATGCTCTTTGGACCAGGAATTTGAAGCCAGGTCACACACCTCTTTGGCAATGTCCCAGCCTGTCAACATCCTCTTACAGACAGCTAACTACTCCATTACCAAATGGACCAATTCCAAGTGGAGAACCTGGAGATACAAAAGTTTACTGCACAGAACAGTCATCCTAGGTGTTTTTCTTTTTTTTCCACAAAACAATATAATTGATCTTAAAACATCTTTTAATGTTCCGGTGCCTTTACTTAAATAATTTCATTTTGTGTGAAATAATGAAACATTCTCTGAATCACATAATAGAAAATTAAAGACTTGGCAAGGTAAGTGCTTAAGAAGTTGCATACCAAGACACTATGCATCACTACTATCAGTAGAAAGGAACAAAGAGATCTTCACTCCAGAATTTTAAGATATTTTAAGGATTTTATAAAAGCGGGCATATGTTTCTGGAAAAAAATTATTAAATCAGAGTATTTATCAAGGTAGACTAGAAACAAATAACTCCAGAAATTGAGGTTCCTTGCAGCTGTTCAAATTACAAGCCTGTAATACTTCATCATTAACAGATAACAAATATCACAATTGGTTTCCTCAAGATTTCACAATCTATTCCTGGTACTGATTGAATCTCATGGCTGTGGGATCATCCTGACAGCTTTTGTAGTGGAGTGTTTGCATGAGGCCAGAGATTGAAAACACACTGAGCCAGATCCTCTTCCCCTTGGCATGGCTAGGTGCCAACACTGCTGACGCTGCTGTGTAAGTAGCCTGTACCATTATTATCATTGTTGTTGTTGTTTAGAAGAAGAAAATGCCATTTCTGTTATATACAGACTTTTGTGTGACTAGATTTTATTTCATTTTAATTAGAAATTAATTAGAAATTAAATTTTATCAATTCAGTTATTTGTTCCCTCCCCTACTCTTTCTTTGTGATTACCTTTGTGGTGAATAGAAGTTCTACCAGCTAATGTGTGTGCTGGAAATAAAAACTTCAATAGGACTAGAATTGAAAACCGGGTAGGAGGTGGTTAAAAACATATGACAATTGAAATACAAAATCACTTTCACCATCTTACAAAAAACTTGCATCACACTATTTTTGCATTTGACCAGGAAGATTCTAGGGAAACATGACAATGTGTCAAAACTGAAAAATTATTCTTGTACTGTCCATAAATTTGTCAATAGCATCGGAGCTCTACTTCTTTGATTCCCTTGCTATTCCAACTTACAAGACTGCTACAGAGACCAGGACCTCATGTCCCTGGTACTAAAAGAGGAGGTGACTCTATACAGACTGCTTTGCAAGTCTGTGTCCAAGTTTTCCCAGGATCCCTCTTTGTTTTGTACTCCCACTTCATATCCCCTCCAAAAAGGAGGAAACCCAATTACCTACAAAAATAAAGAATTTGCCTGCTTTACATGTGGTGGGTGTGATAAAGGTTGTGACAGGAGCAGCCTCCACTTCCCTAGCACTGAGAAGCACTCTAAAGAAGTACATTAACACAAGTCTGTGCTTCTACTGAAATGTATTGTTGTACCTGGCTGACAGTGGTGACTGAAGTTGGGAAAGGTAACCAGGAGCAGTGAGAAGGCTGTGACCAAGGAAGGATAAACAAGGAGTTGCAAAAGTGCCAGCTTTTGTCCAGCACCCCTGAGTACCTCGACATGTCCACAACACAAACCTCTGTAAATGTAAACAAGCTTTCCTCAGTGCAAACATTTCTCACTCCAATCTGTTCTGAGGCATTGAGAACATCTTTTTCATGATTGAAAGCTTTATGTTTTCTCTATAACTGGAAGAAGAACAAATAATAGGAAAAAAATCCCTTTAAAACCTTACAGCTGTCTGCACTGAACATTTCAAATAGTGTGCCTTAGGGAGCAACACATATAGAAGCTTCTGAGAGAGGGAAGGGTGATCAAACCACAATTGTTAATATAATGCATGTATATTTTAAGCATCTCACATCTCACTTTTAATTATCTTCAGGAAAATGGTCCTACCTTGCCAGATTTTATATGTTACTGTAATTAAACCAAGTTCATACATCTTTTTGTGCTTGTAATCACAATTTACACACTGCTGGAAGATACTTTTCCAGTTCAGAATTCAATTCAATGTATTTGCCTGACAGGTTCTAGTTTAACCTAACAATTACCTTTTATTAAATCTCTTTGTACCCTTTCACAGTAGAAATCTCTCTCTTTTTTTGTAGCTTTCTATAGCTAGTGCCATTTTCATGAGCTGGATATTACTTTGCAGAGAGCTGTACAGATCTTACTTTAAGCAATGTAAATATTTGCAGTTGCAAATTCCCATATACTAACAGAATTATCACTTCATTTGAGCTTTCCTAGCACTGCCTTTGTCAGACTTGAGTCCAGTATAAGTCTTGCCTTGCTGTTCTGTATCACCCATTTGGAATTGCTGATACTCAGATGCATCATTATACACAGACATCCTAATAAGCCACCAACCTAGACTCTATCAGAGCTCATCACCATGGTCTAATTCACTTTATTGAATTACTGCAGAGAAAAGCATTTCACACTCTACTCCATGCTGCTGCCTCCATTCTGCTTTGAAACCGAAGAAGATTTTTCAAAGTAATCTCAATTTCTCCATATTGCAATCCATACATACCTTTATGCATTATTTATTAGCTGAAATTTCTTAGAGAACAGATTATGAAACACAGACCAGATCTTTCATGTTCCCTATTGTTGATGAGTTGATTTATTTCATGAGTATGTGGCACAGATGGAGGGAGGCACATAAGCTTAGGGCAGACTTTGTCTGCCCTTGCTCTGAGTATAGGTGTTATAGTCTGAGGAAGTCATGTGAGTAGCCACTGAGTTAATGGGGAGAAGCAGGCCCTTCCAGATTGTGATTCACCTAATCCTTATATCAGGGTTTTAGATGGTATAATACCTTATCCTCTGGAACTGGCTGAGTTTTTCCCTTGAGCACAGGGGACAATTTAACTGTCAAAACAGTAAAGGTGAAGAAGATAAGCTGAGCAAAAAACACATACTATTGAGAGGAAAGAAGATTTTTAAATGCATAACCTGGAGCTTTTCTGGCAATTATTTTAAGGATCTACTTAAGAGGAGCTTAAGGAATTTGAACATGTCCCCCACAGTACACAAGAAAGTGCTCCACAAAAGGGCACAGTATTATCCTTCTTAAATCTTTATTGCTTGCAGCAGAGAATTCCTTCCCCATTGAAACTACATATTTCACAGATTTCAGAGCAGCAGGCATTCAAACTGCTGCTCTAGTCAGAAGCTATGTTTTATGCCATGTAAAAAAAGATAATGGTGCCTGTAACATGCAAATTGCATACATACAAGAAGTTCAAATTAAAGAATGGTTTATATGGAAAAGAAAATTGGGAATTTGATGATATTATCACAAATTTAGGGGGCCTCAAGATATCTGCAGAATTGATGTCCTTTGATTTAATGGATTGCCGTGTCTCATAAAATCACTGGAATCACAGAATATTGATTTTATCTATCTAAGCTCTATTGACTTTAAGTGGAAGTCAAGTTTACAGGTTGTTTTTACTATAGCTTGTGTATTCTTATTTTAGGCAATAACCTACATTTAAACTATAACTTTCAAATGCTCTGATCTAAAAAATGTTATGGAAGATAAAAAAGATGATATTAAAAGTTCCTTCCAACCCAAACCATTCTAAAAATCTTTGATTTTGGTTACTTCTAAAGAATATTAAGATCTTTCTTTTTTTTAAATTATTATTTTTTATTTTACTGTGACAGTTTCTTTAACAAATGAAAAGAAAATAGAATGTTTGTATGTTTTAATGGAAATGCAGCTTTTTAAGCCCCAGAGTATCCTCTCATATACATTCCTTGAAATGTTAATTCACATTTTTCTCCACATCTAGCATTTACAAAGGTGTGTACATTAATGGCTATCTGGAATTTCATGCACTCAGAGCTAATAAATATTCCCTTTGAATCTTTTTATAAATTATTATTATTTTTTAAAATTTTATTGAAAAACTGAGAAGAAAATGCCTCAGGTTATTTCTTTACCTGTGAAAGAAGGAAAGGCGATTGATAAAAATATTTTTATCATAACTTCAACTTTTGTATTCATCACATTTATAATTTTGTTCTATCTGCTTTAGTTTTCAAACAAGAAAAGAGAGGGTAAAAAAAAGGAACATATAGATCTGGAAATCCTGTCTTCAAGAATCAGTGTCTAAGAGTCCCTGTTCTTTAAGCATTAGGTGTAAAATTCAAGGGGAGTTACACAAACTAGAAATTAGCCCTGTCATCCTCCTTCAGCGCTTTCAGTCTTCACACACTGTCAGAAAAGATATGGTGCTGTTTTGAATTCTAGGATTAAACTTTCAAGATGTAGAAATTAGAAACTAATACCTAAAAATATATATATTTTTCCAATCTTTTGTGGAATACTAATACTTCTGTTTGTTTGTTTCTTAATTTCCATGTTGTTGAACAAATTATAATAAACTACTGTTTTCAAATTGAGTCTTTTAACAATACACCCCCCAAAATTATAGTGAATTAAAGAGGTAAATTTATTTTCAGTAGAGGCAGTGTTCATCAGTCTCCACCTTAATTTATTGAAGTAAATAGAATTTTTACCTATGACCAGCAAAAGTAAATTAATGGTCTTTATTCATATATGATTACCATTTGTATATGCATCTATTGAAAATATATATATATCCACTGAAGACCAAATCCAAGAATAAGATGTAGGCTGCTAATAGCTGCATTTTACGAGCTGGGTGTCTGGAACAGAATCCAGAAACCTTTATAATATATGTGATCACAACATGGAACTCATGGTCAAACTTATATACTCATGAAAAAGCAAAGATACATGAGCAGCTTCTACCCACTCTGTAACTTTCTAAAATTCTCTTGTTATAACCTAGTTACAGTGCATTTGATGCACAGGCTTTTCTATCTGCTCCAGACACATAGATGCTTTCCTGCCTAAAATTAACGATCCACAGAAGTTTGGGTACAGGTTGCTACATGGAAACTGGCTTTTATTTGAATAATAGGTTGCAGGCAAAAATAAGCAGCATCAAACTTATTTGGCAACTCATGTCTCTCATGAGTATATCCAAATCACCAGCCTGCTCTATGGGATGAACATGTCTCCTCTTACTTTCATCCACATCAACCAACATAAATAACAAAAGTTAAGATTTAATAGACGAGAGAGAATTGTGTATTTTTGCTTAACAGTGAAGATTCCCATAAGGGAAGGAAAAGATTTTAATTCCTATTTCCAGGACCACTTTTTATGCGAACCACTGTAGGAAACCAGGTGTCAATTTTGTTCTCATCTCTGATACGTATGCATAAGTATGCTAATTTGGAGACTAGGATTCTGAATGGTTTGGAAGCTCAGGAGATGTGAAAATCTAACCCCGTTGCCATGGCTGCGTATTCGTTGCAGTGGCACCTGCAAAGGAAGACATTAGTGGGTTAAGCTATGTTAGGCACATAGTTCCCTTACTGAATTTATTCCAGCACCCTTATTGACTTCTGCATACAGATATGAGAGGTTTTCCAAAAGTAATACCTCCTATTTTATTATGTTTGCTCACAACTTCAGGGGCAGATGTTGGTGCTATGGCAGTAGAGGGTGAATTTCCCGTTACATTTTGTTGTTGTGAAATAGATGGCAGCAGAGTGGCAGTCTGAAAGCATGGAGTCTGACGTGGAAGTGCACATGAAGCAAAGGTGTGTCACTGGATTCCTGTGTGTGGAGAAAATGGTACCCACTGACATCCATCGATGCTTGCTGAACTGTTATGGAGACCAAACAGTGGATTTGAGCACAGAGAGGCAGTGACTTCTGAGGTATGTTTCAGTAGTGATGACAGTAACAGTGGGTCACTTTTGCTGATGCAGACATTTACGAGAGCAGCATGTAAGCTTCTCTTCTCTGCTGGTGAAAATACATAGGTAATAGTGGTGACTATGTTGAAAGTCACGTTTTGTAGCTGAGAATTTGCTCTGTCAAATAGGGCTACTGTGCTCTTTGTAGTTGTTTGTAGCTGTTGCAATTTCCATGGAAACAAATAGGAGGCATTCCTTTCAGAGCAGCCCAGGTACTACCAAAGCAAAGGCTAAATAGGTGCAACTAAACTGTTTTACAGTTTATAGTTTTTTACTGAGACAATGCTGGCTAGAAATTATTACAAATAGCAGTACAGTTAAAGGTTTTCACAGATTTTCTTACCCTATTTATTCCTGTTGCATTGCATATTATGCGATGCAACTTCAGCCTTATTATGGAAAGCATGAACCAGTGCTTTCTAATTAATACAGAAGCTAAATAAGATCAACGTGTCACAAGTATCTTTCTACAACGCGCTAAACTTTGCAACCTTCACAATTTCATACAAGCTTTGGATTTATTAGTGGTTTACAGATTTATTTATTTTTTTAAGTACCAGCAGATGTTCATTATTCTCTCTAAGTGTATAAAACTCACATAGCCATATGTATTTTCTATAGCTGGCAAAACTCTATGTTACCTATACGCAAGCCAAAGAATAAAAAGCTACTGTTACTGAGTTCCCTATTTCTTTTTCTCTGTAAGGTGTTATTTCTCACAAAGAAAATGTGAAATAATGATTAACTAGAATAACCTAGACCCACTCTTGTTTTTTTTTTTACAAAAACCTGATGCATCTAGCAGAAACTCAGTGTTAGCACAATGGATGTAGCAAACAGATGAGATCTGCTCCCAAAACAGGACAATGTAATGAACTACAAATTAGAGATAAAATTCTTTTCTGAATTAATACAGATCTTTTTGGTGTACAAAAAAGTAACAAGGCATTGCAATTAAGATTGAGGTGAGAGATGAAAATTTGGCCATACAAAAAACCAAACCAAAACAAAAAAAATCCGTAAAGCATACAAATATGAAGTGAATATTTTTGGTTTTCATATATTTGTTTTCAAATCATTCCCAGAAAATATCGAGGATTGTGAAATGCATCTGCATCTGAGCAAACATAACTCAATCCAGTACTTTGCGACTTCTTGCTTGTTTTTCACTTTTCCTTGTTTCTTTGAAAATATTCCAGGCTATTGCTGTAAAGGAGATATTTGTCAAAATCAAACATCTCTCTACAGTTAAAACTCAGCAAAGTATCTGGTAATGCTCAGTCTTTTGTCTCAGCAACCAACTAGATGGAACCCACTAGACAGCCTGTACTATCATGTAGCAGTCTATCATGACATTATTTCTTATTTTAGTAATTTAGCATGTTAAAATGAAATGTCTCAACTGAATCTTCAAATACATATAAAATAATTTGTAAAATGGAAAGTTTTGCTGAACAATAATTGTGGAAGACATAGGTGATACTCCAGAATCATGGAAGTTGGACATACTCTGCATAGATGTCCATTCATACATAGATTTATTACATACATAGATTCATACATGGAAGTATGAATGTGTCTGGATGCTGCTGCCTGGTCCTCTGAAACATGAAAGCAGTGCACAAATCATATTTTAATGTGCAGAAGAAAACTCCCTTGCAGATTGCATTCTGAAGTCCCTGCCTATCATGGTGTTTCATCACATTATTTCTGTGAGTTCCTTCAGTTTAATTCCCTTATCTCCCTTACTGCAAACTTTTCTTACACGGTTTTCAGGTTAGGAATTATTTCTGTGATGTTCAAGCACCTCCTAAATAAACAAAGTACTTAAAGATTTTATTGGTCCAAATAATCAATAATAATTAAAACAGATTTATTTTCAAAATGTTTTATTTATTTGGCTCTTTATTTATTTATTTGATCTTCCATTTAACTTAGGTAGAAATTCCTCAAGCTGAAGATGACCTGATTTTTGTATCATGCACAATATTATATTAGAAAGAACCCCTATTTTTCTAAAGTTCAGAGAAATAATCAGCAAATTTGGGAAATGAATTGTGTTTTGGATCAAAAAAGACCATCATAAAACATTTCACAGATCAGAAAACCCAGCCCTGACACTTTGCAGACTCATAACTGCTTGAGCCAGTTTCAGCTCATCTAAGGCTAGATGATTGCAGTGCAGATGACAGTCATTCATAGAAGACTCTCATTGTGCTTGGCAGGGAAAAAGCAGGCACTCCAGAATGCGACTCATCTGACCTACTTTAGATGTTTACTTCCATATGGGATGACAAATTCGTCAGAAACACCCATGTCTTCCCAGTGTCCATGCATCATATGTGGATAGTTAACCCAATGCAGATGCCTCAGCAGCTATGCCAAGGTCCTGCATGTTGGGTGAAGTGACTTTCACACACCATATCTCAAATGAGAGGTGGGCTCTTCACTCTGATTCCTACTGAGAAGACTTCCTAAAGAATCCACATTTCCTTGGACTGTTAGTAAAATTTTCAGAGAAGTGGCAGCTGTGTAAATGTAGTTCAAGACTGAAAAGTTGAGTGAGGTCCCAGTCATCCTCATCCTTATTTTTGAATCTGGTGTTTACTCCTGGGCAGCAGAAGATTCAGTAGGCAACACCAGCCTAAGGATTGGCTGATTGATGGGTTGAACTAGATGATCTTAGAGGTCTTTTCCATTCCTAATGTTTCTATGTTTTTATGAAGGCAAACTTATAATTGCACCGTGTTTCTTTCCACGCTCCAGGAACCATATGCTTGCCCCAGAACATCTCATCCTCAAAAGTGAGTGCATAGAGCCTGTTTCAGCAGTTTGAAGCCAAAATGATATCACAGATTTAAAGAGTCTTCATTCGCATTATAGTGGGATATCTGATGTGTGTTTATGAATATTTGTAACAGAATGTTATTGTTAAGAGTTTGGAAAGCTTACAAATTAGTTACAACGTTCATAATGCTGAATCCACATCACGTGGATTGTTTGCTTTAGGCTTCATAACTGAGACAGTTAGAACTGTTTAAGCTGCTTTATCTCTGCACTTTCGTACTCGCAGAAGCCTGGGGGAAGTAGGAAGAATAACCTTAACCTTGAATTTCCTGGCTGCCTACACTTGGTCTTCCTCAGATCTGCTGCACAAA
Organism: Perdix hodgsoniae; assembly: GCA_035772895.1. Classification (NCBI taxonomy): domain Eukaryota; kingdom Metazoa; phylum Chordata; class Aves; order Galliformes; family Phasianidae; genus Perdix; species Perdix hodgsoniae. The sequence continues at coordinate 26,606,567 of JAPSGF010000004.1, read as the reverse complement.
ACACTTTTGTGAGTCTTCCCTTAGGCTTCTTTCAATCTTCACTTCCTCACTTATGTATTTTCCTGGAAAATTACAGAGTTTTAATCTGTCAGTGATTTTATCCCTGCAGGAGAGAGAAACTTTCAGGCAAGCTGCAATGTGCAGAATTCTGTGTTTGTTCTCACAAGTAATTTGACCAAAGTACTGCAGAATTCAAGCTGTTGTCTTTTACTGCAGTAGCCAAGCATTCCTTTAACGTGTTGAAATAAACCTTTTCTTTTGGGTGGCATCAAATCTCTCCTCCTGTAACATAGCAACCCAGCCTCCATTTGATTGTATAGTTAGGTGCTGTGTTTCATCTGTGGTAAAACCGTAGGTTTTTTTTGAGTACCTGGAGGAGAAAGCAGCAGGCTGATACTGGTAAGTGCTTTATTTAAACAGTTAGATGCTGTGCTATATTTGTAGATAAGGAAAATGTTTTGAGAAGTCTGAAATGGATTTAGTCAGCTGGGAATGAATGAGAACCTGGAGAATATATCTTCTTATATATATTGTAAGAGTATATACATCTTATATATACTCTTAAGAGTTTTTGTTACTTACAGAAGACAAAGGAATTAATACTTCCTGGAAGCAATTATTCCTTAAGAGAATAATAGGGATATGTTTAGGTGGATAATGCAGACATATCTGAGCTTCTGGCCAGAAGTGAGCAAGCAGTCCCCTTGTTCACACGCTATAAATTGTCCCCAAAATTTTCTGTATCTGTACTTTTGTAATTCCTCACCAACTAGAACGGAGACAGGGGTTACCTTTATTTTAGGTGACAGGGAAATGAAATGGAACATGTTAAATAGCACTCATCTGTCTCCTGCTATTGAAATTAGTTGTTCATGGCTTCAGCTCAGTGATGAGGCTTGTAGCTGTTTGTGAATCCCAGAACATGCTATCGTGCTTTCCTCTGTCTGCAGCTCAGATGCAACCTGTAGAACAACTTCTGAATGCAAGGATATCAGCCATCTTCATCTTCTGCAGTATCACTTCCAGGCCATATGCAGCCAGAAGGAAGAAAGGATTAAAGAACAGAAAAGTGTGAAGAATAAATAAATACTTCAGATACAGATAAAGCATCTCAAAATGCATCTCATTTTCAAAAAGAAACAAAAAATGGTGTGCTGTGTTACTGTGGATATCACCACAGAGCTTATTTTTAAGGTGGGGAAAATTTGCAATTTTCATAGAGAGATTTAAATATCTATGTTAATCTCTCTAGGATTTCATGTGAAAATATTCCTTTTTAAAAAACATTTTTGATAATTTTCATTTCCTTTTTCTTTTTTTCTTATTTGTGTGTGTGTGTGTGTGTGTGTTTTTGCGTCTACTTTATAAACTCTTCATTACATGGAATTTATTCTGGAACTTGTGTTACTCTATGGATATAACTGACTCAAAAATAACTTGGCCTCAGGAAGAGCTGTGCTAAAATAACTCGTAATTTGAATCTCAGTACTGTAGCATATTTAAGCACGTGCTTAAATTGAAATGAGGCACTGCAGTACATGGATGCTAAACTACTTGAAAGGAGCTTGCTGCTAACAGTGTTGAAAAAAAGGAAAAGGTCATTGTGCTCTTGCTGAAGACAGACTGTTTTATGAAAATACGAATTTAAAAAGGCTCTTGCAGAATGAAACAGTTCTGTTGTTTTAACATATAAAAGTTTGTTTTGGGGAAAATAAAAAATTAATAACCAGATATATCAACACATATTTATTCATTTCCAGAAGGATTATTAATGTGTGGGAACACAGGAGAAGATACTGAATTTCACATGTTGGAACCTAGACCTGACTTGCACTGTTGGGTTATAGTTGAAGGCAAGTTACTCTTTGAGATCACAGCAAGACAAGTAGAAAATATGAAACAGAACAAAATTATGGTTAGAGAAAGGAGCAAACACTACAGGTATATTCCTAAGTAAGTTAAATGCCCACATTCCGAGAGCATTATGAAGAAGGTGCACTCTGAAGAGTAATATTTTCAAGATTAATAAACTACATTTCTACTTACAGTTTATTTCAACAATACATCCGCAGACTCAAGAAAATAAATTACTTCAATTTTCCTAGACTGACCTCCATAACCATTAGAAAATATACTCATTAATAATGGAGTTCTGTTAATTTATGACAGGAATAGCAGCATTTATTCTCTCATATAATACATCCAAGTGTGACTGCCTTGAATGAAAGAATTTTTGCCTTGTAGACACTATCAGGCCATTCTCAGACACTACTTTGTTTGGGCTTCTAATACTGTCCCAATGCCTGCTCCAAAGAGCAAACAGATATTTTAGACGGAGACAAAATAAAGTAAGTCTAAACTTATGTGTAAACCCTTGGTAGATGTTTCTTCTCTACAGAAGATAAAGTTTTTGTTTTAAATGGGAAACAAGATAAATTTAGAAAAAGGCATCAATGGCCACTAGGCAGGGAGTATATGTATGGCTATCTACAGCTTCAGGTGCCCTAAACCTGCCAGTTCCATGATGGGGTAATGGGCAGTCTCTGAGAGGCACACTGCTTTTTTTCTGACTGAAGGACTGTGGCAGCTTGTGGCACACTTACTGTGTGGGAGTTATGGTGCTAGAGGAGCTACCAGAAAGTTAATTGTTTGAGCAGTCAGGTAGGAGGGTTTATACTTGCAAAATTTACACTTTCTGTATTAGTCATTGGAAATTAAGTCCCAGTGACTCAATCAAGTATTCTCTGTAGTAAAACAATTGCTTCTTCTCCTTCTAATTTAAATAATCACGGTTTTGATTCAGTTGAAAGCTGGAGTATACCCACCCAGAACACCTGACTGCACAATGGTCAAAACACGTTTGGACCACGTTCTGGGGTAGCTAGAGAATCAAGAGCCCACAGTTCAGAAATCCTGGGCAGGAACTCTGACAAAAGTTGTTTGACACCTGTACAGGGATTTGTCACTGCTACCACCTTCAAGTATGCTGCAACAGAAGTCAGCCTTCTGGAGAATGAAGACAGCCATCTTCCCATTGCTGAGGAATTAAAACATTTCAATGTTGAAATTTAAACATCTGTGGAATTTTAACAGTAACCTGAAAAAGTCTGAAATCATTAAATGTTTGGTCAGTGTGGCAAAGTATGCGGTCTAAGTGGTGAGCAGGGACTTTGGCACCTAAGCAATGGCTGAACAGCAGATAAAGCTGTGATTCTGCATCACCTCATTCATTGCAGAATGAGGTTTTAGCTTGTTCTTTGAGTATCACTACCACTTTGTCTTCTTTGTAATCACCACAGATTTGAAGCAGAATTGTTTTACATTTATCATGGCATAATACGTTTTCTAAAGACTAGCACTGATATTTTTCTTCTGTTTACATATGATCCATAGTCTTCAACTGATTTTTTTTTATTTTTTTTTTGCCAGCTCTTGAAAAAATGAAATGATCTCCTGTGACATTCACAGGTATTGTTTTCTCAGTGCTGACTCTCTGAGCAGTGTTTTGCTGATACTATCAACACTGCTGAGGAAATATAACCTCTGAGGATACTTCAGAGGTTTGCTCATAGTACTCATAAAAAGGTGATCTGAACTGATTTGTAAAGCAGCAGGAAAAACAGCAGATTCAATTTTTCTAATAGAGAAGGCTGGCCACTTTGGCATCTCTGTCAGTGTCTAAATAAGGTGCTACCACAATTTTTATTTTAATATAATTTCAAATGCATGTTTTGGCTCCTGACTGGAATCTATAAAGTAAAAGCGTATCCTTTCCAACTTAGTTTTGGAGAGTATCAGCTAGAGTTGTCACTGAGAATTAATATTAAAAACATGACCTTTTCTCTCTCTAATGTCCTGCATACTGCCTTAGTCACTAGGGACTTTACTTTTCATTGCTGGAGCTATCTGCCCACAGCAAGGGGCTGATCTCTCCTGACTCTTTCAAATTGCAAATATGAGCTCCTTGGTGTTCACACAGTTTTAGTAACATGGAATGAGCACTCTTTGTGCTTGAGACCCTTCCTACATACTTCTAGAAAGTTGCACCTAGCATCTCTGTTGCTCAAAGAAGAAAAGGAAATGTCCAGTGTTAGCAAGGATAATTTCTTAGAGAGTTGAATAGGAAGAATTCACTGAGGAACTTGAGAAAATTCCTGATAATTGTCAGACTAAAACTATGCTTGATATTTAGTTTTTAATCCTCCTGACATTACAATACTGCCAAATGTTTGACTCAGTTTGGCTGTTTTGTTTGAAGATAAGTACTATAGTACTTTCTCAGAACTGATGCTGGCAAAGAAGCAATGAAAGAAATCCGATTTCCGAGATACAGGAAATCAGTACAGATGGTGAACTACTGCCCAGAGCGTTATGCAAACCAGTGAAGTTTTGCATAATCAACTGATATGACACTGAAGAAACATAACAAAATGTGAGAGGGGGAAAGGAAGAAGATGACATCGTTGTCTTTTTTCTTCTGTGCAGCTTGCTTTATTCTGTGAAGAGTAAAGAATTAAATTATCTTATTTCTTGCTTTTTAAAAGAAATTAATGGTAACACCGAAGAACAAATTTAATATAACATATGAAAACTAAGAACAACATTAAATTAAATCTAATTCTGAGGTATCAGTTCTTGAATTACCACTTTTCATTTTCTGACCAGTTTTAACAGTTCAGTTCTCATGATTCTGTGATTATTTTTAGTTCTAAGACAAAACATATTTTAGTGGGAGGGAGATAAAATAATGCTTTCTATCACTGACCACGTTCTTTTTAATTTATTTGAGGAGTAATCTTATTCTTGATGTTCATTATAGTTCTAGTAAACATTAAAATCGAATAAACTGTACAGAACACAGATTTTTTTCTGAAAACAGATAAGATGTAACCCTTTTCTAAACCCTATCTAATTCCATCACTCACATCAGTGTTCTTTCAGTTTCTCTTAAAAATTAGTGCAACTGATGTTTATTTTCATCATATCAACTTGTATGAAAGGGCATCCTACACTAGAACCTATCAGATTCAATTCAGAAATCAGCAAATGAATGAGAGAATAAAGAAAGTGATTCTTCTGGGTATTAACAAAGTGGTGACTTGATGCTATTTGAACTTAACTAACTCAAGATATTTTGTTTCAATATTCTCTATTATTTCCATCAGTGATAATTTGAATGCTATTTAGTCCCATATCCTCGGAAGTCTCAGATAATATCCCATGTCGCAACACTTAATTCTCTATGGCCTGATGCCTGTTAGTCTTTTTAGCTCTGACTCAAATGTTCATTTCTTCACTAGAGGGAAAAGCACTTCAGTGATAGGCTGACAGTGCAGGAATCACCTAAATCATTCTGAAGTGAAAATCCCCAGGGCAGAAATGAAAGAAAGCAGTGCAGCACAGACAGCTTTGGTAGAGATCTGAAGCCTGTGGATAATAAAGAAATGTGAAGAAGAAATGTGCTTCCAAATTTTCATGTTTACCCAATGACTTCATGTGACAAAACATTAAGTTCAGTCAGACTAAAAGTGGATCTGAACTTTCTTGTTTCCATCAAGATAAGTTAAAATTAAGTTGCTTCAAGAAAGATTGTGTTCAAGGGTCATTCATCTCATATTTAACAATCAAAGTCAGGGATAAATTCATTATTATTTTTATGACAACATTCAGTGCATTAGAAGAGTGATTCTTTTGCACTGTCTAGTTGCTGAGCCCTGGAGAATTAGCACACAGTTGAAGTAGACATTTTAATAGAATATGTTAAACAATTTATATGCTATGTCTGCAGACTGATATCTCATCTTTCTTTCCTTCCCCTTCTCCAACTCAGTTGAGATATTAACACTGAGGAAAGTTTTTGTTGCAATGGATAGTGCTTATGTATTCACTGATATAATTTTTAAGTAGAATTGTACTTGCCTGGAAATATTCTCAATGAGAAACCAGAAGAGTTCCCTCCTGTGGCTGAACTTCTGCAACTGGACCTACCAGGAGACCATCAGAGTTATATTTTCCATCCACCTTCGAGATATACATAGATCACTTCGAAAGTAATGCCTCCTATTTATTTTCATGGAAATATAGATACAAAGAACACAACAACACTGTTCGATATAGCAAATTCTCAGCCACAAAGCACTATTTTTCAGCATAGTCACCACCATCAGCTGTGCATCTTTGCCAGTCATGATTTTTGCCTGCATGCTACAATCATAAAAATCTGCACTAGCAGATGTGATCCAGCATTTCACAACAGCATGCTACAATGGTGTTGTTGCCTGAGCATGTGGAAATCAGAAGGGGCCAAATCTGAACATTTTGATGGATATGGTAGGATACTCCAGCCGTGATTACCAATGTGCTTCATGGTCTTCAAACTGGTAAGGGGGCAGGCATCACTGACTTGTAAGAGAAAGGGTTACTTCTTCTCTGGTCTTACTCTGGAAGTTTGAGCCTTCAGTTTAGTCAACACTGCAATGTAGGGCTTAGAGCTGATGGTTTGTTCAGGTTCCAGAAAAATCAAAAGGATCCTCTCTTTCCTATTCCAAAAAGACAGTGCACATCATTTCATGCAGCAAAGCCTTGCGTTTATACATAACTTAATTTTCCCATATGAGTAAAGTTAAAAAAATATTTCTACTTCTGTGTTCTTCAGCTATGAATATATTGATCTAAGCAAAGATAATGTCAGGAACAGCATTAACAGAAAAAATTACAGCTAACTCATAAAAAATTGCTTTTAATTAAACTGATTAATGTTAGAGAAGATTTTTATAAAATGAGAACTATTATTCACATATAAGGACATTTGGGAAAAACCTGAAGATAAAAGGAGAAATATGGGAAAGAAAGAAGGAGAAAAAGTTATTCAAAAGGAATATGGTGAAACAAAAAGAGAGTGTCAAAGTAAATGCTTACTGCATTGAGTTTCAGATAACTTTGTTGTCCATAGCATAATTAATGAAAGGATGAGTAAATGATATTCTGGACTTCTGAAAAGAGAAAATTGCAAAGGCTTACCAATGGATCATCTTCTTCTTTATTTTTATTTATTTCTCCCTAACAAGGATCTTTGTAAAAAGCTACTTTATATACTGGAGTCTCTTGTTATCACACAACATCTATTCTGTGGGACTCAGGATTGCTTTTGGGTTCTATTTCCATGTCTCAGTCACATTTCTTCTCTTTGTCGAGGTAAGAAATGAGCATACATAATATTTACCCGAAGAACTGGGCAAATGGACAAAAAGTCAAATGGACAGGATGAAAGGCACCAATGAAGGTCAGCTCTCCTGACATATAGGCAAAGTTCATGCTGGCAGGAGAGAGATGTCAGAGAAAGCTAATTGTGTTGGCATCAACCTGATGCAGTTGAAATAAAATCAACAGCATTGTTTTCATTTTATCTTACTGCAAACAAGTATATAGTTTACAGAAGTGTTCTGTGCATTGACTATTGCCATTTACACAAATAAATTCATCATTTGCATCTCAGTAGAATATGAGATTATGGGAATTTTTAAGACACAATCACAAAAAATAATTTTATTTGCTGAAGACAGAAGAAAAACATCATTCTTGTTATATTTATAGGAAAAGTTTCTTTTAAAAAATGAATCCATATATATTATTACCAGCTTTATCTTTTTCTTCATTGCTCTTATAATGTAACTTCCAAATGAATACTTCAGATTATATCAGAGTGATATTTAATTATTACTTAATGATTCCTGTTAAGAGAAACGATGAAAAAATGTGAGATCAGCAAGTTTTCTGTTTTTATTCTGAACTATTTTTTCACACACCAGCTTTACTTCCATGCCATTTTTCCCGCACAAAGACATGACATTTGTGTTGATTTCTGGTTTTCTCAGTCATTTGTCATTTTAGAAGGTTCTCCCAGTAAATCTAGAACAATTGGAATGTATTTGTAATTCATGCCGTGGTCAACAAACACATCATCATAGACTTTATCCAAAATTAGCAAATATTATCCCAGTGACTAAACTGCTATCTGTCAGGAAGTGAAACTTTTCCTCTGACTCCTGGTCATCTTTACAAGCTATCATATATATAGCTCCTTGTTGCATTGTAAATGGATAGTTAGACAGACAGATATTCTCCGCAATATGTTTCCCAGTTTCTCTTCTCTTGTGAAGCCTACTAATATCACAAAAGAAGACCATAAATCAGGGGCAATGATCAAGGCTGTTACTTGAAATGAGTTAATTAAGTAACACTACAAAGAGTAACAGGTGCACTTGTTTGCAGGTCATCCTAATTGCGTATCCTCTGTGTACAGCTCTGGATGTAGGTAAGTTCTGCTGGCTCTATATAACATTTTAGTTTATGGAGCAACATCTAAAACTAGAGACAGATTAGCTACAGACGTACAGACAGGTGTTGCGGGGAGCTTGAGTCATGATTTACAACTATCACTGAAAGGGCTTGTGTGCACGCATATTTTCCATTACCTCAAGGAAAACTAACTGTGAAAATAATGTAAGTCAAGAGACATGGCAACCCACAGACATGAAACTATCAGAAACAAACAGAGGGAAAATGGGTGAGAACACACTTGGAATAAATAAAGACACCATCTGTAGGGCAGAAAACATATTGTAGTTCTTGTGTAAGATATCAGGGGCAACATAGCATGATTAGAATTAAAAATGTATGAACCAGAGGAAAAAAAGCACAGTCTGAAATAAACAGCTACTGAATGATCCAAACTGTGTAAATCTTGCGCACACCGAATGTTATTTGGATAAATTTGCTGAGTAGTTTCTCATTGTTTTCAAACATATGGGTCTGAAATTGCAGTCTGTAGGCAAGCAGGCATCTCAAATATGAAATCAATACCAGCTTTCCTGTTCAGCCTCTGTCTCACTGCAGAAATTATTGGCTAGTACATCAGGCAGTTTGCTCATTTTGGAGTTAGCAGATTGGCCTGGCCAACACTATTGTCTTCATCTCAGGTGATCATAGTATTTCTATAATATAGAAAGGACTGAAGGGTCCACCTTTCTGTTATTATAATCATATTTTAAGATATTTCAGCATTTGCTCCTAGATATCTCTTTTTAATTGTCATTAACAGGTCCTTGTGCCTGAACTTTAAATTGTCTTTCCATTTTTGTGTCTGCCTAAACAAAACTGCGAGCGTGTACTTTTCCACATATTTTACTTCATTACTATTTATAACATAGTTGTGCTGTGATCTCAGTCATGGAAAAGGCTGAAATTTCTTTTCTTCCACATTAAATATATTTATGGCTCTGACAGACAACCAGAACAGCCTACAGGCAACTTTATCCTTCCTGTTTCAATTTTGTTAGATTCTGACCTGCTTGTGAATTATGACAACATTCAGTAAAGTTCTTTACACACTTGTAAAGGAAACCCAATCCTTTATGGAACTTGTACTGCTTATATGGAACACATATAAAAAAAAGGGTGAAGGAGCAGGAGCATTTATACTGGAAATATTTCTCCTTGATCTGATAACTAGGTGTTTTTGGGATGCTAGGTTGTAAAAATGCAGCCAGCAAAGAATACGGTGTTGGTTCCCCCTGGGTTTTGAAAAGGCATGAAGATTCTGCACAGTTTTAGAGACATCACAAATTGAAAACATGATGCAATCTGTTTTTCTTACTATTTTTATTTCACCATGGGACATGAGGTAGAACAGTCCACAACCTTACTTCTATCTGCTAACTTTTGCTCAGGCAGCAGGGAGCTAACAGAGTAGGTGAAAAACTCAGTTGCAGGTGTGTCTTAGTACAAAAACATGAGGATGGAAGAGGTTCAAAAGTGTGGAGACCACCACGAAGCCACTGCAAGTGGAGAGGGAAAAGGAAGAAAAGAGCCTGTTAGCATGTGGGACATTAAACTGCAGCTCGTACTATAATAGCATATGAGTACATTCCAGTGCTTGCTGCTGAACCTGCTGAGATCATTTTCAGCTCCAACTTTTTGAAACGTATAATTATTATATCTCTAAAATAAATACATTGAAATTGGATTTTGACATATTCTGGATTTTTTTTTTTCAAGAGAAGTTTTTGCTTTTGAAGAAAACACTGGAAATATTTAATTGAAAGTCTTCACTATTTTCTCCCATGTCTTTGGTTCACCCTGCTGGCTTCTGGCTCTGTTTTTCTTCCACAGAATGCATGTTGTTAATAGGATGGAGAGGTTAAAACCCTCGATCTCGTGGAGTACGGGGCCATGCAGTGTGTGTGTCCTGTCCCAAGGAACAGCTGTCAGTGATGGCAGTATGTGGTTCCCTCCTTCCTCACTGAGGCAGGGAGAAGTAACACCTCTGCTAATGCTTAAAGGCCAGTGGATGAGATAAAGAGACTGCAAGATCAAGGCAGTAGAAAAGATACCCACAGGGAGGCTATTAGGCACAATACCATTCCATCTTTCAGTCAAAAACAATTGTTATAAACACTTCCAAAGAAGAGATTAACAATAGGAATGCCGAGGCACTTGGAGGCACAGAGTTCTGCTGTAACTCATGATCACAGGTGAGCTAAAATCTATTTGTAGAAAACTTTACAGTACTTGACAGAAAAACAAAAAATCTTGCAATTATTTATTTATTTGTTTGTTTATTTTTAGTCCTCAGGTACATATAATGAATGCTTCAAGTGCTGCTCTGGAAGTAATGCCTCCTGTTATGACGTTGGCCCATGATGACAAAGGCAGATGTTGGTGCTATGGCAGAAGAGGTTGAACCTTGCCACCAACATTCCATTACATTTTATTGCCGTGTGACAGACAGCAGCAGAAGGGCAATCTGAAAAATATGACATCTGACATGAAGTGTGGATGAAGCAAAAGTCTGGAACTGAATTCCTCCATGCACCCACTGACATTCACTGATGCTTGCTGAATGTGCTGAGCATTTATGTGTACAATAAACAGTATATAAGTACAGAGTGGTTTTAAGCACAATGATGTGGTGGTGAGTGGTGAGTATCAGCAGTGGTGACAATGGGTCACCTCGTTGGTGCAGATTTTTAGGTGAATGGCATGGAGTTCTTATTCATCGCTGGCCAAAATGCATAGCTAAGGGTGTTGATGATGAGGAAAAATAGTGTTTTGTGGCTGAGAATTTGTTCCATCAAATAATATTATTGTGCTTTTTTGTATCTGTTGTGGTTTCCACTGAAATAAATAGGAGACATTGCATTTGAAGTGACCTACGTAAAACCAAGTTGTGTTTTGAAACTGCTGTATTTCAGGAACATTTGTAGAAGGTATTTTTCTGTCTGTGAATAGTTAATTCTCCATATGAAGCACAGACTACTGTGTCAAAACTGTAACTTGAAGATATAATCTTTTGACATGGAGAGTCTGTTAAATACTTGAAAGGTGATATACACAGTAACTGATGAATAATGAGGAGGCAGAGAGCCTTGGGCATCCCAGTACACACAGGAACATTCTCACATACCGAATTGTGCAGTAAGTTCCAAGTTTATCTAATTAAACTTAGGGCAGAAAGGCAAAAGTTAGATCCAGATGTATGAATCCTTGCAACTTCTAAGAGAATGAGCATGGCACAACTGGCAGAGGAGCCATTGAGTCATTGAGCCAGGCACGCTTTACACTATGGCAGATGATGTCCCAAAACTAAAACACTTCAGTGACTGAAGAGATTTAATTCTGCTACCTGAGCATAAATCCATTATCTTTTTAGTGTCTAAATTGAGATCAGAAAAGAGGTCTTTATGCTAGTTTACTTCAGTGGAATTGCTCTAGGCGTACAATTGTATTATTGCAGTCAAAAATCAGTCCTACATAAGCAGCTGTTCCATCCACAATATTTGCAAATATCCTTTTAAAAGAAGAAATTGCCAGGATGTTGCAGTACCAAGTAATAAATTACAGCTGCTCCATATATCTTACTAAAGTCCATTGGTCTGCTGCTGTTGTGTTTAAACCCTGTATAAATACTTCAAAGAGTTTGCAAAGCAGACAAGGGATGAAAGTAGCAATTAAAGTTCATGTAATTTCTTTTTCAGAGCGGCAGAGGAACCTGAGAAAAATTCAAGTGTGCAGTTTCCTTCTTTCACTTTTACCAGTTGCACATTAACCTTTTCATAAATTTATCATTTTTGCATCTTCAGATTTTACTTTCAGATTTGCACTTCGACAGCTTTATCGGGTAAAGTGCCTGTCATTAGATAAACAACTTACTCAGTTTGTCTCTGGCCAGCTTAGAGATATCTTCCATAATTTCTTATTCTCCAAATCATAATATGAAAACAGACAGAAGAAGCATGATCTTTTAGGAGATGAAGATTGGGTGGAAATTGGCAGTGTTAATAAACAAGTTTTTCAGCTTTAACGATGATATATTTCCTCAGGGCTGGGACACAGTGACATGACAGTATTAGAGAAAATTGCTCCACGCTGATCACATTTTAAATTATATGTAGATTAACTGCACATTTCAGTTAGCATTGCTGTTATTAGAGAACTTCAGATGAAAATACTGCTGGTTTAGAACTAGGGAGAAACACAGATTATAGCCAAAAGGACCAATTTTCAACTAGTAAAAGAAATGTGTAGTTACTCACTTTGCTGGATTCACATTATATTTGCATTTCAGAGGCTGCAAACTCCCTGTTTCTGGGGGACAAAACATCTGTGAAGTTGTTGGTGTAGATTAGACAAATGTGGAGTCTTTAATATTTTGTGGTAATCTCATTAAGGACAATACATTCATTAGTTCTACAGACATATTATACATTTCAGGGCTGTTTTGTTTTATATTTCTGTGTATTAGAGTTCAGAGCTTCCCCTGAGAACAGCACTGGAAATGTAGATTAGATGCTTGAGATGAAGCATACAAATGAGAAGTTTATATCTGTGAAGGAGATTATGAGCAGTGCCTTAGGTAAAATGACTTGTGAAGTTATATTTCCCATGGAATTGCACTCACTGTTCTAGGATAATATTGCACCATTTGTGTTACAGTCTGTGCTGTATAGGGAAAGTATGAAAAAGGAGTTCTTTCCACCTGCAGCACAAAGCAGAAATTTTAATGCTTATGTTCTTTAGAGCATGAATCTTTTATTATGATACTTTTAATTTAATTAGCTGAGACACCAAAATGATATTAAGAATATTAGCCTTTAATGCATCTGAATTCTCGAGTAATCCCTCTGGAGGAAATGAATATGAAACTTTTCATTTCTATGTATTTTTCAGAAAACCAGACATTTTGCATGGCCACAGATCATCATAGAATCTCTCTACTAAGCTAAATAAAGAGATATAATGTTAGTGAGAATGGCTGTGACAAGAAGCTTACTGAAAAGTAGGGCTTTCTTCAAAATATGGGAATTGTGTGATGTTGAACCACATGGAAATTTGAACTTCTGCAATCATAACAGCATCAGGAAATAACAAGGAAAAGATAAGAAGAGGTCAAAGGAAAATCACAGCAGAAGTGTCACTCTGTTGTAGGAGACAGGAAGACAACCAAAACCTGACTGACGTATACAAATTGAGATGTTTATATGTAGATTTTTATGCTGTCATTGATATTCAGTGAAAATCTAGTCAGCACAGCCAGGTGCCAACGAGCTACAGAAGACATCTTCAGAGGAAGCTGGATCTTGTTTTGGTACTCACTAAAAGCACTTGTTTCTTTCAGAAAACTTTTCCAATGAGTTTAACAGTTTGAGAGCCCCGAGTAATACAGGCCATAAGCTATCATGAGAAATCTCCATCTATATCAGAAAATTGCATTCAACATTAATTTTTCTCTGATACTCTGTTACAGAATGACTATGTGTGATATATCAAAAACATTTATCTTGACAAATATGTTGGTCACATCTACAATGGATGCTCATCACAATATGAAGAAGAACTGTGTGTTTTGTAAGTGAAAATAATATGCTTGGGAATAACTTATGAGACTTCTAATTGACCTAAGCCAAAACTGTACAAGGGCTAGCAGAGCCTAGATTAAATGATGAAGAACATTCCTTTGCCCTTTCTAATTTCCTAGTTTAGACACAGAGGAGCTATGTGTAGTTATCCAGAAAAGCACCAATTTTCAGTCTGCAAATGCCCAAACTACAAATGTATTCAAAAAAGATTGGATATACTCTTGAAAACTATCCATTGATGGACATTAAACACAGAAAGAGTTATGGCTTATAAAAGCTCCAGATCAGATTGCTAGAATTTACCACAATGCGACAGTAAAAGAATCACTCAATATTTGACAGGATTTTTGTGTTCTTAGATGCATTCACTGCTGACCTTTGGAGAAGCTGGGAGGTTTGTCCTTTAGTTTGATGATGTGTAGCCATTCTGACATAGTTTTCTAAGAAAAATAGCTTTTCTAACAGAAAAAATATCAATTTTAACCACAGACCATCTTATTGTAATATATTTCTATTAAAAAAAAACAGGTTTATTTACAGATATATTGTATTACATAGCAACGTATTTATCCACTGAATAAATAAATAGAGAATAGAGAAAAGAAAGGAGGGGAAAGGAGAATGCTTTTTGAAAGTACAGTGATTGTGTGGATAGCAGCAACTGCTTTTGAGTGGCTCCTCTGAAATGTCTGTGCAACCTGTATACGATCAATGTTCCAGCACTCAAAGGAAAAGCTGGTAATTTTAATATTTCTTTAAGCCTCCAGCAAAGCAAATGGAATGTCCACTTTTTAAAAATATATCCATAACATCACTCACCTTCTTTGCTGATGTCTCACATAACACTAACAACTAGAGACAACAAGAGCTCTTCTGGCATTAGGCTTAAGTTCAGGTTATGTTATTCCATTGCTTATTAAAAAAGCCAAAGCATAGACATGTAAAGTGAACAGCTTTTATTATTGATTCCATTACGATAATCCCTACTCTAGTTTTTCTTGTAAAATAATGAATCATCACCATCTTTCTGTAAAAGAACATTTTCTTTCAGCATTGGCATAATTTTCATGGGAAGAGCCTATTTATTCTGAATTGTTAGTATAATCTTCAGTGCATTTTTATCATTAGACTCCTCTTCAGAAGGTTTATATTGAATCCTGCTGGCAATAGAATTGATGAATGGCTAGAGATATTTTCAAAAAATAGTTCTCCATTGTATGCTTGTTATTGACGCCACTCCATTCCTGTGGAATAAATGCATGAATTTACCCATTGCTGTTTTTGCCATGGGAGACTGCCTAATGATTATGCATAAAAATCACACCTGTATGTCTGCATAACTTGACTAATTTAATTGAATATAATTTTTGTATCGCTTGTCAGACTTTCACCTCATTTCAAGTACCTTCATTCCAATACAAAAAAAAAAAAAGAAAAAAAAAAAAGACCATCTACAACATTGACTTAATTTGCCAAGTTTATGTGTTTATGTGAGAAATACTCATTACTATGGAAAGCTATGGCTGCAGGATTCTGTGGTTACTAAAGAAAAAAATGCCCTGGATTGTTACTGAGAATTAAAGATAAAGCATAAAACAGAAATAAGATACCCAGATCTGGTCTAAATGGCTTCACCAGAATCTTGGATTAGTTCCTGGAGGTATATGAAACCACATCTGCTTTGGTACTGAAATCAAATGCCCCTGATGTTTACATATCTGCAATATGCCTCCATATACTTCTATGTCCATACTCAATTAAAATGTTCAAAGAGGTAATATGAACCATCTAATGGCTTGTGAAAATCCATGACCTGGCTCTAAATGAGCCAGAAAAAATAAAATGATTGCAGTGTAATCTTATGCTCCATATTAGGTAGTACGAGTACACATGTTTTCCCTCTGGGATTGGAAGTATATGTCTTGCAAAGTATCATATCCAAACATATCCAGGGATAACATGCTTAGGACTAGCTCAGGTGCAACTCTACCTGAGTTTGTGTTATTCTCTGGCCCTCACATGCTACTACCCAGAGACCAAGCCTTACAGTACTCAGACATGGAATGTTTTTCTTGTGAATAGTAGGACAAATTAGGCCCAAGTGCTCAGACCTTCCTTAGTATCTACTACTGGGTATCCATTGCTATAGGACTGCTGAAATTAGTTTACCTGCCCAAAAGATGGAGGAAACAGATTCTAGCATTACAGATGTATGAAATATGAGGTGGTTGTGGGGGTAGTTTCTGATGCTAAGAAATGAATTTCTCAGACATCGAAGTCAAAGCTACTGAGCCACAGGAGGCTGACATATGTCTTTGATACAGGTGGAGGAGAAAGAAAGTGCTTATTTCAAGCTCTCAGCGAAGGACTTTTAGGTGACACAGCTTTACTACTTTCCTCCTGGGGTTGCTCAGGAAGTTCCTTTGTATTTTTATATTCATTATTTTCTGGATACTCTATGAAGAGAGGAGGATGCATGATTCAGTAGTGAGAAGTACCTGGGTAGCAAGCTACAAGGATTGAGCACTGTAACATTGATCAAGAATCTTAATGATCTTAACTACAATTAAGCTATCATTAGTAGAGTCAGAAGTAAATGGTGAGGACTTAGGTCAGACCAACAGAGCATAAATGTTTTCTGTTTTCTTTTCTCTTCCACCCTCCTCCTCCCCCACATCCTAAGTGCTTTTTCAATGTCCAAGCCACACTTACCCTTCATCAAATTTTAAGAAATACATTAAATCTGATTGAATTTGATAGGTTCTGAGTTAGAAAACTACTTTCATAAAGAACAGAATACTGAAAATCTAAAGCAGATGTATTAATTTCTGAATCTCTTAATTCTCTTAATTTCCAATCCAGCTGATTATTTTGTTGACCGAAGAAAAGGTGCAGAGAAAACTCTTTGGCTTAAAAAGATTTTGAATTCATAAAAAGTAAACAAAAACATGTTTTATATTATTTGTTCTATGTCATTAAGATAATTAGGAAAACAAAGAAGGCATATCAGAAGAAGGCAGCACCTGGTCTCCATCAGAAGAGGGGTAGCCAGCAGGGACAGGGAGGTGATTGTCCTCCTCTACTATGCTCTACTCCCATCTGGAGTACTGTGTCCAGGTCTGGAGCCCCCAGTACAAGAAAGACAGAGAGCTGTTGGAGAGGGTCCAGAGGAGGCCACAAAGATGATCAGGGGACTGGAGCACCTCCTCTACAAAGACAGGCTGAGGGAGCTGGGCTTGTTCAGCTTGGAGAACAGAAGGCTGGGGTGACCTCATTGCAGTGTTTCAATACCTAAAGGGAGCCTACAGAGGGGAGGGCAATCAACTCTTTGTAAGGGTAGATAACAGCAGGACAAGGGGAAATGATTTTAAGTTGAGGGAAGGAAGATTTAGGTTGGATGTCAGGGGGAAGTTCTTTACAGAGAGAGTGGTG
The DNA here is from genome assembly GCA_035772895.1 of Perdix hodgsoniae. Lineage (NCBI taxonomy): Eukaryota > Metazoa > Chordata > Aves > Galliformes > Phasianidae > Perdix > Perdix hodgsoniae. The sequence goes on along the minus strand of JAPSGF010000004.1, from coordinate 26,589,219 downwards.
AGGTGCTGGAACAGGATGCCAGAGAGGCTGTGGATGCCCCGTCCCTGGAGGTGTTTATGGCCCGATTGGATGGGGCCCTGAGCAGCCTGGTCTAGTATTAAATGTGAAGGTTGGTGGCCCTGCATGTGGCAGGGGGGTTGGAGATTCATGATCCTTGAGGTTCCTTCTAACCCTGGCCATTCTGTGATTCTGTGAAACATGAGAAGATATGGTTGTGTGCAAATTGCTGGAATGATTTGTCAGGAGAATTTATGATATTATTCTCCTGTATAAGCTAGCTAGGATGTCTATACGCATGTGCATGTGTGTGCTTGTATGCATGTGAAAAATACTGTTATTTTGTAAAGATTCTCTAGTCTAACCCAGAACGGTTAATATCTATGCACTACTTACAGCAACACTGAAAGAGAAACAGGTGCTCCAAGGGTCCTACAGATCCTTGCAGTGTTGGGTCAATATGACCTTGTGAATCATTCTGTGCAAATCACAGAAAATATTCTATGTATGTGATAAGGTAAAATTTCTTGATTACTACAAATACTTGAATATTATCTTTGTGACATGTGCCACTTAGCATCTGTACTTGCTTCAAAAATCATTTCCTGAGGAACTGTTGGAGCATGTCCAGAGGAAGACCACGAAAATCATCTAAGGGATGAAACATCTTCCCTACAAGGACAGAGTTAGTGCTGTTCAGCCTAGTAGAAAAAAGGTTCCAGGGAGACCTGAAAGTGGCCTGTCAATATCTAAAGGGGGACAATAAAAAAAGAAGGGAACAGTCTCTTTAGCAGAATGTGTTGTGATAGGACAAAGGGAAAGAATTTCAAACTAAAGGAGAGGATATCTAGATTGAATATAACGAAGATGTTTACAATAAGTGTGGTGAGGCACTGGAACAGGTTGACCAAAGAGGCAGTGAATGCCACATTCATGGAGACATTCAAGGTCAGGCTTGACAGGACTCTGAACAACATGATCTAGCTGTTTATTGCAGGGGAGCTGGACTACCTGACCTTCAAAGGTCCCTTTGAACTCAAATGATTCTATGGTTCTGTGAATTGCAGTTGTTTAATGGACTACCAAAAATCTAGTTGAAACTTAAATGTAGGTAATTGTTGCCATGAGGAAAAGAATTTTTGTTAACACATTAAGGGGAAGACCATGATGAAAATCTATATTATTTATTGAATAGAATATTGAAAATTGAGGTTATCATTGAACACATAGACAAGAAAAGTAGACTTTAATCAGGCCATAATACATAAGTAATAATGAAGGAGACTTCAAGATTTGGATTTTTTGCTACACTCATATGATAAGAAATGACTTTAAATCCAACGACAGCAACAACAACAAAGAAACATTGTACTGTGATATATATATATATTTTAATATTACTTCTTTTTTTTCATATATATATATTTTTTTTTTCAAACCAAATATTTGAAGCTGGAGACCTACTAATTTCTGTAGCCATAATATTTTCACTGAATCAGTAGCCAAACTGCCTTCAGCACTTATTCAGTGCTGAGTTCAGCTGTTCAGTTGTATCTGATGTCAGAGAGAGAAATCAATAAAAATTACACTATTAGGAACAGACAAAATGTGAACAGAAGATCCTTTCTGTGCTTAAGAATCAGTCACACAAATATCAGAGGAGCAGGAAATATTTTGTGAGCAAGAGAAGTCTAAAAGAATTTCCTGGCTACTGTTTATTCAACAAATACAAAAATAATAGGTTGTGTTTTAAAGTACCCAAATATGAGACAGCCTGACATATGGTGATGATGTTAAAGCCTGTAGCTCTAATCCTAGAATTATAGTAGGGAAACCCTGAAATTGGAGTGTCTTTTTTATTCTTCCAACTCCAATAATTTACCTCTAAAGTTCATGCATTATGGTGATTTTTGCATGAGTAGAAATCTCCAAAGACCTTACTTTCCATGCTGCAGTCTCACAATGTCTTTTGCAGGCTTGGTCTGGAAATTTGCAGCACCCAGTTCTTCCATGGTTTCATTGCTAAAAGTTTGTTTTGCTGGTGAATGGTTGTAATTGTCTAACAATTTGGAGAAGATCTGTACGTGCTTATTGAACTGAATAAAGGCTATCTCTATGTATCTACTTCCTTGCTGGCTATATATCTTTCTAAAATACAGTGCTGACAACTTTAGAGAGTGGTGCAATTGGAAAGACAGTAGTAGCTGAAAGGCTGAATAAGTAGTGTTACATTTGTTTTTTCAGAAAGTTTAATTTGCAGGCAACGGCCTAAAATTTCCAAAGTAATCTGAGAAATTTAGTGTAGTTCTATTTTCTGCTTGTGCCTACCAATCTATCTATTTATTTGTGCATTTGCTTGTTTGTTTGTTGTATGAATCTAGTTTGATATGTCATAAAGTGGGTTTGTTACCAAAGAGGGACCGCTCAGCCCAAGCTGGGATAAAAAACAACAAAACTCCTTTCGTTCTTCAAATCAGATGCTCACAAATTCACTCATCCCAAATTACATCTCTTCTTTTTTTCAGATCAGATCAAGAATCTCATAAATCTTGAAACTGTCTTGGCTAATTGTTTACGGTATAATTTCATTGAATCTGAATGTAGAAGATATGTGTCACTTGGCTCATTAGAAAAAAGCCAAACAAAACCTTTGCTGCCATTTGGCTGAGTAAGAAACACCACTCATGATGCTGAAGAAAAATAGCACGGGCAGGAACAAAGAAGTCTTGCCAGCTTTCACAATATTGTATGCGAGTTCTGAAATGCTCAGTAATGCCAGCACATAATTTTCTTGTGGAATTTGCCTACACTAGGAAATGAAGGAGAAGGAAAGGCAAAGAGGAAGAAAGATAAGGGAAAGTATGGAAAGGGAAGATGGGAAGATAGGAAGATGGATGGAAAGATAGTCTTTATAGATACGGATTAAAAACAAACAAACAAAAACATTTACCCACTAGAAATAACTCTAAGCAAAAACTACCAGAATGTATTATTTTATGAATATATGGAACATATTCTATTTGCTCATATTTTCCCTATTTTTTGTTGTTGTTGTTGATAGTTCATGAATTCCTGATGATTTTTTTCTCTCTTCATTTAGCCGTATTTAAAATCTAAAATTAACAGACAAAATATAACCCACCAATAAACTTCAAGAAGAGTTTCAATTTGTAGGTTTTGGAATTATTTCTTATCTTCCTCAAATTACTAAGAGATAAAAACTAAGGTCAGTGAATGGCTCTTCAGACATCTGAATCTGATAGAGGGTGTTACTTTTCAGGCAAAGCGATAGTTTTCTTCATATCTTTCAAAAAAAAAAAAAAAGAAGTTATTAGCACCCAAGTGGCTAGACTGTTTAGACTGTTGACAGCTAATTACGAGCTTTTTTAGACCAACAACAGCAAAAGCCATCACAAGATCTTAACTCTAATTTTCATTCTACTTTCCTGCACTTATGGAGTTTTCTATGCCTAAATTATGATGTAGAGTCTGAGTATGATTTAGTTTAGCAAAGCAGCCACTCTCTTCTAGGAAATAATATAAATGGTCATGTTTTTTCCCAGGATGAAAAACTTCCCCATTTTGAAAGCCTCACTGATATATCTAAGCAAGTGTGATTGCAAGTCAGAGACAATGTAACGGAAATCAGAACTGTACCAGAAGCACCATTTCATTTCTGCAAGTACTGTCTGATTAGTAAGGAACTTAATATGTTCCAGAAAAACCACAAGAATCACATTTCTTGGATTCAAGATGGGATTGTAAAAGACCATTACAGTCATTTCAAACTAATGAGTAATAATAAATTATCATGAGTGATTCCAGCATCAGAACTCTCAAGCTTCAGAACTAGTAATTTTTACAACTTTTTTGATAAGTTAAAAAGCCCTTCACTATTCAGATCTGTTTTTCTAACATGTATTTGTGGTTTGAAAATATTTTAGATTGGTTTCACTGATTAATTACAGTTACAAATTTTGTTTCTATGATTATTCTATGATTTTATAAGGACAGAATATATAATGTGATGTTTGAACAAGTAGCTGATGAGTCAGGCTCAAGGGGTTATAGTAAATGGGGTGACATCAGGTTCGTGGCCAGTTGTGAGTGGAGTTCTGCTCATTTTAGAGTCAGTTCTTTTTAATATTTTCATGAATGACTAAGTTTGTGGATGACACTAAATTGGAAGGAGCTGTTCACTCTTATGAGAGATGAGAAGCACTGCAGAGAAAAGTTGACAAATTGGAGGACTGGGCATGAAGTTTAACAAGTGCCAGATTCTGTACTTGTGACGAGGCAACCCAGGATATATATGCAGGCAGAAGGATCAGAGAATGAAGAGCAGCAACTGTGGGGATAGCGGTTGAAAGTAAGTCGAACATGAGCCAGCAGTGTGCTCTTGCAGCCAAAAGGGTCAACCATACCCTGGGGTGCATAAGGCCCAGCGCTGCCACTGTCCAATGGGGGAAGTGGTCCACTCTGCTCTGTGCTGTGCAGCCTCAACTACAGCGCTGGGTGCAGTTCTGGGTGCTGCAATATAAGAGGGACATAAAACTACTAGAGAGCATCCAAAGGAGGGCTACAAAGATAGCCAAGGGGCTAGGGGCAAAATGTATGAGGTGAAACTGAGATCCTTTGGTTTGTTCAGCCCATTGCAGAGAAGATTACGGGGAGACCTCATGGTAACCTGCAGCAACTCACAGGGAATGGAACTCTTCTCTCTGGTGAAAGCAACACAGCCTGAGGGATTGGCATGGAGCTGTGTAAGGAGAGGGTCAGCTGGGTGTTAAAAATACTGATTTTATGGTACTGCACCAGAGAAAAAATTCTAGAGAATTAGGTTCTGGTGATACAAACTGTCTACTCAAACCCCTTCTGCATCCTTGAGTCTGTACAATCCTTTTAATTTTCGTATTTTACTTGTCAGTACATAGATATGAAAGCATAATTTCTTATTTGCTTATATTAAACTACACTTGCTGGTTCATGAGCTATCATGAGCTAACTTGTGTATCTGTTATATATTACATAATAAATGATTACAGATAATTTTAATCATAACAATGTTGGGAATTTTACTACTTAAGAATTTCATCTCTAGAGATCAATAAATAAATTGAAAGAATCCTCAGATGAATTAGTTATTTGGGCAAAGTAACAAAAACTGACACTCTAGAAAAAGAATTTAACTTCAAATATAAAATTAGTTTTTTTAAAAAAAGGATTCTGAGTATAAGCAACTATATAAATATATCATTATACATGATAATAAATAGAAATAAAAAAATGCAAAACTTTGATTCTGATGATTAGGGCATCTTGTTCTGATGAGAAAAGGCAGATGTCACGTATAATCACTTTGGAAATAAAGCCCAGTACATATCAGCTAAGTAAATTGTAGCTAATTAAAAGAAGTAAATTAAATTTGTATTTTTTTTTCAGGCTCTTAACCTACCAACTCAGACTGGCTAATGTCTATGCCCTCAAAAAGAGGGCTATACCTAAGCCAACTATTGGGAAGGATTTCTTGTTGCAATTAATGCTTTTTTACTCAAAATGTAGTTGGGAAAATTTTGAGAAACATCTTGTGGACTTCAAACAGAGTTGTGCTTGGGTCTTACGCAGCAGGATCCCAGTGTGGGAAATCCTGTTCCAGCACCCTGGATTGTAGTGCAGGAAAAACGGTGTTTCATTTGCAGGTTTACATGTTCCTGTAGAAAAATATATTCCTGCACATTCTCTCCTTAATTTTGGTTCAAACTTATAAATGTCTCCTCCATTAGATGCTCTGGGAGGTTCACTGCTGTTAATAAGGAAGTGATTTAGATGGAAATAAGATTAGGAAATAGATAAAGAGCAGCAAAAAAACCTCAAGGGACATAATTATTTTTGAAGGTTTCACCCTTTTATTTTTCTTCAGCCATTTGTGGAAAAAGAAATGATTATGCAGATATTTTTGATGCCCTAAAATGTGCTGCAAGACAATAGACATACTGTTCTTTTCTCACAGAAGTAAACTCAATCATTAAAGAGCATAATAAGAATTTTACGTGTAGTGGTTTTCTCAGATGATCAGCTCTTGATATCAATTTGGTGGCTGTGTGGCAGCCACAAGAACCACAGGCAATGCTACAGACTTGGAGAAGAGTGGCTGGAAGACTGTGTAGAGAAAATGGAACTGGGGGAATTGGTCTATACTTGGCTGAGCATGAGCTGTCAGTGTGCCCAAGTGGCCAAGAAGGCCAATGGCATCCAGGCTTGTATCGGAAATAGTGTTGCCAGCAAGAGCAGTGAAGTGATCATTCCTATGTACTCAGCACTGGTGAGACTGCACCTTGAGATCTGTGCTCAGTTTTGGGCCCCTCACTACAAGAAAGACTTTGAGGTGATGGAGCATGTCTGGAGAAGGACTAATCTGGTGAGGACTATAGAGCAGAAGTCTTACAAGGAGTGGATGGGGGAGCTGGGATTAGTCAGTCTGGGGAAGAGGAGACTCAGGGATGACCATATTGCTCTCTATAGCTACCTGAAGGAAGGTTGTGGTGAGGTAGAGGTCAGCCTCTTCTCCCATGTAAATAACAATAGGACTAGAGGGAATGGCCTCAGGTTGCACCAGGGGAGATTCAGGTTGCATTTAGGAAATACTTATTTTCTGAGAGAGTGGTCAGATTCTGGAACAGACTGCCAACGGAGGTGTTGGGGTCACTGACCCTGCAGGTGTTCAATAAATGTTTAGATTTTTTTACCAAGCTAAAAGGTTTAGTGGGAAATACTGGTAATATGTGGATAGCTGGACTGGATGATCTAAGAGGTCTTTTCCAACCTTGGAGATTTTATGATTCTATAATTCTAAAAAACTTAGGTGAACTTATTACACTATTACAATCCTTGGAGCATTCAGTTCTGCTGAGCTCCAAATTATACAATAGACTTTTCAGAGTACTCAGTATTACGATACTGTTAATATGAAAATTCAACAATACACACACACACACAAAAAGATATTTAAGGTTATCTTTGTTGTGACCTAATTTTCCTTCAGTTTGTTTTGCAAGGTATTGTTTTTTCATGATCATTATTACATTGTTAGGTTTTATCTCTTTATTTGGCTTTATATACAATTATCGTAAAAATTATAATTTCATGACAAATCAGTCTTTGCCCCCTGCTAAAATAACTGTATAGCAAGTAAATGATTTCCTTTGGATGTTTTTAATATTTCTAAAGATAAACATGTTTTTACCTGTTTCTCATTATGCATCTCTCCAGAAATCCAAAGAGATACCTATTTCAGTAGGCCAAATGGCAGATTTCATTTTCACATTCAGCAATTCCACAAGTAAATCAAAGTTTCATGAATGAGATGATGAAATTGTGTCACGTTTCCTAAGGAACGGACAAAAAATTGAAAGTAAAATCAATCCAGGTGAACACAGCCTTCTTTTATGCAACCAATTCCATTTCTTGTTAACTAAGTTATAATGATGGGTTTTTAGGAAATAGTAACTGTTTCAAAATTTAAAACCAATGCTGATACATATATGGGATAAACTCAGGATTGAATTATCTGCTGAATTAATATATCATGGATCAGGAAAGAATGAATCTGATTTTAATATTTCTCTTAGTTTTTTTTTTTTTTAAATACTGCTTTTATTTGGATGCTGATGCTATGAGAAAGAAGTTTCTGCTGGGATGTCACATTTTATATCATAGTCTAGATTTTGGTAACCATCACACTTGTCACAATCTGCAATTATTTACATTATATGTTGCCATTATATTTAATGATCCATGTCAGCAAGCATGCTATAGGTGTATTTAGGTAATATAAATACATGAAATTTGACACTCAAGGTCTCTAAGAGTTCCCATTTAAAAATCTGGGAAGAAATAACAATCAGATAAAAAAACATGGTGGAATGAACAAAATTATAATGAACAGGCTTTTAATGAATGTCTGTCACAACACATCAGCTGCTATCTTTACTGACTGTGTAGCCAAAGGGCTGGTACTTGAACTACTTATCCACCTGAACAAACCTAATAGACTGAGTGTAGATAGGTAGGGTCAGGACCCCTTGCTTGAATTCTTTTACAACTGTCTTGGGAGCTATGAATTCCATGGGGTTCATTTTTGTTAGCAAATTTCCGTGACTTTCAACATGTTGAGATGTTTGTGCATGGCTGGATGTGAAAGTAATCAGCTGTGCTAACTTCACTAAGAACCCTTGAGTGCTGCCAAATTAAACTCCAGGCTGAACAGACAGTTGATAGAAGTAATTCAGCCAAAAAATTCCCTTGTGACATTCTAGTTATGTTCATATATTAAGTATTTAGCTCCTTTGTTTCTTGTGCCATAAATAACCACAAGAACTACCTTTCTTCCAAAAGAAAGGATGAAAGAGGGTCCTTAAGAACTATGAAATTCATCTGGATTTCTTATGTGTCTCTTCCATGTGACAAGCAGAATTTTTGAGGGGGACTGCTCTTCTCACAGCATGCCTGTAGTAAAATAGGATTTATTTTTCCTTCAAAAGAATGTTCATGACACTCCTTTTTTTCAGTATGTTTCCATTACTTTTATGAATCACCATGAATATTAGCAAAAGCAGTACTTTTGATGTTTTATATTAGTTAGCTTTTGTAACAGGAAGAATAATTTGTATGTGATCTTATTCTGTAGATTACTCCAGTGCAGTATTGCTCAGGATGGATTCAGTTTGGTAACTTGAAAAGATACATATTGCCACTGAGAATAGCTGAGTATTTTAATTCTCAGATAATTCTAAATGAAAAAAGGTTGATTTTATGTCCCCTAATTTTTTGTTTCTTAAAGCTTAAGAGTGCAGTTTAAGGTATTTAATTCACTTTATAGTAATAAACAGATATCCTCAAAAAACATTTGTTTTGAAAAACATTAGGTATTTATTTTAAATTATAAATTGATCTGATTTACTGTCCAGAGATACCTATTACATTAAAGGGCTATAAAGTTTGAGTTGGACTTGGAGTTAACTCTTTATATTTGTTTGGGCAGAAGAATTCCTCAGCACCAGTTGGTATGCTTTTGTTCTTTGTAAGTCTATTTTTGAACTATAAGCCAATGAGTACCTTAGGAAAGACTTGTTATTACAGATGCTTTCATAGAATCATAGAATGGCTTGGGATGGAAGGGATCCCAATGATCATCAAGCTCCACCCCCCCACCACAGGCAGGGCCACCAACCTCCAGATATGGTTCTAGACCAGGCTGACCAGGACTCCCTCCAATATGGTCTTGAACACCTCGAGGGATGGGGTATCCACAGCCTCTCTGGGTAGCCTGTTCCAGTACCTCACTCTCTCCGTGAAGAACTTCTCCTTGACATCTAATCTAAACCTTCTCTCCTTGGGCTTAATTCTTATTTGTATTTTTACTTTATTCTCATACTTTCAGTGAGGTAATAATAATGGATCCAGAAAATATTCTGGCCATATAATATTATGGATGTACTTTTGCTCTTCTGAGATTCATTTCTCATATGAGGAAAACTGAAATAGTAAGAGTCTACTATTATGTCTGAACCATTATTCAATACAGAATCTTTTTTTTTCCTCTCCCAGAATGCAGCTTCATCCAATGTGAGTTATAAATTGTTAGTCCTTCAGGGCAAGGTTGGATGGGGCCCAAGGCAACTGGATCCTGTGGCTAGCACCTCTATCCAGAGCAGAGGGTGGGAATTAGATGATCTTTAAGGTCCTGTCCATCCCAAGTCATTCTATGATTCTATGATTCCATGATTCTACGATTCAATGATTCTATGATTCAATGCCCGAAGCTTAATTGAACTTCCAAATTAGGGAACATCAGGAGATAAAATACCAAATTGAATTTGTCTGGGGTCCGGCAAGCTAAAGCGTTGTGCTACAGCATTCTCTGTGCCTGGAGAAATGTCATGTGTCTCAACTTATTGCTAGCTAGTTCTACAAAGCAGAACCCCTCTCTCTTTGGCATAGTGTGGCTCTTTTGGTTTGACATACGGGGAGAATCTCTTCTGAAATCTGACTTGATGCAGCATTTAACTTTGTACATAGTTTACTTATTTTTATACACAGTGTGTGGTTTCTTTTGTTATACATAAAATTTGCTGCTGTATCACTGAGCCAATAAAACAGGAATTCCATAACCTAATTATTTTTTGTATTACTCATCAATTCCACGTAGTTGATGGGAGTAATAATGTGCTGCTGTTGACATTTCACAGAAACGTATCGAAAATATATTGTTCTAAAACAAACAATGTCAGAGACACATAGCTGTAGTCAAATTTAGAATGTTGGGTGATTAAAACTGACTAGATGTAGCTTTTGGATTCTGTAAACTAGAAAAAAATCTAGAAAGTAGACACAGAATAATCTTTCTAATAAGGATTTCTTCCATTGCACTTTAAATTATTTAGCATCTGTTCTTTTAGCCCAATATCCCTCCCAGCTCCCTTATAAACAGTCTGACAAAATTTATTTCATGTAGGTTTGTTTTCCACCTTCCTGCAGTACTTGTCAAGGAGTGACAATAAAAAGTAGATGCTGAGATAATTGCATTTTGATGAAGAGATTTGAAGTATCCAGATCTTTAGAAATGGGAATAGGAAGGAGGGCCACCTTGTGAAGGAAATTGAGATCCCTTTATCCTATTCCTATGTCTCCTAGTTTTGGCTTGTGGTTCACAGTTTAGACTCATGATTGTTCAAATTCCTTGTGCAAGTAAGTTCATAAGGTTTGGGTTTGGAAGAAGTATGCAAACCTAAAGTAATGTTCAAAGTCCAACCACATGAAATGGTAGGCTCTCATGGTTTTAGATTTTGTTCTTTTGAATGAGCAGGCTCAGCAAGAGGAAAGACTATCCAAGGATTTCTTACTAGGGTAGCCACATTGATTATGTCTCAGTATTTGGCTGGACATCAATGAATCTAAGATTTTGGTTTTCATCATGGTTATGTGTTCAGTCCTAAACAATGGAAACCTTGAAACTTCAACAAGTTTCTTTGGCATGATTAGGTTGTCAATTCAGCAACACAATACCACCAAGAAGGATGATTCTTTGAGTGTGTTACCTTCTACATGATTGAGCTTATTCACTGCACTTGTGCTTACCTTTCCTCTGAGGGGAAAGGAAAGCAAGAAACTGGAGGAAGAATGAAAAAGAACTGAAAATAACATAATGGGAGAAAGGAGGAAATTATGATAGAAAGATTCTATCTATCTATCTACCTACCTATTCTATTTTTTGTGATTAAATGTCAGGTTTACAATGTAGGCTTCTTTGATAAGAACAGTCATAGGATCAGTGTTTAGGTCAAAAGTATCCTTAGAAAGAGCTTTAAAGTGTATTTTCATTGTAAATACAAGAAGAAGGTGTCTTCTGTTTCTGAGCTACAGACAAACGTTTATACCTGGTGAATATAATATTGATCTCATCTGCCTGGTCTATTTGGCTCACATATTGAACTGCTTCCCCAGGTAATTTAACATTCAGAAAGAGAAGCAAAGACTACACAAACATAGCAGACTTTGTTCTGATACTGAACTTGGATTAGCATGCTATCCATACATAAATCTGAAAAGATGTCATGCTTGCTAGACTCGGAAATTTTGAGGAGAATTCTGAGTATTTTAGCTGTCATCCTTATTCCCAAGAAATCTCAATTTTCCTATATTGTATGAACTCCCACTGCACAGCTTTATTCACATATTGCATTTTATTTTTGATCTAAGCTGTGAAACATTAGAAAAGTATATGTCTTATATATATAGCTGTTCTATGTAGATGTACAGTACTCTGTAGCTGTTTTTCGTAGACTTCTGTATTTAGTTACTTCTTTGCCTGACTTATCCTTCATTGGTACAAATAATTGCTGTATTTTAAGAGTACAATGGTAAGAAACATTAAAATGGATACTGATTTTGTATGTTTTCCTGGATTACTAATTCTTTCTTACCAAAAAAGTTTTACTACTTTGGTGATAATTTTTTTACATGTACTTTTTCAGTTGAATTGATAACTGCTGTATTACTGTTTGTTTGGTTTTTTTTTGCTTTTTTTTAACCATCTTTAGAATGCAGTGTATCTGTCTCCTAGCTCTGTTTTCCTGTAATATGAAAATGTAAATACTTTCTTTCAAAATGCAAGGACAAATCTGCAAATTTAGTAAAAGGATACCACGCCACGTAAGTAAACCCACTGTCAATGTACACTTACAGTCTATATTTTCACAAAGGATTTGGGGTGAGTTAAAATAACGCACTAAAATAGACTAAAAGCTTCTGGATGCAATATCTCAGAAGTATAGTAAGCAACTTATATTGCACTGCAAGGAGATTCGTTGATCTTTGGAGACCTTTGTCATTATAATCTAAAGTGACAAGATACAGGACAATCCTGGCTTTAAAACAGATGGGCAATCACAGCATTTTTCTATGTGTATTTTAGGGAGTTTCAGAGTATTGAATATTATGAAGAAAAGGACCCTATCAATAGATCATATTAAATTTCTTATAGATTACATTTCAGGAGAAAGAACTAAATTTAATGAGAAGTAGTATATATTTATGGGACTTATATGGCTTTTATGCAAACTTGCCATGAAAGGTTAGGGTAGAAACTCTTAAATAACTTTATGCGAACTGGAAGCCATCAGTAAAGTAGCTAGCAGCAATACTTTTAAAAGATGTTTTCTGATTGACAGTCACAATGCTAGTACAAGATTTATATAAGCATTAAAAAAAATCAAACTAGTAGCATTAACATGAGGCTGTAAAAACATCTTGGCATTCATAGTTGTAAAAACTGTAGGCAACTCAGTTGAAGTGGCTGAAAATATACATTAGAAGAATCGCAGCAGAGAAAAAATGCCTACACGCCTTTTTAAGAGAACAGCTTTCAATAAAAGCTGCTATTGCAAAATACTTAAATCTGTTTATAATTCCCTGACCTATAAAGTGGCAATAATAAATGACATGCAAAGGATTTTTCTCTTATTCCTATAGTTTTTGGCAAACAAATAGCTATAATGACTTTTCCAGGACTATGTCTTTAAAAAAATCTTGTTAAATCATATTTACACTACAGCTGGAGTTCCTCTGTGTAAACGCTTTACTGTTTAAACAGACTAATGCTCAGTTCGGTTGTGATTCATACTGAGAATTAAGAGGGGAAAAAAAACTTTAATGAAATCCTGATATTTAAAGGATTAGAAAACAGCCCTTGCTGGGACTGTAAAAGACTAGAGAGCTTTAGAATTTCAATTTCCAAGCCTTTTTGTATGCCTCTTGCTGACAGAAAACAACCACATACTGTAACCAGACGAATAGGAGAAGCAAAGAAGGAGAATAAAACAAAGTAAAAAGAAAAAGAAATGAGTAAGAATTTCTAGAAAACCCTTAGAAAACATTCTGCTTCTGGATTCTCTTAAACAACTTTATCCTGTCCATAGTCTCTGGCAACACTGCAGCTGGACAGCAGGGGCAGGACAGTAGAAAAAGAAACATTTTGCACATCTGTAGGGACATTTTCAAAGACACAGCTGACAGCAAAGTGCCTAGTTTCCATGTTTGTTTTTGAAAAGCCTTCCAAGTATCTGAGGGTCTACAAGATAGTTTTGATTAGCTGGAAAGTTAGTTGAGCAGAATAGCTACTTTAGAAGCTTGGAAAAGCAAAAAGTGTTATTTCCTGAGACTGTGACTGTGTCCACAGACTGAGGCTTTGCAGGTAGAAATCTAGAGAAAACTAGCTGGATTGGCAACCTAAACAGCAGCTGAGCTGCTTGCTTCCATTTGATATGTGCAAAAACCTCAAAATACTTTCCTTTGTTTCAGTCATGTCCAGCTTTTCATCCTCAGCTCCTCTTTATAAAGAAGAAAATCCAGCAGCTCAAGGCAGATTCACTGCTATACTCACTATAAACAGAAGAAATAACATCTTTCAGATCCTCTATGGGAATTTTCCCTGAGGTATGGTGCATGCCTAGGATTAGCACAACTGGCTCTTCGTATTTGTGCGGTCTCTGAAGCAGTAGTAGATCTGAGCAGTAGGAAAGTGGCTGGAAAACAGTGCTCTTTGCCTATCCCCAGCTTGCATTTTCTTCCAAAGGATCATTTGCCAGCTGTCATAGAGTTAGTTTTAATTACATTTCATTTTGATTTGTATAAATACTTTGTTGTTGTTGAAAAGCATTGAATTATTTAGGAGAACTCAGTGAACTCCCACATAAAAATAATTATGATTAGGAATAATTTCTGCATTGTAGATTCTATTGTAGAATGATCTCAATTTGTGTGCCCATTCAAACAAGGAAAAAAGAAAAAAAAGATGCAGAACATTTCTTCAGGACCTGGCTTATTCGTTCAAGTACAACATTTTATACTTCTGGACATTTTCCAGTTTGCTATTCATTATGTCTTATGTTGTCCTACCTTCTAATGCTTCAACAGAAGCATATATTTGTAGAATTTGTAGTTTCAAAAGTTCCATGACAAAATTCAGATTTCTGACCTGATGTCTTTCTATTTTATCTGGAAGAACATGGACTACCATGCTGATTATTGTCTTCCCCAGCCTGTCTGGTATGGGCGTGTAATTGGCAGAGATTTCTGGATAGGCATTCTAGGATTTCTTAACACATACTCAGATATTTCAGCTTCTCATGAGCATTCTAATTCCCCTTAGGCTCCAGGAAATTCCCATAGTTTATCTGTAGTGACTGTTTTGTTTGCATCCTCCTGCACCAGTAATTTAAAGAGAACTGTGAAGTTCTTGAAGTGTTTTGTCCTAAGACCTGAATGTGATTTTATTGTGGCACTGTCAGTAATGTAGTGTTCAGTCTCCTGGTAGCTGTGTAAGGATGAGGTTTATAGCCTTATACCTCTGTTACAGTTCATAGTATATGGCACAGTCACATGTTCCCGGGGAATATACATGTGTGGTACAAAATCAGATGGGTCCAATAATTGTGTGGTACAAAATCAGGTAGGTTCACTAATTACTACTTAAACATTTGGTCTACACCCTTACCATCGAGCAGGTTGATACACCTAGTGGTATTAGGTAACTCATGAACTCCCATTCCAATATCTTCAATAACTTCTGATTAAAAGTCAAGGTAGCCATGACTGATTTGTGACATCAGCTAGAACAGGGAACACTGTCAGCACTGTGATGTACTTAGAAACAATTTTTAATGGTCATCTCAAAAATTCTTTTTGTCACCAAGCCATTGCCTTTCTTTCTTTATAAATTCTTCTTTTTAAGATGTTCTATGATACTCAAATTTCAAACACATTTTATACATTAACTAATGTTTTTTACTAAGAAATAAGTGAGTGAAAACTTTTTGTGTTCCTCGACATGTGGGATAATTTAGGCTTATGGAGTTTTTTAATTTACTTCATTATCATTTCTTGACATTCAACATTTAAATCTAAATAAGATATTTTACTAAAAATCCAGGTTGTTCTGCCTGAGAAATTCTCTTGCTCTGCAGCCAGTGTGCTTAGACTATTAATTATTCCATAAATGAAATTTAAGTTTGCAAATTACTTTCTTACTCTGGTGCAGACTTATTAACATTCCTCAGTGCCACTGGAAAAGTGGAGCATGTACCCCACATATAGTCCCAGAGAGCCCTTTGCATGGCTGCTCCTGCTGCTGAGAATGCTGCATATGCTGCTTCTGCACCTGCTGTTTGCTGTCCCTCAGGGACATACTGTTGCTCTTACATCATCTACTCCTGATCTGTTTTCAACATATGCCAAAAACTCAAGGATACATGCAAACTTTTCTGTACAGGAAATGGAAATGAATACACTTCCTACCACATGAAATATGTGCCTGCACACACAAATTACCGGGTAACATGCATGTTACCATAAGTAGCTCCTTCTTGGGAGAACTTTGAAATCAGATCTGAACTGGCACCAGGATCTTATTAACTGGAGGTTTTCCACTGATCATGATGGCTTCTGGATGATGCTCTGTGGGAAAGCTGGCCTATGTTCACGTGGGCTCATAAACAACATAGGCATCTCCATGGTGGTTCTGTCACTCATCTGCAGTCTTGTCTGAGTCAGAAGAGCGGTTACATCTGGAAGAAAGCTATGAAAAGAAGAAAAGAAGGAAAAGAAGTGTAAAAGCAGTGTGGTAATATGTCTGAAAT
Source organism: Perdix hodgsoniae (assembly GCA_035772895.1). Classification (NCBI taxonomy): domain Eukaryota; kingdom Metazoa; phylum Chordata; class Aves; order Galliformes; family Phasianidae; genus Perdix; species Perdix hodgsoniae. The sequence continues at coordinate 26,573,029 of JAPSGF010000004.1, read as the reverse complement.
TTGCATACTACCTCCAAACTTGCCTTTCGTTGAAAGTAAAAGCAAATGCTATGTTTGGTTTCAGTAGTTAGTTGTTTCCAAGGGATTCAAACTTAGTCCTGTACCTTGGCACTGCCACTTCCCCAGTGTACCATCCTAGTGCATATGGTAGAAAATAAAATAGCTCCAGTAGTACTGTGCATTTTCTTTGCATCATGTGGCCATGGTAGGCAACAATCACAGGATTGGGAAGTACTCAGTAAAAAGACATTTGCCCCTTGAAATTATTGAGGTCAAGATTAGAGCTGCTTCTGCCAAGTCATCTGAGGGGAAAAGAGAACGCTTAGACATTTTCATGGATATCCACAGTCCACATCCATGTTGATTGGTGTGCTCTATTTAAAGAGAAGATCTGTGCTCTCCTCACTCTTTTTTTCTGGTAAAATCTTACTGAGCTTTTAAAGCACAGTAGGATCCTAAGAAGCGTACATCTTGAATTTATTTTAACTGTAGGACAATTACTTGTAACACTCATTTTAAGCTGAGTAAAAATCAAAGTAAATCAGTCTAATCCATATCTTCAACTTTAATGTAATTAAATTCCTGTCAAAAAAAAGAAATAACTATGATATTTTGCCTATGTGTGTGTGCTTGTGTGCATGGTTGCATAGACAAACTTCCCCATATTTTATACAAATCAAAAATAATAATGCATTTAAATACAAGTATCTAAGTGTTCCACTACATTCCACAAAAAATCCAATATGCCTCACAGAAAGGATAAGTGTAATATTATAATAATTAATAATAAGTGTATTATTATAATAGTAAGCAACAGAGAAAAGAGAAATAATCAGAACACTTTACTTGACAAAGTAATGATGTGCTTCAGACCAAGTGGATTCCAGGCTTCTCCCTTCTGTGCCACCACCAGTAACAGTGACAAAGATCATTTCCAGCAACATTCAGGGCAGCAGCAAAGAAAAATTCTTATACAAACTGCAGGAAACTTCTGAAGACGTGCTACTATGTTCTCTTGGTGCGTGTGGCAGAAATCCAAACTACAGTTGCAGCAATGCTTAAAAAGCTACCTTAAAAGTTTTCTCATGTATTAACTATGTAAAGATTAAATTTGTTCCAGTTCTGATGCCGCAGGACATGAAACAGTCTCGGGCAGGTCAATAGATTTCTGGAATTGTAACTAAAAGAAAGCAATGTGCAAATAAAATATCTGGAATTAAAATGAGAAAGAAATTAACATGAATCCCTGGAGTTGAGGAGTTGAAGTAGTTCTCCCATGCAAAAGCCCTTCTCTCTTGCTTTTGCAGAAGGCCTGAATATCCAAGAGGTTAATTCCAGAAATCCAGGACCTCATGGATGGAAATCCCTCTGCATATTGCCTGAAGAATATTCTCTCTTTCTCCCTCTTTTTCTCTTACACACAGACACAGATACACTGAAGAGCTACCACACCCCTTTACAGATAGCCAAGACTAAGTACCTTCAAACAAATTATCCCATTCAGCACTAACTTATCTTCTCCCTTCCCATCTTTATAGGCAAGAAGTGTTGTGCATAATGTCACAAGAGGGTGCCTTCAAATCTATTATGGCATTTTAAAATATCCCTAAAATCCCTCTGCAGGTATTCTATAACCTTTCAAGTAGTTATTGAGGGAGATACACAAGGCTGCTATTGTGTTCTGTAATATCCATATTTCTGTCTGTCTAAACAGCAGCTCTCTGGAAAGGAATGTCATGTAAGAAAATTTGAAAACAGCAAAGAGGAACACAGAGTTCCAAGCCTAATGATCTCCAAAAATACTTCTAAAGCAGCATGTATGAGTGAGAGTTAAAAGAATGAGTGAAGATGAGAGTGACTGGCTGAAGGAGAGAGTTTTTCCAGACAATTAAGAGAAACATAAATAGTGTTTATTTTTCAAAGAAAAATCCCATTCAGTATCTCAGAGCCAGACACCCTCATAAACGGACCCACATAAATCACTCTCCTCTTCTCTCCCTTCCTCTGCACGGCGATCCAGCACCCTGCCCAGAGCGACAGACAGATCTTCTCCTGTACAGCCTCTGAGCCATGCCTCTGCTGGAGCTGTTTGTCTGTGGTGATTCACACCAGGATGTGAACCAGGAAAAGCAGGCTAAACTGTCTCTCCTGCTAGTAGAGGGGGTTGGAGGGAAAGTGACCCATATGTTCCCAAAGTCTGTCTGTGTCTTCTTCTCTCTGTAAGGGAGAAATAACTGCACGGTTGTATTTCTGGGTTTCAGAAGACCACAGAATTTTAAACATCAGGGATGTTTTCAATAAACACTGTAGATGTTTGGCTCGTAACCTTGTTCGGATTATGCATTTCAGTCTGCATACTGAAAAGGAAATCTGTCTCCACAACATATGTCAGCAACCTGAGCAATTTTGTCTGTATGGAGCATCTTGAAATCTGCTGCTCTCCCTTTTTCTTGCTGCTGGCACTCATCATTGTCACTTTACTTAAGTCACCAGGCCGGCAGCATGTTGAGGGAAAGAGGAGTGGGCTGTCAAAGGGTTAGCATGGCACACACATTTACGATGCATGACCTTTCTGGAGCAGATTGTCCCATCTCTTTCTTTTGCCTGTGCTCAAGCATGACAGGACTCCTAGTTTTTAAGAAATCAAACAAACAGTGAAGAAAAAAAATTCTGTTTATCCCCCAAAGTCCTTTTTTTCCCTCAGAAAAGCTTTACAACTGCTAAGCTCAGACTGAAGTCTCCTCATTCTAATAAGGATGAACTGTAGCAGGAACAACAGATGAGAAAAAAAATGAAACAAAATAAAAACTCAGAATATTTATTCCATTACCTTCTTTGATCTCTCTGTCCCATAGCTTCTTCTAAGTTTATGACTCACTGTGATTACTAAGGGCAGATTTCTTGTGCTGAATGTGCTAGCTACTTGTTGTCCAAGAATTTCCCACTTCACAGTGTTAAAGCCCAGATACTTAAAACCGTTGAATCTATGAAGGCTACTCCAAAAGTAATGCTTTTACTATGTTGCCCTACAGTGTCAGAGGCGGATTTTGGTGGTATGGCAGTAGAGCTTGAACCTTCCTGCCAATATTCTGTTACATTTTGTTGGCATGTGACAGATGGCAGCAGAGGGACAGTCTGACAAGAAAACATCTAACATGGAAGTATGGATGAAACATTGGGTGTAAGCACAGTGAGGCAGCGATGCATCTTAACAGAGGCAGAAGAGACAGTGGGTCACCTTCTCTGATGCAGATTTTTAAGATGGTAGCATGTAAGCTCTTGCTCCTAACTGGAGAAAATGCATAGATAAAGGTGGCATGATGAAAAATTGTGTTTTGTAGCTGAGAATTTGCTCTACCAGTGTTAGATAATAGTGTTATTGGATAATAGTGTTATTATGCTCTTTGTACCTGCTGTAATTTCCATGGGAATAAACAGGAGGCATTGCTTTCAGAGAGACCTGTGTATACTTATCAAGATATTGACAAACAGTGGGCCTTGGTGGGAAACATGTGATGTGTTATTTGCTAAAGCAAAGGACAAACATTACATTAGTGGCAAAACTCTTTAAAAGGCTTGAAAAACACTTGATTGTTGAACCTGATTTACAGGAATGCTGAAATGTAAAGAGGTAGAGTCAGATAATGAGACATTAGTGGTTATTTAGTGGGTAGCCCTGTTAATCTAATACATAAAAATATTTTAATTTTCAGCTGCTTGAGACTGACCCAGTTTTGTTTCTACTTTTAAAAACTGCATAAATAGAAGACTTCAAGAAGCATTCTTTTCTTCATTCAAAGCAACTGAAAAGTTGCTTGGTGTCTGATCAACCTGCAAAGATATTCTGGTTTTATGGTGGAAATACAGCAGAGTTGAGGCTTTGCATGCCAGTTTCAGCCAAGACTATTATTTATGTATCAGTAACATTAGTAAGCTATTATATAAGAAATCTATAAGGTTTTTTTGTTTGTTTGCTTGTTTGTTTGTTTTTCTGTTTGAAACTACTATGCAAGGACAAGATGACTTGCAGAATGACTGGAACATCCAAAATTAAAACATTTACCTTTATTCTCTTGTGTATCACCTGGCACCAAAGGTACAGACACTCAAAATCTCATCTTCTTTTCATCTGGAAATAGTGAATGACAGCACATGTCCAGTTAGGTGCAAATGGAGAGAATCCTCACAGCCCCTCTCCACCACTGAATACAGGTATGCCACTTCAAGAGATACTGGAGGGGAAAAGGAGCACGCACAATGACTTTCAGAAGTACAAGGTTAATTTGATACACTTAACTGTGAAAATTATAGAGTGATTCACAAGAAGCTGCCAATTGCACTAGACAAAATCTGGAGTTTCTCCACTTTCACAGTGTGGGAACTGAGTGCAGACTTGGCAGGTGCCTGCACTTTAACAAACAGAAACAGAGCAGCTCTAAGCCCAATTCTGAAAAAAGTCACTCTGTGAAAACTGGAAATTGTTAATTACTGCAAGGCATAAATATATGGCCTTTCTTGCTGCAGTTTCAGGACAATAGTAGTGTAGAAGGCATTGTTCCATTTCCCATCCTCATATAATTGTTTATACCACTTTCACAACATTTCAGTGTGTATTTTCTTCTTTCCTAATTTGTTACTGCTCCCTCAGTACCTTCCCATGGTGACCTACAACCCCTGCAAATTTCACAAGACTAACTAAAGGAGAGTGTGTGTTTTGCAGAACAGAATGGGCAGTTGTACTCATAACTCAAAATCGTCTTACTTAGGGCTAGTTAACAGAGCCAATTCTTAGCTTATAAAATCATAAAATACAGTTTATGCACATCACTATGACTGTTCTGTGTCTGGTAAATCCTATTAATGTCTGTGGGCCTGTACCATTTAAATTCATTATCTCCTTAAACTGGAATTTACACAAATTCCAAGGACCAGTGTTCATGCCTTCTGCCAGTGGATGTTTGGCATATATTTTACACTGTGTTGCTTTATGAAATTACATGCTGAGTTTCAAAACTTGTAAATATATTCCAGAATGAGCATCTGTGTCAGGAAAATATCTGTCAGAATTTGACTGTAGTTATGGGGAAAGCAAGTAACTGGCTAGCAGTACAAAGCAATGCCATAAATCAGTAGTAAATGATTATATCAGGGTCTCCATGTTGAATCTATATTTCATCTGAAATGTCTGCTTCCAAAACAGGAAGAAGCTTTCTTGGTGATGAACAGAAGGCATCTCCTGATGTGTAAGAACAGGGAAAAATGATGAGGCTATGTTTGTGTTCTCTTCCCCAGGAGGAAGTGAATGAAAGAGAAAATGACAAATTCACTCAACTCAGTGCATGTGAAGACATCTAAGAACAGAGATGAGGGATGCCTCAACAGGAAAATAATCTGTGGCTGCTGGTGTTGATCCCTGAGCAAAAGCAGTGCAGGAAGGCCTGTGTGAACATCTACAAGTATGGGTTAAATACAGCCACTTTGTACAGAAAAGTGAGGTGGAGATATCCTCAAGCACAGCTGCAACATAGTGTATCAGAGGAGAACAAAGATAGGGCTTGCTTTCAGTGATATGAAAAGTTTGACACTTCAGGTTCCATAAAAACACTCTTGGCATTGTCATGGAAAGTGATCTGGCACAGAGAACCTTTGGACTCAACACTCCTCTTCATCAGCAGTGTTTTAACAATGTTGTGCTCTTGGAGATGTTGTAAGAAAGGCCTTAGGGCTGCATCTGTGTCAGTAAAGGCCATAAACATAAATAAGCACTCTTAGCTGACAAAATATTGTATCCAGACAGAAACTGCTGGTTGAGAGTATGGTCTCTGGCCTGTGTAGCCCTGAAACCATTTTTAAAAATAGTTTAGGATTGTGCTTGTTGATCTATGCTGGAAAACAAGAGAGGTGTAATGAATGTCTGGGACTGGTGCTCTTTAACATCTTTATCAATGACATCAACGATGGAATCAAGTGCACTCTCATCAAGTTTGATGATGACACCAAGCTGAGTGGTGCGGTTGACACGGTTGAAGGAAGGGATGCCATTCAGAGGGACCTCAAGAGACTAGAAAGGTGGGCCCGGGTGAACCTGATGAGGTTCAACACGGCAAAGTGCAGAGTTTTGCACTTGGGCCAGAGGAATCCCAGGCATCCATACAGACTGGAAGGAGCGGTCCTTGAGAGCAGCCCTGTGGAGAAGGACCTGGGGGTCATGATAGATGAAAAACTTAACATGAGCCAGCAGTGTGCCCTTGTGGCTCGGAAGGCAAATGGTATCCTGGGCTCCATCAGGAGAGGGGTGGCCAGCAGAAAAAGGGAGGTGACTGACACCCTCCACTCTGCTCTTGTGAGGCTCCATCTGGAATACTGTGTCCAAGTGTGGAGCCCCCAGTACAAGAAAGACAGAGAGCTGTTGGAGAGGGCCCAGAGGAGGGCCACAAAAATGATCAGGGGACTGGAGCACCTCCCCTACAAAGACAGGCTGAGGGAGCTGGGCTTGTTCAGCTTGGAGAACAGAAGGCTGCGGGGTGACCTCATTGCAGTGTTTCAATACCTAAAGGGAGCCTACAGAGGGGAGGGGAATCAACTCTCTGAAAGGGTTGATAACAGCAGGACAAGGGGATTGGTTTTAAGTTGAGGGAGGGGAGATTTAGGTTGGACATCAGGCGGAAATTCTTTACAGAGAGAGTGGTGAGGTGCTGGAACAGGCTGCCCAGAGAGGCTGTGGATGCCCTGTCCCTGGAAGTGTTTGTGGCCAGACTGGATGGGGCCCTGGGCAGCCTGGTCTATCATTAAATGTGAAGGTTGGTGGCCCTGCATGTGGCAGGGGGGTTGGAGATTCATGATCCTTGAGGTTCCTTCAAACCCTGGCCATTCTATGATTCTGTGATTCTGTGATCTAATTTTGTAGGTCAGGCATGTCCAATCTGTGGCCTGCGAGCTGTATGTGTACTGGCCCAACCTGTCCTATGGCCACCCCTTGCTCAACACTGTCATGACAGTGACTTTGCCCTGCCATGCAGCCTGACCTGGCCCCGGGAGTGCACCCACTGCTCAGTAACAACTGCATTCTGGTGTACTATTAGCACTGTCGGGGCTGAAACCAGGGCATGGGCAGTGTGCAGTACAGTGCTGACTCAAGTTATGGCAAATAATTGTATGCATATTCATACACTGGCTAAGCACAGTGCTGTGAACAGTGAAAAAATATGAATTCATGCTTTCCTTTTCAATAAAAGGATTTGAGAACAGGTTTCAAGATTTTTTTTTATTTGCAACTCCATTTTAAATAAACATAAACACACTACGTGTGAATTTTCAAATGAAATGTATAGATTTGCACTCAGATATTCAACTCAAAAATTGGATCATTTCTCTTTACTAAACATTTATAAGATGTCTCTTACCAGAGAGGACTATCCCTCACTTCATAATCCTTACGATTATGATCATAATATCTTACCCATGCCATCACATTTGGTAGTATGTACACTGTGAAGTGTAACTGCTAATGTTGAAATGAGAATTCCATCAAAATTTTCTGACAAATGCTTTGAGTACTCACTAAGAATTGCAACCTCTTCCATCAAGCCAGATAGATGTGTTAGTTTCACATAGACAAGATTAAATATCCCACTAGCTTTATGTGTTTTTTGCACATTTTTATGACTTAATAAAAATAATCTTAAATATTTTAAAATAAAATGTTATACATTAACTTCATTGCATATTTTATATATTTTATTTATTTTATATGCAGCCCCAAACAATTCCTCTTCAATCAATATGGCTCAAGCAAGCCAAAATATCAGACACCCACTTTGTAGGTGGTCAAATAAATTTACTGGGGGTTTCAGGCCTGGTGGAGGTGCTGACACATTGATGCCCACATGGCTCTTAGAGCACTACCCAGTGTATATCGCCCATAAGTGCCACACCAGCATGGCTCAGTTCTCTCAAGGAACATGGTTTACCACAGCAGTCTGTCCCCTCTATTCCCAGCCTTGCTTTATTACTGCCACATCCTTCACACAGCTATTCCTTCTCAAGTTGCGCCAGGGGAGGTTTAGGTTGGATATCAGGAAAAACCTCTTTACAGAAAGGGTAGTTAAGCACTGGAACAGGCTTCCCAGGGAGGTGATTGAGTCACCATCCCTGGATGTATTTAAAACCCATTTGGATGTGGTGCTCAGGGACATGATTTAGCAGTGACTTATAGAGGCGGCTAGTCAGGGAGAACAACTGAGCCTCATAACCTTCTGTCACCTGCACTTCTGGGCCCTCTTCAGCATACATAGAGGTTATACTAAGGAAGTCAGAAGTTAGGGGTGTCACACTTGGCAGAGCAGCCCTGGTAGAGAAGGACATTTTCTCACTCACTGAAATTCAATCATTTTGCAAAAACCTGCGGAGTGCTTACCTTCAGGTCCTTTGTGTAAGAAGCAATTAGGAAGCTAAGGCTCAGACCGTTGCTATCCTGTGTTACAAACAGGCGGCATTCTGCTTTCCTGTTGGTTGCCAGACTGTAGGAATGACGGAACAGAGTATACAGTTATTCATTATCATTATTGCTGTTTCAGTTAGCATTAATTATAGACATATATTTGAACGGCCAGTTCTGAACATCTCTCAACTAGCAATCTAAACCACTCTTGGAGAAAAAGAGATTTCAACATTTAATGCAAAATGGGAGAAAAAAATTGGAAAAAACTGATTATGATCTATCTGACTGACGATTAATGAATGCTAAGATAAAGTTTTCCAAAAACATCGAAGGAGTGACAGATCTTCAGTTTTTGAAATAGTTAAAATTATTTATTATTTAAGGAACACTATAAAAAATCAAATATCATACAATTAAATACTAATTTCTATTCAGGAATTTGCTGTTTCTGTTTAAGTCTGGAATATTTCACCTTCAATAAATATTTTTATTCATATACAGTCTTCTGGAACAGTACCAGTTTAAATGAAAAGACCAACTTCTTCTAGAATGCCACTTCATTTATACAAGGCTGGCTGGAAAAAATAAACTGGACAGGTTTGGCCTCATTTTTTAATCCTTAATTATGCAGCAATACACATTTACATATTGGTTAAAGAGAGCTTTTATCAGGAGTAGCTTGTGAAGAAAGGAAGAACAACTCTGAACATTTTTGCTTTGCCAGATTTCTTTTTTTTAAAAAAAAAGAGTAGAAAATTCCTGCAGTTGGCTTCCAGGAGTCATGAACTTAGATAACCCTTTGGAAGATCCACTTTTAAAAATTAACTTCAAAAGAAAAATTAGTTCTTCTTTCTTTGCCTTTCCCTAGATGTTAGAGTGTGACAGCATAGTTGTTAACGTTTTCTGGATAGAGAAAATCTCGTCTGAGAAAACCGAGTGTGGGAAGTAAGGATTTTCAGATCTAATGCATGAATGGCATGTCTTTATTTCTTTATTTTCTTGTTTCTTGTTCTTTCCTCCATTTGTTTCTGTTTGTTTGTTTATTTTTTAAACACTAACAGATTGTAAGACTAGAATTATATTAATAACACTTAAGACAGAAAAAATGGGCCACTGAAAGGGTAGATGCAAGAAATACAAAGTCCAAGTCATAGCTGGGTACCTGGTGTTCTTCAAGGAATGAACTGGAGCCCGTAAATATTTAAGTGCAGTCTCAGAAAGTTAATTCAAAACATAATCCAGATGGATGGAACTGTCAACAAACTGGATGGCAGGACTGCAACTCAGAGGAATCTCATCAAGCTGGAGAAATGGTCTGACTGGAACAAAGTGAAACACAAAATTCTGTCCCTGGGGGGGAATAACCACAAGCACCAGTAAAGACTGGAAGACAGCCAGCTGGAAGGCTTGGCAGAAAGGGATCTGAGAGTTCTGGTGGATAAACAGTTGACCATGAGCCAGCAATGTTCCTTACAGTGTTGAAAGCCAACTGTATATTGAGCTGCAAGAAGGAGATTGTTGCCTGCTGGTCAAGGAAGGCAGTCTTTCCCCTCTGCTCAGCACTCCTGAAATACATCTGAAGTGCTGGGCCCAGGTATGAGGCAAGAGACATATGGACATACCAGAGGTAGTTCAGTGGAGCATTCTGCAGTGGACCATGAGTTGCATAAGGAGCATGGAGAAAAGTTGGTTTGTTCAACTTGAAAAATTGTATTCAGAGGAGATTTCATTGCAGTGTTCTACAGTCTGAAGGGGAGATATCCTATCAGATAAAGGCTTTTTTTAAGCACATGCGGCAAAAGAAGAAGGGGTAACAGACCCAAGTAAAAGCAGGGAAAAATCTGATTCAATGTAAAGAAAAAATTGTTCACTGCGAGGATGGTGAAGATGGGGCATCACTGTCCATGCAGTCATTCAGAACTTGACTGAACAAACCTCTGAGCAACATATCATTTTTGTCTCTGCTTTGACTAGTAGGACCAGTTAATCTACACAGATCCTTTTAAACCTACATAATATGATTGTTTATCACCCTGTGTATCACCATGAAAAATTGGATTACAGTATATTTTATTTTATGTTATGATTTTACTAACTGGTGATGCTTGCAGAACAGGAAAGGAAGATAGGATTAAGAAGAACAATGTGAATTATTCCGTATGCCCCTAATAAACCCAGATTGTTTTGTACCAACTTCGTGCGTGAGAGAGAAAGAAGATTTAACAGGTCTCAACGAAACAACAGCAAAGATCAGATTTGTGCAAATGTAAAGAAGCTCTGGCAAAAAGGTATCTGGAGTGGCATAAAGGAGTGGTTGTTTCTATGGGCTGAATTCAGTCTGTAGTTGAATGCATGTTATCTAGGTTGTTTGCAGATAATTTGCTACCATAATAGAAAAATACAATTCCGGTTTGTATTTAATCTAGATGTAATCACAGAATGTGCTACAAACATTGAAAATCTAATTTTTTATTTGAAACCTTTGTGGCTTTTGTCATGCTTGTGGTTATACTTCGTGTGCTTTACTGTTACCCTTTACATAATTGCTGGAAGGAGAGAAAGAATCTTGATCAAATGCTGATGTAATTACCATTAGGAGCATAAACAATTTCCGAATCAAAGTGAAAGGTCTCATTTCCCTAAGCAGTTGCCAGGGGGAGAGATTATTTTAAGCTTTGAAACATATTTTCCAATTTCCTGGGTCTGTAGTGTTCACAAAGTATGTAAATGTTAAACAAGTACAAATTAGCTCCCTGATGGCTTGTCTTAGGAGAAAGTAAATAAGTTGCAGCTTATCTAAAAAGAAAGACCAGTGGTCTTTATGCAAACAGTCAACATTCATTAAAGGTCTCTCCTCATATTATATGATATTTATCTCCAGTTGTTTGAATGATACAAGCAAAGTAGATCCCCTTCCTCTTTCTTCTTTTTCTCCCATGGGAACACTCAAAAAAATCCTCCAAAAAAAAAAAAAGAAAAAAGAATCTGAAGGGTCTAGATAGGCTTATGTGCTATTTTAGACAGGAAGAAAGTTCTATTATTTTAGAAAGGAAGAGATTTAAAAAATTTAAAGCTCCTATATTTGAAAATCTTTTTGAATATAACGTATATAATAATAAACAATTTGCAGTCCGCTAAACTGACCTGTTTTGGTTAAAGTCTTATTAAATAAATAAATAAATAAATAAATAAATATACACATTGAATGTAGCTATCTGAACTACAGGTAACTTTATAAAACAGGAATCAGCAGGAATCAGAAATCTAATATTTCATTCTATTTGTGAGGAGCATGAACACAATGTGAAAATACACTTTGAAAAATACTTTACATCTACTTACATTCATGCTTACTTTCCTAGTTTTTCTGGTTTACTGCCAAGCTTTCTTTTAATAATTGTAAAGTCCTATTCTTCTCTGTTTATTGGCAAAGAGATCTATTTGACTCCACAGCAGTGTGTTAAAATAATCCTCTGAGCTGATAGATACGGCTTTATAATTTGGAATGAGAGACTGAGCTAAAAAAAATGAGCTATCCTGAAAGCCTTGCTTCTTTTCTTTCCTTTTCTTTCCCTCTCCACTAAAAGAAAGAGTGAATACATAAAAAAATAACAATAAAAAGCGAAAGCGAGCATGTTTCTGACTGTTCTCACAATTGTTAATTTCTTTCTATTCTAATCAGATATGCTGAAGTAACATACTGAAGAGATAGTACTGATATAGCCAGTGCATTGTGATTCCATATCAATAGTGCACTCTGGAGAGATTTTTCTGAGGATATTTCTGAACATGTGATTCTTTACAGCGAGCAGACACAGGGCAGGGACACGGAGTTCAGATCCAGGCATGCATCGTAATGCCATTGGCCGACCTAGTTAAGACGCAGGAAAGAAGTCTGTCAGCTGGAAAAACTGTCTGATAAAATGCTCATGAACAACTGAGGGTGCTTTGAATTGCTGTCACCAGGTTTTGAGACTGAGGATGATAGAGGGAAATTCTGAATCAGGGTCACTGCTAAGCTTTGCAAGCACCATGTGAGCCCTGGAAGGAATTAGTGATGAAGCAGAAAAGAGCTTCCTGCTTCTTGGGAAGCATTGCTGCTATCCAAGATTAAGTGTCTGGAGTGTTTTACTAGTAATGCGTTTGCTACTGTAGATCATGATCACAGGATTGCATGTTACTAGAACAGTGGAACTATTCAAAAGATAATTTCTTAATGGGTTTAAAAAGGAAAAAAAAAGACTAATTTTTTTGTTTGCATGCGCGTTTAGATTTTTTATTTGTTATTTTTTTTTAAAGCCTCATTTTAATTATTAATGGAGCAAACAACTTTCTTCTTACTTTTTAAAAACTATTTTCCCTCTCTTATAGAGAGAAACCAAATTTAAGAATGTAAGAACTTGTAATGTAAGAGAATTCTCTCTTTTTCCCAATTAAAAAAAAAAAAAGAAAAAAGGAATTAAAAATTAAAAAACTTGCTTTAAATATCATCTATATCATCTATTATTTTAGTTTTAGTTTTGGCCTTATGTTTCCTTATACATGTTTCTTGCCTGGGGCTGCCTGATTTATCAGTTGGAAACCCTGCCCACAGCAGATGGTAGGAACTAGATGATCTTTAAGGTCCCTTCCAACCTAAGACATTTCATGTTTCTATGATACATACTGAGCTTTCTGAGATCAAGGGAGTGAAGGAAAACAAACCTTTAAGGTAAACAATAAAACTACATTTTAAAGAAAAAATATGTCGATAATTGTGATTTTAAAATCCAAATTTTAGAAAATGTAGATTGTTACTTCAAAATGAAATGCAATCTTTTAAGAAATTCTCATTCTTTGTGATAGAAAAGTATAAATAATATTTAATTATTGTTACTTTCTTGATAAATAGATGTCTATATATGTATTTATGTGTACATGTACATGTGTATATACATGTACATAGTGATACATACACGTAACTAAAATTTTTATGATATGTTTCCTTTTCTGTTTTCAGATAGAGTTAGAATCAGGATAATGAAAATCAATACAGCTGAAATATGTAATATTTCCAGTTGTAGCTCAATTTGGGAGTAAGATTAAGTAGCAGTGATTCATGCTAAAGACCACAGGATCTCATCTCACTGGTTACTGGTTCCTCTGTGATCTACAAGCTGCTCCCTCCCTATTTTTGATCCATTCCTTTCACACTTTTAAAATACTGAGATTACATTAGCATCTCTTTACTTCTTTATAACGTCCTTGGTTTTGTGTAGTGTAAAACTGGGAGTCACACCAGATAGCTCATTTTCCCTTAATCATGACAACAAAAATAGCATCATGACTACTAATGTGAATACAAATTCTGAAGAATATTTCATAGTATAAACCTTTTTACATTTGTAAGATAATGATAGAGAAAACAAGGCCCTACCTATAAAGCTTAGGCTAGACATTATTTACTCCTTATCTTAGAATATGGTAAGAGACATTCCTGTTTGTAACTCAGATTAACCTTTAGAGAATATCAATTAAGGAGGTTTGGATTAGACTATGATTATTTTTCTTTCCATTTCTGGTTTCAAAGTCTATATAAATGTTAAAACTTTCTGTGCCTTAATTGTTTAAGGCAATGAAAGTGTTGTAGAAGGGATAGGAAACAAACCAAATTTCTTGCCTGGGAAATATCTTTGAGAATAACAGAAACTATTTATGAAAAATTATATCCATTTCTCATTTAGAGGAGAACACTTTACAGTATTTTCAAATTTAATTGGACAAGACCCACAGAATGATGCTTTCCCCTCTGCCCTTACAAATCTCTTCTACTATTGAAAAATTCTTATTGTTGGGATGCTTTATTAGTATAAACTCCTTGCCTTCATTTCATCTCTTTTTTTTTTTTCTTTCTTTCTTTTATTTTTTTTCTATTAAACACTCTTGCATTTGCAAAAAAGTGTTCAGTGCGCAGTGGCTACAAGTGATTAGGTGTGAAAAGAGCATAAATACAAATAATAGATAGTAAAATCTATCCTATTACTTTCCCACTTTCTGAAATGCACTTTATCCTAACATGTAATTTCAGCTGACATTTTAAACCTTGGGCTGATAGCTAGCTGAGTTGGATTAGCAGTTCATTAACAAATCCTTCATGCTGGCATAAATCCAGTAAAACATGCTAAGGAGTTGCTATGAATTCCTAAAAGCCTTTCCCCCTAGATAATTACATACCAATCAATGGAACATCATTGCTGGCATACTCAATAGCTTACAATTTACATCAAAGTAAAACTGTTTAAAAGCAATATTTGCCAACATTTTCCTCATTCATCCTTTACATTTCCTTCCATTTCTTCTGTCATAAATATATGCTATAACAGAAGCCATATAACTAATGCTGAAAGTATCAGTTTTTAAGAAATTTCTGTTCTATTATTAACATATACATGTACTTCAACTGACTAATATTTTTTTCATTGAATACAAAATTAACATATAATTTAATTATAATTAATAGAATTAATAAATATATTTTTCTTCATATTCCGGTTTCCAAATATTTCATCTATTATGCTTATAGGAATTTTAAAAAGTACTTTATAGCACTTTACTCTTAGCGAAGTGAGCAGAACTAACTGCTGAAAAATGCTTCAAAGGCCATCCCAGAATGCCACGTTATGTGAAATTAGCTGTAAGTGATGTGATGTGAAACTGGGCTCAGACCTTCAGGATTTTTATTCCTTAAGTAGTTGAAACAGAGACATAACCTAAATAGTAATAGTAATTATAAAATAATACATTTCATTCAAATCTACATTATGAAACCATATTTTTCAGATGTCATTGAAAATTCTCATCATGCTTTCCTTCTTAAATCCTACAACCTCTTTCTCATGCCATCCATACCAATCATTCACATAGATTTATTTTATCATTGCTGTGAAATAATCATCTAGAAAGACAAAACTGAGAATGAAAAAATCAGAAGCTGTGATAAAGAAATTTGACGTTTATTTTCCTGAGGAATTCGGTGGTAGAAGCATAAGAGAAGATGATAGGAAATCAGCAATTCAAAGGAATTTTTATCCTTTTTCATTTCTAAGCCAGGGGCCTTGCTTTAGGCATAATTCCTAGGAAAATTAGATTATTGTAATATTTATAACTGCTTGCAACAGATGTTGGTGTGCATGTTTCTCCTCTTCCATTTGCACAAACAGAATGTATGTGTACTTCCACAGAAACATACTTCTAAGGGGAACAGTCAGATCCTAAGACAGACCTTTTGTCAAGAGCATTAAGGAGCATCACAAAAGACATCTTTTTCCTCGGTAAACAAACATTTGAAAAGTGGAAGGACTTAATCTTGTATGTGTAAAGCACGAGCCCTTCTGAAATATAGACACACTCTTGAATGGGGAGCAAAATATCTAAAGTGATAACATTAAAAAAAAGTCTGCTGGTAAAAGACTGTCAGTTTTAAATAACATCTTTTTCTTCAATTTTAAAGGCCTTTTACTGCAAAACAGCAACATAAATAAGACTGTGGATGTAATTAACCTCAACATCTTTAGTTCTCTAAGTCCTCTAAGCTAAATTTATTCAAGAATCTTGAGGACTCATGCAGAGTGTTTCCTGTCCTATATCTCAGTAGGTATAAGATAAACCAGGATAAAATAAAATAGGAGGTACCTATTTCTTCCCATTGACTAGAAAAGAGACTGTACTGACCACCCAACATTTGAATAGTTACATCTTACGCACCTATTTCATCCCAGATGTTAGCATTCCTGAGAAGCTGGCATGTGTTTCACTATATTGCAAAGAACTGGATCACATGTCTCCACATTAATTAATCAAGCTGCAAAAAAGCTGATATCCTCTTTTCTGTCCTCTTCAATACAGATTGCCTTGAGCATATCAGTATTACCCATTAATTTTTTTCAAAAATTAGAAACACATTCCACATCATGCTGCCAGCTGTATCACACAGCAGCAGACACTAAGACATCTCCTTTCTCAGATATCAGCATCAGGTGAAGAACAGAATGATAACTTAAAGAAGATGGAACTTCACTGCAAAATAAATAAAAAAGCTGCCTGTGAAAGGCAGGATAATTTATTTGTCTAAGATAATCTAAGATCAAGAAGGAAGTTCCACAGAAGTCATATACCATCACAAACCTCTCTATCTTCTGCTTCTGTTGCAAAATGAAGGCCTGCAATTGACCTAAACACATGATAATACATGTATGGTAATATCATAATCCCTCAAACCGAAGAGCAAAAAGAGTTTTCCAAAACAGAACAGCAGCACAGCAGGTGTGAGAGTGAATCATGCAAATACTTCTTACTTATCTCATTTCATGAACCATAGGGAAGCACACAAACAAAACAGATATAAGAGCAGGTTAATGGCTTTTCAGAACTTTGCACAGGACTCTAATCCTTTGCCATTTTATTCTGAATCCATTTCCATGTACTGGGGTAAATACTGCATAAGGATACTGGCATAAATATTATGTTGTCTTTCATGTTTGCCATTTATCACAACATTTCGGATTTCTGTAGCCCCAGATTCAATGCTAACTCCTCATACACGGTGGTCACTGAATACCTGCCAACGAGCGATCATGGTAGCAAACAGACTTTCTGGAAGATGAAGGTCCTGTGGTCACACTGGAAGGTGTGTAAACTTGGCACCTTCTGCAGCATTTCTTGACTCTGTGGGTGTGACTTAATTACCAAAGGAAAAAAAGAGAGTCTTAATAGTAGTTAAAAGTATTTCTTTGATTTTTAAACACAATACCAAACATTGAAAAGTAAGTTATGAAGATCATAATAGAAAAGCAGTATGCACACAGTACCACCTATTAGTAAATTCAAAATTGAGTTAAAGTAACAAGGAAGAGGAAATTTTCTCCTTCTTTGTAGGTAGAAACATAAAGTGGTAAAGGCAAGTAATCTGCCTCTTGGAAAGCTGCGCCATTAGCATTGTTATCCTTAAGTACAAAAATCCAGGGAGTACCGATTTCCTAGGCATAGTACTGATATTGTGCTTTGACAAGCCCATATCTAAAATCATAGAATCATGGAATGGCCTGGGTTAAAAAGGTCCACAATGATCATCTAGTTTCATACTCCCTGCTATGTGCAGGGTTGCCAACCACTAGACCAGGCTGCTCAGAGCCACATCCAACCTCCGTCCATGCCTCCAGGGATGGGGCATCCACAACATCCTTAGGCAACCTGTTCCAGTGCATCAGCACTCTTTGCGTGAAAAAATTCCTTCTAATACCTATCCTAAACCTCCCCTGTCTCAGTTTAAAAACATTCTCCCTTGTCCTATCACTATCCACCCTTGAAAACAGCTGTTCCCTCTACTGCTTATATGCTCTCTTCAAGTATTAAAAGGCCACAATGAGGTTTCCCCAGAGACTTCTATTCTGCAAGCTTAACAAGCCCAGTTTCCTCAAGCTTTCCTCACAGGAGAGATACTCCAGCCCTCTGATCATCTTAATGGCCCTCCTCTGGACCCGCTCCAAGAGCTCCACATCCTTGTACTGGGGGTCCTGGCCTGGACACAGTACTGCAGATGGGGCCTCACAGGAACTGAGTAGAGGGGGACAATCACCTCCCTGTCCCTGCTGGCCACCTCTGTTTTAGTGCAGCCCAGAACACAGTTGGCCTTCTGGGCTGCAACTGCACACTGTTGGCTCGTGTCCAGCTTCTCGTCCACCAGGACCCCCCAATTCCTTCTCCGCAGGGCTGCTCTCTGGGAGATCTTCCCTCAGTTTGTATAAATACCTGGAATTGTCCTGACCCTTCGCCTTACTGAACCTCATTATGTTTTCATGGGCCCACTTCTCTAGCCTGCCCAGGTCCTTCCGATGTATTGACTGCACTGCTTAGCTTGATGTCATCTTCAAACTTGCTGAGGGTGCACTCAATGCCATCATCGATGTCACTGATGAAGATGTTGAAGAGCTTCGGTCCCAAGACTGACTCCTGAGGGACACCGCTTGTAACTGGCCTCCACCCTGACACAGAACCTTTAATCACAACACTTTGGCTGCATCAAGCCAATCATTCCTAATCTGTCGAAGAGTCCATCCTTCAAATCCATACCTCTCCAATTTAGAGATTTAGAACATTATGTGACAGTCTACAAGAAACTCAAACTGTGAGCTATTTGCAGAGTACTTTCAGATTACTCATCTCATTAGTTGCAAGTAAAGAATAGAAAACTAATATCCAAAGAAAAGTATCCCAAACTCAGGATACTATTCTGTGATAAAACACATGGTAGAATCAATGCAGAGATAATCTGCTGTGCATAGTTGCCTAGACAGCATATTTCTCGTACACAATAATGCTTGGTGACACTAAGGATATCAGTACAATCATCAATGCATTTCTGATCATTCACAAGTTGCTTAATTTTAAAACATCACCAGGAACTGAGAAAACTTTGTACAGCAGTGTACAAATTCGAGCACAGAAAGAGCTACAAATGATTGTAAAATGACTAAGTTGCAGTAATAAGGAAAAAAAAGTAGAAATTTAGATATATCTTGCAGCAGGTAATGTAAATACAGGTCTAACAGTTACAATGAACTCTATATGACTACTGACTTAAAAATGAATTCACACATTCATTTCTCTATCAGGAATGTTAGTCTGGCATTAACAATACCAGATCATCTTTTGATCATTTATCAGAGAGAACAGGAAGGAAAAGAGGCTTCAAATTCCAACCAGGCAATTTTTTTTCCAAATAGTGGTGGTATGCAAATTTTCCTGTGAGCCACAGACTAACGTGGCGATTCCAGGCAAAAGCTATCTGTAATGTCCACATGCCAGAGTACACATCAAATGGCAAGATAAAAATCTGCAATGATAAGATACTGAGTTGGGACTGTCATCCAGGAGCTGATGCCAGGATAATAGCACAAAAGCTGTGTTGAGCTGGTTATGTATCTGGAATAGAAGACATAGACTGAAGTTGTACAGTTACATAGTAAATTGAAGATGGGAATGAGGTATGGGATAAAGGCAGAGAAGAATGCCTGAAAGACAAGCATAAGTATAATTTCTAGTTGCAAAGCTGATGGCAGAAGCTGTGAATTATTGTCAGAAAACAGTTTTTGCAATTCAGTATCAGGTTTGGGCTGAGCAACAATGTAGAGCATTAAGCCAGAAACAGAAATGAGAGCCAGAAGAGTTTCAGCACAGAGAAATACCAAATTTCTGCAACACATTTAATCAACATGAAAAGGATGATTGCGCAGGATACCATGAAGGTCGATATCCTCAGATGGGTATGTCCTATGTTTTCTTAAGGAATAGATCAAAAGGCTCTTAATCTCAAAAGCCAGGTTTTATTGAAATGTAAAATACTAAACTAGAAACACACACACAAGTAGGCTTTCCAGTACCTGAAGGGGGACTACTGGAAAGCTGGGGAGGGAATTTTTATAAGGGAATACAGCAAAAGGACAAAGGGAAATGGTTTTAAACTGGAAGGGGGTAGATTTAGACTAGGTATCAGGAAGAAATTCTTTACTGAGAGGATGGTGAGACACTGGAACAGGTTGCCCAGTGAAGCTGTGGGTGCCCCCTCCCTCAAGGCCAAGTTGGATGGGCTTTGAGCAACCAGGCCTAGAGGCAGGTATCCCTGCCTATAGCAGGGGGATGGAACTAGATATCTTAAAGATCCCTTTCAATCCAAACCATTCTATGATTCTATGATTCTGTGAAAATAGAAAATAACTCTATTAGCTAAACAGACTGAAATACAAGGTTTAAAACCAATCATCAAATTTCTGCCATCTCCTCGCAGTGAAGACCTTTCCTTCCACACTTTCTTCCAGCTCAGCACATTCAGTAGTTTCGCAGACCATACACATGCTTGTTTCTGAAGAAGGGTCTTTGCTTTTTTCTGAATTCCTCCTCCAGTTTTCCCTCACAATTGGTTCCATTCCCTGCTCTGCACCATTCTAGAGATCATCCAAAGCGTTGGTGCAGTCACAATCTCCCTCCAAATTGTTCTGGCCAAAAAAACTGTTCATCTCTGCAAGTTAGTCAAACCCATGGCTAAAACAGTGAAATAGTACCCTATAAAGCAGAAAAAAAAACAATTTGATCAGAAAAAAAATTCCATCTTAATACCAGTCATATGCTAGTCTCTAGATCTAAATATGCAGACGAGGCTTAATGCCACTATCATCGGTATCTTCAATTCCTAAGTTCAAAGCTATTAATAGCCAGATGGCGTATGTGAATCCTGTGCTGAATCCTTAAGTAATTTGAAGGGTCCAGCCACTTCCATTTGGCATTATCACATAACTGATTGCATAGGTGTCATCAGCCAAAACATTTTAGAAAATCTTCCAGCTATGACACAACACTATTAAATGCTACGCGTTGCTGTCCATCCCACTCAACCTTATGCTTTGTTGAATAAATTTGTATTCCTTAACCTAACATTTATCTTCATTCACTGCAGCCACTGTCAAAAATGATTTCCTCCTGCATGGATGTGGGTGTAGGTGTGAGTGAGTGAGTGTACCTCTTTCATATATCAGTTTCCAAAAAGCTCTGCACATTGTTTTTTTTAAATTGGAATCACTGTGAATAAAATGTCTTTTAATATCAGGAGAACAGCAATATTCCTTTTTTGTTCCCTTCTGTCTTTCACTGGAAAATTTATTTTCAGGCTTCTCTGTCTCTTGTTCCAGCTACATCTGGCTTTTGAAAATAGAAAATGACAGATCAGCTGACAGGCTGGAGTCACTAGATTGTCAGCTGTAACATTAGTGGAGCAACAAAATTAATCTTAAAGTTAGCATCCATGGATGAGATTCAGCTGCCTATATTTTACATCAAAGATGTAAAATAACTTGTCTCATTTTGCAGAAATCTATGATGTTCTGATGCCAGCATCCTTTTTAGTAAAAACAATTTCTAGCATGCAGCTTTCTTCCACTTCTCCCATTGTTATTCTTAGAGTTTACTGCTTTGTCATCTTCTTGTTAGAGTGTACTGCTATAGGAAATTGTCACTTTAGCTTGAAATATCATCTTATATAGCTTCCCCCCCCTCCCCCCCCCACCCCATTTGGGAAGACTGAGTGCCTTTTAGTAGCCTGTAGAGTGAGAGAAGTCCTTAAATCCTTCTGAATGGAAGCTAACGTATTGTCAACATACAGAGACAAAAGCCTTTTTCCCCTTCAAAAACAAATTCAAATTCTTAGATTACTGTCCTTTTCCAATACTGCAATTTGTATTATTTGTATTTGTTTTCCACTCGCTAATATAAGAATATTACATTCTTTCTACTGTGCCCCTTTTTCGTAAAGTTGTACAGTGAACAACTCTCTCACCCTGTGCTGTTTTGCCATTCTTATCCTCATCACACATTTGCTTTGTGGACAACATCTCCATATGTGTTGCAGAACTTATGCCACTGAAAAGTGGCCCAGCTTAGTGACTGGATGTCTTAGAGAGTTAACAGCACTCACAGTTTTAGCACAGATATATGGGTAAATTTAGCAGTCATTAGAGAGAAACACAATATGGATGTCATGGTAGAAGAGATATCTATTTAAAGCTTTTGGTAATATTTTCTTTTGACTTTTTCAAACTTTACCTTCAAGTATACAGAATCTGAATGAAAATATTGGAACAAGATAACTGGAAAAAATATATATATATAAAATTGACCTGTCGTAAGTTCTTGAATCCTTTTGAAATGAAGTATTTTTGAGTTCTGAAAAACATAAATTGTTCATAGAATAAGGTAATCTAAAAACAATCAAATAAGCAAACAAAAAATCAAACTATAACAACAAAAACATTAAGAAAAACTAAAGGGAGTGGAAAGAGAAAGGTTTGAAAAAGATAGAAAATGAAAGTTGATTGCCCATCAATATTGTCTACATCCCTATGTCTATCTCGACTCACATGTTATACATTGACTTAATATAATTCATTATAAATCAAGGTATTACTGAATTTTATATCAGGTAAAGATCTGGCATATGGTGCATCTGTTTTGAATAGCATACGGAACAGTTCCTTTTATCTTTTTCTTTTCATCTTAATACAAAATACCTTATGCTTCGTATAAAGTACTTTTTATAAGAACTAGTTTCATAGGGAAAGATGACATTCCTATTCTTCTTTTTTTCCCCGAGATTCAATGTATTCTTTGTCTTCTGAAAGAGATCCTACTTTTTTTTTTTTTTTTTGCTTTCTCCGTATGACTTCATGCTTTTCAACCTTTCAACTAACATTTACATAAATATATAAAATTAGAACATAGTGCAATAGATTATCAGTGCAATACAATATAAGAACAAAAGGCTACAAAACAATTTCAGTGCTCATACTAAGAGATATTTGTAAGATGCCATGCAACATAAGCCATCTGCATGGTAAAGTACCTTTGCAAATCTCAGGAAAGTTACTGTATAAAAATGAATGTACTAAACTGGTGTTAACTGATGTGAAGCCATCTATTTTGTAGATCACTTCTGTGGGGAATTTTTAGTGAATAATTCTGTTCTTAATTACAATTCTATAGCTTGTTATAACTGTAAGAGTATATTGTTATCCCTAAAATACTATAACCATAGTATTGTCCTAGAGCAGAAATAACAATATAAATATCCATTGCTTTTTTTTTCTTGCTGTGGAAACATTGCTTCCCTTCTCCTGGTTTTCTTCCTTTTTTCTCTAATCCAGACAGAAAATAAAATGACAATACCTATTTCTCAGTGTTTTCTAGTAAGGAAAATGACAATACCTATTTCCCCATATTTTCTAGCTTCCACTCCATACCCACTGGAAAAAACATGATATAACAAATACCCCTGTAATGATTAGAGTGTTTTTGTCAGAATTTTCAAGCTTTCTGGTATTTGACATGCTCCAATGAAAAAGTTCTGGTAACCAGATGTCCTGAATTAAAACTCACTTTCATCTGGAAAGGACAATAATAACATTTTTTAACTTTTTGTTCAAACTGGTTTGATATCATCATCTTTTTTTGGGCCTCATGCTGAGGATTTGGTGTGAATGTTCTAAACCTGTTTTGATGGTCAAGGTGAGTGGTGAGGCTCACCAGTTCCTGAATATTTTTCACTAATAAGTTGAAGGCATCCTACAGAGAAAACTGATCCCAGTAGATATCTTCTCTGTTGAAGACCTTTGATATTTCAAGTCTATTCGAAAGGTCAGTAGAAAAATTAGTTGAACATTTGAAATTCTTTCAAAGCTAAGAAGATAACTTTTACTAATATAAATTCTGTTATCCCCACATAATTTCTCACAAGTTTTTATCCATTCTGCAGCCAACATCTTCAATAATAGCCTGTGCAGATGAGAGTTAAGAGGCCCTGAATTTGAAGTAATAAGTTAATACTTTTCATTCAAACAAAGAAACAGTTTATCTCTTACAATTCGTGTAGCACACAGCTTACTGTGAGTTTCAGTTGCTGACAGCATTTTGTGACAAAAAGTTTTTTTCCAGTTTGATGCCAAGAAAGCTATCATTAACAGCTTATTGGCCAGAAAACTATCCTTGCTGAACTACGCTATGCTAGCAGGTGAAAATTTCATGGTGAAACCACAGTGTTTTTCATCATACATTAATTCTGACTTTGGTATTTATCTGCATAGCCAATAATTGCATAGAAATAAAGGCTCCCTTTTCTCTAGAGCTCTTGTCTGCGTTATCATCAGGCTGAAGAAACAGACACAGAATGTATAATGGTAGGATTATATGCAGTATTCAACTTTATTATTACACATTGATCATAGAGGGACAATAGCTCCATGAGCCTATAACCATAGAGTAATATTGCACTAAATATTATATTCCTTTAGCTTTTGAGGATATCCAAGCTCCCTTAAGTTTTCTCTTATATTACAGCTACTGAAGTCCTGATCCAAGAACGCACTTCAACTAATGCTAAGCATTGAAGAGAGATCATGAAAATTGTATATAAACATTTGGAACAAATAGAAAAATTGAATTGTTTTAGATGGAGAAACCAGATAACTACTGAAATATAAAAGCATTTTTAAATCATTCTGATTATGTAATACTCAGTAATACATAGTACTGTATACATGTAATGCATAGTATTACATAATACTCAATATATTTAAATAAGTTATATTTTGAAATTATTGGCTTATATATTGCCATATAAATCATATATGAATAACCCAGCACCCAGGGACCGCTTTTCAGTAATAGTGCATGTTATTAAAACAATGCCTAAAAATGAGTAGAAATCAGTTCTATAAAAGGCATATCTCTTTGAAATAACTTGAAATTGTATGAAATAAATGTAGAATCTAAATATGTTTTAGACCCAAAAGGTTGCTTCTACCTATTCATAGTGACTGAAAATTCAGACTGGTGTCAGAATAGAAATTGAACTGACTTTTCTTTCAATGCTTTCAGTTATTCTGTAGTATTTCCTTTGGCACCATGTAGGAAAGTGTGGGTGAGCTTCATGAATGAAATACAGAATGTGGAGGAGGTTAGGATGAGGGGTGACTGAACAGAATGCCAGAGGTGAAGATCTGAAGGAGGTACAGAAAGTGAGGTGCTAATGGGATTGTACAAAACAATGGAGATGAAAGTATCATCTTTGAAAGGAGAAATGAAGAACAACTTTTTAGCATATATAGTCAACCACTTATATTTTTTTTGTAAGGGATTCTTTACACTCTGAATCACACCTGTGGCCTTCAGGTGAGGCCATGGTCCACTTGCACTCTTGTTACACAAGATTTTACTTTCACCACAGTCTCAAAAGTTTTCCTTATGATTTTATTGCCAAAGTTTTTCTTCATTTTCCCTTCAATTTCCTCCTTGTTGCCAGGGCATAAAGTCTGGAACAAATCTGTTGGAAGTCTGGAATTAATGATAATCTTCTACAATGAAATAGTTTGCTGGATTCTTAGAACAAGGAAGAAAGTACAAAAATGTGATAAAACTGCATGTGATGAGAAATAGTTGCAAGACACATATTTTAGTTAAAGATAACACTGATAGCATTTCTTAAGGTAGCTGATCATCTATGCTCACGCTGTGTCTTTCAAGTTCATGTGTCCAGCACTATCTCGTGGGTTCTACATACTTTCTCAACTGCTAAACTACAATCAATAGAAATCCTTAAGGAGGAACAAGCAGTTTCATTGGATGGCTTGAAGATTCTGAAGAACCATACATTCCTTTTTTCCTCTTTGAACCCCTGAGAGATTCAGGCATCTTAATAGTTCTAATGAAATAAGTGTAATCTGGTACTTTGACAGGAATAAAGAATTTCTTCCTTTTACTACCACGTTCCAAGTTCTCTCTTTAGAATGAGGATCTTTTTTCACCATGGAACTCATAGAAAAGAGTTTCTTTTCATGACAAAGTTAAAAAATCAGTCTTTCCCTACTGAAAAACAGTGAATTCTGCATTTTTATCAGACATTTCTGAGTATATGTTTTAAAATCTGTGCACATAAGTACTCAGAAACTATAGATAAACATTTATTATTACTCTTTATTTTTAGTAGAAATTGTCATACTCTTACTTAATCTTACAAATACACTTTGTATTCTGAGACATTTGGTTCCAACAAGTAAAGAAAAAAATGTTTGAAAAATAACTTACTAGACAACTCTGCATAAGTTTTATGACAATTACAGGAAATACAGGAAGCTTCAAAAAATAATGCTTTATCATATGGCAGAGAAGAATATAAATCAAACACACTCAGTTTATGGAAAAAAACAGTAAGCTTCAGAAAAAAGAATAGAATTCTTTCTCTTTCTCTCTTTTATTATCTTTTCTTGCGTAACCGAGACTTTTCTCTTTAATCCATGTCTGAAGCATGAGAAGTAGAAAATGATGAAAGTAAATATCAAGTTAATTATATCTACAGGAATATACAATGTGTTGAATAATGTTGTTGTTACCCTTTTTTCAAAGTAAATAAAGATGACTGAAGGATACTTAGCAATGCCTAGTCTATTTTGTAGAAATCATTGCTATCATATATTAATTTCAATTTTACAGGAAACTGTCTTGTTGAGAAATGAAAGCGCAGATCAAACTACTTTCTAGATTCTGAAGATAGGTCTCTTTGAATTAGTTTTCTTAAAAGGGCTAGAATTTCAGCAGGATATATTTTGCAAAATTACTATGGTTCTTTTTTAATTTTATAAATTAAATTTGTTCTGCATTTTATCAACCACATAATCCTATCTATACTGATTTGGAACTTGGTTCATTCTTTCTCTTTACACAGGCAGATTTATTAGTTTTAAAATGATTTATTCTTCTTGAAAACCAAACATTGCTCTCAAATTTTGGAAGTTTTCTTAGCTTTTTGTCTAATGAGTGATGATATATGGAAACAATACACGGCTTGGTAAACTCATATCAGTCAGAGTTTAGACTGCAGTCCAAATTCTCTGAAATATATCCACTGGTTTGAGTGCATGCCACATGAGACTCTAAAGATCACACTTGTGCCCAGAATAGATCCAAGGAGTCCCAGATGTAACACGCATTTTAACAAGCTACTTCAAACTACCGTTTTGCAGCTCTAATCACTAGAACACAGATGTGGAGAAGAAATAGCTGTAACACACAAATATTACTCCAGAAAGGGAGAGAGAGTTGAGAGAACTCCTTACTTCAGAATACATTACAGAATGGGAGAAATGAGTCACTAACAGAAGACAGAAGGTCCATATTCCACTGATTATGATAGAGAAGTACGGACTCAGGCAAGTGCTTCTGTACTTGGGTAAAAAGAAATATTACATTATGAATAGGGTGGTAGTAAAGTAAGCCCTGGACATAGATTAGCCCTGAATAAAAGTTAAGGTTTCAGAAACAGATAGAGTGAAAAAAAATGTGTTTTCTTTTTAATGGTAGTCCTAATTAGACTGGCTATTCAAATATTCAGTGAAGAATATTGTGAAGATTTTTATGTCCTGAATTATTCATACCTGTTCTGTCACTTTCCTCTGACTCTGGCTTATGTTTGTCTCTGACTTAAGACTGACAGGTTTTTTTCTTGTTTCTCATCAAGAAATTTGTCTTCCATTTTTATCCTTGTGATTCTTTTATCTCTGTCATTTTTATGTTTTACTTTACAGTTGCACAGAAGGCATGGTTTACTATTCTGAGCTTTTTTACAAATTCAGTATGTCAATATTTTAGCTTGTCAGCTGAATCTCTAGAGCTGCCATTTGACTATATTCCCACTCCCAGGAGGTTCAGTGTACAGAAATTAAGCTCATTTAATTGATACCAAAGAAGAAGCTTTTCGCTTAAATAGTTATTTTAAAATTTTCAGTAGGGCCATCTCTCTCAAGTATGTGTGCATGCAGTCCTCCCATTATCCGAATAGGATGCATGATGACAGACTGATAATTTATTGTACAAAAGATAAACCATCTTACAAATGCCGTTCTTTCAAAAGAAATATCAGGGTTTTAATGCATTGGCAATATATCAGCAGAAAGACTAGTTTCATGCCAAGACAGTGCTAACCAATATAACCAGCCTTACTCCATTAATGCCTATCCCCGTTACTTTGTGCACCCACTCAGCTAAGAATTTCCAGTGCCAGAATGCTCTTCAGATGAGATTAGACTTTGTACCAGCTTCTTGGCCACCCAGTGAGCTGGGGAGAAAAAAAAAAAGCAGTGAGAAACATTTGGGAAAAGGCAAAGAGACCTTTGTTATATGGACTGATGATACTACAGTTCAAATATTAAGTATTGTGCAGTCAGAAATATTATTCTTATGAACTTGATATTTACTGCTTGTAGTATAGCAGCAGTATTAAATAAAAAAAAAACATTTTCTATTCAGATACCTCCTAGAGGCTTGCTGTGTAGTGCATTTCCAATTCACATCAGCTGTTTCACAATGTTCTATGCATTTCACATTACCTGCATGCATAATGGACTGGCATGTTAGTAATCCATGTTAGAGCTTACAGATCCTATTTTCTATATGATTAACAATATTCTCTCTCTCTTTTTTCTTTTCTTTTCTTTTTTTTTCTTTTTTTTTTTTTTTTTTTTTTTTTTTTTTTTTAAGAATTCTATGTGTTTTATATTGTTAGAATGGCTACCACCTACTTAAGAAAACTCATTTCAAGGAATGGATCACATTTATTATCATAAAGGCTTTCTGCTGAACCAATTCCTTGCCATCTTGTTTTGCTCCATTATGGCAGTCAGTCTCTATTTTCTCTGTCTTACCCTGGATGTCATGCAAATATTTGTTCTGGTGAACAATTATTAAATAAAAACAAGATAAATCTTTCTATATGTACTTATATGATATAATATTCCCAGCCAGTTGAACCAGTGGGCAGTCACAATGGCCACTTCCTGCTCCTCTGCTCTTATTTTACACTTCGTTCTACATCCTTCCTCTCAATCTTAGATTATGACTTCAACATGGTAGTTGTCTACATAGTCATTCATATAGGGAAGGATGTCCATAGTATTCAAAAGGTGAAACACGATTTGAAAGTAAAAGAAAAATATGTGCACTAAGAATAGCCTGTGAGTATTAAAGATATAAAAAGTAGCATATTCAGAGGAAGTTTCTACTGTAAACTAGAGTTTTGCATAGGCCCTGGTGTAATAGAAAAAAATATTAAGCCTGTTTTTCAATTCAAGTGAGAAAAACTGATCTGTTCTCCAACAACCCCTTTATTTTTTTTTTTTTAAGATGGTATATTAAAATCAGTATTCTTCCTGTGATATCAACTTCTACAGATTTCTTAGTCACAAAAAAGTAGCCTTGATATGGTAAAATTTGTGATTAAAACACAAACACCCAAACAAAGTTTCTCTTTTCATTCTCAAAACACCTCATTTTCTCTTTAGAGAGAGTATTTTTTTTCTCTGATAGAAAAAGCACGATGTAATGGTCAGTAGATACACCCAAAGTCTTTTCCTAGATGTTCTAAAATACAGTCCTCAGGTCTGTGATACAAAATTTCTTGGATCTAATATTATTTTAACAGTTTTCAGTCTGTTGAGAAGAGCACCCCCATAAAAACTTAATACAAGTGCTGCTCTGAAAGTAATGCCGTCTATTTTATTACGTTGTTTCACAGCATTTTATGTGGACGTTGGTGGCGTTCCAATCAAAGCCATTCTATAATTCTGTGATAAAATAAAAGAATTAAAGTACTCTTTATTTGTCTTCACTTTACAGTCACAAACTAGGAAAAGCTGTCAAGAGTCTACAATTAATAAATAGGTAGTTAGACAAAGAAGCAGCTAACTGGACTAATAAAGTCCTAATAAGGACTGCCTGGGATAGGAAGGGAGATGGAAAGGTATTTTCTTAGGAAAAGGCTAATAACACACATGTTATATTTAAAGGGAGATCTCTTATCTGGTCCACTTGGACTCATGACTATGTATGTTCACATGTTCTCACATAGCAGTGACCCTCATGTAGAGTCCTGAATGCAGGTGTTGTTAACACAAAGCTACAGCGTGTGCAGTAATTTATTAGTAGACAACACTACTGAGAGAAGTAGGTTCCTGTTCCAAGCATAGAAGTGCTCTTTCTTGTCTGCTTCCCATGCAGAAGTTATATCATTCAAGCATTTCCTTATTTTTCTTAAAAACAAATAAACAAACAAATAAAAAAATGCTGCTCCTTTGGTCTTGTGTACAGTGTTGCTTGAAATATTATATGACACTATCTTAATTTGTTTTTTCCAAACATTCACTGGAAGTATTTGTAGAGCAGAATAAGATTTGTACTTTAACAGATAATGCTTTGCTGACTTATTCCTTACTGTCTTACACCTATGATAGCATTTTGTACCTTGACAAAGTGTATGTATTTTTATGAAGGAAATTTGATTCACTGCACAAGTGTGGAGGCTATTCTAGCTGCAAATCAGAACAGTGTATGTAAATCTGCTCTTCCTTTATGAATTGAATTAAGTATCCATCATTAATATTTGTAGGAAAAAAAAATCATCCAAATGCTTTCTAATATAATCTATGTAATCTAACATGGAAGGAAATAAAACCAGTAACTTGTAGCCCTTCTGAGTGATATTTTTCAGGGATGCAGGGGAATGATTCATAATAAGACATTTAACTACGGTGGAAACATATTGAGAATGTAACTCATCATGGGTATAGGAATGGAAGCTCAACAGAGTGTGTTTGCTACTTTCCAAGTAAATAATTTGTCCAAAAAAGTCATGCCTTCACAAGAGGAATGTCTATTAGCAAAAGCTTTTGATGACTTCATTTCCAAGGTATCACCCTGGAAAGGTACCCCTAGACTTCTGAACGTACTCTTGGCAAGTTGGCAAATTGAAAGAGGGGAAATAATGTCTTAGCCAGGAATAATGGCCAACCACTGACTCTAGTCTCAGCAGTCTGTGCCAAGCATTTTTTCGTTTCATAGTAAATCAAAGCATTGGCCAGAAAACAAATGACACGTTCAACAGATAACATTGCAATTTTAGGCCAGCAACCATCTGTGAATTTATGGTCAATGAGTCTATGAACACAACTAGTAACAACTTCATAATATCACTTGATACCTCCATCTGTACCTCACAGTGAAAACTAATGGATGAGACACCCTTGATGACACTACTGGAAATAAAGAAACAGCAACAAAACAATTTACACAATGTTTGAAATGAATGAAAAAAAAACGGAACCCTCTTTCTCTTGCATGAATTAACCAACATATTTTCTTAGAAAAAAAAAATATTATGTTGTTTATTTAGCTTGCTTTTCTCTTTCATGCTACTTACTGGGTTATATAATAAATTTGTCAAATTTTCAAATGAGTTGTTTACTATCTAGACATGAAGCAAGCATGCTGCCAAACATTTAGTGTCACTTGTCACACAGGCATATGACAGTTTCTTGAAAACCCTTGAAATGTTTAATACATGTACACTGATTTAAGATTATTTAGAATAACATCAATATTATTGTTCTAGCTTGTCAAACTTTATCACTCTGTGAAGCTTATTTTCAACAGTTTTACTTTTCAGTTAATGTCATGGTTTTACGTTTTTTGGTTTTCAGTATTCCACATCAAAACATCATGTAGTGTACTGGAACTAAAGTATTAATGCTCCAATTCCATGTACCTATCCCTGCACATGACGGAAGTCATGGGATCTGACCCTTCCGGGTGGTGTGCTCTCTTACTGCCTGGCAGTGGGTGCTGGAGAGTACGTTTCCTAGCCATTCCAAGCTTTTCAGGTTTGACTTGGTCTTGGGAACTCTCTCTCCTTTCTTATTTGATTTATTAATCTCAATTTCAATTAGATCTTATTATATTGTGTTATTTAGCATTCCAATATCATAGTTAGTAAAATAAGTTTTCCTCCATGGATTGTTGCCGCTGTTTTTTTTTCCCCCTCCTTCCTTCCCATTCTGTGGGTCGCGGTGGGGATGAAGGGACAGGGCCTACTGCCCCCTGTCATGGGCATAGATTGATCTAGTTAACACAGTGACAGTTAATTATACTGTTGCTTTCTCAAAGAAGGCTGTTTTCACTAGTGAATCTATTCAGCTTTACTAGCATACACTGGTACTTAACGGTAGACTTTTCAGCATGTAATAGTAATTGTATTCCCTCCTTAATTAACATGGACCAATCCCTGATTAAGTCTGTTTTTGTAAATAAGGGTAAATCTCACTCTAAAGCCCTGAGAGCAACACTGAGACTACTTGCTTCCTGTATGAACAAATTTTTTTTTCTTTACAGCATTTGGCTACAAAACGAGAAGGCTTCCTGATCTGTGTTCACCTCCAATTCACTCAGGTATTGTTTGGAAGAGTGCTCATTCAAAAGAACCCAAACTGTGCAAAGGAGTGCACTGATGTTCAGTTATCTGAACAACAGTAAACTGGTAACTGAGCCAGTGTCTAAGTCCTACTCAACCAGTAAATATGCATACTGGAAATTGTTCTAACATGTTATGCATTTGGTATACATGTAATCTCTCCTTATTTTACAATAAGGGAATTCTCACATTGTATTTGTAATCTTCTTTTAACCTTAAAACCTTCAATAGGTTTGAGTACATTTTGTACATTTACTGTACATTTTAGAAGTCATCTGTTTTCTGCTCTGAATATTGTTTTTAACCCTGGTTTTAGATAGGACGTATTTTGTCTTCTTTAATGTCTCTCTCTCCATATATATTTCTTCTAGTGGGAACTTCCTTTTAAAACATATTTTCTACTTAGTTTAGGTAATTCTCAGCTTGGTCTGGTTCAATTGACAAATATGGCTTGCTTTTGAAAGGTGATGGGGTTGGTAACAACCCAAAGCCAGTGTGTCAACATCGAATATATTCAAGAAAAACAGAGAAATATCCTACAATTAGTATGTACACATAGAAATAAAACATTCTGACCAAGAATCTCATTGGATTCTTCTCACCTCTGCCTGAAAATTGAAGAAATTTATTGCAGAAGAAATACTGCAGGAGAAATACTGCATTAAAACAAAATAATGAACTGAAATAAATCCATAAAGAGTAAATAAATGAAAAGGGAAACTCCAACAGCTTGGAACATGTAAAATTCTTCAGAGTGTTTGTAATGCAGGAACAAAAAAGCATTATGAAAGATAAAAATATCTCTGCTTTCTGTGAAAGTGTCTGGGTTTTGCATTCAGCAGTCTGGATTTAGGTATAATGTTCCGCACTGGTTTTAATATTTATCAAAGTTATGGATTTTGCAAGAGTAATGAATTCCACTCAAGAAAGTATTATGCATCATAATTATGAAGAAAGCATCCAGCCTAGACTTGAATGTCTTCACAGCCTCACAGGGCAATCTGTTCCAGCATCTCACCACCATTACTGTAAAGAATTCCTTCCCAATATCTAGTCTAAGTCTACCCTTTTCCAGTTTAAAATAAATTTCCCTCATCCTGTTGCTACACATCCTTATAAAATGTCCCATCCCAGCTTTCTGCAGGCCCCCTTCAGGTGTTGGAAGGCTGCTGCAGGGTGCCTCTGGAGCCTTCTCTTCTCTAAGCTGAAGCACCCCAGGTCTCTCAGCCTGTCTTCATAAGATGGTCCTCATAAGGGAGGTGCTCCAGCCCTCTGATTATTGTCATGGCCTTCCTCTGGTCCTCCAAAAGCTCAATGTCCTTCTTGTGTTGGAGGCCCCAGAACTGGATGCAGTACACCAGGTTGGGTCTCATGAGAGCAGAGCAAAGGGGCAGAATCACCTCCCTCAACATACTGGTCATGCAGAGTCATAGAATTGCAGGGGTTGGAAGGGACCTCGGAAGGTCATCTAGTTCAACATCCTGCTAAAGAAGATTCCCTACAGCAGGTTACACAGAAAAGTGTCCAAGCAGGTTTTGAATACCTCCAGAGAAGGAGACTACATAAACTCTCTGTGCATCCTGTTCCACAGCTCTTTCACCCTCACAGTAAAGAACATTTTCCTGATGTTCAGGTGGTACTTCCTATGTTCCAGTTTCTGCCCATTTCTCCTTGTCATTGAGCTCCACTGAAAAGAGCCTATTCCCATCTACTTGATTCCTGCTCTTTAGATACTTATAAGTGTTGATAAAATTCCTCTCTCTCGTCTATTCTTCTGGCTGAACAGTCCCAAATCTCCGCTTTTGCACATAAGGGAGATGCTCCAGGTCTCTCGCCATCTTTGTAACCCTCTGCTGGACTCTCTTCAGAAATTTCCTGTCTTGAACTGACATATAAGGTCCAGATATGGTCTTACTAGGGCAGAGTAGAGAAGGAGAATCACACCGTTGATCTTCTGGCCAAGATCTTCTTAATGAATCCCAGGATACCATTGGCTTTCTTGGTCACAAGAGCACACTGCTGGCTTGTAGCCAATCTGTTGTACTCTAGGACACCCAGGTTCTTCTCCTCAGAGCTCCTCATAACAGATCACCCTCTAACCTGCACTGATACATATAGTTACTTCTCTCCAGGTGTAAGACTCTGCAGTTCCTCTTGTTGAACCTCGTCAGGTTTCTCTCCATCCAACTCTACAGCTTGTCCAGGTCTTGTTGAATGGCAGCACAGCCTTCTGGTATATCAGCTACTCCTCCCAGATGCACATCATCAGCAAACTTGATAAGGATGTACTCTATTCTTTCATTCAGGTCACTGATGAAGATGTTGAACATGACTGGACACCTAGGGAACACCGTGACCTACAGACCTCCAACCAGACTCTGCCACTGATCACAGCTCTTTGAGCTCTGCCAGTCAATTTGCAATCCACCTTACTGTCCCCTTGTCTATCCCACATTTTCTTCCTTCAAAATCTATTGTTACATACCACATTTAATTATCATCCACCTATTTTCCTGCCCTCCCTCCCTCCCCCCCCCCCCCCCCCCCTTTTTTGACAAAATTTTTAAAATTTACTGTTTTGTACTAACATGCATTTTCTTTTTTTTATAATTTTTTTTTTTTTAATGGAAGTGGAAAGTTAACAGTAGGATAACAGTTAATACAGGATTTCCTCTTTATATCCTCCAATAGTAGCTAGTCAACATTAACAACTGAATAGCTCCTTGGCTTACATCCTTAGAGACAAATTTTCATTAGAAAAATTAAACAATGGCTTGGATCTCAATTACTAAATTGTATGTGCTTGCTAGAAGTGAGACGATTACTTAGATTTTGACAGCAAAGTAAAATAACAAGCTCTTCTGTAGCCTGTGAATTGGTTTTATAATGACATTAATATAAAACAAAATTAAAGAACATTACCAGACCTCCATAAATGTTTTTCTGTAAATCCTGAACAGATTTTAGGATCTGGAAGAAAGGATAAGGATGCTTTCAGGCTTCGTTACTGTTCCGTATGCTTTTTTCAATTGTCATCTGATATAGTAACACAAAATCATAGAATCACAAGATTGGAAACAACTTGCAAGATCATCTAGTCCAACCACACCCCTATTACATATGTAATATGTAGGTTTACCTGTTAATCCAGATGTAAGAAGCAGAATTTTCCACCAAATAAACTTTTTTAGAGAGACAACCTCTGCCTTATTTCCAGAACTGAAACTAAAATAAAAGAGTCACTGTACGCCTTCATTGAAAGTGCTGATATTTTACAGGAGTTAGCTAATAACACAATCACAGTATTTACAGCCAAGATAATTAAATTTGCCCAATACTTTCTATTTTCTACTTAATACAACAAAAACCTAAAATATATAATTTTCCCATCCCCTAAGTTTAAACATTTTATTCCACGATTGTAAATTTTCCTCAGAAACTGAAAACACTGTTGAGAATTTTGAGATGTTACCTAAACCTTACATCAAAATAAAAAGCATACTCTGCAAAAATAACTTGGTTTTCTGCCAAAACAGGGTATTCCTATTTATCCAGATTAACTCTCTTGCACTTCCTAAAGTTGTGAAAACTGTGAGAACTTGTATCTGAGGAACTATGGGATTCCTATCATCAGCTCCATTGCCTGTACAAATGCCAAAATCCTCTGGGTGGGCTGCAGGATTAACTCAAGAACTTTCAAAAGAAGAATGGACAAGAATCGGGTCCCCTGTGGAGGACAAGACAGTTAATAACAGTAACAGTGTGTTACACTGTGATTCTGGGCTGATGTCTTCAAGTCAGATTTAAGGCAAGTGCAACAGAGGTGAATGGATACTGTTTAATTAATGATGGAGAAAGTGAATGAATTTAGAACTGACAAGAGTTACTTTTCCAGAATTGTTGTTGCTTCTTCCTATGCATAGTACTACTTACTTCCAATATGAGAAATGGAAGACAGCTGCCAAAATAGAAAGAGAATGACATTTTTTTCTTAGGAACACCAGTCATGCTCTGAAATATGCACTCAATTAAACTAATTAACAGCATTTCAGTATATAGCATAAACTTTAAATACCATTGAATGCTATTCTTCTCCAGAAGGTTTTGTGCTTCTATTGTCTGAAAATAGGTCCTAACATATCAGCTCAATTTTTCAAATATTTCTTTGACTCAGAATGTATTCAGCAGAGACATAAAAGTATATGAATAGACAGTCTTTGCAAATGCCTGATGGATAAATTTCCATGCCAAAAGACACCTTTCTTTACAACTGCCATTATAAGAAGAGACAATGAGCTTAAAAGACCTTCTCACATGTGGCCAACTGCATAGAACTTCCCTAACAACTAAAAACACATAATTTGCAAACAGCTATTTCTGAACCCCATAGAAACAGCATCTGGTGAACAGTGCCACACACACCCGACAGGGTTTTGTTGTGAGATAAATCGTTGCTCGCAAATCTTAATTCTTTGATTCTAGAGATTTAATAAAACACTGAAACACACTGAGCTAGCAGTAAAAACAATTGTTTTGAAGCGCATAACATTCTTGCTTGCAAAACACTGGGACCAGTTTCGGAGAGAGCTAAAGGGGAAAACTGAAAAGAAAATAGCAGAGTGCTGTAAGTCTTGGGTGAACTGAGCTTAGTGGTCTGAAATCTGCCAAGCTGATTTTTATCCTTATTTCAATTCTGTGATTGTTTGAAAGAGGATCACAAACAATTCCAAGTTAATTCATTTTTTTAGACGTTTTCTTTAGCAGTCTGTTTATAGTTGTTGTTGTTTTGTTTAAAAACATATTTGAATATAAACCAAAAGGTAACATTTAAACATTGGTAAATGCATTTCATATAATGGGAGGGAATTAAGAGAAGGTTTTAAAGAAAACAAAGATGGTTTTCCACAGGCTTTATGGAAATTTGAGCTCATAAATTCCTCCTATCCCATCCAGCAGTCAGAAGAAACATCTTGCTTCATATAGAAACTTGTTTTCTGTTTCATAAATGGTACACTTTGGCTGAGCCACAGCTTGAGAAGGATGTACTCAGCAGTACAACTACTATGTAGGGGTACCCAGACCATGCATCTCCACTGCATCAGTGTCAAAGGCAGTGGTCACTTTTCAAGAAAAATTGGAGGCCCAAGACTTCCTTTTTTACTTTTTATCCAGGGGAGGATACACTTTAACAAGCAATGATAGTACATTCATAGTTTGTTTTCTGCCCCTGCAATTCACAGTGGGGTGAAAAGCTGACCCAGGTATGCTGACCTCCACAATTCCTTGGATGCTGCTATTTTAAGAGCTTGTGCTCTTAGCTGCTGCTTAGTTCAGAGCTTCCACAGAGAGTTTGATGTCCGTTTTGGGACTGTCTCCAGCTGAAGAGGGGTTTAGCGATCCAGCTCAGCTGAGGATGATCTGCAGGGCCTGATACCAACATGTTACATCACTGTGATTGGTCTCTTCAGCTATAACTTCACAGGAAACCAAGCAGTGATAAATCATTCTCAGTTCCTAAGGTCAGCTGGTATAACCCAGTCATATACTGCATAAACATGTGAGCTACACCAGTCTTTAAGACCAGAATGGTGATGTTTAGATTGCTTTTTTGTGAACAGTTTGGAAAAGCTGAAATCTGTGAGGATGTAACCCAGAACAAGGCTACCTTTTAGAATGTTGAAAATTAAAATCAAAGGCAATTGCATTATGATGATGAGGCCTAAGGCCTGGCACTGTTGAGCTAACCGGAAAAGATTTACTGTGACTAGAGGTGGATGAGTATTTTTGTGTCAGCTGTGTGCACTTGAGATGAGTTTGAATGTAAGAACAATCCACAGCCATCCTTAACTGACTCTGAGGAAGTGTCATATTAAAAATAATATCAAATCATACTGTAGCCTGGTTCCGTTCATTGATTCTGTTAAGTTTTGCACCTGTGTGATAGGAAAAATATCTACCAAACATGACAGTTTTGGATAAATGACTCCAAAGAGTAAACGTGTTTGTGAATTGAAAGGCTTGGGGAATAAAAAAACAGCAAAGAAACAGGTCTTGTTTTCGTTGTTGTTCAGAGGAGGACATAGTAAGGAGGGAAATATTAGGAAGATAGAACATCAGGTATCTACCCGCCAGCTCCAAACCTAACAAAGCCACCTGCCCCAGCGGCAGCAGAGAGAGCCTCTAGTCCTCTTCACATGAGATTGCATGTGCTTTCCATTTTGTCAGATGCTGTTATATCCTACATGTATTGTCTTTTTCCTAGTTGTTTTAAGAAAGTGCCTAATATGCTTTTCACTTCCAGGCACCTTGCACGCACTGCTGCATATGCACTGGGATGTTTTTTTTTTTCTTTTTTTTTTTTTATCGTGCAGTTTGCAACCAATTACTGCAGTGGAAGGGTAAGGTAAAGCTTTTAGCTGTATTCCATGATTTCTTATAGTGTTAGTTATCTTCTTTGCTCAAGAACCTGCCACAGTTTTAATCCTTTCCCCAGATATTCATCTATCCCTGCTTTTAAAAAGCATTTCTGGAGACTGTATCTGTTTTCCTTAAGAATAATTCTTGCATGCTGAAATCACAAGTACAAAAAAAAAAAAAAAAAAAAAAAAAGATCCTGTCCTTCAGCTAGGGAATTTCAAAATCCTTCCAAGCTTACATGTACATACCAGAGTTCTCTTCTCTGAAATGTGCTTTGGTTCTCCCTTTGGTTTTTGGCCATAGGTATAGAAAAACAGTCTCATTTTAATTCTTAGTTTTTCTTGGGTCACAGTCTACATGAAATTAACTTATCAGTTGGTCCAATGTTTTTGACATTATTTCTGGCAATTGTGCCTCATTCAATTTTTACCTCTCATCTACCTCCCAGTAGTGAAAGCAGTCTTTGTCTTGTTCTTTTTCAGTCTCTAATCTTGCTTAAATCTGTAAGCTCTGAACACAGATACAGTTATTTTTCCCATTGTTTCTCCAATTGTGTAAGGTTTGTTTGGAAATCCAGCATTCCATCTGGCCAAGGTCTCTGCATGTTGCCTTTTGCTGCTTCCTCTTTATGCTCTGTTCTCTGCTGTGGGTCTCAATCATCTGACTGCCATTTCAGTCACTGAGACACAAGCACAGAAGGTGTAGAGCAACCCAAACACCTCTCTGAGGGGAGGTTGAATGGGTGGGACATGACTAACACTGCATAAGGGTACAGAAAATATATATATTTCATACAGAGTCACAGAATCGTAGGTGTTGAAAGGGACCTCTGAAGATCATCTAGCCCAAACTTATGTACATATATATGTGTGGCTTTTGAGAATGAGCTGTTATTTTTCTTTACTTCCCCCGCACTCCTTTTTTCCCACTCTCCTGAAACTTTCCCACTCTCTTCTAAAACTGGACTGTTTTAGAATCTAACTCGGTGCTCTGTACCATGCAAAATGATTATCAAACATTTAAAAGTGTTTCAGGTGTTTCTCCCCACTTGAGGTCTCTTCTGAAGAGGTAGATCCCATTATAAAAAGGGACACAAGGCTACCTTGGAGGATCAATACAGACATTAGTTATTTACCAGCTCTCTGAAAACACAAGTTTCACATAATGTAGAAATCCACCTTGCAGGTCTGATAATAGGCTCTCAAACAGATATTGAAAATATTTTGGACTCCCAGCAGTAATCAGTAAACAATATTTAAACCTTTTTGACTGGATTTCTGTCACGGATCACACAGATGTGACTTCTCCAAAGAACTATAATCGTATAGTAGATTTGTCTGCCTGCTCTGTTGTCTCCATGTAACGCATGACTGGTCTCACTTTGTTCTATTCAAAGACATAGTTCTGAAAATGAAAATGAATGAAAAGTGTTTTTTTTCTGCAGCAGGCCAATGAAGCTTCTTTATTGTGGTCCAGGATGCAGCTACTGGATTCTCTGCTAGTTGAGGTATGGAAATGTTCATCTCACATACCGTGATGGTCTTAATAGTGTTCCCTCTCTCCACCCAGACAATCTTCTGCATGAAACTCAGTTACTGTCAAAACTGCTGTTCCTCTGCCAGGACTGCCTGAATTTGGCACAAGAACTTAAAAATCACAGAGAGGAAAATTATGTCAAGCTAGAAAAAGAAACCTCTTCACTGGCAGGGGTGTTTTAATGGCCATCAGCACACAGTCCAAACTTTTCCTTCCTGCAACCCTGATCTTCTAAGCTTCAGGCAGTCAAAAACATTGGAAATGGGGTGTGGCTGATAGACAGATCTCACTGACTGCAGGTAGCAGTGAGGTTATGCCTCAGACTGAATTAATCATGTTAATTTGCATTGTTTGTGGCTGCCTGTTGGAAAAAATGCACTCCCAGCTCCACGGAAAACAAAGCCTGTGGAAGATCATGGGTTTTTCTGTTTTGCTAATCCTGTTGGTGAATCACTCTGACCACTCACTTAAGCTTACCTTCATTGTACCATTTATCCTCAGCTTCATGTGGGGAATGGGTAGTGTCAGTAGAGTGCCAGGCTGCCCTGCTAACTTTGGCCAGTGGGAATATAGATGCAGCCTCCAAACAGCATGCCTTTAAGGACTGATGTGCTATAGACAAAAAGCTATAAATGCCATGAATGCAGGGTTTGGCTCTCTTTTCACTGATGTGTAAAATAACATAGTTCATACAACAACAATCCTTGCAGCAATCCTCAGGAAAAACATGATTACAATGTTTAATAAAAACATGATTAGGAATAATAACATGCCTGGTCTCATTCTATACTATCTCTCTATATTAACTGTATTTTTTTCTGAAAAATATTGGTCATTCCTGCAATGGCTTTATCAACCACAAACACAGTCACC
This sequence comes from Perdix hodgsoniae, assembly GCA_035772895.1. NCBI lineage: Eukaryota > Metazoa > Chordata > Aves > Galliformes > Phasianidae > Perdix > Perdix hodgsoniae. The sequence continues at coordinate 26,531,894 of JAPSGF010000004.1, read as the reverse complement.
TAACTTGTGCTCTCTGGGATGTTGATGACAGATCTGATAATTGGGCAGGACTACAGAATTGGAGTGCAGCTGTTATTTGCTCATTAAAGGTCTCAAAGGATGAGATACAAATACACACACACACACAGTTTCAGTGCCTCATTAATCCAAGATGTCCTCCCTTTAGCAGGCTGTGCTTCAGTCTGAACTAGGCAGTGCAAACAGTCTTTTCTTGCTTAAGTGATTTGAGACACAAAACTCAAGTGCCCAGTCAAAAATTACTGCTTCTCCAGGTTGCTCATGTGGCCTAAGTATTGTGTATTTCAATGCAAAAATATTGAGATCCCTTTTCTTTTTCCACCAACTAGTACAGTGTTTCAAATTAACATTACAGTGCTGTGTCAGGTCTCTGTCTTTCCTCTGTTAGAGGCACTTCTCAGTAGAAAAGATGCCTCCCAAAATGATTTCAAAAGTCTTTGGCAAATGTGTATTTGCTGGCCCCACAAACAAGAAAACCCTTAGTCTCCGTATTGGACAGCTGATTTTAAAACCTGTTTCTCTCATCACTTTTCACTGCACAAACTGTCGAAGGTCTCAAAGACAAAATACATTCATGGAACCGAACATTTCTCTGGCAAACCACTTCTTTGTATCTATTCTCCTTGAAACTAAAAACCAGGCAAGTGAAAATTCTCCAGATGCCTTGGCAGAAAACACTGATTAAAATCTGCTTTTCCTATTAGACAGGCACCATTCTTAATTATGTCAGTAATGAATGCAGAGCACTGTAACACAGTAAAATATTTAAATAATTCACCTGTGTAAGAGCATGGACTCTAAAGGCAGATTATCAGACTAGTCTGAAAAATTGAATGATACACCAAAATGATAACTCTATTTTATTTCCCCTCCCAATGTCATGAAGAAAACTGCAGTACTGTGCAGTATGTCAAAGGCATTGACAAAGATTCTGGAGCTGTTAGCCACCACTGAGATTTGCAGATTTCATGTGAAACTCTCTCTCTTTGAGTCATGTTTTAACTGTGCCACTGGTGAGGTGTATGACAGGCAAGCAATGACTCTTCCTACAGAATATTTCACACACTAATAGAAAATACAGCATAAAAATCACAGGGTTCCTGCTGTAACATAAGAGGTGTTTTCCCAACCATTATGTTGCTGAAGTTTGAACTCTGCATTTATTAACACAGATTTTTCTGTGACCGTATATACTACCCAAGCTGGCCATATGCAAGGATCTCCATGTGTATTATTGGAGAATCATATCTTTCAAAGAGTTCTAAGCCCTCGATCTATAAATATTATAGGTATAACAAGTAATTAAGAAAGTATATACCTAGGAATATGTATGAAACAAATGAAGTGACAGTGGTCATAATTTCTATCCCAGAATCAGATGTGATTATTAAAGGACAGAAATGACAGAAGAGACCACCAGAATAACCACATCACTCAAATGAGTGTCAACACAAATCCTCCAGCTTGCTGCTAGAATAGGGAATGGCGTGAACGGAAAGGGGATGTTTTCAGTTCAAAAACTTGTCTTTTGCATAGGCATTTGCATAAGCATTTCAGATCTGATCTCCTCTCCTTCTAGACTGATCCACATGTTCTGTAATTGCCAACCAGAGAGTCATGATTAAGCAGGTCACCGGTACATTGCATTCTCCACTTCAGTGCTGATAAGGTTACACTTAAGGGCACAGTTAACACATCCTTAACAGCAAATTTTTATCAAGCATGTTATCTTTCAGTTTTCCGTCCAATATTTGTTTTTAGTGTTTCTCATCTCCCATTTATGTCTTTCAGGGCATGCTTTGTATCAGGACACTTAGGAAGATGAAGTATCAGGGAACATTGTAAGCCTACATGAAATAAGAGAGCTACCAGGGCTGATGACCTTCTGAGGAAGATCAGGAATACAGGAGCTTTATGTTGAGACATCTTTCTCTGTCTTGTCTCTGTTCTGCTGACAGCACGACAGCACATAGAGTATAGGCTAACACATGGTCCTCAGATGAGGTGCCATGTTGTCAATAGGGATCTGCAGCACCTACTTAAGTATTACTCCCTAGATGATGCTGTGGATTTAGGAACTATGATGGACATGTGGCTCAATTGCATAATAGTAAATCAGACTGCTTAGAAAGAGCTTTGAGGAAGTCATAAGAAAGGGAAGAAAAGTACAGATGCACTTTAAAAACTTGAGGATTCAAGAGAAAGACATAAAATTGCTGCAGAGAAAAGATGGCTAATCTCGTAAGGGCTTAGTCAGGGGCTGCTCAGTCACTGAATTAAGCTGTCAGTATCCTTGGTGCCAAAAGATGACAATCTAGCAACACTCAAAACCATCACAGGGAGCCCTGGAGGCTTCCCAGCTGATGCTTGATTGGCATCAAAGACTCTTCAGGAGATTTATTAGGGATGGTGAGCACACAAATGATTCACCTAATAGCACACTAAATCTTAGAGATGCTATTTTTGTGTGTTATCCAATGAATGACTGCTTTATAATTTTAACCTTCGCTTGTCATGCTGGCAGACTTCTGTCCAGAATGAGTTAAGATAAGATAACCACATAATCCAATGCAAAATAGGTATCATAAAAGAGTCCGTATGAGTTTTGATATGAGGAGATAAAGGATGTGATGAAAACCAAGGTCATGAAGAAAAGCCAGGTTTCCACTTTTCTGTAGAACATCAGGGAGGTTCCTCCAGACTCCAACCATTGCCTCATGTCTTTTGTATCATTTAGTTCTCTGTAAGATCATAAATTTAAATCAGTCAAACTTAGCATTGATTTCACTGGAAATAATAACTGTCCACTAGTAAGCTGCTTTTACAATGATTCTCTAGCTTGAGTGCAAGATGTAACTTCTTATTCTATAACATGTCTGTAAGACACCTTTAAAAAGTGTATGTATTTTCCTATCTGTGTATTTCACTGCCTTTGCCTCCCACTCATTTTCATAAGCATATTCTCTGAATACGTGCTTTCTGTGAGCCCTGTAGCTCTTGGCAGACGCTTTATCTTTCTGCATATTACATCAACAGGTATGTCAGATGAAGGTAGAGTTTAGATGACTTGTGCTACCCGAAAGGCTTTAGACTGCCAACGGAAATGATTGTCTTTATCAATTGGTGAAAGATACACAGAAAATCAGATTAAATATAAACTTAAAAAAAAAAGCAAACAAAAAACAAACTACCAACAACAGATTAAGATACTCAGGAAATAAAGATATTTGCACATTGCTTGCATCATGTTTATACCTGAATAAATTTGACAAGACACACATTTTAACTGTAAAAAAAACCCTGGAACATATCTGAGCCTTTTGCATATGCAAATACAATGAATCATTGGTTGTTAGTGACATTCTAAACCATAGGAAAAATCTCTACCTGGCTGCAGGTCCTAATCCTGATTGTTTTGTGTGACATACAAACTAGCAAAATACAACCCTTGCAGCCTCTGCACATTTCCAGAAGTAATTTATTCTGGCATAGCATTGCCATTTCTACTGGATGTATACAACACTTCTGAGGGGGTAAAGGCAATTCTTATTCGTCCCTCAGTAAATACGATTATGATCTGACACAGTGTTGATAACCCACCACAATCTGGTCATAGACATTGTTCATTTACAAGAACAATGAGCAATTCATATTTAGATAGAAGAAAAGCTTTGTTTGCCTTATGTTCAGTATAAGATCGTCAGCAGGTCAAAGGACAATGTTCTTGCTTTTATTCAATCAGCATGATATGCTATGTAAATGGTATTCTGTTTCGTTCTCTAATTTGTTAAGTTCTTCATAGCCTTCCCCCTATTGTGCCCACTACTGAGTTTACAGTTTCCTTCTGCTTACAGTTTCCCCCGCTGTTTGTTGTTTTTTGTTGGTTTTTTTTTAATTTTATTATTTATTTATCCCTAGTTTACAGCAGTAAAAAATGTCAAAACAGTTTTATCTCTTCATTTCTGATTCCTAGGCTATTAGGCTGATGTGGTGGATTAATCTGAATTTTCTCCCTTTCATATTATTAATATTTTTCTGGAATTTTAATGTGCAGGAAGATTAGAATCTGTTAAGGCCTTTAACCTTTTCTTTGAAAGATAAGTACCTCCTAGCAACTGGATCTCACACTAGATTTTAGATTTTGATCATGAGTCTGACTCAAATAAAAATGACTCAAATGTGACTCAAAAGGCTTTCACTGTATACTTACTGGCTATTCTAGATTTTCTTCTGTTTTCCCTTTATGCTGCAGATTTCTCAACAGTAAACTTCCAGCAAGAACTACAGTTTCTGAAAAATGGAAAAATATCTGAAAGCCTGCCAGTTGCATAGAAACCTTATTTCCTATTGAGAAGTGAAATGAAAACTTATTTTATGCCAAATTAAACTCTATGCAGTGTAACCCAAACCATATAGCCACGCATCCATTCAGAAATAAGCTTAGAATCTTCTCTAAGGTGTTGCTTTGCAGCAGATACAACTGACATACTTCAAATGGTTGAGAAAGATGAAGGGTTGCATTTGCCATCTTGAGATGTAGAACTGGCTGATCAATCTAAATTATGCACTCAAACAGTAGCCAGAGCAGGCTGATATACAAAAGGTATGTCCTAGTGGTACTTCATGTGTTTTCATGCCAATGTTTGCAGTCCTAGTCTTGCCTTAGAAGATAAGAGTCTGATTGATGATAGTGGTGGCTGTAGACATTTTGATCTGCCTGATAATCGACTGGGAATTGAATAACATAAGGTGGCCTACTGAACAGTCATCTGATAGCACCTATTTTTGTCTGTATGAAAACCAGATGTCCCAACAAGAAATCTTATGTGATGCACACTTTCCTCTCTGGTTTACCTTGGAAAATGCAGTAGATTAATCATGTCATTGTTTAAGTCATTTTGCAGCCTTGTCATATAACATTTACAACACAGCAACAACAGAACAGGGCTTTTCACAGGTGTTAAATGCATCTGACAATGCAGTACACCTTTTTGCTATATTTGCTTCCCTGCTAAGGGATCTGCACTTCTTCAGCTTAAGAGACTTGTCAAAGTTCACGACATAGTGATTCTCTTACTTTTGGGTGGTGCCCATGAGAAAACAGTCGTCTCTAGGAGCTTGCAACAGCTCCTTGTTGTTTCTGCTCTTTGACTTCAAAGGACAGACACATCATTTTTGTTGGAAGCAGTCTAAGTAGCTGCCAGCAAAGCTGTAGTTTCTTAGTAGGTTGTGAGCAAGAAAGCCCTTGGGCAGAACAAAGCTGCTGCACCATTTCAGCAGCATATTTAACACATCTCTGCTCCAAATAGAAAGGAGATAACATGTTTCCAGAAACCAACTAGGAATGTCAGTGTCACCCACCTTGCAGACCACCTGTTCTACTTGCACATAGCACAAAGCCACAAAGGATAGGCAAGTATATAAAACAAGATTAACACATCTGTCAGATGATCACCTCTGCTGAGGCACTCAGAGATTCAGGGCCATCACACTATGCCTTACATAGTAATATCCTGGCAACATACCACTATCAGAAATAGTACATACAAACATACAAAATACATCTTTAAAAAAAAAATCACAGAGAAAATTTGCTCCAAGATTTATTGCTGAAGCTCAGTAATTCCAGGTAAATCCCTTTGAGGAAGCTGACATTACTTCTGCCTCAGATCTCCCATCCAAAGCTTGAATATCCACCTTTGGTTGAACCTCCTGTCTACAGAACATACAGACTCTACATGTAAGTCTTCTGATGCAGTATCTGTACTGTTTTAAGACTTTTATCCAAATGATTGTCTTACCTTTACAATACAAAAAGCTGCTGGCATGCATGCTCAGATGAGAGTCTGTTTACCAGCTGTGTTCAAAGGGTTTGATAACATGTTATAAAACTCCAGCAGACTGAATTGCAGCTGTTCTCTATCAGTTTCATATATTTGGTCTGGAGAAGGGAGAGAGTTTTACTAAGAAGAAAAATAGACTGGCCAATAATACCACCCCCAAAAATACATAAATGTACAAATATATATATTTTTAATAAGATTTTAAATAACCATAAAATCCAGGGAGTAGTTTCTTTGTTCTAAGTGGATTTTTCAATTCTAATTTCTGCAAAGAACAAAATGAAAGGAAGTGTCTTATTTGAAGAGGGTATGGCAGAAGAATGCAAATACAATGCCAGGATAATGGAGCACTGTGCATTCCTTGCTGGTGCCCCACAGAATTCACTCTGTTGACATGATTATTTGGAATTTGGTTTCATAAATTTTAATGTGAGAAACATGGCCTTCTAGACAAACAAGAATGCAGGCGTATGCTCTCCATATCACTGGCATTTGAAGCAGCTCTATCCTTTCTTTTGAAATAACAAGGAAGGAAGTGATTACTGCTGGCTCTGTACAGTTGTGGAGCCCAACTGGTAATGCAGATAATAATAAAATTCTCTTCTTTGTAGCCACATTCATACCAGACTATCTCGAAGGTCTTCCCTGCTTGCTTGTTTGCTTCACAGAAAGCATTTTCACAATTAGCCCCTTTTTATGGATTCTGAAATGTACGATGATGTACGAAGGATCCTTGCAAGCATGGCCAAGGAAAGAGAGTGTGACTTCCAGACATCATGTCTTATCCCTGCACACTAAAACATCTTGCTTTTTCATGCAGTGCAAGGGGATGTCTTAATGGAAATCCTGAAACATAGCATTGTTTCCTTCTAAACATTAGGGACATCCAAAGAACAGCTATACTTGAGAAATATTTTTTTGTAGCATAAGCCATTGGGCAGTTTAGGTGTCGAGGGACATGGCAGAAAAAAAATAAAATAATGTAAATAAAAATAATAAAATGTTCCTATTCCAGTACAAAATGGCAGAAAATCTTAGGCATAATATTTTGAATTCAGAAAATTTGCCAAGATAAAAGAATGCTTTGATTCAATCTGCTTTAAAAAAAGGTAACATCCGTACATCTAAAATCAATGTTTTAGATAACTGACACTCAGATGTCATTCAGATGTCATGTCAGAAATGAAAAGTAAACTTTGCCTGCTTACAAGAGCATATATATTTTTTTTTAGTTCAATTCTTTGGAATTATTGAATTATAGGAGGTGTATGGAGGTGAAAAAATGAGTCTCCACCCTTGGAAAAGTCTATTTCACATAATCTGTGAAAACTGGTCCCATGGGCCAGCTCTGTGTTTCTCTTTGCTCCTGATAGGAAAAGTCGTGTACAAAATGCCTCCAATGACCCAACAGCTTGTTCATGTTGAGGTCTGAAGCCACTGTTTTTCCAGCAGAGTTTTTGAGTCAGGAAACAAATTGCCATGGTGGTCTGAGTTGAGAGTTTCTCTCTTCCTTTCACATGAGGGGATGAGAATAAACAGTGGGAAAACAGCTGACTTCACTGCTGAGGAGACTCAGACAATTTCATTTCTGAATTTCTGAATTCTGGTGATGATGGACTTACATCCAGCACTGAAGACTGAACAGGTCAGCCTCAGCTCCATTCATTTCTGCTAACATGGACTAAGCAAGTAACCTCTGAGAGGCTTCATATCGGGATTCATCCAATGTTAAAATTGTTGAAGAAGGCACCTTTTCACTTCTCCTCCAATGGACAGTGAATTTTATTGCCTTTTTTGCTCCAGATCTAATAAATGAACTGGTTACCAGGAGTAACGTGATGGGAAACTAATCACTACACAAATAAAAAAACCGAAAGTGTTATTATAGTCAACTGATGCATTACAAGATATAGGGAAAGCATATGTAATTGGGATAAACTTAACATGTGACTGGGTCTTAAATTTTTTTAGAAAGACTTCACACAAATGTAAAATGTCACAGAAGCAATGTGTTCCTTGTAGACTGTCCATCTGAGTCATAGAATCATAGAATTGTTCAGGTTGGAAAAGACCTTCAAGATCATCAAGTTCAACCACAACCTAACCATTCTACCGTAATACTAACAACCCTCTGCTAAATCATGTCCCTGAGCACCACATCTAAATGGTTTTTACACACATCCAGGGATGGTGACTCAGCCATCTCCCTGGGGAGCCTATTCCAGTGCTTAACAACCCTTTTCGTAAAGAAGTTTTTCCTGATATCCAACCTAAACTTACCTTGGTGCAACTTGAGGCCATTTCCTTTCATCCTGCCACCTGTCACCAGAGAGAAGAGACCAATCCCTCTCTCTGAAATCACCTTTCTGGTATTTGAAGAGAGCAATAATGCCTACCCTCAGCCTCCTTTTTCGCAGACTAGACAGCCCCAGTTGCTTCTGTCTCTCCTCGATAAGTCAAGTTTAGGCTTGCCCAGTAATGATCATTTAGATCGTAGCATTAATAATCATAATGATCATAGCAGTTTTTTAAACAATCAGGAAGCTCATACTGCTGGCACAGGTGGAAATGAACATTTCTCTGTCTCAGTAGGAGCTGGAACAGAATGAACACAGTCTGAAATCATTACAGTCTCCTGACAGAACCAAGTGAAACTAAATTATCTGTAATACTTGAGAGAACACTTTTCTCCTCATTGTTTACTTCTGACAAAAGTGTTTGCACCCGAACTGCTCACTGGATATATCTGAAAGTTTCTCTTATTTTTCTAAACATGGGCCAAGGTACATCCTAACTTATTGATCAGCTATTAATGTCTATTCACTAGTGAGTGTTGGCTTATGTAAACTCTCAGTTTTAACAACTGTAATGGGTTTGCTGTTCAAGGTCAAATTGCGATCAGACTTAAAACACATTATAAATGAACTAGGTGTTGATTAACTTCATGAAGAATAGCTGTCAATTTCTAGAATTTGCTGTTAAGTGATATATACTCATGAATATGATTGTTACAATCTTTATAAGCTGGGCCCTTCAAAACCAATGATCTCTGGTAAACAAGTGATGGTGTGCTAGAATTCAAACTGTGCAGAAAGCCGAAGTTGAATCTGCAGTTTCCTGTTTTCTTGTTTCTAGCAGATCTGCAACTGCCATTGGCTTAGCAATGCTTACAAATGGATTTTATGCTTTCATTTCACTGGAAAACAGAACTAACCATTGCCTTCCTGTCTATGATATTTTTGTTTGTGAACATCTTAAGCTGTTCTATCTCATTCAAAAATAAATATATAAAAAAATACAGAAAATACAGACACATGAAAAACAACCTTGAATTCTGCACTGTGTTCTTCAAAATCAAAAGGCACAACTGTATATTTGAGTGAGCGGAGGCCTGAGGCTTAGAGAAGAGTACTTTTATATAAACTTTCTTGCACTGTCCAAATTCAAAACTTGCAATCAGATTTGTGCCAAGTCTATGCTTACTTGTGATACAGTCTATACACTCCAAGAAAAACCTGACTGCTAAAGGACATTCTTTGTTAGACTGAAGGAAGAAGAGGGGAAACTGAGTGATACCAGTCAGGAATTAAGAACAAGAATTTCTGAACTTATTTAATTGCATATCTTGCTAGTTCTTTTAAAAGTAGATAGGAAGAAACTGTATGTATCCTTGGTTTTGTGGTACACATACCTTCCTTTTTTTTGCAGTGTAATCAGTGCTAGCCTTCTGAATATTAGTACCCTGCTATTTTAGAGAATACATAAAGCCCATAAGGCACTGAGACTGTTTCTCAATGTCAGTTAAGAAATATCTGATAGGAAACACCGAAACATGATAAACAAGCTAGATTAGAGTCTTAATAGTGTACAAATGCAATATTTGTCCAGAATATTGTCCATCGTCTTTTTTGGCAGATGTTATCGGAGAGATGTTACTCCACGCACATGTTAATGGTGGATAACAAAACCTTTGAGTCAGGCAGGATCTGTTCTCCTTATGTAGTAAAACTTGTGAGAAGGTCTGTCTTGTGAGAGATGTCAGATTTTAGTATTGCCAGGCTTATGCTGTTCCAGCTGACACAGTTACTCCCTTTTATATACATGATCCTGAAAAAAGCAGTTACAAATAAATAAAAAGTAAAGTCGATTTAAGAGGAGGAAAACAGCAACAAAGTGCTTCCTGTACATGGGAGTTCTTTGGAAGATGACTCAATTATGGGTCTGTAAGGCTGTCCTAGTTTTTCAAGGAAGTAAGACCAATACAACACATGCTGAAAGCTGATGTTATCATGTAATTCTTTTGCTAAATGCTAAGTTATTTTACAATCTCAAACTCAGGTTAAGAAGCGTTTCCCAAACAAAGTGTGCTTGGTCTTTCTTGTTTGTAGTGAATATGGCCATGCATAGACCTAAGAGACAATGGAGGTGATTGCAATGTTCTGTATTAGCCTAGCAGGAGCATGCTTAGTTTTATCCCATCTGTTACAAATGATGTGTAAATATTACTGACTGATGATACTCGGAGTGCTCATCCTACTTCCTCTCCATGGGTGTGTGCTGTTCCATCGATGTCTCATGGTGCCATGCTGCTCTGCCTTAGATGAGGTGGATTTGTGGTCATGGATGACGCAGCACACTTCACAACTATGCATATCTGGGTGGCATTGTGGCGTGATGGACATCCTCTCATCTCCTCTCTCACAAGAAGATAGCCCCTGCATGGCAAATGCCCAAAAGTGGCCTCTGGTTTTTCAGCCCGCTCCTGCATCCTCCAAAACGGAAGCCAAAACTTAACCCTATCTGCTCCATGTTCTTGAACCATTTCTGCATGTTTCTCCTGGCCTCTGCCACACCGGTATCCTCTCTCCTTCCTTGTTGCATATCTAGCCTGTGCTCAATAACAAACAAAAAATTTAGATATTCTTCTGGCTGCTTATCTGTCTATCTTCTGTCCCCTTCCTTACCCTTTATTAGTTTTCCTTTTTGATTTTGTTAATTCTGTGCCTGTTTGTTTGTTTAATTATTATTTTATTCATTTATTTTTTTATTTAATCCTGCTTGAGAAAATTAACCACTGGAGATCAGCTTGCACTGCATGTAGCATAACATGGGACTACTTTTAATTAATCCTTGAATGAAGGTAGCAATAATCCTTTTTGTCCCACCCTACTCATCATCAGAATTTCAGCATGTGGAGGCAGATAGTAAATGCAAAAATTAAGAAGATTTTATTTCTATTTCTTTGCTATCTTTCTGATAAGACACAGTATTTATTGCAGATATTGAAGGCGTGTGAACACTGAGGATACATACATTAGGCCTAAAGCATAACTTTGTTCTCAGGAAAGCTAGGATAGAAATACTTCAAGCTTTACTCCCACAGTATTTAAAGTCCTATTCAATCAGAGTCCTTGAGATTGTCCAAGAAAATTTTGCATAATAGAATAATGCAACAGCAGTTATAAATATTTAGGAAAAATGAAGTATAGAAAGCTGTTAATTTCATTCTGTTCACAAGGGTTAAAACAATTATGTTCTAACCATATTTTTAAACCCAGATGAAGAACTGACCAGTAAAGAACAAGACTGAACAGGCCAGCTATTTACAGTAACTTCTTGTCCTGTACTCAGAAGCCTATTAGCTGGCCTGCTGAATTGTTTGAGTACAGGACAAAAAGTTACAGTGTGCCTGAACCGCACAGCAAGACTGGGCCTTGAAGGCTTGGTACTGCTAAATGGAAGAAGCAGCATCCATAGTCTCTTTTAGCAATGAAACTCAAAATATAGCAAACAAAATACGTTGATGTTTTACACCTGAATACGTAGTGAGCAGCTAAGGTATAAATAAACCACATATTATAACCACAGCAAAGGCAAGAGCCGTGGTTTGCTGGAGGAAGTCATCATTAGCAGATTCATGCTGGGAAATGGTTTTGGGCTCAATAACAGCTGATAGCTCAGCACAGTAGAGAATTTCTAATCTAATTTGTCTGAATATGATTCAGGTAATTCATCCAAAATTAAAAAAAAAAAAAAGTAATTAACATGGCATGTAATTGTTATACTCCTCCAGGGCAACATGCTTTCATCTTAGTACCTGTAACCGAGGGTTATGCATTTGATGCTGATATTTAGCCTTGAGGGCTTATCGTTGGAGGATTTCATTTTGGTACAGTACTTGATGCATATAATTAAATGAGTGTGCTATTTATAGGCAATACTGTGACAAATATTCTGCAATTTCTGTGCATAACTTAGAGCTACAGCATAAGTGAGCAACCTGTGTGGGAGAGACATCTCTGTCCCCTTGAAACATCAGTGTTATAGACAACAGAACATCCTGAACTTGGTAACTGTTTCTGCCATATCACCCACTGCCCTTTACAGTAATACTGTAGGGAAATAGCCCACAGAATTACATTTATCTATTGATATAAGAAACAGAGAAGTACTTCAGTTGTTCAGTTATTGCTCCAAAAAAAAGGCAACAGGAAGAAATCCTTAGTACCATACCATGGAAAGTTCGAAAGAAACAAACCAACAAATTATAAAACAGTTTCTAAGTCCATGCCATTAAGTTAGTATATGTAAGAACAATCTACTCCAGTGTTTTAAAAGAGGAAATGTTCATTTTTCCATAAACTTGCTGAGTGAACTCTGGAACAATCCGAAGATAGTAGGCCACTTTGTATTCACAAAAACTAAATAAATATGTGTGTGGAAGAATTGGCAGGATTTGCTTATCAAAACTCTAAATTAGGACAAAAGAGTGGATGTTAATTAAAATAAAATAGGAGATAAATAATTTGTTAAATAAAGTTGCTATGCTTTTGATTCATTCAGATGTTTAGCTGAATGCAGTTATGATATTAATAGATCATTATTTTTCTTTAATCACAAAAATTATCTATTGAAAGCAGAAGAAATAATAAAATGGCAATTAGCTAGCTGAACCATGTCAAAATGTGTTCAAGATGAGCAAGGATAGCTGAGGGCATTTGTTTCCAGTGGGAATCCATAAAAGACAGGTTTTGAGATGATGAGGTCTTTTCTGATATATCTTACAAGGGCACAATGATTAGCAAGGTGGTAATCAATTAAAAGAACAGATCTTCATTACAGAACAAGTGGTATTGCTTGCTATGTTGAATAGAAACGCTGAGTATTTTGAGATAAGCAAAAATAAAGGGGTACATACAGAAAACCACAGTGAAAGTGAGCACAGTCCAAGGGACAGTCATGTCTTCCTCAGCTCTCTGTGAAACTCTTGGGCCAAAAGGAGTGAACAAACTACTGAATGTGATGAGAGATCCTGACAGATCCTCCTTCTAAGTTGCAGCAAGGTTGTTGTGCCTCGTCATGCAAAGACCTGTGTGGTTGCCAATGCTCTCTAATTCACAGTCCAACCAGTGATGGATGGGAAAGGAGAATTTGAAGTATTGAAACATTGCAGTATCTTCCAGTGAAAGAATGCAATAGTCTGGTTTATTTAAGTAAGATTTTCCTACAACTATGTCTGATAGTTGCAAATTTTCCAGTCCATCACCCAAGCTTTCTAACCCAGTTCACTCAGTGAAAATGCAAGGTACTTAAACTAAAGCAAGAAATAAGCCTTTTTTATTCCTTTTTTTTCTTTTTTTTTTTTTTTTAAGAAATGAGTGATCAAAACTTGGACCATCTCACCAAACACTGCAATAGATTCTCACTGTGGGCAAATTTTAGACAAAGACTTCAGTTTGCTTGTTTGATTATATTTCCTTCAAGTTCTATTTCAAAGAAGAAGTATGCTGCACTTCAAGTAATTAATTGGCAAGACCTGTGCTTCAAGAGGAGCAAAGAAAAATAGGGAAATTGTCTTGGTAGTTTTTGGATGGGAGAGCAGAAAAGAGCTTTAGAAAAGGCTTAAGTTTAATTATTTCTCCTATAGTGGAGCTTCCTGTGCTTCACAGAAATCATCTGGCAGAAGTCAACAGAGGTAGTCCCATGAATTAAATAACCAGACTGTGGCCCCATGGCAGAATCATAGCCATATGTGAGAAATAAATGTAATAAAATTGTCATTATGATTAAGTGTCTTCTTTTAGTGCAATAAAATGGCAACCACCAACACGTCAGTATAAAGCCTGAAAGTGTACTTGATTCTCTTCACTCTCACTATATTAAGTACAACTATTGTTTGCTGAAAAGTATATTTATTTTTACTTCAGCTCAGTGTTCATCAGCACACCACAACAGAGAGATAACAATGAACCCCCAGGGAAAAAAATCGCACTGAGGGAACTGGAGATTCTCTTTTCTCAAAAGTGACACAATACAGTTTTCATGTACATCAAGGCAATTCTAAAACATTCAGATCTTTGAGGAAAAAAAATTCCTACAGCTAGGATTTCTGTATTCAAAATGATTTCAAACACTGGAAAATTAACAAACTCCAGCAAAAGTATGCAAATTAAACTAGAATAATCTCTCTTCTACTGGTGTAGCTACAGGCTTCAGTTCTTGCACTGAAGATATAATTTGTCAAACACTGTTGTCTGATCATGTTTGTTATAAATGAGTTTTTTACAGTCATAATTAACTTAGATATTTTGTTTAAATCTAAGTGTAGGACAGATCTGTAGATCCTTAAGAGTCATCAATTTCTTTTCATAGTTTGGACACTAGCATGAACATAAATCATATAAGATTAAAAATTGAACCATAAAGCCTACTGATTACAACATTTGGAAACTTCTTGAAATATTTTATTTGCATTTATTCATTTAAACTATCCTGATGATTTCAAGAGTTTTATTATGATTTCAAATCTGGTATATATCTTCATCATTCATTGGAGGTACTCCTGATTTGCAGCGGCCCAAGTGAAACATGCAGACTTGAATACTTCAATCATATAACCAATGTTGCATGCTTTTTATGTGTCAAAATACAGAAGTTCTGCTGGCAAAACTGAACATATTTGGACTAAAATACAGATCAGTCAGCAATTAAAATTTACATGTGAAAAAGCACTATTTAAAAGATCTTTTGTCACTTTATTAAGTCAAAAGTGATTTACATCTTACAATATAACAACTTTGTTAATTGGACTTTCTAAGATCTGTAGATGATAAAATACTCCATAATTTTATTAGAGCATATTTGGGGTGCTATGCATTCTGCTTGAAGTTTTGCTGCAGTAAGTTCAGGGAAATTCAACATCTCAGTCATGTTTGTCCTTTAAAGTACTCACTCTAGTATGTTCATATATGTGTTGAGGAGTCTAGAACTGCACCCAGTTCCTACTGACCCCCATTTATCCTATCTGTCTGTGGTCAACTGAGAAGCAGCACAACTATCCAGTATATCAATCACTCTTACCATCTTTGTTTGCATCATCTGTAGCTCTCTTGAATGTGCACTTGGTTCCATCCTCCAAGTCATTAGTGGAATTATTATACCATACCTTTCCCAGTATAACAGCCTAGGTTGCATCGTTAGTGACTGGCCTCCAGCTGGACTTTGTTCTGCTTGATTTCAATCCTTTTACTTTACTAATTCCACCAGCTTTCAGCCCACTCTCTGGCTGTCTGTTGAGCCCAAGCTCCAGTTTGTCTACGAAGATATTCTGGAGAAAGTGTTGAAAGCTGTAGTAAAGTCAAAATAAATCAATCTCCACCATTCTACTCTCATCCACCAAGGCAGTCACTGCTTTACAGAAAGCTATCAGGTTAGTTAAGCAGTTAAAGAGAACATAAGACTAATTCATCTAGATAGAGAAGTCTTATTTGCTTGATGACAACTGAAACATTTTCAGAATAGTTTCTAACATATTCATTACAACAAAACGTGCACAGCATTGTCAGCTACACCTCTCTAAATCCATTCATCAAATGAAATACATTACACATGATCACCAACTAAGCACTGGGAAATTTGCCAAACCAAAACCGTGTGATATTCCTTACAGTGCAGAGCTGGGAAGCTGTCTTATGTTATTTAAAATGTATTATTTGAAAATAATGCTAACCTCTTAAAAGTTGATGGTTTCTATTCCAAATCCGGATATGATATCACCAATACCAGATGAGATATCTCCCTTAAATTTACAATATATATTCTGGTGACAGGCAAGAGTTTTTCTGAAAGACAATTAAAGTACTTATTCTGGGGAAATTATTATCCATAGTTTTCCTTCATTCTCTTCCCCTTCTTCCCTGTTTTTCCTCTATATCCCCATGTCCTACACACTTTTTCTGTTTCATTATCTGTGTCCTTGGAAACATTATTTTCCCTTCATGAAGATTTGTGCCTTTTCCTCATTATGGGTTGTTTAAAAAACTGAGAAGCACTATGCAGCAAACACAAACTAAGAGAAAAGACAGGAGAATCAGTAGTATATGGAAAGTATAAAATACACTGCAAACAGAACTGATCAGGAAGAATGGACTGTTGTGGAAGGGAGACTCTTACTTTACCTTTAACCAACCTTAAAGAAATTAAAAGAGAAAAAAAATTCTTAATGCTAGAACTTTCAAAAAGCTCTACTTTGAAAAACCGATCAGAGAGTATTTCTGAAATGATAACTATGTAGCAGATGCAGTAGGTACATGGTGAAACTACCCCTCTGGTCAGTTTCCCTGGTATTTTATTTAACTCAATGACTTTCTGATATTCCAGAAACCTTGACACCAACAAAGTCTGGAGTTTCCAGGATTTTCAAACTGAGATATTCCTGATAAAACTGTGCTTTGCTCTACTCCATAACACCAGTTATAAGATCTCTCTGAAGAAGGAATTATTTTGGGTCCCATGGCTGTGTTTCAACAGGAACATGCCTCTCATGCAATAATTTATTCCTTTAATTGATAACTTCAGCATAAGTAATGGCTGTGTAATATCTGTTCTTCAGATCCCAGCAACTTTATCTTGTGTGTTTTCTTCTCTTGCAGTTTTTCTCTTCCTCAGCTTTCATGGTATTCTACCATAGTAGAAAATCATCTTGGTACACCAGAAAGACCCCTATCCCAAAATGACCTCCTGTTGTTCAACTCCACGTGGACTTTGGCCAATTCTTATATTTCACCTTGCCTTTTTAGTGGCAGAAAACACTATATATACACACACACACATATATATATGCATATGTGTGTGTGTGTAAATATGGTTGTTTTGGTTTTGTTTAATTCTTTTTCTCATGGCTAAACTGGGCAACGGAAGAGTATGAAGGCGCTTCTTGCAGCTTTGAATAATCAGAAGCTGATACATGTGAAGCAATTGCATGTGAAGTAGAAACTTAATTGTGTAATTGATCATTCTTCTTGGACAGTTCTGTAAAATTGATAGAGCCAATCTTTAAAACCTTGGTTATACATTATAAATGTGCTAAGCAATTCATTAAATTGGACAGGGAGTGAGCCATATATCTGTATCTGGAAATTCAAAATACTTTTAAAAGAAATATATACAAGGAAAAGGCAGTAAGATAGGAGCAATAAGCACAGCTAATTATCTGTCCACAAATACCACTCTGTTGCCAGTTTTCTTTAAGCTAAAACACAGAGGGCTGCAAAACTGTAGCTTATCAGAATATAAGTAGTCCTTAAATTTATTTTAAAACAAATTGAAAGCCAGGTACAAATACTGTGGTAGAAATGAGACCATGGACTATAACTACTAAGCTGTAATTTCTGGTTGCTTTCTTTAATCGGAAACAATATTGAGTAAATATGACTATTTACTCCCTTCTTTCTTTATTTTATGGTGCCAACAACAGGATGTACACAAGTGTTGCAATGAAAATCTTTGTTAATTTTTGTCTAACATGTTGCTATTACACTTTTCATAAAAACATGTATTATTCCTAACTATAAATCTTAGATATACTATTATTATTGCCTGAATTAAGAAATTACTTTTGCAGCCTCATTGTATCACTAAGAAAAACATCTTCTAGTGTTTGATAATGCGACTAAGCTATCATTTAAATCATAATAAAGAGGCAAATATAAGGAATGCAAAAAATGCCAAAACATGATAGAATGTCAGTATACAATGTGATTATCTTCAAAGTCACCATTTTCCTGTGCTGGGCAAAGCACGTTCATGCTTACAGAAATGCTCACTTTTCAGAGTAATCTCTTCGTGTAAATCATTTTACCATTGTCAGATTCAGAGCTAGCAACCATATGGGCGTATTTTTTCACTTTACTTTTGTTTGGAATAAAAAATATGCAGTATGCAGCATGAAAAATGGGTTTGGTTGTTTAGAAAGTGCTGTAGATATTTGACTGTATTGGGATCAATCACAATGAGTACATTAAATATAAGTTCTTGCTTTTGACAATATTCAGGTCACAGAGATCACAGAGGAAAAAGACAGAACTGTGACTGAGGTCAGTCAAAAAATAGTCTTAAAAAAGGAGTACTGTAGTTGCAAAACATTCAACAGGGGACAAAAATCTTTGTTATTTTGTTGTGAAACTACAGTATATTACCAGCTCTATGATAATACAAAGAAGGCATGCCCTCATTTCTCCAATTGCTGAGTGATTTACTGAGAAACACTGGTCAAGTAATATTTGAGCTAAAGTATATAATACCATCCCAGAGGCAGAATAGCTTTATTTCATACAGGTTCTTGTGCAATGTCGCTTGCAAGCATTTTGTGGAACACCAGAGGTTTACAGAGAGCAAGTTTCAAATCCAAGAATTTGTTCAACACACACAAAACCCTCATATGGCAGCCCTTTTTTTTACTGATACCCCGAATGTCTTCTAAAATCTGTATAAACCACTGCTACTGCTGTTCACATTTAAAACATTGCATGACAAAAACAAGGTTTCATAAAAATATCTTTTATGTTAAATCCCCTTTGGTTTAACATAAGATTAAGATGGGAGAAGAGGACTTTGCACTGTCCTTAAAAGAAACCACAATGCTTACAAACCTGAAGTTTTGAAACTGTCTTCTGGTTTAAAATGCCATTCCCACAGGAATTTTGCACAGTTTCTCTACTTAAGATGGTATCCTGCTTGAGAAAAGGTGCTTAAGCAGCAAACAGGATCAGAAGAGCCAAAAAGTTTCTCCTGATTGCCAGAGCCAGCCATAAAAAGCTAGCTCAACTCATGGTCAGTGTGGTTGGGAGCTAAGGTAGGAACCAACTCACCCCTCATTAAACACAGGGACTCAGCACCTGTGTGATGGCAGCACTGGTGACTCTGAGCTTGGGAGCATCTCTGCCTCTGTGTCAATGCAGAAGAGAGACAAGTAGGGGTTAGGATGGGACCTCAGGAGCCTGGGGAACCTTGTATGAAGAAGGCCTGTGTCCAGCACCCTCCAGAAATTGAATCCTTCTGGGAAAAAGTACGCCTTTTGGCCTGGAAAATGATTGAGGTAAATTGCATCATTAAAAGAAAAATAAATAAAATTACACCTTCTCATTTGCAAATACAATTACCTAAAACAAACATTAGAAAAAAATATATATCCAGTTGAAAAATGAGTGCAACAGTTCAGCACATTTGTTTTATTAATACAAGAATTCTTCATAAGTAGTAAACTATGAGACAGAAAACAAAAGTGAAGAATGAGATGGAACAAACTCCAGGAATAAGAATACCACACTTCTGAGCATGAGTGCATATGAATTGCACATTTTTTCTAGAAAAACTAGTTTTACTAGTTATATAATGTGTGTTCGAGAAAAATTTGGATATTGTGTTGAGGATATGGTTTATTGAGAACTACTGGTAATAGGTAGATAGTTAGACTGGATGATCTTGGTCTTTTTCAGTCCTGGTGTTTCTGTGATTCTGCGATTCTTTTGTCTCCTTTATTGTCCCTGTAGAATGCTGTTATGTGGCTTGCATTCTCACAATGACAGTCTCTGTCAGTGTAAACACTATCAAAATGAGGATTTCCCCCC
>JAPSGF010000004.1:26459674-26512026 GCA_035772895.1 Perdix hodgsoniae | reverse complement strand
GAAATACAGTTGCGAAAAAAGTAAAAAAGGAAACAAAAACAATCCCCCCCCCCGTGGGAATTGTCACTGAGAAATGGTAACACAAACTTCCTTTTGGGCAAATGGAAAGAAAAACTTTTAAGGGGTGTTAAATATAGAGATTTGTAGTCTTGGTTTACTAATCCCTTGGACTACAGGTAACAGAAATATTGTATCCTTGTAATTTTTCACAGATATCAGCTATTGGCCTTTGTGAGGAAAAGAGGGTAGATTTACAGGATTGCCCAGACCAGATATTCAGTTGTAGGTAGGCCATTTACATGATACAGCATAGATATTCCTGTGTGTGCGTTTAAGGCCTAAAGCTTAAGGTGACTGCAAGATTAAAAAGGAGATCCTCCTTAGGCACTCGTGCAGAAACAGTACCTTGTACATGGAGGATATGCATGTTGTGATGTTATGATGAAAAGAACATTACATACAGATATTTCACAGTACACAGGCTGAAGAAGGTGTTGAAGATATGAGCCTCATTTGAGAAGCACTATTTTCTCAAATCCTCCTTGTTCTTTCTATGTATTAAATACATGGAAGAGAAGTATTTGATGACTGTAAGCACATGATAAAAATGAAAACCAACTAGCCAGAAATAAAAATAGAGTACTACCATACTCACATCATTTCTAATAGATTAGGCATTCCATGAAGTGTATTTCCTTTATTTTGTATGGAATTATTCCTGTAAAATAACAGTATAAAAACTCTTTTTCTTAAACAACAACAAAATGCAGCTGGCCTGAGTCCAACAATTTTAATTTTTTTTTAATGGTTTCTATTGCTATCACCCCAAGTTCATCAGCTCTTCTGATTTTAGAAATACCCTCAAGCCTGCAAGTGAAAATTCTTGAATGTTCAAGATCTCTGAGGAAAGCAGTTCAGTTATTTCCCTAAACTGAGGGGAATCTTTCAGCCAAGTATCTTAGCAGAAGAAGTCAGCATTTGAGCTTCATGAATTTTTTTTTAATAGATGACAAAAAATAGGCCCCTTGAGCTATGAAGACCTATTTTGCAAGATTTCTTTGGATTTCTCCTTTTATTTTTGCTTTTTCTCTATCCTTTTATGACTTTTTCTTTGCTGTGAAATAAAACAAAATGAATAATATCATGTATTAGTTTCTCTCCTTGTCCACTCCAGAACAATATTTCACATTTTTCCTTAGTTTTTCCCTTTACCACTCTTTTCTAAAAGTTAACAAAGGAAAAAGGAAAAGAAAAACTGGGAAAAAAAGAAATGCTCCCTCCCTTCCTCCGTTCCTTCCTTCCTTCTTGCCTTCCTGCCTTGTACTCAGCATGTAAAGTAGGGGTGTTAGGCACCACTTTGATATTTCATTGTTGAGACTGAGACAAAGGTTTAAATATTTAAACTTTTCAGAAAACAAAAGCTCTAAATAACTTTTATCCAAAACACTTTGCTTCATCATTTCATGGTAATGAAACACTTCAGAGTTTGCTTTGTGTGCACTGGTACAGTCATGCTTTGAGTACAGCTCAGTCCATTCTGATGCTCTTCTCCTACTGCTGCCAGGCAAAAGTAACTGATACTCTGCGTATGTAGGTCATAATGCAAGGATGTGCACTCTTCTCCTTGGGCATGGATCCCTG
Source organism: Perdix hodgsoniae (assembly GCA_035772895.1). Taxonomy (NCBI): domain Eukaryota; kingdom Metazoa; phylum Chordata; class Aves; order Galliformes; family Phasianidae; genus Perdix; species Perdix hodgsoniae. The sequence goes on along the minus strand of JAPSGF010000004.1, from coordinate 26,510,385 downwards.
GTCAAACTTTATCACCAAAGAAAGACCCTGGCAATGCATATAGGTAGCTCCAAAAATAATGCCTCCTTTTTATTTCCATGGGAATGGCAATAGATACAAAGAGCACAATAGCACTATTTGATAGAGAAGATTCTAAGCTAAAAAACTCTATTTTTCAATGTAGTCACCACCAGCGTAGTCACTAGCTATGCTTTTTTACAGTGATGAACAAGAGCTTTCACATGACACTCAAAAAATATCTGTACCAGCGAAGATGAATGACTGTCACTACTGCTACTGCTGAAATGCTCCACCCACCACCTCACTGTGCTCACATCCACTGTTTGGTTTCCATAAATGTTCACAAGCACTGATGAATGTCAATTGCTGCCATTTATTTCTCATGGAGGACTACAATTACACACCTTCATTTCATCTGCAATTCTGTATAAGATGTCATTTTCTCAGATTGCCCTCTGCTGCCATCACACAGCAACAAAACATGATGGATTATTTGTGGGAAGTTTCTACCTCTGTTACCATACTGCCAACATCCATCTCTGACAACATAGGCTGACATAATAAAATAGGAGGCATTACTTTCAGAGCAGCTTTTGAAGTTTCCATGAAATGCTGTATAGATTTAGCCAGAGCAGTCAGAAGGAAAGATGTAGAGCAAGTCAGAATAACCTGTAGATGGAGAATGGAGTAGCAAGTCCTTTTTAGGAAAACCCTTCTGTCACGAGAGCTTATGTTTTTCCCTTTACAAATCTATTTTGATAAGACTGCCCTTCATTGCTGAGCAGCATTTCAGCTATACTAACCATAAAGTTTTGAGGTTAAGTAAAAATGAATATTCTGGCTGAATAGTTTAAAATATCTGAGTGTTGAAGTCACTAGATGATTCATAATTATCACATTCATCTGCATTTTTCCTCTTTTGCTCTTGCCTGTATTGAGTCATGAGTATATCTGGATTACTCCTTAACCATTAAGGAGTGAAATGTACTCCAACGGACAAACCAAGGGTCACACATACCACATCCACTGATTTTCCTCTGCCAATCATTTGCTCAGTGAATAGTCCCATTCACCTCATCAGGGGTGTACAAGTGGAACAAGGTGTTGTTCATCCGGAAAACACCAGGATGTGGCCTTCTGGCAGCAATAGAGCCATGGTCACAAGGGACTCTTCTGCCTCCCTATGCTCTCTTCAAAGAGCCTCTAATAATACATTTGAAATTAAATGTGCTCTGTTTATCACCGTTAGAACATTTCTTCCAATGAGGAAATTTTGAACTGGAAATTGTAGCACTTTCAAATTCCGCAACCAGGGTATCATCTTAAGATTTTACTGTGGCTTGCATAATTCCTTATGTCTTCTGTTTTCCAGCCTCAAGTGTAGGAAGTTCAAGATTCCTGCTCTGAACCTCATTATACTGTTTCCGCTAAGAAAAAGAAATTTCAGAGCCACAGAGATGTTATGACTCAGCTTTGATACTGAGGAACTTGGTTTCACTAAGCAAACACTTCTTATATGATGTCTGAAAATCCACCCTAATTAGTGTCTCTTTGCAAGCTAGGAAGAAAACTATTGTCACAGCATTGTCTCAATTCATACACTTCTATTTGATCCTACGTTGATGAGCTGTAACCTAATGTTCTTTTGAAAACTAAGAAACAACCCATTGTTACAGCTAACAGGCTTAGCTTTCAAGGTTGTGCATACTCTGGTCCATAGAAGTCAATGGGCATGAGCTGAAAAGAAACAGGCAACTTTAATCTGGGGAAAATTAATTGCCTGAGCTTATTTAATATTTCTGTTACTTATACTGTTTAGCAGCCCCCAACAAAAGATTCTGTTCAACAGCAGATCTACAAGATGTAGTTCCCAGCTCACACTCCCTGACTCATAACGATTAGCAGCTAAGAAAGGTCCAGATGTATTCATTAGCAGCTTTAAAAAGTAATAGTAAACAGCACTCACCTGCATCTCTTCTTCAGTGCTTTCAGTGGATGTATTCTCAGCACCATATGTTTAGACAGGATAAAGCACGAAGGGTCACTGAAACAGTTCACAAGGAGAATAGTTAGCAGCATGCAGACAGGGTGAGGAACGGGGTGTTCAGAACTGATGATGAGAGAGCAGTTAGAAGCCGGCACCCCAAAAAAGAATAATTAATGCTTGATTGTATCTAAAAGCAGCTGTCAGACAGGAAAGCAGGCAGTAGGTTGTAAGCTCGTTTTGTTTCATTTTCAAAGTGACATATTGGAAGTAAAGAAAAAAATTATGTCATCTTTAAAAACACGCAAAAAATAAAGACAGACGTCCAAGTGTTTCTTAGAAGTACTGCAACTTGGACTTGGTTTTCAGAATGTTTTGCAATTATTTATTCATTTTAGTAGTGAATGACTAAAACAATTTATCAGCATCACTTGGTGCCTAGTGTGGGATACTCTTATGATCTCAGTAATAAGAAACCGAGGTGCATTTATTTTATCCTTTCAGCCAAAACCACACATGAGGTAGTTTTACATGGAGACCATTTATCTGAGATAATACTAATTCCATTGAGAAACAGATGAGATAAACCCACTCTCCAGAAATATCCACTGATCTGTATGCAGGTGACAGAGTGCGTCCTGAAACATCCAGGTATCTCATCCAAAATGAGATGATGAATGCCAGGCCAGCAGTGTACGTGGAGTTGAAAAATGGGTCCCCAGGAATAATGGTTTAGTGAAAAATGAATTAACCAGAAAATTTTTTCTTTGTTGTTCAGGTCTCTTATCGGTCTGGAAATGAGTCTCCAGGAAATTCTTCTTCAGGGATTTCTGTTGACATCTTATTTATAGAAAGATCACTGGGATTTTTGCAGTTGCCTGTAATTAGATCAAGGTGTTATCCCTGGCAGGGTGGACTCAGCTCAAGATCCCCTTTGCATCCTCATCAGCCTATTGAGAGCACACCCAGACATTCTTGGGATTTCCGTAAGCCCTAGTGCACAACAGGCCTGGTGAAACATCTTGCTCTTAATGTTTGGTTTGCTCACCAGCCTTACCAGCCCTCACCAGCCCCTGAATTTTGGCCTTCTGCTAAGCATGAGACTGATTTGCTTAACACAGTGTACAAAATCCATGAGCAGCAAATTCTCACTTCAGTCAAACCTTAGCTTCTTGTCAGGCTTCCCTCATCTTTCTGATGTTTTAAGAAGACCTTTCTGAACTGTTTTTAAAAACAATACATTATTTTGTACTCAGACAGTACAGTCCTTTAGGCCTTATTTTGATATTTCAATAGTGCTAGCTCATTACTGGATTGGAACTGCTTCATGCAGAGAATTCTACAGGTTTTATAAAGTGTTGTGTTTTTCTCACCATCGAGAAGATGGATGAATTTGAGCTGAAGCTGCTGTGATTATCATCGGCACAGAACATGATCTTCTAGCACAGCAAAAGTTCATTTTTCAAAGAAAATCATCAGCACCATTGACTCATTCCTCAAGATCAATTTTATCCTCTGTTAGGTGGTGATAAAGTAACAATATATACTTTCTACGCCTATCTGTATACCAACATGTTTCATTCTTGAATATTTTGAGCAGTGCTCTGATAATGGCATATTTCATAATCTCACAGAAGTTATCCTTTAATTATATCAAGAAGTTATAGGTTTTATCTTTATACTTACCCTAGATGATGTGATAAATCATACTGAATAGTGGCCTTCCCTGAAAGAAAATAAGTCTGTTGTATTATATGTAGACTTAAGCAAACTTAAAAAAAAAAAAAAAAAAAAAAAAAAAAAAAAGTAGAAAGATATCCTTGAAAATATTCATACTGACAGGGGAATGACTGGGCATTGGTCAGCTGGTAGTGAGCAAATGTGTTGTACATCAGTACATCACTTGTTTCATATGTTCTTTTATCATTATTTTCATTACTATTATTTTCTCACATTTTCTCCCCTATTAAAATGCCTTTATTTCAGCCTGTGACTTTTACCTTTTTCCAGTTCTCTCCCCTATCCCACTGTGGGGAAGTGAGTGAAAAGCATTGCAGTGCTGAGCTGCCTGCCAAGGTTAAACCACAACACCAAGAGATGTCTAAGTTGACAGATTTTAAATAAAAGCCTCCCTGTTCCTATCTAACTCATCAAAATTAAGTGGGTTTAGAAAAAATTGAACATTTTAAATAGCCTACATTTCTTTTCCCATTATCTTACATTTTGCTTTCAATCCTTGTGATGCTGTGATTTCACAAATTCTCCATGTCAGCTTACCAACTTAGTGAGGTATCAAAGGAATAGATATGTAACTAAAATAGCAGTAGTTTAGAATATAGACCTCTCTGAGAAGTATATCTAGAAGATTTAACATCTTTTGTTTTTCCTTTTCATCTCTGATTAGTTAGAAATGTATTTCTTTTCAAAGAAAATTAGTTAGGGAGCTTCCATTTCTATGATGCTTCTGAAACCAACACTCTGTTCAGGCTTTCCTACAATAAGGAGAATATTTAGCAAAACTTCAAAAATTAACCTAACTATTGAGTTTCATCCTCTTCAAGTACTGCTGTTCATATTTCTATAATTATGCAAATGGTTGATTTCTCATAAGACATAACTGCATAGATAGCGTCATTATTACCATAAATAATCCCATCAATACATAAGTAAACATACTTAATTCACGTTTTACTTAAATCCCCCATGACCACACAGAGATATGACTTATGATTTATTGTAAATAAGTTATTTTATTGAAATGTTGTGCCTTAAGATATTTTAATGACTCTGCTCAGAAAGTGTATGCCTTCCAAACACAGGCTTAGTTATGTTGCTGCAGACCACCTAAAAATAGTGCAGGCATTCCTAAAGCTTTCAGACCACAGACTGCAAACGGCTGAGGGTGACTATATACAAAAATAAAATAAAATAATAAAACAAATCCAGATGTATGGTTTAATAGTAAGCATTTGCTTTTGTGAACAAACTAAGACCAGCTCCTGAATAATTCAACCTAATCTGTGAGGACTGTATTCAGATATGTTCAATAATAAGGGAAAATCATATAAATTCAAAAGTTTATTTGTGGAGTAAAGTAAACTTCATTTTGAATATAAAACTCAGTAGATTAATCTTTTATTTTTATAATCTGTGTGTTGTAATTTAATAGCTTGTATGGAATGAGTGATCTCAGTCAAGTGTCCAAATAATTTCTAAAAATTTCAGTCAAATTAGGGCAATCTATCTGGAAAGTTTACAAAAGAAAAGGAGTGCTTAAAGCAGAATACCTCACATGGTGATCTGGGGAGCAAATTCTTTGCTTCTGTTGGGTATGTATGAAGGGAACTTCACACATTCTTTTTAAGAGCCCTGTACAGTGTATGATAAAATAGAAAGCAATAGGAAAATACTGTGATAATCCCAGCACGTGCTATTGAATGTAAAAGATATCAAGTGTTACTGCTAAGTACTGGAATAAATGTATACATCTGAATAGAGGCCAGGTTTCCTGAGTAAGCAGTCATCAGTAAGCACTGCTTAAATTGGAAAGGTACAAATCCACACTGTACTACTTGCTTGAAAATACTTCCATATGTGCACTCTAGCACAGTACAAAATACAGGTCTTAGCACTTCTGTTTTGTTTGCTTCTTCCAGATAGGAACAAGGGGTTAATCAATAAAGTAGCCCTAATGTTAACAAAAGGAAATTCATTAGATGCCCACATTTGGTAAGAATTCCTGGAACAAGTGTTTTCCATGACGCAGGCATCTTTTCAGCCTCTGTTTAACAGAGGTTTTATATAACAGTGTGTCATATAGCTGGGGCCAGGAGATCACAGCTGGACAGCACCAGCTCCTAGTTGGTTCTATGAAAGGACTCACATTTCTGAAATTCCCTCCACTGGAAATGTAAGGACTCAAAATAGCTATGCCTGACGTGGAAAATAGAATTTCATGGCTCCTTAAAAAGGCATTTAACCAGATTATACTCTAAATTACTCAGAGAAAAAGAATGAGGTTCATTTTTAGAATAAGAATGTACAACCATCAATAGGATACAATTCTCTTCAAGATTAGAACCAGAGATTGGTAGCCACATACATACTGGATTTAAAATTGCCAGAGAAATCTTAAAACTACATCTGTTCTTATCCTAGGAGAGCCATGGTGAGCTGAGGATACTGAATGAATCATGTTCTTCATGATGAATCAGAGACTTTGAAAGAGGCCTAGATTTTAAACGTATGTTGAGATGTGAGGGTCTTAATAAATTAGGGCTTGTTTTTAGCATACAGATAGGAGTTTTCCTTCTGGTTTAGTGTAGTGTTGTATGGTACACACAGGAGCGCATTTTGTCCTGTTCTAAGCAGTAAGGCACATAGAATTCTCCCTGCTGGTTTTTAATAGTTTTTTTTTTGTTGGTTTTTTTTTTTTTTTTTTTTCAGTAATGAATTGCGCAGTCAAATCTAATGGCAAAGTTTCTTCTCAACATCAGCACAGAAAAAAGGGATGGGGGCTGAGAAATAGCAGAGGGAAAGGACAGTATGTTGTTGGAAGAGCTTCTGGAAATTTGCATGCTGATGGCACAGCATGTGAAATTCTTTCTATGTTTGCATTCTGGTCCTAATTCCTTAGTTTACTTTCCTTTTAGCTACTGAGTGCCAACTTATTGCTGCTACTGCTACTATCGTGAACTCCTGACTCTGTCTGTGTGTGTGTGTATCTCCATATATTCTGTAAATGCACTCTCATAGGGAGGATTTCAGAGTGTAGTTTTCTAGAACATATTGTCAATAGTCTTTAAAAGCTCTTTAATAGTAATCTATAAACATGAATTATAGGTTTCAATGGCATCACAAGTATGCGCAAAGTCACCCTGCTGGGTTTTATTACATTGATATCTCTGCAGCAGTCAACAGAAGACAGTGCACATCGCTTTAAGACCAGACTATGAAAGGACATTCCTAGGAGTTAAAAGATATAGTTTCCAGATGGAAATTTGGAATTTCAGGAAGAAAAGTTGGATTTGAATATTCCCCACTGTAAACCTACCCTGTTTTTATTAGAACATATTCCAAACTGGTCAACACATAGTTTCTTCTTTTCTAGAAGTGGCCAAAGCATTAAATCAGCTGAAATCTCTTGAACCTGTGTTGTTGAACCTTGGAAAAAAACAGTACCAGCTGGCAGGATTTTGATACCAGTGATCAGTATTCAAACACCAATCCCAATCAGTCCTTATCCTAGAGACTTATATATGTAGCTACAGGGGGGAATAGTCATGAAACCTTGCTTTAGTCTAGATGATATCCCTGGACTTCACTACATAAGGTAAAGGAGATAGACTAATTCTATCTGCAGGAACATCTCCTCTCATGACTAGAAGGGATGTCTGTGAATATGCCTACTTATTTACAGTAGATGTAATCATAATATAGTAAAAAAAAAAAAAAAAAAAAGGATATGGAGCTGAATAGAAACTGGGATAATCTTTCTTCTTACAGCAAATGCATCAGAAAATAACACAACTCTTGTAAAAGTGAAGTATGAAGTTCTTCTCTTCCCTGTGTGAAAGCATAATTCCGACACAGTAAAGATTCAATCAGTTATTTTGCCATGTTTGAGGTTTACGAACTGGTCTTCAGATACCTTTCTATCTCTTTTAGATACATCACAAGAACCATTTAATGCTAGATGTTCTGTTGCGGCTCCCAGTTCATTTTTCAGCTGTAGTAAATTCTGAACATAATGAAAAGAAAGTAAGTGCTCACAGAGTGTGTGTCTTTCAGTGACGGTGCACAACATTTTAAGCGTATTTGTGTACCAAGAACATATAGACTGGTTCTCTGCCAGGTATGGTGGTATCCCCATTTGTGAGGAAATGAGATACTCCGGGAATTCCTCTGCAACTATGGCTCTTCCTCTCCCTCTCAAACCATCCCAGCTACTCAGAATAGGACCAGCAACCTAGTTAAGCTGAATGGGACTCGATGTCTGAAGGAGTAAGGATGAAGGTTATTGAAGAAAGCAGGAAAATAAACAAAGGCTCCATTTGAATCCTCATAGCATCTGCATAGATTATAGAAGTCAACTATAATCCATCTCTTGAGCACCAATGTCTGTATGTTCAGAAAAGACAATAAATCAAAACAGTTTCATACTTGACTGCTCATAATTGTTTATCCAGTCTTTCTGCTGGGACTGCAGATGTAGGCTAGAAACAGAATTAACAGACACATTCATGCTTAGACCGAATGCACCATGGAAACACACCACATATAAATAATGAGAGGAATCTCCATCTTTTAAATAGCCTGAAATACTCTCAGTTTAGTCAAAAGACTCAAAGGTGTACGTGTGATGGGAATTCTTTCTGTTCTTCAGCACAAAACCAACAACTGTGGTTGTGGTTTTCATTGGTCTCATTTGCCTGGTCTAGTGATGGAAAAATTTCTTACACAGGAAAAGCTTGAATTGCCATTTCATGAAGTGAGCCTTGAGAGTACTTTATTTCCTTAAAGAAACTTTTACATTTCATTTTTAAATGATCATTCTTACTTAATGATAATTTAAAAATACATTTAGTCAATGTGTAATGTTCACCTCCACAGTATTGCCTCCCTGGATCCAATCTGCACAAGAAGTACAAAGGTTTCTTTGTGACACTGAGACATCAGCTAAGATCTCAACAGTTCGTAAATAGTGACCAATGAGAAGGCCATTTGAACTATATGCTTTTGAAAGGGTTGGCCATGACTATGGAGGAACTGTAGCCACTCCAGCTTTACATGTCTTCCAATGGGAGCATAGCCCCAGTGTACTGTTCTGAAACATCTCAGTGCAGTATGCAGACGTATATATTCAGTCCTGTCAGAGCTAATCTAAATGCCTACAGCAAGCTTGGAAACTCATAGAAGGTTTTCAATTTTTGGAAAAGAATACACAATTTTCGTAACACTGAATGATACAGAAGCAGCATTAGCAGGAAAGGTCATTTTTAAAATGAAAACTTAAATCCAATGAAGTGCAATGAATAAATTATTGGCAAAACTTTATCTATGCTGAGGTGTTTGATGTCCTTCCTTTCCTTTCCCATCCACACTGTAATTGTAGTCTCAGACTGTCAAAAGCAAGGTTGAATCTGTAAGTATGTCTGTGGACTTTCTTCTGTGCAGGATCTTAAGACAGACTGAATCCTCACTGCTCCAGTAATTTGTCCAATTTGACTGAGTCACCTTGCCAAGGAAAAACAGTTGCTTTGAAATATTTTTAGAGTACTAAAACCAAAACTGGATGAATAATACAAGGCTCCAAAATGTACGCATCATTTCACCTAAGGTAGAATGATATTAAACTGATATTCTGCCAATGAGAATAAAATCCAGATATGAGCCCAAAAGAGAACATAGTGCAGTCCACTACATTCCACTGAGAGGAAACAAGCAAGGTAAATCAAGTGATATTCAGCCCCCATATGGGCGTTTTTCCAAGAATCCAGAGGCATTTGTCAGGATTTTGTCAAAGAGAAAGGACTTTTTAATTCAGTCTGGTTTCTTATGTTTGACAATATCAGATTATGGGGAAAAATAAAATGAAGGCCTGTTTTGGTCCTGTTTTTTTCCTCTCCAGAAATTTTGATGGCAAGTTCTTTAGAGATTTATTATCAGAGACAATAGTTGTGTTCTTCATGACTGTTCATGGATTTTCTTCCATGGATCTAATCATATTATGAACCAACCTTTACACTTTGAAATACAAGGAAATCTGATGAAGATTGCAAAGTCCTGAGGTCAACAAACTAATAGAGTTCTTATCCAGTTTTTTAAGTAACTACACTTTCTTTTCAAGAGGTCTAATAGAAGGGATTTTTCTTTGGTGTGATCCTTGTGAACACGTTTGAATGGAAAGAAATTGTTTTGAGTGGTGGTAGTAACATTGATTTCATCAGTATGAATCTCACTGATGTGGAGTTGCTGCATATTTTGTGTCTGATATGATATTTGTCTAATGCAGTGAAAGAGATTTTCAGGCTAAGGTGCCACAAGTCAGACACGTGCACTTTTCTTCCTTCTTTCCACTGGTTTTGAGGTGCCGGTGTTTATGTCTCAAGTGTGGAATGGATTGTGAATATCTATTTAAATCTCCCATGACACTTTTTACTAACCACTTTCCCCTTCAGTCTTATAGACTTATATGCAAATTGAAAAACATTGTTCAGTTAAAGTCGTCCTGGAATTGTGATGACTAGAACATCAATACTAATACAGTAACACTGAAAATATCAGGCCATCTGCTGTCTGATGACACAGCTCTCTTAATATTTTATTATTCTTAGGAATCAGAACCAATGTATGAAACAAATAAGTATCTGAAAATTACATTATTTTCTCAGCAAGGATGTCCTTTTGGATCTTTGAGATACCAGCAGATCAGAAAAGATGCAGTTCTCAGCCTAGCACATTCTGGAAGGAATGTAAGCCTGTAGTATCTCCATAGCTTTGTACTGTGTTTTACTAATCTCCGTTGTTTTGCAGTCCTACTCTGGAAGACCTCTTAGGTAAGCATTTTACTCAGCAGGTGGATTAATATTGAAAACAGTTTGGATATATACAAGGATATCACACAAAATCCTTTTTTAAACTTAAATTACAAGTCCAGCTTTTCTAGTTTAGATCTGTTTAACAGTGCAATGGAGCAGACAGTGCACTCATTTTTCAAGAGCAGATACCAGTGATGGAGGATGATGAATGCTGTCTTCTTCCCCTAATTAGCTTCTTATTTTTAAATAAAAAATAAATTTTATTTATAATAAAATTTATTTTTAAGTAAAATCACTTCAATGAACTTTTGATAACTAAGGAAGATAAGTTTTGGAGGCATTGTTTAGACGGTTAATGCATGTCAGAGGTCAAGACTGTGTGACCTGTACAGTAAAGAATGGAATCCACAAAGGTTACCATTGTGTCAATATACCCTTGCCTGTTACTGAATGAGTAGGCACACCAGTTCCTCTTGAAATATTAAAGTCATCAAGACTGCAAGACATGAAGCAGTTGAACAAGCTGGTCTTTGAGAAACTCAGACCTAGCTCACAAGCCAAAGATTGATCTCATACATTTAGGTGAAAATCTTATGGTAAAAAAAGCCTGATCTGTGGAGGTCTTTCTCCAAAGTCAATTCATTTTTATTTATTTTATTATGGGAGCAGTAGGTTCTAAGATTTAAATGAAATAGCTTAAACTGTAATCTGTTTCAAAACAAATGTTTGTGCAGTGTCTTTACTTACCTGTGTTTTTTCCTTTTACATCTGTACTTCTTTTTTTCTAGTATGTATGTTGCCCTTTCACAGGGGAGACAGTAGAGGTAATATGAAAGGATTCCTAGTGTCTAGTGATTCCTACTCAGGGAAATGCGACATTCAAAGAACAGGTAGGGGAAATAATTTTCCTAGCTTACATTTGATAATAATTTCCTAATTCAGGTTCATCAATTAATTATTTTTTATTTTCTACTGAATGCTATAAAAGATTCCATCCAGAGCTTTAAAATCCATTCATTGAACTCATCATAAGGTTTATTATTCATTTTACTAAGAAGTGCAAAATGTGGGAAGGGAAAAACTAGGAGGAAGGGCCTAGACAAGGAGAACAGTGGCAACAAGCTAAGGAAATACTTAGTTTTTAAAATATAGAAGTGGAATGTGAAATAATACAATATAATACAATATAATTGGAATTTAAGCTAATAAATCAAATAAAATGAGAAAAAAGAGAGTTTCCAAAACCAAAGTCTTCACTTTAATGCTGTAGGCGAGATGGCCAAGGAGCAATGAGGGAATTCTTGTGACTCTCAGTCAGTTTTATCTTTCCCTCTGAATGGAAAACAGAAAAGTAAAAATGAAGTCTTCTGAGAGCTGTAGTTCATTCTTTTCTTCTGAGACCAAGAGATCGGAAATATGAACAATCCATGGAACTGCAGCATTAACTCTTTAACTGTCAACACACTGCATGATGTTATAATGTGGAGTACGGATGACAAACTATAAAACCATGATGTACAAAAATTTCAGAGAGCAGCTTAGATCTTCTGAGGATTGAATTACTATTCTAAGGATCCTCCTTCTCTCTCATTTAATGAACTGAACTCGATCATTTCAGAAAGTCAGCTGTATCCCAGCTTGATGTAAGAAACATTCCTGCGACTTGAAAGTGAAATTCTTTTAAAGACTGAAAATAAGACTGATGTTGTGACATGCAGAACCGATGTTAACAGTCCGCTTCATCAAACTTCTTTGTGGGCCACCATGGTTGAGGAATGATTCTCTTCTAGGATCAGGGAATAGCATATGCTGACATTTGCAATTATTTTTAATGAGTTTTAGAAGCCTACTTAGAAATAAAAGGATGCCTATGATGCCAAAGATAAATCAGAAGCTATGAAAATAAATAAAATATTTCTCTTGCTCCTCTGAGTGAAATTCCAAAAAGTGAGTCCTTGCTGGTAGCAATAATTTAGAAGTGTCAGCAACAACAATCTCTATTAGCAGGTTGTTTTGTTTGGTGACTGTTTTTTCAAGTGTCCTTTCATTTCAAGTATTCTAACTTGTTTAAGAAACAGTAGGAAATATTTTGGGGTTTTGAACAATGAGCTCTTTTTAGCCAAGCTTAGCTAATGTAGTATAGAGACCACAATTGAAAACAACTGTTAGACATCAATTAGCCTTGTTTTCAGACTGAACGTCAATAGACAAAACCAAGTAAGTTAATCTAAGTGGCAAGCTAAAAACAGACACTAAAGTTGCATTTTTAAACTTGATACAGAGGCTAGGACCCATATGCCAGGGGTTAGGGACTTGAAGCACATTCAGATACTCATCTAGACACCCGCATTCCATGTGAGAAAAAATAATTTTATACAGCAGTATCTTTCTCAGCCATGAGATAGTCTGTGCTCTCCAGCTGTCCCTTGAAAGAGCATCTTTCCTGAGCTACAGAAGAGGACTTTTCCTGATGAACCATGAAGTAGAATAGGCAGAACAGGATGAAATAACTTCCTGAGACCCCATTGCATCAACCAAACCTTCTTAAATTAGCCTTTTATTCCTGTCGTAGACCAGAAGAAAGGGACAGAGTATGTGTATCAGCAGTTACTCTGTATTATTTCTAGGCATAAGAATGAACTACAGGAGGAAAAACAAACAAGCAACTTCCTCAAGACAGAAACTATTATTTCTACTCTATTATTTTTTTTCTTCTGCCTTTCTTATGGCCATGCAGACAGGTTTCTCAGATGTGACATTATGTTTCATCACTTGACTCCTACAAAACTCTTCAGCTGCTTTTTCTCCAGGTGTTAGTGCTTTTGCTCTTTAGAACCTCACTCAGTCCTGGACTTCTTTGGATCAGACGTGCTCCAAATACTTCAGTATCAAAGGTCACTCTTTTCAGGATCACCTGCCTGTAGCATTTTTATTTTCTTGGAGGCTTCCTGCAGAAATTACAAAAGTGTTAACCACATCTGTGTACCACATCTAGCTTCCACATTACCAGGCCTAGCTGGCCTGGTAATGTGGAAGCTAGATGTGGTAACTGTGAGGTCTGTATTTGATGTCTACTTGAGTAGAAAAGGAAAGGGGAATAAATGGTTTAGATGTTTAAGAAGCAGGACACACAGAGGTCATAAAACTCTAGGCATGCAAACTGTGGATGTGCAAGAGAGGTAATCTATATGTTTATGTGTAAAGAGAGAGGTACTTAGCATCTACTTTAAGATATCTTAATGAGCAGTGGAAGTGTAGAAAGGTTAATGAGCTCAGCAATGGATAAGTAGTTTCTCACAACAAGTAAGAAAGTCTAACTTAGGTCAGATGAAACCTAGCCAGTGTGACAGAAGCAAAACAGCAAGAGATGAGAAAACTAACTCAGTTTAACTTCTTCACAAACTCCATAAAATCATCCCAAATGATTTTCTACAGTTCAGATGTTCTCCTGCAAAGTTCATGTGGTTGTGGACAGATGTTTCAGGGACAAAGAGAACAAACATTGCTTTCTGGCATTATGTACTGCTGATGCAGGAGCCAGAAATCAAAGGTGCAGAACTACTAGGAGTCAGAAAATGAGGCAGCTTAACTTTCAAGTCCTTGACTGAACTTTTTGGCTGTAAAAGTTTAAATATATGACAGTTGGGGAAAATACAAAAAATTAAAAAAAAAAAAAGAAAAAAGAAATGCAGCTTTAAAGATAAAATATAAAATATAAAATCATTTTATAGTCACTTTAAAGAGTGTAAGTAGTATATTTTTAACTTGATAATTTAGCTTGCTTGTATCCCCAAGAAACTTATAAAAATAAAATAGTACATTCCTTATTTTATCCAAAAAATACTATATATAAAAATTCCAAGGAATGTATTCAATTAAAATTATAGGCTACAGTAATGGGTGCACTTGATTACATTTCCGTTTCACAAAGTAATTCACATTTGCTACTAATAAATTAAAATCTGTGCCAGTCAAAATAAGCTTGTCTACCACAGCAAGAGAAAATTGTCAAAACACACTGCTCAATTCCTTTTTCACTCACTAATTTTATGCTGGAATCAGTCTTTGGTACTTTCAGAGCTGTTCTTGACATGATAGTTAATCCTATAATTTCTTTTAATGTAAATAATTCATGTACATGAGTTTTCACATATTTCCAAGAGCACTTACACATATATGACTTATGCCTGTAAGTAATCAACTCCACAAGCTGTGGTTATATTTCCCATACAGTTATATACACCAAAAAAGTCTATTCAGAGATTTCTTCTTGAGGTCTTTTGGAGTATCAATTGTATAGAAAACCCATGAATTCCTTGAAGAAAATATCCTGTTGAGCAAACAAGGGAAGGTGAAATAGTCTCAGGCCATTTCCTAATGCCTACCAAATCTGCTTCATTTCTAAAGCTTTGTTTTTCCTTCAGGAGTCCAGGAACTCCTATCTCTCTTGCTGCTCACAAAGTCATATTTAGGTCACCAAAACAACAACAACAACAGCAACAAAGACAAGAAATCTTTATTTCATGCTCATTTTCTGGTTCTGTCTTGGAGAGTTGTGAGTGGGCTTCCACTCACAACTTTAATGAGAAAAATGAGACGAGAATGCTCTCCCTGTTGGGAAAGTCATTGTGACCTTCAGTGATATCCTATACTAACACAAACTCCAGACTCATGCCCATTCAGGTAGCAGACATTTCTCTTCTGTGATGGCTGCTCACCTACACAAGTTTTTTCATCTTTTTATTACTGTTGTACTTATCAGTGCATTCCTTCAATTGACATTTTTTTGGCATGATTTGTAGAGTACAGCTGACTGCGCATCAATAATGCTGTTAGCTCTTCCTTGTTCTGACTCCATCTCACATTTGCTTAACCTCTTGCAGCAATACTCAATATTTTATTTATATTATTTTTTTTTAAATTATTATTTTGTTAAGCAAAAGCATGCAACTCAGAATTTAACTGGACTGCATTCTGTTCCCCAAAAACATTTTAATCCATCTTCAGTTAAAGCTTTTTCCACCAGGTGATACCATGTGCATGTGCATGGGTTTAAATATATCTGTATATATATGGTAAAGACAAATAGTGAAGAGCATTGAGATCACATCAAAAAATAATAAAGTTTAAGTTCACTGATCAGATTATTTATAATAAATGCATTTCTGAAAGTGAGACATTAGATGACAAAGCACTTCAAACCAAACTCTGAGATCATTCTGATGGGCTAGCTAAAGATAACAAAAAAGTGTGGTCATCTCTCACCACTTCCTAAAAGTGCTGTGTTCAACAAATGCCAACTCAGCTGAGAGATTAGCAAACAATCGACATAATCAACAATCTCTGCATAAAGCTACGCTAACATGCTGACTGCATTTCCTACCATGGGCCTCAGAGTGCAGGATGGTTCACAGAAGAATTAGTGCGTGGGAAACCTTGCATTGTGGAGCAGGCATGTATCAAAATGGATTTGATGCTCACAGTTCACTAACATTTAGCAACATTTTAATAATGTTCTTTGAAAGAATGTTTTTATTTTATGACAATAGTTTTGCATGGAAGCTTTCTTCTTACTATTATCAATTTTTTTTTTTTAAAAAAAAAGGTAAATATTCCTCTCAGTTTTTATTGTCAAAATCCATTTTTAATTAGAGCCGTGCTAGGCTTGAATCAGCTTTATTTTTTAATTTTGTTTCCACCAAGCATTGACATAAAACTCTTCACTGACAAGCTTTGCACGGCAGAAATGGCAACCAGTTTTGGAAGGGGAGTTCAGCCAGCTGAGACTGCTTCAGCTACTCCTTTTGCCCTGTAAATTACACATAATAGTAAGGGGGTTGTAATTAAAAATGATTTAAGTCATAAACAAAATCTAAAGAAGAAGCAAAAGCTAATCACGTAATATCAAAATTTCATCTTTTATAAATCCAACTGCCATTAGTGGTAGAAGGAATTATTTATGCACAGCAAAAGGAGAGTGTATGACTTCATCCTTCAAAATTCGCTGTCAAGAGAAAAAAACAGATTTTGTGCAAAATAGTGGTTTCTCCCATAGATCACCACAGAGATTTTCAGATCACTTGAATGTGGGAATACAAGAAAAACTGTTCAGAGCAGAAGCTGTGGAGCAAGATAAACAGCATGAGAGGTAAGGACACCTTTAGAAGAAGAGAGGACATCTCACGGCTCTTATTGGATAAGCGCCTGTGTGAATGGTTGAAGAGTGTTTTGTAGAATGCTCTGCTGATATGTAAAGGTGGATGGGAAAGTTGTAGGGATGGATGGAAACACTAGAAAAAGAAAACTTGTGAAGGTATATAAGTGATTTGAGAACTTGTAATAAAAGATTTTGGATCATTTGCATCTGAGTTCATGCATCAGACTCTGCACTTGAAGATTTTTCCTCTATGCCAGAAAACTGGAGAATGTTAGGGACAAGGTATACTGGCACTTCACTTATTTTGGATGTCCAATAAAGAAAAACAGATTATAAAACTAAATTATTCCCATCAATGTATTTTTGCTATGTTCACCATCATGTTAATAAGCACCTTCTAAGAAAACACCCTTACACAGTGGTTCCAGCTTAACATGTTTGAATAGCGAAGTGAACAGGCAAAGCATCAGTAAGGGGCTTGGGTTGAACAATGAAAGTGAGCTGAGAAAAATTTTACAAGAGGTAGTCACATTTCTGATCCCAAAATTGATGTAAGAAAATTAGCAATGACCAAGACAAAACAAACAAACAAACTAACTAACTAACTAACTAACAAAAAAACATTCAGCTAAGGCAGATAGGTGCCATACACTAACAAAAAGCTATGCATCAGGGTGATATCCTGGTCTAGAGGGATCTCCATCTCTCGAGAGAAATGGTGCATTACACTGATAGATGCACAACAGCATCTTCTTGCATGGTTTCATTTTCTCATGGAAATGAGAAACTTTTTCCCTCTCTGCCACTAAATCTCAGCACTCAATGGATTTCATGTGCCAATAAGCTACTCAAATGGTTTACATGATGTTCTCCTTTTGAAAGTACTTTCTTCATGCTAGTTGAATGACTTTGATTTTCAACCTAGTACTTCTTCGTGAGTGACAGATTCTTCTGGACGTAGAGCCACTGACAACAACCCCCTGTCTACAATCACTCAATCATTTCCTTGCCCACCAAACAGTCCACCCTTCAAATCTGTATATTTCCAATTTAGAGATAATAACATGATGCGTGACATCCACAGGTTTTGCAGAAATCTGGGTAGATGACATTGGTTGCTCTTCCTTGGTTTACTGAAGCCATCACTCCACCACAGAAAGTCACCATATTGGTCAGGAACAATCTGCCCCTGGTGAAGTGATGCTGGCTGTCAAGGACCACCTCCTCCTCTTCCATGTACACTGACATAGGGATGTTAACGATATTTGGCCTCTAGTAGCTCACCTAGCAGACTTAGAGGGAGATGATTTCTGAATCTGCTGGCCAACCTTCTTCTTCTGAGATGGTGACTTCCAGACCCCTGACCTTCCTGGCTTTCTGTTCACTTTAACGCCATTGCTGCAAAGGTCTTGGTATTGAGAACTCTTGAAAAGGTGGAAATAAAATATATTTTTCTTATGAAAGTGAAGAATCTTATTATTTTTTTAGTGGGTCAGAAAGAGAAAGACAGAAAAAAAACCATATTCTATTTTGAGTATGTGCTTTTTCATTACTTAAAAAAAAAAAAAAAAAAGCAACAACAAAAAAACCCTTACAGAACACAAATTTGAGTTTCTGGACAGCTGTTATATTCTCAAGCTGTATGTCCTAACACTCTTTAATCTGAATTCTGAAGAACTCTGATTAATGGAATCTTGAACAGATGCAATGCAAACACAATACATTTATACAGAGTATTATGAAAAGATAGAATATATGTCTGTATCTGCTGCATTCTGGCTTTACTCATGACCTTATTTTTCACTGATCTTGAGCACTAAAAATGTATGATTTATGAATGTGTGTCTAAGTTTATAAAACAAAATGCTTAATGTTTCCTAGAAATGTCTTGGAAAAAAAAACATGAATGTCAAATCCCTAAATGCTTGTAAGTCAAAATTAAATAATTGGTTTTCAAGAGTTCTTCATTAGAAATTAGAAATGAAGCTAGTTTTGAGGCTAGTCACCACCTTTGCTCCAAAGTTCAAACCTATTTTTCAAAAGCAAAACTGGGAGAAACTCACATTCTCTATGCATGAAGTAGCATTTGGAAGATTACCATATCCATTTTCTTTTTGTCTCTCCAAACCATTTACCACACTACACATGCAAACACGAATACTTCCTTTCAAATACATCTTCAGTATTTGTTCTTGAAAAGTCTTTTCTTAGAACAAAGCTTTTTCAGGTGCCAGGACAGGAAACAAGACACAATACAAGTGACTGACTCTTGTCCTTTTCTTAGAACATGAGCGAAAGAAAAACAGTTGGAATTGGCTAAGTAAGTTTGTAAGTTTGGCTTCAAAATATCTAAACTTTCCAGCAGCTTTCTGATGCCAGAGAGACATTATTATTTTATATGTGATATCAACATAGGAAAACATTGCATTGTAAATGCCCTCAGAAAGTTACAATTCTTAACTGTTGTATACACGTTTTGTTATCAGGCTGGTTATTTTAGTATCTCTAATATCTCTATATATCTATCTCTATATAAGCCTAAAGAATCTGGACCTTGGAGCCTAAGTATAGCTATGATGTAAGTGATGCAGGGGGGTGACTAAGTTCAAATCCACAGCTTGCTTTTGTTTCTCATTATCCTAATTTGCAGGCTATAGTGAGAACAAGAGAGAAGAGCAGGTATCTCTATGCTCTTCCCAGTCACTCTTATTCAGCTGTGCTTTACCTCCTTGAATGTCACAAACCTCCCTCCACTCCTCTCACCAAGGTTTTTTCAATGGCCTCTCTCCTTCAATGGCCTCTCTCCTTCTTTCCTCCCTGGGATCAGTGTGACACCCTTGCACTAACTCACCCTGCTCTCTCTGCTGCTACAGCAAAGCCAGATTACATTCTGTGAGATACCTGTTTCAGCTGAACAAATGCAGTTGTACAGTTAGATCGATCTTCTCATCTTCTCATCACTCGTCAAGACTTTGGACCACTTTACATTTAATGTTAGAGTCCAAACAATGCATACTTTAATATATACCCAGAGAAAGTTTGCATTCTGCTTGTTGGGAATTTATATGTAAGGATGTGAGAATTTAGATACCTAATTCTTGGTCTGGCTCACTAGGATTTTTATTTACATGGGAGTTTAACCAAAAGTACAGTTCTTAAATACAATTAGGGTGTCTTTCCTTTACAACGAGATTTTCAAATCGATCTCTGCCTGGGTTATACTGATTTTCCACTTCAAGAACTCAACCAGTGTGGCCAGCTCCAAATGAGCACAAGTATGCCTGTGTGAGGCTTTTCAGAAGTGTAACAACAGAGGTGGAAGTTAAGCATGAACAAAGCAAGAAGCTGCAGCACTGCTACAGAAGGAAACCAGCATCCCAAATGTGGGACTCCATCTCTTGAAGCTCCATTAACTCCTGCTGAGTAAATAACTGCCTGGCGCTCAGACAGAATGTTTTCTCCGCTTGTTTATTGGAATTCACTTTTGATGGGTGGAGAGAGGAGTGTGAGGCTATGAAACTGAGCTCAGATGGTAACTAAATAAATCCAGTATATTCTTCCTAAATATAGAGTTATACCTCAGGGGAAATAAAAGATATACTTCATATACTTGGCCAAAGTTTAAGCCTTAAGTCTGTGTTTATGCACTGTGGACTGCACTAGAGAGATCATTTAAATGTTTTTTTTCCCATTCATGATCTTAAAAGAAAAACACAAACTTGATGAAATCAAAGGTGTCTTTTGAAGACATTTGAGTAAGAAGTCACAAGGAGATCAGCACAATGAGTCAGGCTCAAGTAAGTTTGTGGCAGGGCTTCAGCTTCACCTCCATCATTGGAAAAGTGATGGAGCATCTTGTTCTAGATGTCATCTCCACACAATTGGAAGAGAAGAAGGTCATCAGGAATAGTCAGTATGGATTCACCAAGGGAAAATCATGCTCGACCAACCTCATACATAGCCTTCTATCAGGGCATCACCAGCTGGGTACATGGGGGGAGAATGGTGAATGTTGTCTACCTTGACTTCAGAAAGGCTTTTGATACTGTCTCCCATGATATCCTGATACTGAAGCTGAGAAAGCATGGAATAGATGAGTGGAGGCTGAGGTGGGTTGAGAACTGACTAACTGGCTGTGCTCAGAGGGTGGTGATCAGAGTCTGGTTGAAGACCTGTGATTAACAGTGTTCCCCAAGTGTCATTGCTGGGTCTGGTCTGGTCCAATATCTTCATCGACAACCTTGATGAGGAGATAGTGTCCACCCTCAGCAAGTACACCAATGATACAAAGCTGGGAGGAACAGTTGACACTCCTGAACGCTGTGCTGCCATTCAGCAAGACCTGGACAGACTGGAGAGCTGGGCAGTAAGGAACTGGATGAGATTTAACAAAAGCAAGTGTAGAGTCTTGCACCTGGAAAGGAATAACTGGAAGTATCAGCACAGGTTGAGGCATGACCTGCTGGAAAGGAGCTCTGTGGAGAACAACCTGGGGATCCTGGTGGACATCAGGTTGGCAGTGAGCCAGCAGTGTGCCTCAGTGGCCAAGAAGCCTAATGTGATTCTGGAGTACATTAAAAGGAGCATAGCCAGCAAGTCAAGGGAGGTGATTCTCCCACTCTACTCTGCCCTGGTCAGGCCTCAGCTGGAGTACTGTATCCAGTTATGGACTCCTCAGTACAAAAAATGGATGGCCAATGGATGTTTCCCACGTCATGGATGGCCTTGAAGATGATAAAGGGCCTGGAGCATCTCCCCTGTGAGGAAAGTCTGAGTGACCTGAATCTCTTCAGCCTTGAGAAAGGAAGACTCAGAAGGGATCTTACTAATGTTTATAAATATCTTAAGTGTGGGAAACAAAGGGACACGGCCAACCTCTCCTCAGCAGTCTGTGGGTACAGGTCAAGAGGAAATGGCCATAAACTGGGGCATAGAAAGTTCCGCATCAATATGCAAAGGAAGTTCTTCACAGTGAGAGCACAGAGCACTGGAACGGAATGTCCAGGAAAGTTGTAGATTCTCCTCTGGACATATTCAAGACCCACCTGGATGCCTACTTGTGCAGCCTCCTGTAGGGGGCCTGATCTGCAGGAGGGTTGGACTTGGTGGCCTCTAGAGGTCCCTTCCAACCCCTACAATTCTGTGATTCTGTGATTCTCTTCTGCCCTGTAAGGACAGCACACAGCTTGGCAGCTGCACACTGGCCTCACAAGGAGCACAAGGCAGAATTTGCAAAATCTGCAGCACATTGGGAAGGTCAGATAAGACTTCTAGATGCTCCCACCTTCAAAAGTAGTAGTCCAGGGCTCTGGCTGACCTGCGTCAATGCTGATGTGGCTGTTTTGCAGGATGCACACAGGAGAGGGGTACCCAACCAGGCAGGCAGTTCAAGTAGCTTGGAATAGGTCAGTCAGTATGGAAATTATAAAGTACCAAGTTCACCCCTAAGGGTTAATTAGTCGTTTTATCTACTCCTTGCATTAAAAGCTGCGAAAATTAAAGAGCCACAAGGGACTACAGTGATTCTAGTCTTACAAGCCCAGCAGTAATATGACTGTCTGGTGTTCTGTGATCATTCTGATTTAACGAGAATGTTTTTATGAAAGACACAATTCACTTGCAAATGGCATGCAGATCAGTTGTTTCCACGGCTGCTGTTTCCCAGCACATCCACAGGAAAGCCACTGTTACAGCTCTTCATGAGTCTGTATTTACTCTTCATTACAGTCTGAATATGCACTGGACCTCTTTTTAAGAAACCATGGCACAGGCAGGCGCATGGTACAGCTTGTGAGCAGCAGCCAGACAGCATACCTGCCTAAAATGTCCTCCAGTCAAAATCACCACTTGAATCTGTGCCATGTTTCCCACTTCATCCTGTTGGCCAACACGGCAAAATGAGCACAACGGATGTTTCTCCCATAGAAAAACCCTAGTGCCTCCCCACTGCCCTTCACACCAGAGGCTGCCAGTTGTCTCCTGGCGTAGATATGTCCCTGTCAACCTCTGATCAGTACAGCTGGTCAATGGCATCCTGAGGTTGTCCGTGTACCGCTGGACCATTCTGAGAGCCAAGTGCTAATTAAAGCAGCCCGTAAATTATGATCCCTGGCTTGCCCAAAGGGCAGATACAAGCCTGGTCTGAATGGCAGGGTTGTGTAGCTAGGAAGCCACAAAAGCACAGCGAGGCACAGGACCATGCATACCACACCAGGTCATGCCTCTTCGCCCCTCTGCCCGTAAATCCACCACAGAGGGTCTTAATATAGAGAAAGGTGTAAATTCATCATCAGCTCTCCCTAGAGTATATTAACTTAACCAGTCTTATGAAATTTACTTGGAGCCACAGGAACATTAGGGATTTCTTTAATGCTCACTGTAAAGTGTACAGAGATGATAATGGAAGCTTTGTGTGTAAGCCAGGAGGTGTTAGCCATTGCCTGCAGGTGCCTGGACTGAAAAGTCCATTTCACAGATGTCAAACACCCTGTCTTATTAAGAGAAAAAAAGTGTGCTTCATGACCTCTTTCTCCATATTTTGATGTGTTTTTTTTTTTTTTTTTTTTTTTTTTGACAGGTAATGTAAAAAGTATGTATTAAAAAGCAAAATTTTATTTAACCCTTATTGTTTTCCACAGTAACTAAACCCAGTCTTCTACAGCTGATCTCCAGAGCTCTCCAGATAGAAAAATCCTGCAAAAACCTCCATACAACAGAGAAGCCAGGAACTTCCAGGTCATTTCATGTGGCAGTGGACATATATTGAACCAATCTCAGTGAAACCTTGGAATTAACATTATTTTTCTCCATGTCTTTTTTACCATGGAAAGGGAACCTGAACTAGAAGTGGAAACCTGCAGTCACTTTCCCTGTTGATGTTCATCAGACAACTGCAGATACGTGGTGGGTGGTTGATGCCAGGGCCCTGAATCCACACTGATGCATCATTCCAACAGAAACTGCCACTACCTCCAAATTGATATGCCTCATTCACTCATCATTCAATGAGGCCATTCAATTTACCTCTTTCCAGTCACATGGCAGTTCAGAAAAGGCTCATAATCAGATGAAAATGAGCTTTTTTCCCTCCCCAGAATAGGTTTCAGCTGAATTAATTTCCTGATCCGTCTCTTCACAGATTCATAATTGTTAGTGCCAGGTATGAGAGGTCAGCAGAAAAATAAAACTTTGATAATCCCCTCAAGGTACTTTTATTTGCCCTATGAAAGTGACTGGGGAACCATAGATTTTATATAGATGTAGTCAAGGTAGACCCCTAATATCTCACAAAATATTACTGTGTTCACTGAAGTTACAGAAGGTAAAGGCAGAATTTTCAAAAATATCACTGTTTCCAGTTTCTAAATTGGTGTAACCATTGTGAGGCACACAAGGCTGTAGGAAGGCGTTTACTGGAATTATCTTCCAGGAGTTGTGACTTTTCTCTTTATGGTACTTCATTTGTAATTTAAAATCTGTAAATTTGTTGCAAAAAATCTGGCTTTTACTATTTATTGGAAATAAAAAGGTTTCATATTCTCATGAATACTTCTCAAAGTGAGATACTGACTCCAAAACAAAAATCCACATTGGTACCTTGGTTAGTTAAACAGCTGTCTTCCGTTGAATCAATCCCAAATTACTCAAAAAAGCATAAGTCATTAATAAGTCTGAGGAAATGCTTTCCAATATGTCTCTCCAGAGAGTACTGAAGAACCTTGAAGAAATTCCGTTTGTTGTTGTTTGTTTGTTTGTTGTTGAAACTCTGTCAAATTTCCCATTAAGTATGAGGCAAATGGAGATGAGCCTTGGGCAATTGTTTGGAGCTCACTGATCCTCTTTTGCATGGAAGCTGACTGTTGGTCGGGTTGTGGTAAGCAAGGATGCCTCTCTGTCACTGAGTTATGTAGGATGGTCACCTCCTCTGGCATTAAATAAAGCAGATGGGCCTCTTTCTTACCGTAATGATGGTCTCTTAAAACTTACAAATGGTAGGTGTGTCTGTTTGTGAGAGAAGGATTCAGTATATGCTCTGACTGTGAACGGTCACAGCAGGACAGATGCAACTCTCAGGAATTTTGGGGGTAGGATGCCCTAACTGATGAATATAATGAGCCAGCAATGGTGATGAAAACAATGGGAAAAGTCGATATATATGCTGCATATAACCTTAAGGATGCATCAGAATAGGAATACTGTTCCATTAGTGTAAATCCATATCGATAAGCAAATGCATCTTTTCATCCATATACACTGTTAAATGATTAAGTGTACTTTTCCATAACTTTAAGTCCAGCAGATCACTTGTTCCAGGGCAGACTGAAAAATTCCAGAATAATGGATATTAATCTATCACAGACAATTATGTGAGAATTAATTAGCTTTAATATGTGATCCACAGACGGTAACAAAGAAAGCAAGCCTATTACCATTTCATTTAAGTTCACTCTGCAGGAATCTACAGGAATGCTTGAACACACTGCAGTAGAGTCTGAAAAATGCAGTCACTGCAGCATCTGCAGCCTTCAGTTGTGGAGTTCCCAACAGTGCAGGTAACAATCAGCCATGGACAATGTTGCAGAAACCTGGCTCATGCAGCCAGCACATGTTGTTGTTTTCTGGAAATACTTTTATCATGGCAAGTATTAGCCTGAACACTCTTATAAAGCAGTGAGAATATAAAGTTTTTAAGAAATATGTCAAGATGAACTCCTGTAGCAATCATCTTTTAAAAATACCTTCCAATGAATAATATGAGATAGGAAGTAAATAGTTCTTTTTCATCAAGGTTTCATCCAAAATGTTACTCGCGCTGAGTCAATGAGGGCCCTTCTAGCAATGCTTTATGTAGTTTCATTCACCAGGGCACTGTCCTAAAATGACAGATGTATTATACTTCTGAATATTTCTCTTTCCCTCTCTTTTTCTGCTGATATCTGAAAAATGCTTACTGCTTTTTTCTTTCTTTTCCGAAACCATCACAATTACTGTAGTGGAAAGGAATAGTTCTTGGCATGGAGAGGGTGATGGGAGCCTCTTTGTTCCTCTTGTGAATTCCAAGTCTTAAAACACTAGAATGTGCTAAATTTCTTTAACCACGGGAGAAGATATTTTATATTTTAAATTATTTCCAGTTGATTTCTTTTGCTTTATATCCTTTTCTGTTTAGGCATAGTCTTTATTGTAAACATTTCAGGGAAGAAAATCCATCCTTACTATAATCCAACACTCACTCATACTTTCTTTCACTTCATGCCACGCTGGCTCCCTAAAAAACTTCTATTTAAGCATCTTTTCAGTGCACAGAGGCTTCTTATAGATAGATGTGAAAATAATTAATGGTTCCTATTGGAGAAGCCTACAGGAAAAAAAAAACATCTATTAGGTGTTTCTGAGGAGAATAGAGTGAAGGCTATAAGACTCCTAAAGCTCTAATTTAGGACACGTAATCATCTCGACACAGGGTGATAAAGGTGTTTTAAAGGAACTGTAGTTCTCCATATTGCCAGTCCCTCCTACAGGAGGGGTGGAATATGTGTTCTAGAGACAGCAACTGATATAACAGAATCCTGATACTTTGGGCTGTTTTCTAACAGTTTAATTATACTCCTGGGACTCTAAGACCATATTGCTCAAGAGTTTCACAAGTGGCATCTCCTCAGTAAGGATATCATACATTTCCAGCTCTGAACAGTAGAGAATGGAAGTGGAGCACTAACATATCTCTGTGCACACAGACCTAGCTGAGTAATTAGCTAAGGTGGACCAATCCTTGGAGACAAGCCAGCCATTGTTTCAGTGAGATTTAGTATCAACTCCATTTGGTATATAAACAGAGAAAGTGAAATCAAAAGAAGGTACCCAAAAGAAGCATGAAGGTGAGGGACATTCTGACAGTAGGCTCGAATAGTTTTGTCTTCTGACTTTCAGAATCTAATATGAAATAATGGATGATGTGTGTGACAGATGGATGAGCTGTAGCAGACAATTCTTTGTGGCATACAGGTGCTTAATTTAGCACAATATTTGCTTGTTAGTCAAGGGCAGTTTTTTGTTGAAGTTAGGGATGGATCTCGTACAGTACTTATGAATAAAGAGGTTCATTTATGCTGCTGCAGTAACTTAATGTTTGAGTTATTTTCTTTACATGTATATTTGGGAAACAGACAGCTAAATAAAAGTTGGTGCAGCTTACGCTCTCAGTGTTGTATGTTTTATTCAGCTACACTTACACATACTTCATTTAAGAACCTTTCAGGAGAAATTGTCCCTCTGCATCACTAGTGTTTTTTCATGTCTCATGTATTCCAACTGTACAGACACATCTGTCACCAGATGAGGAACAAGGACTGATTACCCTGAAAAAGATTACATTCTGCTGTCTAACAAGCAGTTTTTTCTATTGAAGAGAAATACTAACATACTGGATGAGATGGGTCTGAATCAAGAATTTAGCATGATTTAACAACTACAGACATTTTTATTGCAATAAAATTGTATAGGTTTGATGCTCAGTGTTAACAGATTTAACAATAACAAAAACTTCATTTAAGGATGATAAAAATATACCTTTTTAAAAATAAAAATAACCTTTTGATCCCAGGAAGGTGTATGGGAGTTTCAGAGTAAGAATTAGGGCTTTCTTCATCTATCTATGCTGAAGCTTGCCCATTTTAAGCTTCTGATATCATCAGCTTTGCTGGAGACAAAATGAAAAGTCTTACGGGTCTTACCTGATTCACAATTTGAAATTTTTTATGAAGAACAATATTAAAACTATAAAATATTGAAAAATTAAGCTTCTAGATCATGGTTAAAATACAGGCAGGAAAAAGAAAAAAAAAGAAAAAAAAGAGAAAAAAAGAGAGAAAAAAAAAAGAAAACAAAGGTTGGGTGTGGGTGGTGCTCAAACCTCAAACCCTGATGTTTCTCTGTGTTTCAAGGGCCTGGAGAAGAGCAGAGGATCGCGACCTCCTTCTGTGATCCTCTTACCACAATACTTGCCTCCTGTTAGTTGCACCAACATCCTTACCATACAACAAGGAAAGTTGCTCTTGAGATACCTCATTGAATTCATGTCCAGTTATTGTACTCTGCTCTGATTTTTTCTATAATCAATAAATGTAGTTATAATAACTTTTTTCCTTTTTCCCATGACTCTGCAAGTTTAATTGTTTCTATTAGCTTCTGAATTCTTTCTCTAGCTTCTTTCAGTCCTTGTAAGCAAAGCACCCTTTGTCTAGATTATTTGCAGCTAGGTATAATCTTCAGATTAGGGTAGATTTTTGCCTAACTTCAGAAAGTCCTTAATAGCTATGCAAATGACTAGCCCATGTGATGTTTCAGCTGACTGCATAGTCTTGTCACTGATTACCAAGCTGTAATTGTAATCCTGGTGGCAGGGTAAACACAAGATGCTCATCAATTTTTCAGGAAAAAAAAAAGAAAAAAGAAAATCAACAAATGTTCCCACCTTCTTTATATATTTGAATTTTATATATTTCTATAAATGAATATTTATATTTATGATCACTTATGAAAACTGAGAATTTGGGGAAAGAATGTTCAATGCAAGTGATATTGTGTTCAATTAATCCACAGACTGGCCATAGATGTTGGTTAATAACTTCCTTTCAGCATGAATGCACTTGTGCTACATAGTCTCCAATTTTTGCTCTGGTCCCTATGAAAAGCAGGGAATAATCAGTAATCTTGTAGCTAATTTAGCTAAAATCACACAAATGACTTGCACTGAACAGTCATTTCCCTGACAAAGAACACCCAGTCTACTGCATTAAAGCATCATTTTGTTTGAAGATGCATTTGCTTTCCAGAGTTTTTGTTGTCATTAATCATTTTCATTTTAGAAAGCAATCAAAAATAAAAATAAAAATCCTATTTTCTGATTCATTATTCAGTTAGCCTGCCATACTGACAAAATGAGGCTTCTGTTGGTCTGGAATTTCTTCCTGGAAAAAATCTGTTTGGATTCAGATCACCGTTCTGTTGATTTGAGTATATTCTTGGATCATTTCAAGAGTATTTTTTTAATGTGTTAGTCAACAGTGAGCATATTGGCCCCATGCTATGTAAAAGAACTCAATAAGACCTTTGAATTGGAAGACAAGTGGACTTTGGACTAAGTTATTTTTTCAAGATTCATTCTAAGAAAATAATTTCTGAGCAATTATGTAAAGCTTTGCCTCAACTGAACAATGTAGAAGTGAACTCAAAGATTTACTGTTCATTCAGTTTCTTAAGAAGGAGCATATTTGGGCTATTCAGACAAGAATCTGAAATACAGTATGTAGAGAAGAAAAGCAGGTACTGTTCGTATTCCAGAAAAGACAGCTGGAAATCATTTCAAAGTTAGAACTACTGGCATGCAAAGTGCATCAATTAAGTATTGCTGTTAGTCAGCACATTCTGACAATCATTCCTAAACAATGAATTTGGAAAACTAAATGACAAAGACATGCCAAAGGGGAAAAATAAAATAATACAGTTCTCTATATGATATGTCTGATAGCTTGTGATTCCAACAGTGTATTTTCAAATGCCTGGGAAGACTTAGAAAAGTCCTACTTTGTCACTGCTAAGAAAAGTTGTTTAGATGTTTTGAAATGGAAAAAAATAACCTATGAACTAAAGAGTATAGCTCAGTCTGATGTCAGTTGCAAGAAAGAATAAAGGAAAGAATTAAAAGGAAAAAAGATAATATGGGTTATAATTCCTTCCTTCCTTCCTTCCTTCCTTCCTTCCTTCCTTCCTTCCTTCCTTCCTTCCTTCCTTCCTTCCTTCCTTCCTTCCTTCCTTCCTTCCTTCCTTCCTTCCTTCCATTTTTAGCAGGAGGAAATGAAGCCACTGGATGATCAAAGCCCTGTATTGCTCAAAATGGTCTCCAGGTTTATTTCTATGACTGTCCAGTGGCTGATTCCTCTTTCTCGGTAAGGACTTTGGAATCTTTCTTTAATTCCTTATTTTTGACATTTTTTTTTGCCCTCCTTACCAGCATCACCTGAGCAGTACATGGTGGTGCAGGTATGTTAACAAGTTTGTATTTCTGCACTTTCTGGACAGCACTAACTAGGGTCTGGATAGCATTCCTATTCCTCAAGGGCAGGAGTGCTGTTGAAGGGGTCATCATTTGTTGCCTTCCATTTCAGAATTTCATCCCTCATTTCTACACTCACAGGCTCACAGCAAAGGACAAAAAAACTGTCTTTTTCCATAAATCTTCTGATGGAATGAGGATGGTCCGGAGAGAAGTTGGACTGCTCTGTGACTCCCTGGAGGCAAATGCTTTCCCTCCTACTGAGTGAGGATTGCATCAAGGCGTCTTGTAGAGAGAAAAGTGGGAAATAAACAATAGAATCCAGTCTCTTTGTTTATTATTTAAGAAAACTAAGGAAAACATCAGGTAGAAATGAAATCTTTCTAACTGACCTAGTTTATTTTTTATAGTGTTTTGGAAAAATCTGATAAATAATATTGTCTTTGATACTTGCATTCCTGCACTGCTGCTGCTCACAGAACATCTTGATTAACAAGTGGGAAATGTGCAGCTGCCTGAGAAACTTTTGTTTCATTGTGGTAATTAAAGTTAATAGTAGTGGAAGAAGGCAGGGAACCACACTGCAGCTGAAAAAAGCAGGAGTGCAGAGTAACTCAGATTTGCAGTGCTGCTTCATTTACTCATTTCTAATAACAGCTCTGAAAACCAAAGCACAGTTTGAATTCATTGTGTCAGAAGAATGCTGCCACTGCAGAAGGATCTCACCCAAGCTGAGAGTCAAACAAACCCTTCTCCCTGATGCCTCTGATGCAATATATATCCAAACCTAAATCAACCTGACCATGGCATGAAGCCAGAGCCACAGTCATCCACATCTGATCAGTACTGGACATAATTGTCCATCACTATGCTTCCTGTATGGGACAATTTTATAGCTTACGATGCTGGGAAATGCAGAGTAATATTAGACTAAAGTGACTTGGTTAACAGGACTTGCTTTTGAAGCATTCACACAACTAGAATATTCAGGTGATTGAAACATTAAAAGATTAAATAAAGCTTTTCAGTGGCCTGAAAAATATTTTAGATGTTTAGATGCCCCCAAATACCAAAATTTTAAAATGTATTTTTTAAAAATATGAAATATAATACAATATTAAAAACACTGATTTTTAAAATAACTAACTGAAATCTGTATGATTTTCTTCTTTTTTCTTTTCTTTTTTTTTTTCTTTTCTTTAGGTAATTAATTGAAGTGGAGGTAGATATATTAAAAGTTTTAATTGCATCAGATCTACAATTTTGAGGGAAAAAAATTGACAGATTCAACATCTTTCTGGTCTCAGCCTCTTTGTTTCTTCACAAGCATTGACTGAATGAATAATAAAGCATTCCGCTCAGATACATAACAAGCCCTTGGAGATGAGGCTTCATAATTTGCAAAAATTAAAGTAGAAATTTAATGGGTATAATATTTGCTGTTTTTGTTTTGTTTTGTTTTGTTTGTTTGTTTGTTCATTTGCTTTAATGGTATCTGAAGCAGAATACAGAGTTGTCTCACAGAATTCATTGTGCTGGACCATGAATATTAAGCCACACGAAAACCTTGAAGGAGAACAAGATGGATCTGCTAGACCTTTACATGCATAGGCAACAAGGAGAGATTTTGTGGCCCCTCAGATATCAAAATATTGTTTGTTCCTCACATGTGAACTCTGTTAACAACTATGGTCTCCCAGAAGGAAAGACACTGATTATAAAAATTTATGAAACAAGGCCTAGTCTTAGGAACTTTTGAATAGAATTTGATGTCTCAATTCTCTCCTTATGACAAACATCTGTATATTGGTTTATGCACATATTTTTATTATCATAGACTTTTAGTTAAACATCATGCTTTCCACAAGTGATGCATACAAAGCTTATTCTCAAATTTTAATTAACAATGTATCAAACAATTCCAAGTCTATGTACAATGGTTTGATGTACTGTTACTGCTGAGTGTGGACTGGGAGAAGGAGTAAATTGCTGTGTACATAAAAGCTTCACAATGCTGTACAAAGGTGGGAAATCACTTATTATCCGAAGAATTAGCAATAGCAGAGATGGGAACCAGAGTTCAGAATGTGAATGTTGGAGTCATTGAACTTATTTCATTTAACACTTTAATCTCTAAGTTCCGTATTTAGCCATAGTACATTATTAGAGCAGATCTGAATTTCATAACCTAATCTAAATACAAAGTGATTTTAGTACAGTGCTCCTCTTCTTCCTTCCCATCCTAACCCCTCTCACACACACCTGAAAATTGCAGGGTACAATAGTTCTTAAAAAATCCTGAACTTGTAATGAGAGTCTGTGGATAACAGCTACATTTATTATACAGTGTTAACTTTGTTTGCACTTTGTACGAGTAAGATATTGAGCAACTACTAATGGTACAAAGAATTCCTTAGATATTTTATATATAATGACAACATATTCTGTGAAGTCCTGTTTTCCATCATACTTGCTCTTAACAGACACAATTATTGAAAGGCATTGGGTAGTGTGGGCCACTTCAGATAGCATTTCTATTTTTTTTTAAACTTACTTTACAACTGCTGGACCATTTTAAAGGAAATCCACAAAATTAAATAATAGCCCACAAAAATCACCACAGTAGCCCAGCCATTCTCAGCTACTGGCAGAATAAATACTACTTTTCTCTCTAGGTTACTACAGCGTTCCAATAACACAAAGAATACTTGATAATTTGCAAAACTTGATTATTGACATTCTAAAATCTCCTTTCTGTTTATTTTAGTCCCATCTGCTGGTCCAGGTGAATGCGATCCCCTGCTGCTCCTGGATGAAACGTAATTGTTTCCCTGGCAGTTTTTTTTTTTTTTTTCTTTTTTTTTTTTTTTTTTTTTTTAATGGTATTTCCTTATTTTCCTTTTTGAAAATATTGAAAAACAAACCTCTTATTTCATGGCACTTGAGTTTGCAAAAAAAAAAAAAAAGGGGGAAGTACCTGTGTGAGTAATACAGACGGAATTGTATTTGCTGGAGGACTTTCTTGTAAAGAAGGGCCAGAAACTCATTCTTACAGAGACTAGAATCTTTTTAGGAAGAGGAAAATGCATCAAAAGTGCTAAAAATATCCTCTTTGTGGATACACAGGTGATAATTGTAAGTTTCTCTCCATTTCTATTACACTTACTTCTAGGTAGGCTGTGAGACAATGTATTTCCACACATTCACATCATGAGAGCAGCCTCCACTCAGTTGCTGCTCTAATTCCTTGTTAGTGAAGTTTCAATCTTCAAAGGTACTTAACACTGATAATACAGAATTTGTAGTGGGGAAAAATGCAGAGTTTTCAGATGAGGAATGATTCTTTTCATCTTTACTTCTTTTAAAAATATTGCCTCTGATATTTCAGTGCTTTAAGAGAGGTAGAACTTCTTCCTGTAGTGTCTTCAAAAAGTAAAAATTAATTGTACGTATTTCTATAATTTGATAAGGAACATAGTCTTGAAACTAGAAAACATGCCTTCTTTAAAGTCTTTTAAACTAGAAAATCACAGAAAAACATCTCAGCCTTTTACTGAGGGCCTCACACTGCTGACCCATTTAACCCACAGCACTGGCTCTTCAAGCTCTTCAAACAAAATTATCATCAAATGAAATAGAAATGAGAATGATTTAGTGAGACTATTTTGATAAGCTCTGAAAGTTTTTACCTCTTTATTTTAGACATGCCTCAACAAATACTGGAAAGCATACCAGCAAGAGCAGAAATGCTTTATAATATTAAATATATATAAAAACTTATGGCTGATACAACCATGTAGCAGCTTGCATGAGCTAGATCTAATCAACACACCCCCTTGACTAAATCCAACTTTAGCCAAACACTGCACCCATATCCAAGACTACCTGTGAAGCCTTTGGGGAGCCCAGGAAGGAGAGAAAAAAACTAGAAAACTGTGGATTGCTGCACCAGGACCGTGTACAGAACACCATGTTAACCTGCTCAACCTCCCTGCAGTATTGCGCCATCTAATATGCAGAACAAGTGGCTTATGGGTTTCTTCCAAGGTAAATTGCCCAATATCTCTCCCTCAATGCACTTTCTTCCCCACAGGAAGGAGAGGTCCTGTGATCCCTAAAAACATGTATCTGTGTATCTGTGAATTAAGTATTTTGATACCCAAATACATAATATTCACACAATAATACACAATAATCCATTCAACTCACAAAGAAGAAATATATTAACCTGCCAAGACAGCTCAGTCCTTTCAATTTTATTTTATCTAATTTATTATTATTATTATTTTTACCTGGATGAGGGCACTGAGTGTACCCCAGTAAGTTTGTAGATGACACAAAGTTGGCAGGAAGTGTTGATCTGCCTGGGGGTAGGTAGGCCATACAAAGTGATCTGGACAGGCTGGATTTCTGGGCTGAAGCCAACAGGATGAAGTTCAACAAGGCCAGGTTCTGGATTCTGCACTTTGGTCACAACAACCCCAAACAACACTACAGGCTTGGGGAGGAATGGTTGGAAGATTGCATTGAGCATATGGTCCTGGGGATGCTGGTTGACACTCAGCTAAACATGAGCCAGCAGTGTGCCCAGGTGGCCAAGAAGACCAATGACATCCTGGATTGTGTCAGAAATAGTGTTGCCAGAAGGAGCAGAGAGGTGATCATCCCTCAGTACTCAGCCCTGGAGAGGCTGCACCTCAAGTATTGTGTTCCACTCACAACAAGGAAGACATTGAGGTCCTGGAGCATGTCCAGAGAAGGGCGACAAAGCCGGTGAGGGGTCTGGAGGCCTCTTTGCCCTCTTCTCCCATGTAACTAGTGATAGGACTAGAGGGAATGGCCTCAAGTTGCCCCAGAGAATGTTTGGGTTGAACATTAGGATAAATTTCTTATCAGAAAGAGTGGTCAGGTGCTGGAATGGGCTGAGCAGGGAGACGGTAGAGCCATCATCGGTGGAGGTGTTCAAAAAACATTTAGTTGTTGTACTGAGGACATGTTAGTGGGAAAATACTGGTGATAGGTGGGCAGTTGGACTAGATGATCTTGGAATTCTTTTCCTACCTTGGTACCTTAGTGATTCTATGATTCTGTGATGAGAAGTGCTCAAGGTTAAAATGTACAAGGGGGGTTGTGCATACTAGAGTCTATGTGCCCATTTTTTAGGTTTCTGGAAAAACAAGTATATTGTTTCATTTACATCATACACCATAATGCACACCAAGAGAAAATCCACCAAGTACTCACAAAAAGAAAAGATTGAACCAGTATAGCTCAAATCATCCTTCATATTCACAAAAGGAGCTGTTTTCTTTCTCTTATCTTGGAATAAGACTGGTTTACTCTGATTCAGTTTTATCTACAGCTAAATGCTTCAATCCAAACAAATGTTTCCATCCCTCTGAAACAAGGTGTGAAAAAGGATATAGCTTTTTGCTTGCTTTAATTTCACTATACAAGTTCACACCTAATGTTATATAGGTGTCATGTTCTCAAGCAGGAAAGCCTTTTGGGACTTCCTGCCTCTCTTTTTTTGCATTCTGTTTTCTTATTCTTTCAAGTTTAATTGTATGACTACACAAACACAGTGATCTATTCATTCCTTATTATTCCAAGGAAGTTGTTAACAAGACGCGAATGGGGTGTTAGGTTATTTAAGGCTATTAACAAGACATGCAAGTACTCAGACATGTACTTGTGACTGACATGGAACTGCATTGACAAAAGACATACATTTTAAAGCTTACACTGGCTCAAACTGTGTGGATAGCATGGCTTAGAGTAGTTATTCTAATCTATTAAGGTCTTCATAACACGTATATGCTGCTAACTCTTTCTGACTTTTTAATTGCTCTTCAAAGGACTCTGGCATCATGCTGAGCACACAAGACAGAGTCAGCATGAACCAGAGTAGGAGACCAGTTATCAAGGAAATAACATTATTCCTCAGGAGAATGCTAATGTCCTGACTGAGAAGGTCATGAAGGAAGGTTGTTTTCTTTGGAAACAGACGGCTCTTTGGTAAAAAGGGAAGGAGAGTCCAAAGTAAATTCCCTGAGGCAGAAGCTGTGGAATTAAGAAGGTGGCAGCATTTGCATAGGCAAGCTAAGAATGAGTGTGCTTCAGAAATAGAATTTTATTCACTGTCCTTTTTCTCATAGAAAAGATATAGCAGTATATCAGAAAGCTATAGGACAGGAACTAGTCCTATAACAAGGAGAGTTCAAAAGTATTCTTATCATGATGACTAAAAAGCTCCAACTACCAAGGTGTTCAAATGAAGAAACTTGGAAACAGGAAAGGATTTCACAAAAGCCTCCATGAAAAATAAAAGCCTTCTTGAATTAGTGAAGTATGCTGAGGTGTGTGCCCTGTGCCACCTCTTGGCACAAGAGCTGAGAGCTGTGGGTCACAGCGAGATGTAAGACCAGCCTAGCAACAGGAAGATTGTATCCAAGGTGCAGTGAAAGGCTCAGCAGAAAGACCAAGGTTCCTCTCATCCAGGAAATTTCTCCTAGTTCTTTCAGTGAAATTGGGTAATTATAATAACAGAGAAAATTGTTATCAGCAGAAATGACGCCAAGTGATTCAGAGCATCACAGCTTTAAGGCACAATTGCTAATTGGTATGTCAGGGCTGTGTGAGCAGAGGCAGGAAACAGACAACAGTTGACTAAATTTGGACTGATTGTTTTGGGAGTCTTCGGCCAGACAGAGGCATTGGCTGAGACTCAAAGGAAGAAAGAATTAAACAGAGTTGCAGGACGATATCAGTATTTCTGGATGTGACTGCAGTAGAGCTTACTCGGGATACATCTCCTGCAGCAGCCAGGTGTAGCTCCTACTTAATACTTCTAGTAAAGCACCCATAGAAACTGTTACTGGGTGTTTGTCTGAGAGCCTAGCAATGTGTAGATGGACACCAGGAGACTTCTCTCACAAGATGGGACAAAGTGTGTCTGTATAATAACCTTCTTTCAAAAACACCAGTTGCTTCCAGAAAATATTTTGATATAATCCTCACCCCTGAGTCACTCACCAAGGGCCAGATCATGAAATTGACATATTAAAAATGTAAATTAAGTCTGTTCAGAGCTTGATCTCAGATTTCAGTCAGACTGCTCTGTACTTCTTCTCTCCCCTCCCAACGAAACAAGTGGCACTGAAACTGAAATATGTGAGGCCATTTAATTTAGCATAAGAAAATCTATGTCTCTTCAGCCAAGTTAGATGCCCCCAACAGAAATCAGCGCTGACACAACTACATAGAAGTGCTTGAGAACTTGTCCATAGGACTTGTTGAAATATAAATTCATGTCCAAAATGGGAGCAGGGTAGAAGCCATCAAAGGGTTATCTTATACCCACTTGCTCCACAGCAGAATAAGACATATCTAAGTTGCTGACAGTGTTTTTTTAAGAATGTCTGCTCTTTCACTGGAGTAAGGCACACTGCAGACTCCTGTCTCAGAGGCAGCTAAGTATAAGGTAAAAACTGATGTGATGGTCATGATTAAAATGCTAGAGGTTAGTGCTAAAGGGGATAGCTATTCCACAGAACACAAGTATTTGTAGTACTGCCTGTAGAAGTTGGTATATGTGCGTGTTGGTGTACAATCCAGTATAATTATGACTTTTGTATTTTAAGAGCCAATGTTATGAAGCTCTGAGCTTTGATCAAGCAGCACTTTATGTGTTGTATCCTGCTGCAAAACGTTGCTGAACTTTCAGCTGATCTAACTGATTGCTGTCTGTATTCCTTCTTCCTATGTAAACAGCCACTGTGCAAGAGCTGGTGTGAGACCAGGGAGCAGCCCCACTTACCCCCAAAGAGTTTGCCTGCCTGGCTGCAGCTCCAACACTCATAGGGGGCAACATCTGCTTCTCACATCATGGCAATAGCCATTCCATACATTACTGAAGATACAGTCCAATCACAGTGCTGTACCCTGCTAGGCAGCCAAATTCCTCTTCTCTGACTTCAGAAGTTCTGTTTAGAAAAGACTAGTTAGAGACCAACGTGAATCAGCTATTAGAAGCAGTACAGTGGGACAGGTTATTTTTTAAGACAAAATGTTATGAATATTTTGGAATATAAGCAGAGCTGCAAATCTTATGACTTTTGTCATAAATGTGCATCATACAACCATATTGGTTATCACAGAGACTACAAATGTCCATTCACCATAGCAACAGTTTAGCCCCCAGCTCTTTAACACTTCAATAAAATTCTTGATTCCATACATGAAACAGAGTGCATACAGGAACATTTTCAACATTGGCCTTTAAGCTAATACTTCTGTGTAGGTGTCCTCTTTGAATATTTGACTTTAATGTAAGTGTTTGTTTCAATTTGTAATGTGAAAGGACAGTCCAAAGTCTGATCAATACCCTTTGAACATACGAGAAAAGAGATGCCAAAGATCTAGAGGAAACAAAATAAATTTTCCTTTATAAAATATTCCAAGAACACAGACTTATTTTACAGCCAACGAAAACAACTCAGTATTTATTGCAGCTGGAAGAAAAACTGATTTAAAAAATGTCACATTGTTCTCTCAAATTATGCTTCATCATTACCTGCCAAGATCGTGACTCACAAATTTCTGAATATGTAATGATGTCCTGAACATTCCTTAATAAAAAGCTTTGAAGATAACCTTCTGCTCAGTTCTGATCTTTTAGTAACAAAACGTTTGAAGTCTGCTGATTTTTTTATTATTATTTTGAATGTTTGTTAATTTTAAAATTTGAAGGAAAAATAAAAAGAGAAAGCAATTTGAATGTCCATGCAAATTCTTCAATATACTTCTTCAGTCTTCTCCAGTAACAGATTAGAATACATAGACAATGTGCAAGTTTCATTGTTTATTTTCTTTAGTAACACAGGAAGAACGTTTTCAGTTGTTTTTTTGTTTGTTCATTTGTTTTTGTTGTTTCATTTTTGTGTTTTCTTTTGTTTCGTTGGTTGTTTGGCTTCTAAAATGAATACCTACATAGGCAGTTTTGCACAATACAAAGTTTACTCTTTCCCCATTATACCTAGAATCCAGAAATGTATTGTTCTTGTGTAGGTTAATTATGGCCTTTCATTCACTAAACATGAATTTTCAGGCTTTCTTGAGGGCAAGAACACAGACCAGCAGAGGCACAAGTGTTGGAGGAGCTAACAGATTCAGCTTCTGCAGCTCAGCTGGAACAGTTATTTGTAAGATAACAACAGTCTCAGCACATCTCCTCTGAGACACTATTTACTGCAACAATGTAGAAGGGCAAACCATACAAGAATGTATTTGGTAAGTCAGCCACCCACTGAGTCCATATTTTACAAAAAGAGTGTGTTTCTCATGAGTCAGCTGAGTAGGACTATGACACTAGCAGGTAAAGAGAGGCTCTTCTACCTCAAATAAACTGCCTGTTTTTATAAAAGTATGTATCATGTTACCTATTACTTTTTCCAATTGTGAGGTTTATGATTTAATGAAATCCTCCTGAGTCTGAGGTACGAAAACAAGTTGTAATTTAATATGGTGTACTCCGAGTCAAATGGCACTTCTGATGTATCAGACTGCACACTTTTTTTAATTGTATTCACTGCTGACAGTGACGCAAATGCTTTCTAATAGCAAACAACAGTCATATAAGCTGAAATCCTAGCGTTGCCAAAGTCAGTGATATTTTGTCATTTATGTTAATGAAGACAGAATTTAATCTAAATATTATATAAATCAGTAGCAGACTCTCTTTGTGACACTGTAAGCTACGTTACATTTCAGCTAAAAGATATATACATGGCTGTAATTGCATTTATTGTGTCTTGAAGTGTACTGTAAAGCATCCAGTTAAGTTGTACTTCCCTACAAGCAAGTTCTTTCTACTTCTGGAGATGAAGGTTTGATGGAAATACAAAGTGGAGATTGGTGGATGCCCCCCAAAAAGGTGAAATCTTTTGTTTTCTATTTAAGCATTCTATGTCTTTTAAAATGTTCAAAACTAGGAGATATCCTGCTTAAGCCTTTAGTTCTCACTGTTCCCCTCCATTTTATGTAAGTCTTAACCAGTCTTTGCTGTGCCTAATCTCATGGCAAAACTCCAGAGCTGTGTTTCTCAACAAATTCCCTACTACATCTTTGTTTGCTTATGTGTAGAAAGCAGAGGAGAGATGGACATTTTTATTTTTTTTAATTTTTTTTTGTTAATTTTGATTAATTTTCTGACTTTCAACAGTATTACTTGAAGTCTGAATTTTAAAAAGACAGCTATTCTCTTTTTGGTAGAAGTTAGGTACTGCTAAAATGTGATGGTCAGATGCAGGAAAAATAAATAAATAAATACAACTCCAAATCATTCAGAACGCAGAGCAGATGCCTCTACTACATAACACACTGGGTCCTGTCCTTCAGCTGACTCCATTCAGCATTCAGTGGAGTCACTCATCTAAACCAGGGCTGAGATTTCCCCAGTCTCAGTGGCTAATACTCCGTGAAAAAAATTCATGTGATTGAAGTGTGCAAACTTATTATGTTGATGTCTACATCTTAACATAGTTGCTCATACTTTATTGATAGTCACCAGAAAAAATAATTATTTTTAAAATATGAGTCATCTCATCCTACTGCAGATGTCTAAATGATGTCATAATAATTGTTCCTGAGAAGTGCCTGTCTCTCACCAATGATTACACAGGAAGTCTTGAGTGACTACCTCAGATGTAGGCTTTTGTATTGTTGATATTTAAATTTGCTGAGACAAAATTCATTTTAGATCAGTTTAGGACAAGTCATGTCTCTGGCCACCAAATGGGTGAAGAAATACACCAAAATCTGCAAGAAGTACTTGACAGCAGAGCAGCTGAGTGGTGTATTATGCCGTGGGATGAGCATCTCACACAAAAAGCAAAGGGAGGAAGGCACTGGTGCTTTACCATGACTGCAAGGTCTGTTGCCACAGTGCTGGAGAATGGACATGGCAGACGAAGGAAGGACTTTCATTAACAATGATTATCAGCGTACACAACAGATTTTTAGAAGTAGAAGCTGGAAAACATTCCTGCAAGGTGACAAATGGGAAAAAAGTACAGACAGGACAGAAAATGGGGTCTGTGAATCTCTAGAGTTCAAACAAATAGTTAAACACAAAATACTATGAATAAGCAAAATGTGAGAAGAACTTACATCTTTGAAGGGCTTAGAGAATATAAGAACTGCAGAATAACAAAGCAACAGAAAAGTATTTCAGTGTGAGAAAGAAGTAAAAGGTAAAAATTCATTCACAGCAGAACTATGAAGATCAATGATACCTGAAGAAGAGCAAATAAATGTAAAGTTAAGTAAGAATCAGATTTGACAAGTGTGTAAGTGGGTGATGAAAGGGAGAATTTCAGCACTGCTGCTTAAAACATTTTACTGAGGAATGATGAGGCGGTTAGTTATGGATGAGGAGCCTGGCTAGACAGTGGAGAATTTTATAGCATAGAGGTAGGACTGAAAAAAAATGATGGAGAGAAATCATGCCAAATAATTCAAAATGTGGGGATTAAATGGACTGTATGAGGAGAAAAGATATTGGATGAAGTAGAAAAAATGAAAATATCATTGAAGGTGGACACCAAAATGAAACCCTGGAAGACAAATATTGAGATCATAGCTGGGAGAAATATGATGTCTCCACTCTGAGATTTCTGATGTCAGCAGGTGACAGAAAAGTTGGAAGAAAATCTCCAGCATGTTTCCTGTTGCTCTAGATGGTTTTCTCCC
Organism: Perdix hodgsoniae; assembly: GCA_035772895.1. Classification (NCBI taxonomy): domain Eukaryota; kingdom Metazoa; phylum Chordata; class Aves; order Galliformes; family Phasianidae; genus Perdix; species Perdix hodgsoniae. The sequence goes on along the minus strand of JAPSGF010000004.1, from coordinate 26,468,899 downwards.
TACTTATTCCTTGAACACAACATGCAAATCTTCACTTCAGTACTTCCTAAAATACTTTTAGAGCTTTCTTATAAAATAGTTTGTGATCACTATGGATGAAAGTGAGAGTTAGACTTCTTTAAGTTTGATCCTGATGTGGAAACATTTTTAATGTTGTTTTTTTTTTATCATCAAACAAATGGTCTCAAATTAAAAAAAAAAAAATGTCCTCAAAAAGGATCTTGAATTAGTTTGCTGTCTCTTGGCTGCTTGCCCTTGGAAATTTGTTCTGGAACAATTTCCTCAGTGTATTGTTTTCTATAAACATAAAGCAGAAACACTTGAGCTGTAAATTTCTTTGCTGTGTACTGTACAAAGATAAAACAATAGGAGTTAGAATCTACAATGTGTGGGGAAAAGGTGAGTCACTGCCTTGAGACAAAATTAAATTAGTTCTTATGTAAGTTCATCATAATCTTCACTTCTTCAGCATCAAAGCTGATTACTCAGTTTTTGTTTATAAGGGGTGTTAATTATCATATAATACCTGGCAGTTGTCAAAGATGCCTTAAATCAATTCTTTATAGCTCTAATGTGACTACTACATTTCCATCATGTCCAGGTATGTAATGATACCTCCTGAGATTCTGTCTTTGTGTCATCATTCTTCAAAGCTTTGTACTGAGAAATTAATAGTTTCTCCTAAATCCCTTTGCAAATATATTAAGAGTATTGAAGCAAAACATTGGTGAACAATATGCAAATTGAGCTGTTTAACATGAATTTAGATTCATAGTTCTCTTCCAAAAAATATGGAACAGGTGATCAGAAGCATTTCTTTCTCATGTCAGTGTTAAAAGTCAAAAGATTAAGTAGGTATCACTGAAGTTGCACAGTATATGATTGTAAGCTCTTGATCAAGAGTTATAGCAGGAGATTAAATGGATTTGTAGTGATTTAATTGCTTCCTGTAGGTTTATATACTTGCAGTGTTATTCAGACTCACTGTAGGCTTTATGTAAGAAAGTTCCTCTGGAAATCAGTAAACAAACAGTTTAGTTCCTTTCTCCTGCATGGAATGTAGCACTCCTGAAGCTTGTTGGATTGTACTTCAAGTTTCCACTTCAACAAAACCACAGGCCAAATTGTCAGTGCTATCAAAACTCAAAAGATTGACCCCAACTGCTGCCTACAAATTTGCTTCTCCAGAAATAAAAGTCAATATCTAACCATGGTTTTTTTTGGTTTTTTTGGGGTTTTTTTTTGCAGTTCCCAAGGTAGTACTCAGATTCTGCTTCCCTTCTTGTGCATAACAGTTCTTTCTAGAAAGATGCTGACAATTGTCTGCTCTTACCTCTCACCCTCTGCACTTGCCTTCCATTTCCATTTGCATCAGATAAGGAATTGTTTGCAACTTGAACACAACTTCCAGCTCTTCTTCAAGCTCCCAGCTTCCTTTTGATTACAAAGACTTGGAGCTATCATGGGACCTATAATAAAGCACCCCTTATGCTTAAAGGTTAAACTGATACACACACAAGCATAGTAATGGAGGAGATGTGAAAAATCAGAGGCCAAGATGCCATTATGCGGTAACAGATGTTTCGGAAGACACTAACCAACACTAACTTTCAAATTAGAATTCTTGTGAGGCACAATGTTTTGCCATGTTTTGTTATTTCACTATTCACAGTCTTCATAGCCCATGGAGTGTAAGGTAAAAACACAAACAGAGGTATGGTCAGGATATGAAAAATAGATACATTAAGAGTCACCTACTTAGAATATATGATCATCATAACCATAGCTGACTTACTAACACTGGAGAAAGAAGGAAAAAAGTTTTATATATATATGTATTTATTTAATTTCCCCAGACAGAAGATATCTACTTATAGCTACTGAGTATAGTATATCTACTATACTACTATAGATACTGACCTATACTGGTTCCAAGACAGCTTCCCCATGTAGGCTGGGGTCTTTGTATTTCTTTTTTTCTTTTTTTTTTCTTTTTTTTTTTTTTTCCAGGACAGAGCATAACTGACTCTATTTTCTGTAAGCACTATAGAAGGAAAAGCAAATGCAGGAGGAATGTGACAGTTGGTCCAAAATCTTTCCATTGACTTAAATGGGCTTTGAATCAGACCCTACATGAAGAAAGAAGGATCTTGGAGTACTGGAGTAAGGAAATCATTCCACTGGGAGTGGCATGGAAAAATGCATGAAGGTGAGAGAGCTCGAAGAAAACAAAAGGAGCTGAAAACTTGGCATCTTCATCTGCTTCAGTTTTTTGGGGGGTCATAAAAAATGACAGACTTTCTCTTATGCAAATTCACCCTCATCAAAGCAAGCTGATTTATTCTTTGTCAGAAACATGTCAAGTACATATGAGACTGATGTCCTGGTTTTCTTCCTTCATTTGTGCATCTCTTCAAAACTGAGTATCACAATGAAAATGACACAATGTTGTCAGATCCTCCCAGAATGTCACCTAATTTATCACAGGCAGTTTCAAATAAGTAGTTACCCAATTTTTCCATTTCTTTCAATTCCATAAGAAGTAAAAAATCCCCAGTGCCCCCGGTGTCCCCGTATGGCCTCTCTGGACTGATTGTTATCCAAAATTAACTGTTTTATTAGCTGCTGAGTTTTCAGATCCCATTATAAGTGCTTCAGAAGTGTAAGGGGTTCTTCTATGCAAATATGCATGAAAAGCAGCTGCCAGGTGAATTGAAGATATATGTGTTACAAGGAATTCATATTCTGGGGAAAATGCAGGTATTTAAAATAACATCGATACTATTTAGAAGCAGAATGTAAATTGAAAACACCAGTTAGACAAAGGGAAGAAAATAATCCTTTTCACTTAGATTAATGCAGAACAGCTGCATACTGCAAAAATATTGCAGGGAAAAAAAGTAGGAACAAAAACAATTCCAAATAAAATTAGACAAAAGCTGAAGCAAAGGTGCAATCTTAAACCAGATTAGAAGAACACGCCAGATCAAAAGTGAAGATTTTGAAAGACAGATGCAGTCATGAGCATTCTTATCTTGGAGAAGCAAATCCAAAAGAGCAGCCAACATTGTTGGCTCCTAGGGGAATCCTGCAAAATTTTGCAATAGGTCCTTTAAAATGTTTCTGCTTTTCAAATAGCATTGTGTGCTGTGGAAGAGATTTGGATACAGGAGCCTATGCTGGGCTCCAAATTTTCTCTCCTGGTATAGATTAAGTGTGCTGCAGGGACAGAGCAGACATGCCAACTAGCACTCCTTTACAGTGTTCTTCATCTTTTAATTTAAGAAGGACATGCTGCCTCAAAAGATTTAACTGTGAAGCAGGAGCAAGTGAAAAACGACTTCCTTCTGCCATTAGTGCTAAGTAGCACAAAGATATTCAGGAGTGAAGCATATCATTGATTTTGCAGACTTTTTCTTTTTTTTTTCCTATTTTTATATTTTTATATATTCTCCCTAAATAAGTTGAACATTGTTGAAGAGAGGGGAAAATATATTAAAAAAAATTAAATTAGGTTCAAAATTTATAGTCCTATATTCTGACAATAAAATGAGAGCAATACTGCTTGAAGTTGGTAGCTTACCTGACATAACAGTTCTTACTGGGCCATGGTACTGTTCCTTCCCTGACAACCCTCCGACACACAGTACCTTAGAGTGGCCCGGACTGTGCCAAGAATGCAGAGAGCACCCTTATTCTTGGATTGACTTGCCCATTTCTGGGTATTCCAAAGGAAAAGTAATAAATGGTCTTGGTCCCTCTAAGTAATACAAACAATATACAACCCTCAGTGAAGAAAGGGGACTTGCTGCCAAGTGGGGAAGATTCTGCTGGTACTTTCTGCCATGGGCTGCTGTGACTTTGCACTAATTCCAGTCCAAAAGTTCTTTTAGATCAAAATGACTGAAAAGCTCAAAACCAACTGTGACTCATTTTATATTTTTGCAAAAGACAAGTGGCCTCCTTTGCTGGTCTTGTCTTACAAAGTGATGAGGTTCAGTGTCTCTCTTTCAAGGTGTCTCCCTTAAAAAGTGTTTCACTCCAGAAAGCTACAAAGTTCATCTGGAAATCATCTTTGTTTCCCTGACCTTTGAATTTTGCGTTTCTACATTTTTTCAGTTACCTCTCTCCATACACAACTAAGAGCAAACGGCATTTCAGCATTCACATGCCCTGACACATATTGCTTAGATGTGAGGTCTAAATAGGAGTGAGAAATACTCACTGCAAAAAAAAAAGAGTGAAAGGAGAGAACTGCTGAAGCAGTAAATGTCCCCGTGCAGGCTTTTTTCTTTCTCACAGCTCAGTGGAGGAGTTGTAGTGCACTGGAGCAAAGCTTCTTTTATTTTTTGTCCCTGCTGATCTTCTGGGGCAAGGGAAGAATGGTTATTTGTGCAGTGATAAAAACTTATCTTTTAAAAGAAATTCCCCTTGCTCTTGGTTAGCAGTCCTGGTGCTTCCAGAGAAAATTTCAAAGATATTTCAATTAAGTTATTAAATAGATTCACAGTCAAGACATCCTGTCAGTCTCCAGGGATAATCTATATAAATGTCGGTGTCTTCACATTGGATTCTCATTGTTTAATACTGCCTGGAGAAGGGATACTACTTCTTGGAGAACAATTGCCTCATTTTAAAGAGTACTGAAACAGATATGAAGAGTTGTGTCCTACTGCCTGTACAGGAGGCCTAGATGGCTACATCATAAATGCCTAAAGGTAGGTGAGAAGCACTGTGGTGTAAATTGCTTGGACAAGAGTAATACATAGTACACAAATCATTTATGAAGTGGCTGGGGCATTGTTTTTCTCATAACTCCTGCTACTGGTTTGTTCTGGATTTGTAAGTGTATCAGAAGTACAAAAGACTGCAGCCTTCCTGAGATCTGCTTATTCCTCTTTCTTATGCCTGTATGTCTCACCATAGTCAGATATAATAGCTCAAATTTGGTTTAGTAGACCACTGGAAATAGCATGTCTGGAAAGAAACTTTCACAACTTGAAGAAGAGATAATTTTAATCCCTTATGATTTGAATCTAGCTACCTAGTGATAGACTGCCATCCTACATGATGTGTGCATGCAAATTTGTTTATTTATTTGTTAGTTAGAGCCAAGTATTGACATTCTAAGATTTTGGCTGGTCAGATAAAAATCTCCTTCTTTGTAAAGATTGGCCATTTCTCAAGCCACAGGAACTTTAAACAGTTTCCTGGCAGACACTGAGCAAGCAGGTTGAAGTGGGCAGCGTGATGAAAGAGGAGACCACCCCTTTAATTCTACAGCTTTCTGAAATCTACAGTAGTTTTTTGTTTTCCTGATTACTTGTTTGTTTGTTTTATTTTGTTTTTCCAATCTTCCAAAAGCATTACAGAATCTGCAAAATAAATATCTGAAAAGAACCATGCACTGATTTTTCTTCTCTTTTTTTCTTCTTTTTTTTTTAAATTTTTTTTTTTTTTTCCCCTGAAGGAAAGCATTGCATATTCCTCATTCTGGTGGATACAATGGATGCATTCACACCTGCTCCACGGTTACACCGGCCTCCAAATGGAAACTCATTCAGACTGTAGCCTGTTACTGGACTTCCATGGAGATCTGTCTGTATAAACTAATGTTTGCAGCGTTGGGCTCAGATCAGACCTATAAAATCCTAGGCTTGTATGAACTAGCCCTGAGGAGACATGCATCTGTGGGGAAGAAAACAGAAAGGTTCCTTGCACCTCCATAATGTGAGAGCTCCTTAATGCTCATGCCAGTAATAGCAGCAGCTGTTGGGGAAGAACTTGGAGAGGACAAGGACAACGCATCCTTTCAAAGCAAGGTGCAGTGCTTTGGCCAGACTTCTTGCTGCAGCTATAGGTGCTGGATCTGTTTGTCTTTTAGCATCATACATTAAAAACATTACTGTAGAGACCCCACCAGAGGGGCACATGCTTTCAGAATCAGGTGCCAAGTAGCATCTATGAAATGTGGATGTGCCTTCTGACTTCCAAAAGCTAGTTTGGGGATTTTCCTGGGGAATTAGAAGGCTTTTATTTGCCACTTTGCTAAAGTGCTGTGCTGGCAGGGCTGGAAGACAAAGGTACATGTATGCTCATGCTGTTAGGCATGCTGGTGGAGGCAACCAGGCTGGAGCTGAACAAGAGCTTTGTCTGCCCACCTGCAGTGTTGTGCAGAGGCCCCAGACTGGCTCTGAGCCCTGCAGAGCTACAGTGGTAGGGCTGTCCCTGGGCTAATTATTCCTGCTTTGCAGCATATTTGCTGATAAAAAGGCAACCTTGGAGCAATTTCTGCTGAAGGTAAATCATTTTCACCTCATTAGCTTCCACTTAGACATGAGTTTTCATAGAAGAGAGACACTTTCTTATTAGTCTCACCTGGCAAATATGAGGACTCCAAATGCATAGATGACTAAGGAGAGAGGAGAAATCTGCAATTAATCAAAATTAATGGCCATCTTTTTTCTCTTCTTTTCCTTGGTCTTACTTTATTAACTCATTCTTTGACTTTCCATTAGAAGCTTCTTTTTCTCTCTTTCACCAAGAATACAGTAGCAGAGTCAGATCTTCTATCAAATAAGTCCCAATCGTGCCCCCTTCCTTGCTTGCTTAGAAACAGATTTGTTCAGAATCTACAGGAAATACCCTTGTCCAAAGATACTCTAAGTAGACAATGCATTGGAGAGAAGGGCTTTGACAGTCACAAAAACACTAAAGATCTGGAGTGACCCAGCCTCATGAGTGATCTATCAGCTTTATGTTGTGCTGTTGGAGGGCTTGTGTGCAGAGAGAAATCCACAATTCAATTTTATGCAACAGTACTACTGTTGCTTATTCTCCATACTGGAACAGCCCCGGTACGCCCAGGGCTAGGTGTCTGTTGCTGTGCCTACACCTACACTTACCCTTATAGCCAAGTTATTTATTACCCAAGGAAACTCAATGCAGCATGGGAGATGCACCTGTGCAGCCTGTGAATCTCAGTGATTTCACCTGCCTTAACCTATGGAGCCCTACAGAAGGGACCACAATTTTTGTACAATACCTAACATATATACTTAATTTTAACTCCCAAAGAAAGAGTAAAGGGAGGCTTGTGTTTTAACTAACTAGAAATAAAGATACAGAGTGAGATTCTAATTAGCTGTAAGGTTGCAACCCAGCATTTCATAATAAAATACAGTTTGCTAGAAGGATGGAGGGATGTTGAAATTTTGATAAAAAGAAGAAAAAACTGATTCCAGTCAGCACAGTCTAATATGCTAAGAAGGAAACTGTCAAATGGTGTTTCTGATACTTGGCTTGTAAACAGTATCGCTGGTGAAAATTTTCTTTTGGATTTCAACCTAAAAATCATTACAGTCAACACTAATTTTATAAATAACAGCCCCATATTATAAACAGAGACTTCTCTTTTTTTTTTTTTTTTTTTTTTTTTTCCCCCCCCAAACATGCTCCACGTGTACAAAGCTTATGCAAAGCTTCCATAATGGCATCCAAATCCCTGACTTTCTTGTGGCTCTGACTCAAAAATTATTTTCTGGTTTCATGTCACTGTGCTATTCAGTCCCGTGAAAGAAAGTTAATTGGAAAGAAACAGAAACTGTGGATATTTCAGTTGCAACGAACATTGTGACAGATGACTGCTCAGTCTACACTCAGATAACAAGGACATGGAGTATATTGAGGTCAGTGAGTAATTTCACGTTGAAATTTTGAGATTTTCAGTAGTTATCCAATATTGATACTCAGAAGATTAGGTATGACAATTTTTTGACTTTCCTGCGCCTTAATAGCTGCCATAGTGAAAATATTTTTCAGAAATCTTCCTCTGATAAACTAGTTTTTGCTACAAAAATGTTGAGAAATGCTGTGTGGGATCCTCTGTCTGCACTTTGCAACGGTAGCCTGACAGTTGCAAGCACAAAGACAGCATCAAAATCAGAAGAGAAAAAATTAAGCCACACAAGACTTCTATCACAGAATCACAGAATGGCCAGGAAGAGACCTCAAGGATCATGAATCTCCAACCCCCCTGCCACATGCAGGGCAACCAACCTTCCCATTTAATGACAGACCAGGCTGCCCAGGGCCCCATCCAAACTGGCCTTGAACACCTCCAGGGATGGGGCATCCACAACCTCTCTGGGCAGTCTGTTCCAGCACCTCACCACTCTCTCTGTAAAGAACTTCCCTCTGACATCCAACCTAAATCTTCCCTCCCCCAGCTTAAAACCATTTCCCATTTCCTGCTGTTATCTACCATTTCAAAGAGTTGACTCCCCTCCTGTTTGTAGGCTTCTTTTCTCCAGGCTGAACAAGCCCAGCTCCCTCAGCCTGTCCTCATAGGGGAGGTGCTCCAGTCCCCTGATCATCTCCGTGGCCCTCCTCTGGACCCTCTCCAACAACTCTCTGTCTTTCTTGTACCAGGGGCTCCAGACCTGGACGCAGTACTCCAGTTGGGGTCTCACAAGAGCAGAGTTTCTATCAAAACAAATACATCTCAGGTCCATGTGGGAATCTTTAGAAGGGCCTACCAGAAAACCAAAAAACCAGCTACATCCCTAAAGAGCAACTTCAACAAGATAGCTTATTTTTTAAATTTTATTTGTTACGATTAATGTGTGATACTTATTTTTCATGCCATGCAGATACTTCACATACTCTCCATTGTTCTCAGATTAACTAAATAAATTTTTGGACATACAAAAATACAATTTTTCACATTACTGAAATAAAACAGGAGCTTCATATATTCCAGCAAGGCTGGGTTGAAGTCAGTGAAGTCTGTGCCTATATGGCAAAATCTAGTTACCCTTAATTATCTTGCTGATAAAGATACATACAGAATCTACAAAATCTGATCACCAGCAAGAAATTTATGTAGATACACATATTTTCATACAAGCCAACAAAATTCAACAGAAATCCATGCTCCCCAAACAATGAGATAGTTCACAGAACTCCCACAGCTCGAGCTAGGCAATAGTTTAAAAGGATCTGCCATCACCTGATACATTTCTTCCCCATTCTACCTGCAGAAACAAGAGATAGGGACAAATGGAGGAATAAGTAGCAGTGCTGACCAAACCACTCCCACAACAGTGAACAGTGAATCTCCTAAGTGGGCCCACAGTATAGAGGAATCTTTTCACCACATTTCTAAGTTAAAAATTAAAATAAAATAAAATAAAATAAAATAAAATAAAATAAAATAAAATAAAA
>JAPSGF010000004.1:26305007-26455297 GCA_035772895.1 Perdix hodgsoniae | reverse complement strand
AGAAAGAAAGAAAGAAAGAAAGAAAGAAAGAAAGAAAGAAAGAAAGAAAGAAAGAAAGAAGAAACCTCCCCAGAGCAAACAAACAGGAATGCCAAAAGAACCTGAGAATCCAGGTAGTGCCACAACATATGCATTAAAAAATAGAACAAAGTGTCAATAGAAAAAAAAATAGCAAGAAATTAAAGGGGATAAAAGCAATAGCTGTTATGATGATGATTACTATTATTACTATTTTCAGACACTTATTCAAGGTTTCTGTTATCCTATGCCAATATTACACATCCATGGGCATTTTTTTTTCTGCCTTTATTTATACTTAATTTAGTTTGTATAAAATTTTGCAATAAATCAAACCACCCTTGCCTGAAGATCTACAGAATTTTTTTTTTGGTTGGCAATGCAGATAAGCTATGAAAATCATTACCTTTCAAATCAAATAAACAATCAAAGAAAAAGACAGTTCTAGAGCAAATGAGAATAGTGAGAGTTAGTAAACTTCTGAAATCGGTAAATGAGACTGTGAATCAGTCGTATACAGGGATGGAAAAAGCCCATTCTTTCAGCTAGTCACTAAGCAGGTCTCATTTGTTCTCTCTGGGAGAAGGTTTTGTGAACTATTTATTTCTTTTTGTTGCTTCATGGATTTCCAGATGTACATTGCAGAGAGTTAAATCACCATTTCTGTTTGTTAAGGTTGCAGGTATCTATTTTGTTTTGCTTCTAGATGGAATTACATACAATATCTGTTCTATTAAAAATAGGACAATCTTTTTACCAAATGTTGAGAAACAAAAGCTAATGTTTAAAAAGGCTGTTAACAGTTGCAAAGAAGTATTTATTTTTGTCATCAAGTTACACATCTTGTGAAGACTCATAGATTTTAGGGCCAAAATGCTCCTTCCGAACATATCATATGAAATGTACAGGCCAACAACAGTTGAAACAGTGCCTGTGTTTCTGGATTTATCCTACTTCTTACAAGTACATCTCACTGAGTCCAATTTTTATCTTCCTGAAGGGACAAATCCTTGCTACATGTATTTTGGGAGAGAAAGCTCATTCTCTATGATTTTTTCCTCAGAATTTTAATTTCCATCCTCATTATTCTTTTCTCCTTTCTCCATTCAGCTGTAGTTTTTATGATGTGCATAAAATAGCTGTTTATGCACTATCATGTATCTAAAGTCTTCTTGTTTGTAGTTTCTTTCTCTTCCCTTCTCTTTCTTTCTTCCTTTTTATCACTCCTTTCTCTCACAACCTGTAGTTAATACCTAATTTTTTCCCTTGGACTGTCTTTTCTCTAAACCTTTAACCACTTTTTTCTTTCTCTTTGAGCCATAAAGATATAAACAGCATCTTTGTTGCCAATGTGTGTTCAGTGTCTGTGTAAAGGCTTTTATAGTGAGGGCCTTCAGGAATGTCAGAAGAGACCCAGGGCCACACTGTAATGGATATCAAGGCCATCAGCCAGAGTGCATTTAAGAAAGGTCAAAAAAACTGTACGGTAGTGAGGACTGAGGCAAAAAGTGTGAAAAACAGTCCCACAGACAATATGATGAGAGGTGGAGCAGGGATTCTCCCTAGAGGTCTATGGAGGAGATCATGATGGAGCAGGTTTATCCTGAGGGAATGCAGCTCGTGTCATGAACTCACACTGGAGCAGGGGAAGAGTGTGAGGAGGAAGGAGTGGCAGAAATGAATTGGTATGGATTGATCCCCTAAATCCCCAATTTCCCATCTTCCTTGAAGAGTGGGAACAGGATAGCAGAGTTGGGCATGAAGTGAAATTGAGTGTGGAGAAAAGGATGGTGATAGTGTTTAAAGTCTTGTGGATTTTGAGTATGTGTTCTGTTGTTGTTATTTGATTTATTGTTTATTTGTTTGCTTTCCTCAACATCCAAATCTATTTTCATTGTCAAGAAATTAATTTTACCCATGTCAAGTCTGTTTTGTACACAAGGGTAAGTGATTAGGATCCCTGTCTTTGTCTTGACCCGCAAGCTTTTCCATCTTATTTTCTCACTCATTATGTTGGGGAGGGTGAGTGAGAGAGAGGCTGGGTGGACAAGTGGCAGACAATCAAGGTCAGCTCCCCACAGCCAACATGCAAGAGGCTTCTATGCCATGTAGATAATCTTATGAAAGCTTAAGAAATTTTCCACAGGAGGATGTGAATTCTAAACAAAAATTTTTGACTAGTAAAGAAATGCAAAGGACAACAAAGAGAGCAAGCAGGGTTGCTTATGAGAACTATAAAGTGCAAAATTTTCAGTTTGTTTTTCCTCATTGAACTCTGGCTGGAATGTTTAGATTTTCTTAGTGATAGAGAAGTAGCATTATTTTATAATACATTCTTTTACTGGCAAGCCCTTTGAGACTGCAAAGGGTGCTAAGAGAAGTATTAATCCATTTGGCTAGATTTCTCACTGGTAAAGAAATTTCCATTTCATAGAGGATACCATTATTTTTCTCTTCCTTTGTAGCTCAAGTGCATTCAGTGAATAATAGCTTTGACTAATTTACTCACTGTAACAGTCTCTTTAACACCTATTTTGTGTACAAAACATGTAATTCCTGAGAAAATTGAGCAGTAATGATTCAAAGTATTACAATGCTGCAGAAATTACTAGCTTTTCAAAACTGACTTGTCCGTAGAAATTAACGATGTATGCATACATAGATTCATAAATCATAAATGCTTATAATGCAAGAAAATGTGAAAGATTCCAAATTCACCATTAAGAAACAAAGTTACTTCTTTTCTTTGATTGGAGTGTTTGAGAGTAGGCATAAATTACATATCACATGGCTCTGTTACTGGAAGAAAATCACATATTAGCAGGGAAGAAATGGGTTTTAAAGAAGTATTGCATAAAAATAATGAACAAAAATAAAATTAAAGTAAAACTGAAGAAAATGACAGCAATATCAACTTGGAAAGTGACTAGGATAATTTCCTCTAGCATGACACAGAATTATGACCTATTCCTGAAGATAAATGGTATCTTTATATGATTTGAAGAATTCATTCATACCATTTGGATTTTATTTTTCTCAGGAGGCTGATGTATTCTCTGAGGCAACATAAGTAAATTATCAAAACTGAGTTTTTTCATAAGCACATTTTAAAATCTCTTTTCTCTGATATTTGTGTTAATCAGGTAACCAGTTGCCAGGTTACCAGCACAGTGTAAATGCTTAATAAGAGTTCAGAACTTGGCTAAAAGCAACAAAAAGTGATTACCAATTTTTAGTTCAGGCAAGAACTAACTTCAGAGAAATCAATGACAGAGTAATGAGGTAGTCAGTCTGCAAAGAGTCAGTTTATATGCTGCTCTGATGAAAGTTTCAGATTTACATATTAAATGCAGGAAAATTATATCGATAATATGTTATGAGAACAGCATAATGATTTGGGGAGCAAATGTTCCAACTTGTAAAGTTATTTGGGTTTTGATTCACAAATGATATACTGTTTCTGAGTAATTGTAATACAGAAAATAAAATATTCTAATATCCTATTTGAGACGGGGAGGAAGAATACAATGTAATTGCAGTGAATATTGACAACACACAGTAATGAAAATTGTGTGCTTTTTGTAATGAAAGATGGGAAACAATTTTCTGACCTTTTATTTCAGTTTCTCTTGAGATGTCTAGTTTGGACATGCTCAACATTAATAAATAATGTAGTTATAGTAGGCAAGAAACTGTGTAGTGTACAGGAGTGATTCACCAGGTTCCACAACCAAATATAACCATGCTGTTGAAACTGTGAGAATGTATTAGCTTCGGGTCTTGCACAAAAGCTGCATATTGGATCTTAAGCATAATTCTGTATTAGTTTCCTGAATTGTTAGATTCCTATATGGGGACAGTTATGCCTTTGGTTTCATAAGTTAAGAAAATAATTTTAGATGGAAAGTTACACCCATAAGTTTTATCTGTAAACAGATTTGGCTGCCAATAGTAGTCAAACATTAGTTTCGATCAGAAAATTTCAGTTTTTCCAGATGATTTTCTTAAGAGGAGGTTAAGACATATTAACAGAATCAACAGCTCTTACCTATTCATAAAGATACAGAGGGCAAGTGGAAAAAAAGCAAACTTTATCCAAATTAGAGTGATTTCAGAGAGAAGTTAATCTGTTAACTGAATAATAAATATTGCCAACAAACAAACAAACAAACAAAAACAAGAAGAAAAAATATTCTAACTACAGAATGCCATCTTACCCTGGAAGAATATAAGGTTTTAGAATTCCTGATTTTTTTTTTTAATTTATTTTTTATTAACTTCTACAATGTAATACATTTTTTCCTGTTGTAGCAATACAACATTTTTGCAACACAGATTAAAATAAGACATTCATCATATGAGGCCTTCATTCATTGTTTACAATGCTGATACATTTTTTAAATAAGAACAAACATGCTTTTTAGAATCTTGTCGTTTACATGATATCTACATCTCCACATGAACTACACACCTCCTATCTGTACAAAACAGAAAGCGGTGACTGATTTAAGAGATTGACAAACTTGCTTTGTTTGATTTTTTTTTTTCTTGAAACTCCAAAAACTTCATGCAGTGATTCCAGATGAAATGTATTCTCTATTTGAGCAGTCACAGTCCTAATACAGAGCCCATGGATATTTGAAATTTGAGAAATCTTATCAGTGAAGTGTATTTCTGTAGTAATTCCTTTACCTGGATCAGTCCAAAACATAAAAGCCACTGCAGCAGGGAAAGTTGTCTATGGTCCTAGAAGCATAGGGAGCAAAGGGTGTAAACTTATTGTTGAACAGTCACATATGTCAGTTCTGAGTGGTAGACAAATGACTACAGGCAGAAGTTGCCTCCTCTTTGCCCACCCACATCTAACATCTCATACTTAGCCAAAAACAGGTTGCAAAGGTTAATTCTTTAACCTGCAGCAGATATGAGCCTGTTTTTGTACTGGATAACTCATCAACATAGAATAACAGACCTCTTTCCATTTCTTCACTATGTAACATTTTCTACCCACAGAGCAATCTCATTCAAACTATAGCTTTCATCAACTATGCTCAGAATCCTTGGTAGCCGGCTACAAGGACAGAAGAGAAATGCCATGAAATTTATGAAGTTGCTTGCTGAACATACTGATGAAGCAAATGTTTACCCATTCTCTTTCAAAAAGGTATACTTCAATGACAGCAGTCTGCATTGGTATTCAGTACCTATGTTTTGGATAACATACTATAAACCAGAAGCCTTAAGAGACATCCTGTTCAGAATTATAAATGCTCTTTAGCTAACATTTACAACATGTAAGAATGTGGACTATTCCTGTTTTGATCTTTTCACTGTCTCCAAGATTATTCTCATATTTCTGTAAATGTAAATTTTATTGACAAAAATGAATTCACAAAATTGTGGAGAGAAAATGGACTTTAAATGACTTTTCCTGGGACTCTATGAGGTTCTGAATACATGAACCAGAGGGATTCCTATCATCACAATACATCATTATACTTGGCTTACCATTTTCTTTCCAAGATTTTTTCATGTTGTTGTTCCTTCAGGACGCAGACAAGTCACGTTTTGCTTCAGTGCATTCCAGGGTCAGAGTACTGTAGCATGACTTACAGCAAACAAGACACTTTTTACTTGAATAATTGCCCTCAAGCTCCTGCTGAGCTGAAGAATGATAATGCAAGTGATTTCAAAATGAAAAGACATATCCAGATTTCCTTAAAGCTTACAGCTACATCTGAAAATTTCACACATAGTCTAAAATCTCAACACACACATATATAAAAATATAAGTATTATTATATAGCCTTCTGAATGCAGAAAATTACAGAAAGTTATGTAAGTGAGAAAGGAATGTAAGCTGAATATTCCAGTACGTCCTATCTGAAGAATTTATTTACTATATCACAAGTCAAATCTAATTATTTTTATTTATGGATAACACTGAGTAATGCTTTTGTACTGTTTGTCACGATTCATTCTGTTAATTTTATTTGAACTGTGAAAAGGTGAGAAGTTCAATTAACAAAAGCATAGAAAGTCGTCTGCACAAATTTACTTCCATTTTTACTTGATTAACCAATCACTTTTATGCTGGTAGTATGCAGCCTTGTCCAGCTCTGCTCCCTACTATAAGTAGCATTTTGTTTGGTACTTGAATTTATAGATAACTGTCAACAGTAGGCAGTCCTGATTCTCTATGAAACCTGTGAAACGCCAGCTGTAACAATGCAGTATGCTGCTATGCTCTGTAAAACAATTATTTCCAGAACTGATTTCAGTCCCAGGTTTAATGAGCAGTAAGGTGTAATGTGCCCCAAACAACTGACATCTTCCCAGAATCTTAAACCAATTTGTTTTGCATACACTGACATATGATGTCAATTCCTCAGCGTATTGATTTTAAATTCATTTTGAAGACAAACAAGCAAATAAAAAAATCAGGTAGCAATTTATTGCACTATAGATCTAGAGAAAGTCTTCTCTATTTGTGTTTGGTTAGCTTTTTTTGTTCTAATTTGAAGGTTAAAAAGTGTTTGGCAGACAAGAAAGAATTTGCTAGTCCTAAGAGGAGAAACAACAAGAAAAAATGATGGGTTAAAAGGGCCATATTCTACTCATACTTCTACTTGTAATTCAGAAGGAAAACCATTCAGTCAGCATCACTGCATCACAGGACTGTATGCATGAATGACAGGAGAATTGGGCCAGACATCTCCCCACTTTTAAATAGTTTTTTGTTTTTCTCTTTTAAATCAAATAACTATTGTTTTCACCATATCTTTATATGTAGAGGTGTAGAGGCAGAGTGCGTGCATTAAATGATAAACTAAAAGGTTGTCCTATGACTTTCCTGAGGACTATTTTCATTATCTATCTTATCAATTCCCCCCGTGTTTCATGGAGAAACTTCCAGTTTTCTCTTATAAACTCTGTATTCATAATAAGAAAGCCCGATGTTACTTAGTCTAAAATAAGTACAAACTTTTTCCTTTCTAGACTGGCTACACAACAGGAGAACAATACAAAACACTAACGATGGGGACAGGCACCAAGTGTTGATTTCAAATCTATTTGAATTAGCATCTCAGCAGAAAGAATGGGATGCGCTACATCTGTTTGGAGACCGTGTAGGAACACAACAGTAAAAGTTTTTAACCAGCCACAACAATCAACTGGGTGGAGACGCTCACATCTCTGCCAGCCAGAGCACCACAATATCTTGATCAGGGGTTGAATTCCTGCTTGCCTTCTGGTTATGAAGAACAATACCAGGAAGTTTATCAAGCCAGCCAAAACATCTGGCTTGACTTCTTGATACTTTTATGATAAACTAGGGAGGAGAAAAATAACATTTGGCAAATACTAAAACTTCTCTGTTGTTTTCTCAGTAACATTTTTCTCTTGATTTAATCAAACTACAATTCTGTATTAGTAGAATATATTTATGGCTTTTTGACTTAAAAAAAAAAAAGCTCATTTTGTTTCTCACAAAAAGTGCAAATCTTTATATCTATCTCAGATAATCATATCTCTTCATCACATGTGTAAAACCAGCAGAAAAAAAAAAAAGAAAAAAACAAAAAACCTTCAATGTTAAATTCTAACATTTCAAAATACAAGTGTTGTTTGAAGTGAGTTGTTATATTTCTTCATTAACCACTTTTCTCTACAAATTTAGGAAATGTGGTGCCCTTGTTTTATTTTATTTTTGTCTTGACTTAATCATTAATCTTTAATCTAGGGTTTTTAAATCCTGTTTATTTTACAGATAAAGAGACAAAGAAGTAGATCTACAAGACGTAATTTCAGATTTTTGGTTTTATAGATCTATCTCTGTGTTGTTGTTCTTTGGATAGAAAACAAACAAACTACAAGGAATTCCATGTATTCGGAAGCCTACTACATCTTGCAGTCTATTAAACGATGCATTGAAAAAACTGTAGAGACTATTACACTGCAGCTGAGGTAGAATACACTACAGTGAAGTTGTAGATTAAAACACTGAGTTGTCAAATGTATCAATTAATGTATTTATGACTTTCAGCAAAAGCTTCACTGCTTCCTAAATCTGTTCACTTCACATGGAATTAATAAGACAGAGCTAGAAAACTAAACTCATTATTGAAAACAGATGACGACAATAATGCTCCCACTGGAGTTTACAACAAGAATATTTAAAAAGAACATTATTTATTTCCTTAGAAAGCGAAGAACGTAAAAAATATTTCCCAGGCTTGCATCCCTTCATCCCCCACTCTTTTTTTTTTTTCTTAGTAGATTTGATTTCAATCTATACATGTAAATTCAGCACAGAATTATAGTAGTAGTGTAGTAGTGACAAGTACACACCTTGTTGGTAAATACATGGAAAGAATTTGTAATATCTACCATCAGATGGTCCTTGCAGATCTTCAAGTTTTGGGACTTGGGGATAATGGAGAACACTTTTCAATAATAAATTCCCCCTCTGAAGTATACTTACATTTACCACAATTTCTAACAAGATTCCTGAGTTTTCTATGGAACAGATTTTTATTTTATTTTATTTTATTTTATTTTATTTTATTTTATTTTATTTTCTGAGGGGGAGAAATCTTAAAAAAAAACTTCTAGCAGTAGAGCCAGCTGCCTAAATATCTCAGACAGAAATTGCATTAGACTGTGGATTCATCTGCTCCTAGGAGTGGGGAGGACCATAAACCAGCAGGGAGGCTCAGTTTACCTGGCTGACAGACTGGAGTAGGTCATGGACGTCAGTGAAAGTGATGTGTTCCTGCAAAATGATTTAATTTCACTGAATTTTCCAGGGAAAATCAGTCCATCAGAACATTTTTCTAATTCTACTGTTTACACAGTAATTTATTAAGTTTGTCAGCAAATGCCTTCCATACTCTTGCAGAATTCATGGCCACACCACAATGAGTGTACACCTTGGTACTGGATAATCCAAGTTCTGAAGCTTTGGCAGACCATCAAATGCAATTCCTCCTATCAAACAAGCCCTAGCAAGGGGGAAGGAGGTAAATTCCATCTGCACCCTGTATCCTGAGGGTTGTTCTTGACTTGCTTGTGGCTGAGTAAAAGAGTACTACAAGGAGTGTGTTGAGTCCCAGAATTAGTTTAAGATAAAAAATATGAGTTGAACAAAGTCAGTATTACTCTGTTACTGCTATTACAGATTCTATAAAGCTTCAGTTTATTTCCTTCTGTTTTTCTCCTCTATCCACAGTTGTATTTCTGCCATGTTCTCTTATTAAGGAAAAAAAAAACCAAAAAAAGCCATTTTATTTGTATACCGTATATATGGCCCTTATGTTTACAAGGTCTGAGACTCAATAAAAAAATCAGGAAACAAATGAAGTTGCAGGAGCTTTTATGGTAATCTGGATAAAAAATTAAGCACCCCATTAGGGATTAACATTACAGGGAAAAGAAGAACAAGATATATTTCTTGCAGATTGTCACAATTAGAAATGAATTAGACAAATAAAACAGTGCTTTAAATAGTATCCAGAGACAACATGATTTTTTTCCAAAGGTAAGGAATAAATGTTCCAGTTAAAAAGCATAAGGTTGATTTCCTGAATTCAACAACTAAACTTATCTGAATGCCCTTCAAAAAAAATTTTTGTTGTTGTTGTTTTTGGTTCACAGAATCACAGAATCATCAAGGTTGGAAAAGACCTAAAAGATCATCCAGTCCAACCATCACCAATACTCCCCAGCTAAATCCTATCCCTCAACACAACATCCAAACGTCTCTTGAACACATCCATGTTCGGTGACTCCACCACCTCCTTGGGCAGTGCATTCCAATGCCTGACCACCCTTTCCGAGAAGTAATATTTCCTAATGTCCAGCCTGAATCTCCCCTGGCGCAGTTTGAAACCATTGCCTCTAGTTCTATCACTGTGTACACGAGAGAAAAGGCTGACCCCTAGCTCACCACAACCTCCCTTCAGGAAGTTATAGAGTGCTATAAGGTCTCCCCTGAGCCTCCTCTTCTCCAGGCTGAACAATCCCAGCTCCTTCAGCCGCTCCTCATAAGGCCTGTGCTCCAGGCCCCTCACCAGCTTCGTAGCCCTCCTCTGAACACGTTCCAGGGCCTCAATGTCTTTCTTGCAATGAGGGGCCCAAAACTGAACACAATACTCGAGGTGCGGCCTCACCAGTGCAGAGTACAGGGGGACAATTACCTCCCTATTCCTGCTAGTAACACTGTTTTTGATGCAAGCCAGGATGCCGTTAGCCTTCTTGGCCACCCGGGCACACTGTCGGCTCATGTTCAGCCGAGCATCAATCAACACCCCCAGGTCCGTTTCCTCCACACAGTCCTCCAGCCACTCCGCCCCAAGCCTATAGCGCTGCCTGCGGTTGTTGTGGCCAAAGTGCAGGATTCGGCATTTGGTCTTGTTGAACCTCATCCCCCTGGCTTCAGCCCAGCTCTCCAGCCTGTCCAGATCCCTCTGCAGGGCCTCGCTACCCCCAGGCAGATCCACACTCCCAGCCAATTTGGTGTCGTCTGCGAACTTACTGAGGGTGCACTCAATGCCCTCATTCAAGTCATCAATAAAGATATTGAAGAGGACAGGCCCCAGCACCGACCCTTGGGGAACACCACTCGTGACCAGTCGCCAGCTGGATTTAACTCCATTCACCACCACTCTCTGAGCCCGGCCCTCCAGCCAGTTCCTTACCCATCCAAGAATGTACCCGTCCAAGCCACGGGCTGCCAGCTTCTGCAGGAGAATACCGTGGGAGACAGTGTCAAAGGCTTTGCTGAAGTCTAGGTAGACCACATCAACAGCCTTTCCCTCATCCAGCAGATGGGTCACTATATCATAAAAGGAGATCAGGTTGGTCAAACAGGACCTGCCTTTCATGAACCCATGCTGGCTAGGCCTGATCCCCTGGCCATCCCGCACATGCCGCATGATCTCCCTCAAGACAATCTGTTCCATAACCTTCCCTGGAACCGAGGTCAGGCTAACAGGCCTGTAGTTCCCCGGATCCTCCTTACAACCTTTCTTGTAAATGGGAGTCACGTTGGCAAGCCTCCAGTTGTTATTATGTTGTTAGGTTGTTGTTATGGTGGTCAGTTCTTTTTGTTTGGTTGGTTTGGTTTTTGTTTGTTCATTAGAACTCTGATGAAATTTATTTGATCAGGAGGATATACAATCATTCCATAATATATGATTGAAAAAGGTATCAGCAATTACAATGTGCCAGTGATGTATTATTTTTTAATTTTGTGCTGGAAAGTTTGTACATGAAACACATCTTTAGGGGGCATCGTGAAAAGCAGCTCAATACCCTTTCTTGACTTCTGCTTTCAAAACTGTTTCTTAATAAATTAATGTCTAGTGTAGTGTGCCATCTGATGAGTATGGCAAACAGTGGTTTTTACAAAAACAGTTAAATACAGTTCTACAAATAAACAAAAAGGGCCAAAATCCCCAGAAGGAAGGTAATGAAAATTTTACTGTCTTTTTCCACACAGTTCTTACGTATTAAGAAATACAGTAAAAGATCACATTAGGAAAATGCTAAAGTTCACAGGGAGGCCAAAAATTTTAATTTCACCTTAGTTCTTGCAAATTCTTATTCTATTCTTACTATTTATCACTTTAAATGTTTTTAGTTGGTGAAAAAATGTTAACAGAATTCACAACTTTTTAAATTAAATGTAGTTTGTTTCAACTGAACCTCATTTGCCCTGAACATTCATACTGTTTTAATTGTATCATGTATAGAGATTCCCAGATGTTAAGTCTGCATTTCATTATGTATAGAGTTTATGAGGCAGAAGTAAGCACAAACAGCTAAACAGTTTGCACATACTTTGGAGCGCTCAAAGAATGATTGCAAGAAGTACAGTGAGGGGCAGACTTGCAAACATAAACCTAGCATATAACTAACGTGACCAAAATACAAGTGAAAAACATATGAACACTCTTGAGCATGCACATGATATTAACACCAGCATGGTTTCACCATTAATAGTGTTTCAGACTTTCTCATGATTCAATGCATTTGACAGAGGTGTACTGTGCGGTACAAGGGCAAAGGAGTACACTGAACAGTTTATCATACTCATTTTCCATGCTACAAACCATAAAACTAATGCTATGTATTCTGAGCGTGTCAGCAGGTTGCACGGGGGCAAAGTTTGTGCTACTTTTGTGCATGTCAAATGAAATGGTGTCATGAGAATACTTGACAAAATACTTGACAAAAGAGAATAAGAACTGGAATGACTTCACTTCTCTCAGCCAGAGCAGAACATTATCAGCAACCCAGAGAACTGCAACTGTTCAGTGTTCTGAATCTTTTGAACAAAGTTTCAAACAAGCTGAAGAAAATCAGATTTTTATGAGTTTATGAAGAAGTCTTATGTTTGGATATCAATGATCTCAATGAAATCAAACTAAATTAGCATACAATAAAATACAGTAGTTACATTTGCAAAATGCAAGAAAACTAGCTGATATTTTTGCACACTCAAGATAGTGGAGATGGACTTTGTTGCAGTTTATGTGATACTGGAATAGAGATTATCTCAACTTGTGAAATCTAACGAGATTTTACGTTTTCCTCAAATATTTCAATATCAGTGAGATATTAAATGTCTTGTCCCTTGTGAGAGACTTCCTTTTAAGAATACGCTGAGATACACCTGTTAAGTCTGGAAATAGTTCAGTTCCCTGACAAGATACATTTAAAGTAATTGCTTGAATTTGGAGTGAGAAGATCCCCGAGTGCAGTCCACCCAGCTACATATACAGTAATATTTTAATACATTCGAATATGTTACTGAAAGTTATATTGAGCACATATTGAACAAGAAAGGTCTAAATCAAGATCCAGAATTCATTTAGGTTTTGACATCACAGCACTTCAAAAAGTACAGAGAAAACACTGCCTCTGTAGAGTCAAATGGTAAAAGCTCTTACTGAGAGGGGCAGTCACAATTTTACTGAAAAAGTTTAAGGTCCTGCTCTGGCCCTTGCCCCAGTTTCCCTGCGATTTTGGAGGCCAGTCTTGGGAGCTGTGCAGGTTAATCTACAAAGCACATCCCTTAGGCTGATGGAGACAAGTCAAGGGTGCCACCACAGCCATGCATCCAGCCAATCCCACATAACCTGCAGCAGCTCCAGGCCTGACCTGCAGCTGGCTGTCCAAGGATGACTGTATCTTTTTTTCTAAACTTACACAAATAGTTGATCATCTGTCTGCTTGTCAGTTTCAGCCAGATTTAAGTAAAACAGGTGGTGGCTGCTACAAGAAATAGGATCAACTTCTCATGGCCAAAGTGCAGCTGAAACAGAGTAACCCCGGAAAACCAGACTGGTCCTGAAGTTATCAGATCAAAGTGTGAAGAAGTGGCGAAAAGTACAGACAGAATAGTTATGAAACACACAGATAAAATATTTGACTGCAGAACAGCTTTCAGAAAGAGGTGAAAAGCAGTGAGAACAAAAATCACACTGTTGGGCTCCTTTCTGTGTAACCATTAGTCTGACTGAACATTGTTTTCCATGCAATATTTCTGTTTTAAAAGAAAAGACATAAATAGTTTCCATAGTTTTCTTTTAATTAAACTTACTACATCTGGTGCAAAATTTTTCATTAACTCCTGCTCCTTTACAGGAGACAAACATCAGAATAAAAGAAGAGAAAGATGGGAAACCATAGTATTGATAACAAAAGTAAAGCCAAATCACAGAAACATAGAATCATAGAGTCATATAATGATTTGGGGTGGAAGGAACCTTAAACCCACCCAGTTCCAACCCCCTGCTGTAGGCAGTGCTGCCACTCACAAGCTCAGGCTGCCCAAGACCCCATTCAACCTGGCCTTGAACACTTCCAGGGATGGGGTGTCCACAGCTGCTCTGGACAACCTGTTCCAGCACTTCACCACCCTCAAAGAAAAATTTCCCCCTGGCATCTAATCTGAATCTTTCCTCTTTTAGTTTAAACCTGTTCTCCCTTGTTTTATCACTATCTACCCATGTAAAAAGTTGATTTCTCTCTTGTTTATAAGTTCCCATGAGGTATAGAAAGGCCTCAATGTGGTTTGCCCTGAGCTTTCTCTTCTGCAGGCTGAACAAGCCAAACCACCTAAGCACGGCTTCAGAGGAGAAGTGCTCCAGTCCTGTGACTGTCTCTGTGGCCCTTCTCTGGACCTTCTTCAACAACTCCATGTCTTCCTTGTGCTGGGGGCCCCACTCCTGGACACAGTACGCCAGATGGGGCCTCATGATGGCAGAATATAGGGACACAATCACCTCCCCTCTCCCTGCTGGCCACCCCTCTTTTGGTGCAGCCCAGGATACTGTTGGCTTTCTAGTCTGAAAGAGCACACTGCTGGCTCACGTCCAGCTTCTCTTTCATCAAGACTCCCAAGTCTTTCTAGGCAGGGCTGCTCTCAATAATTTCTTCTCCCAGTCTTACATCTAACTGGGATTTCTAAATGCAACATCTTGCACTTGGCCTCGTTGAATCTTGTAAGGTTTACATAGGCCCCAAATACTTACTATTTCATACCATACTGTCTCAATTTACATTGTCTATATTTCAAATATGAAAATTAAGCATGATTTAACACTAAAGTGCACAGTAGAATATCTTCAGAAGATTTATTTTTCCTCTTTGAAATATACCTAAATATCATAAATTTGAAAGTATAACCAAGCATCCCGCAGATTTTACTTACAAAGATTAATTTTTTTAACTGGTATATGAATAACTAGACATCTCTAGGCTGAATGTTAACTCATGCATAACTGTAATTAGTGAGGATTACAAAAAGTTTACCAGTAGGCCCAAAATTCTCTTGTCTTGAGCAGTCTTTGAAGGAAGAAACAGAGCTCAGAACATTGTTTGCAGATGAGAAACAAGTTCTATCCTAATTTGTGTTTTTATTCAGATAGAAATGAGAAAAATAACTTTGAGAAGACGACATCTACACAATCCCTATGAAATCCAAACAAATGTGAAAATTTACAGCACAATTCATCCAAAGCTCAAGGCAAATTAAGATGGAAATAATAAAGATTAGAACTGATAAAGATACATATATCAAAACATACTTTGAACATGGCTAAAGCCATTTTAATCTCATTCAGCATTCTTTCATTTCTTCTTTCAAAAGGCATCTTGTGTTAATGTGTTTTGATTTTCACTGAAAAAAACAGTATATTTCTGAAGCTGCTTTTTGTTTGTTTGATTGATTGGTTTATTTGTTTGTTTATAACAAAAAAAAAAAAAAAAAAAAGAATTGCCACCACAGATTCTTTTTTCAAATCCCATAAAAGTATTTCTTATTCCATTCTTTTTGCTCCTTTTCCTGATATGAAAACAAAACAAATAATAATAAAAAAAACCAAAACAAACAAACAAACAAAAAAAAGGAAGAACAACAATGCGTTATAGATCACTTAAAAAGCTTTTTGGGGAAAAAATGGAGGAGTATGGGGATTTTATTATTATTCCTTGTAGTTTGCTTAATTTCTTTATTTTTTCTTTCTTATCAAATGCAATTACACATGAGATTACAGAGATTGACAGTCTGGCAATTATATTGCTTTTTCCATCCAATCCTTATTACAGTAAAGTTTTAATATATTAATATATTTTATCTTATATTTATATATTAATATGTTTTAGTTAATATTAAATAATATTTATTAATATTATTTTAAATAATATTAATGTTACTTAAATATATTTATGTATTTAATTATATTTTAATATTTTAGGAATTAGGGAAATGGTAGTATTTTTTATCATTTTCGTATTTATGGATTTTCAAGACATTGGTGAAATGCCTGGATGACAGTTAGTGTTCAAAATTATTTCCTTTTAATCTGTTTCAATTATCTGAGCAACAAGAGCAATGATCATGCAATAATAAAGAGAAAGGTGTGAAGGAAAATACCTAAAAAGGTCAGAAAGCAACATTTGGCATGAACAAACTTGAAAGGCCACGTGGAAAGAAAAGTGAGGAAATTAACATGAGAGTTAATTTGACTCGTGACCAATGGAAGAAGACCTAACTCTTTGCCTTTACAAATTGTAATTTTTTTTCATAAAACTGAACATTTTTTATACAATTTTATCCATTCTTTTTCAAGAGACTCATAATTCATAAGGACCCTGTGTGAGTAGTCTTGTGATACTAAGAGCAATGAATTAGAAGCAAAATCAAAATTACAGTTACTTTATTTAGGAATCTGAACTGTAAGCCAAAAGCCATGATGTATTATCAGTGATAAGAACAAGGACTTTGACCTCATTCTTTGTGCATGGTTAAAGAACAGAGACCATCTGGACTCCAAGAAATAGGGACTTGTAAAGGAAATTGTACCTCCCACTCTTAAGCCAGTAAAATCTGGTCAGCATAACAAAAATCCTTACTCAATGAACTCACCATGCCATTACAAGTGTGCACAAGAAACACAACATTATTAAAAGCATGAAGGTAAAATCTGATGTTTCATCAACATAAGCAAAAAGTAAAGAACGTTTTTTCTCTGTCATACAGAAGGACTCAGCTAAAAACCATTGGCTTTAATGAAATAAGAATTTCTTAAGGACTTCAAAAACTATTTCTGTCTGTTTGCCTGTTTTCCACACAAGAGGATCATAAATACGTTCACTGAACTGCTCCCTTTTCCTCCAGTAATCTTCTGAGACGTAAATTATACTCCATCCATAGCCTCTAAATGCATAAGCCAGGTTCCAAACAGGGAAATCAATGAGTGCAGCTAAGAACCAGGTGTGTCAGCTGCTCATGGAAGCTTGGACTTTGGACCATTCATCATGGCTAATTGATTTTCTATACACAGAAACAGAATTCCTCCAAGGAACAGCTTTACTTTTTTCAGTGCACTAGGCATGACTTTAAAATAAACTTTACATACTCCCCTGAAGGCTCTTGGACAACAGGAGTAGGAGTGTTATCTTTCATTTATTCTGATTTTATTCAATATTGCTATCCAGCAAGGTGATGAAAGACAGGAGAAAATGTCTATTCATTTGTTACAATAGGCTAAATTTACACAAGATCTTCCCACACATGCACAGTATCTCTACAATTACATAAAATATGCCTAGGTGGGTGATTTTTATTTTGTTGTTGTTGTTTGTTTGTTTTGTTTTTCCAAAACATAATGCCATCTTTTTAATGCACTCTGAAGAAAGAAAATGAAAGATGCCAGATGACAAATGCTAAGTGCTGATAGCTTAGCAAATATGCTGAACAAATATCACAACCCTACAAAGCCATTAAGTACAGGAACTCATTCCACTGAAGCCCAGAACAGGAAGGCAAATAAGGAACTAGCTCTATATTCATGATAATATGATTAAAGGCAACCAAACTATAGCTAAATTGAATGGGAAGAAACATTTATTTTGGTGCAGAGTTACACATTGCTTTATATTACACTCAAATATTTATCCTTAGGATAATTATCGGTGTCATGGCGTAAATGAGATCATCACTTGTTCTTGCACACATGAGCATAAGTAAAGGTGAGAAGGTTGTCATAAAGTTATATGGAAGACTACCGATAGGGAAAAGATTTGAATATCTGACTCTCTGCCAAAGGTGAACTATACAAAAAATAAGGAGCCTGCCAAATTCACTGAAGCTAGACAGTCTGTCATGAAGTGGAATTTGGGCATTAGCCAAAGACACTTGTTTGAAGGTAGAAAATATTTACTTTTCCAGCAGCCTAACAGTCTCGTGTTCTCAATAGGGAATCTCAATAGAGATTTTTATTGTTTGCATAAAATGGCACAGTTAAGTAACAAGTTATAGTACATTTATTTTAGCAATTTTAGCAAAATCTGTGCACCTCCTTGAGAAACAAATATAATGTTTTGACAGTCAATCTATTGTTCTTTTATTAAACAACATAAGAATTGCAGAGGCCAACTCTGCACTTGTCACCCAATTAATCTGAAATTTGGCCACATACACAAAATGCCTTTTAGTAGGTTTCAGATAAAACTCTCCAAGATATTGAGAGCTTGATAAAGTAGTACTTTGGCTCTCCACTCCATTATGAATGATATACATTTGCAGAAAAATCTTTGGGAGACAACTTGGGTGAAAAAAATACTGGTAAAGCACTAAATTCTGATAGTCATAAAAGTATGTATGGTATTGGTAAGATATTTTCCTTCAGAATGAGGAATACAACCTTCCAAAAAATGTCTGTACTTAGAAAACAACAGCAAAAAGCAATGATAATATAACCTTCCCAGCAGCTGAGAATATGATTTGTCTTAGAAAATGGTGTTAGAGTGTTCGTATCTTTACAAAGGCATAACCATCCTTTAATCATGGCAAAGAATGCCAAATGCAAATCCTCATCCACTTTTAGTGAGGTGATTCAGAGCACAGGTAAGAGACAGAAGATAATTCCTGTGCTGTAAGTGACTACAGTCCACATATGGGAATGGATAGATATTCTTGGACAGAATAACATGCGAAGAAATTTCTGAAGGGAAGAATGAAAACTAAAAACCAGAATTACACAATTCCATGGAGTAAAGCAGTAATTTTCTTAGACTGAGTTAGCAGGAACCTCTTTAGGGTCACAAATGAATCTGTTTTGTTTTGATTTACTTTGGTTTAGTTTTTTCTGAAGAGGCGCTAGGACAGTTTGTTGAAAGAAGCCCAAAGGAAACAATCAGGCAGACGTACATGAGGAGTGTCTCCTGCACAGTGGGATACTTTTCACTGCCTGTGGGACTCTGTCACTCCGTTCATACCCAGAAACAGACTGTCCTATGCTCAGAGAGACCATATACTATAATTGGAAGCCTCACTGAGCGTGAAACAGTGGCAAGCAGTCAGATAGCCATCTCTGATCCTCTCTTTGTGCCTCTCTTCAGAGAATTCTTTATGTGTTGCCCGTGGGCATGGTGCGCTGTTCATCTGAAAGTGACTACATATTGCACCTGAATAAAGACTTCTTAAAAGATTGCTGCATATTGCAGTGACAATTTTATCATTTTATCTGCTTTTTTGGGGCTTCATCTGAATGAGTCCTGGCCAGAAAAGGCTTTGCTATACGAATAGGTGAAGATCCTTGCGCAATATTCCATGTTCCTGATGTGATAGGTCACAGTTATCTGTTTGCCTCAAGCCTACCACGCGCAAAGAACATGCTTGGCCATTTGGAAATCTGCAAGTCAGAACTAAAAGTAAGGTGCAATGCTATCTAGACCATGTTACTACTCTGTAACTGCTGCTGCTGCCAGTGGACCCAGTTATAAATTGCAAAATGCAAAACTGGGACCTACGAGTTAAAGATTTTGAGTCTTTAAAAATATATATTAAAAAGTGAAAAAAGAAGAAGGAAAAAAAAAAAAAACAAAACAACGATTTAATCTCTGTAGTTTTCTGGCAGAGTTGAATACAGTACCAGCCATCGTGATCAGTGGTCAAGTATGGTTCAGAAAATCAGCATAAATTTCCTATCATGGACAACTGAGAAGATACAGATATGCTCCCCTCACAACCACTTACTCTTGCCAAGAGCTCTGGAAAGTGGTGTACTCAAGCAGTAAGATGAAGGCCAGTGTTTACTGGAATCTGCTTTGAATTGCAAGAGGATACATATATTATTAGGTCTCAGAACATTCACTGGCTTCATCTGGGGAAATAGTTTCCATACGCTCAATGCAGGCTGTAGCCCCCAAAGGAAACACTGCAAAGAAAACCATTTAAAAGAATAGGAGCAACATTCACCATAAAGGGAGCCAATATAGTCACAAATTGGACAATAAAATTACTGAAAGTGAGCTGCTAACTCAGAGTAGTTCCAACCCAGATCTCCTGTTGTGTAATTTCCTGAGGCAGATTTTGTCCCAAAGTCACTGTTAAAAGTGATACTGTATTTAACTTCCTCCAGTAAAATAATAAAACCAAATCAAAGAGCAGAATCATAAATCCACATTCTTTCCTAGCACTTCTGCTTCAGTTTGTGCAAAGCTCTTGCTCTCCCAAAGACAGTTATGGTGGTGAATCCACAGGTAGTCTTCTCCTGAGCTCCAACTAAACACAACTGGGTCAGGCAGGGGGCCTCAACAGGCTGTTTTTGCTAAATGACAGCCGGAACATCTGTCAACAACTGGCAAACTTTTGAGCTCTGCCTCATAAAAATAGATTTTCCTCCAACTCTGTGTATTCTTGTCATCATGTGATAAATTGTAGAGTATTCTTCCATCAAAAGTCTTCAGAATTAACCAGTCTTTGTTAGATCTGAGAAAGAGGAATACTAAGTTGCTTAAATAATAATAATTCTTTTTCTCAGTGTTTTTTGTAGTTTACAATAGATCCGAACCCATAGGCTGTGATAGGCTGTTTCTGACTTCATGACCAGATTTTTTTTTTTTTTTCAGGCTTTCTGATGTTCATTTCAGAAATTAAGCATGTGAGAACAAAAACATGTCAAGGTCTGAATCTGAGTGAGTGCTGTGTATGGATTTGGATAGGACAAATAGATTTTCAAATTTTAAAGAAAAATGGAAATACAGAGCCCTGAACAAATTCCTTTCAGAATTATTTATATGCCTGCAAACTAAAATTTGTTGGTGTTGTGGAAAAAATATAGCCTTTCTTTTGTTTGGTTTTCATCGTAGAATGATAGAATGGCTGCTAAAGACCTCAAAAATCATCCAGTTCTAACTACCTGACATGGGCAGGGCTACCACACACCAGCTCAGCTGCCCAGGGCCCCATTCAACCTGGCCTTGATCTCCTCCAGGGATGGGTCGCCCACAGCTCTCTGGGCAGCTGATTCAGGCCCTCACTATCCTCTCAGAGAAAAATTTCCTCTAACATTTGAATATCACCTCTTTTAGTTTTAAATCATTCCCCTTTGTCCCATCACTATCAGACTGTGTAAAATGTCTATACCCTTGCTGTATATAATCTCCCTTGATATACTGAGAGGTCACAGTGAGACCTTCTGTGAGCCTTCTTTTCTCCAGACTGAGCAAGTGCATCTCCTTCAGCCTTTCTTAATACCAGAGGCTCCAGCCCTCTCATTATCTATGTGGCCCTCATCAAGACCTGCTCCAACAGCTCTGCATCTTTCTGGTGCTGGGGGCGCCAAGATTGGACACAGTACTCCAGATGGGGCCTTACAAGGGCAGAATAGGAAGGAAAGAAAATCACTTCTCTCACCCTGCTGGACATTCCTCTTTTGATGCAACCCAGCATACAGTATCACTGATGCAACGGAGGATGAAATTTTGCAATTGGCATAAGTGGTTGTTATAAAATTAGCTGTGTAGCAGAGAAGTCAGTATAAGAGTGTCATACTTTGTGTAAATTGAACACTTCCAGATGTTCTTAGAAGGCACTTGTGCAACCAAAAAAAAAAAAAATTTAGAGATAAGGCAAGACCAGAGAGTGACAAGTATTCAAAAATTTGAAGTCAAATACAGTATGTTTTGAAGTTCTATAATATTGTTCTCATAATAGAAAGAAATTTCTGCAGTATTTTTTTTTTCTAACTTTGCACCGTTGTATGCTTATTGGAACTAAATTATTTCTTTTTCCCTTTTTCAGTGAAACCAAGACAAGACACAGCCATTTCAAATGTTATATTGGTTGGTTAACAATACTGTCTAATTATAGAATCCAAGAGCAGGAAGAAAAACTTCTCCGTGAATAATACTTTACATATTGAATTAACGTTAAGATACTGAGTGAACAAGTCACCCCTATCATGGTTTGCATTGGAAAAGGCAGGTACATTAACACTTCTAGCCACAGTATTGCAATGAGGCAATTGGAATATAGAGGGGATGGAGAAGTAGTTAGGTACATTCTGTGGAAAAAATTGTCAACATACACATATAAACCAAAAAATACTTATATTCCTTTCTACTTCTCCCTCCCTTCTTTCCCTTACCTCACAACTTCTCCTGCCTTTGGAGCTTTTGGTTATTTATTCTTTTTTTTTCTTTCTTTTCTTTTTTTTTTTTTCCATAGGACACAGATAAGTTTTCTAAATTAATCCATCTGGGCCATGTCTGTTTCTTATTCTCACACACAAATGCATATGGGTTAGATCCAGCATTTCTTCTCAATATTAGAAGAGGGTATGTGATGAGAAAAATTGTCTGTAAAAAGAACAATAAATTAGATTTTTTTTCCCAATCCATTAATTATTCCCCTCACTGAAAATGTTAGATAATGATTGGTAATGATACAATCAGGCCCAAGTTTCCAACAGTGTGTGCCAAATATCAGTGGCATGATTTTCAGAAGTAGAAAACTACCTCCAAGACTGACAAACATATTCAATAAATGTTATGTTTTTTAGCAGTTGGCAAAAGTCACAATGACTAGATCTGCGTAAAGATACCACCTAAGCTATAATTCATTTTGGATCATGCCCAAATTTTGGCAGATGTTTGGAAATAAGCTCTCATCAGAAAATAAAGTGACATTGTCAGAGAAAAAAAAAATAAAATGAATTGCTCTTAGGAACTTAACATGTTTTTCCTGCCAGGACTCACCAAGTCAAACATCTCTTAGTCATCTGCTCTGCATAAGAAGACTTTCTTGAGGAGACTCCTTGAATCTTGGATTGAAGACAGAGTGTAGAGGCTGTCTTCTTTCTCTGCTACCTCTGAAGTCCACATGGAAACAAAATCGGTGGCAGCTGACAAGAAAAATTCTTGCAACTCCAAGGCAGCCCCCAGAAAAAGTTAAAGAAATGCTAATGAAATTGTGAATATAATGAGAAAGTATGAAGCTGTTCATGTATGAAATTCATCAGTAGGTTGATGTCATGAAACACTCTCGACACTGACCTGTTAGTACATGAGGTCCCAAATTCCCAGTAAGCTGCATCACAGTCTCCTGTAGCCTCAAACTGTCTTTAGGAAGAGCATCTACCTTCAATCAGGCTTGACTGGATGAGGCTCACAGAAAATGGGCTCTCTTTGTTTCATACAAAAAGATTTTCAATACTGTTCACATGCCTAGAACACATTCAAGTCTTACCCATGAAAAATGAATAAATGTAGTAGTGCAGGTATCTCTGTACACATTTATATTTATACATATACACCCTGTTTCCACTGTACACACATCAATATACATTATGGTTACAGAAAGACAGTGAGAGATGTTCTCACTGAGCAACAATACTTATTTAAATCATTGCTTGACTATATAGAATATATTACAAGAAAAAGGAGTTATAAGGATAATATTATTTAGATTATAACCACTTTGAAACAGGAGATATAATTTTCTATACATTTAGATAGTTAGTAGAAAAATAGAAACAGTCTTCTTTATAATTTTCAGGCATTAAAATCATAACTATAATTACACAATAATTAAAATCATAGTTATACATCACTGAATCATGATCTTCTTTTTCTGATTATTCCCAAGCCAATTATAAAGCAAAATATTCAAATTATTATTTTTAAAAAATCCCTAATTTTTTTTTCTTTTTCTTTTTTCTTTTTCCTCACAGTGCATTTGGAAAACCTTATTTATGGCTAAGTAACAGCACTTCCCCACTTCCCTATACCTGTACAAGAATTACACCTTAAATTTCATGCTTAAACTTTTAGCTACAATGCCTCCATATCCTCAGGGACAAATTCTTATCATACAAATGAACAAAATTCAAAATGAATGTATCAGTAATGTTAAAATATAGATCACATTTATCCATAATATTTTGTCCAGTTTGCAGTTCTTAGTGGAAAAAGAAAAAAAAAAAAAAAAGCATAGTTAAGTTTAATCATTTCATTGTGTTTATATTTTGTTTTGAAAACAACAAACGGATTAGACCAGGTGGACTTAATAAATATTATTTTCAAATTTGATCTGTTTTAGTTATTTGGGAGTGAGAAAGCATCATTAATGATAAACTTTGAATTCTTTGAATTCTGTACCTTGTAGCTGAAGGCAATTCCAGGACCAGAAAACTTTTCCACAGAGAAATCCACTAAAAATTCTGCTATGATTCTCTCTTAAGCTTGGAAATATTCTAATTTGTCATTGTTATTTTTGAAGCTCTCTAATCTACCAAGGAGTAAGTTTATATGGAAAAGTACACACGTATGAAAAGTAGCTTTCATGATGGAAACACTGACTATCTCAGCTATAATGCAACCAGAGAAACCATTATAATCATAAAATCATCACTTGGGATGTCCTGTCTGCATACACACATTTATTTTTAAATACCAATTCACCATCAACAAAATGACAGGTTCAAACAGCTTACACCACCAGTTCCTAGCAACATACTGAATTAATTCACTTATCAAGAAGATGTTAATCCTGCTTCCAGTGCTTATGAATCATCGTAAAATCCATGATTTATGAGATGAATTGTATAATTTTCTGTATAGCTTCTGTAGTATGAAAATATATCTCCAAGGTTGGACAGAATACAAGTTGACTCATTCCGTTTAATCGAGCTATAAAGCTTAGAGACTCTATAGAGCCAGCTTTGGCTCAGATCTCCTAGGGAACCTCTTAGCTTAAAGACCCAAGGTAATGGCAACATTTGTGTCCAACCTAACTTTATTTCATCTAGTACTGTGTGATTTCAAAATGGAAAAATGACTTTGCCAAACCAATAGATGTCAATGGTTAACCTTTGCTCTCCTTTGTATGTTAACTTCAGGAAAAGGTCGTAGAGTGCTGCATGTTGCCCGGAGTCCTGCTCCTCCACACGTCAGTCTTCTCTGGAATGATCTTTGAAGATTGTGAAATAGGAGAAAAAATAACTACAGTCCTGAATCTGAGCTTTGCCGCAAAGGCAGCACATAATGCAAACCAAAAACAGTCCAAGTTTTTCTTAAATCAAAAATTACCAAAACTGATGAAAATGGTACAAAAATACACCATCTTCAGTACCAAGATTTTGATTAGAGATTAGAAGAAAGCTTTTGTTTTTCAAAGCGAATCTTTGAAAAGCAAAAGTGAGACTGATAAGCAAATGCCGAAAGGTGGATGTTTGCATATTTCTTTGAAGAGCATATCTTCAGTAGGCAGATATAACCCCCTCTCACCACAGCCTGTAGCAGTCAGTGTCATGTAACAGGAAAAAGTCTGACCCACAACACACTAACCTCAGAGAGATTTTGGCCACAGCTACTGTTGCTGTCAATCCTTTTCTTCTGATCATTGCAAACAGAAGCATTGCACAGTTTCACTATAACTTATTCACTTATTATTCACTATATTTATACTTATTATTCACTATAACTCAATGCTGACAAACTAATCCTCCAGGAGGCTGCCTCTCCTTTAAGCACACACCCAGATGATGCTTGCTTTCAGCAGAAGGAGCCTTGCAGAGCTCGTGCACACTGTGGCATGAACTTTGGTCTTAACAGCCATCTAGGAATTGGTAGAATGGTAGAAAAAAAGCACTTAGGTTTCAGTGGAGAAAAGGTGATATCACTATCTTTATTATTACATTGTTAATGATCTATAAAAATTCTAAAGCCTTTTATTTTATTCATTATTGTTTGCAGAAAAACAAATTTACATAATACTTACAATTTCATATAAGGAAGCTTAAAAAAAAAAACAACAAACAGCTGGGAACTGAGGAGCCCTTCATAGAGTGTGAATGGCAATTGGTGCTGCTAGTACAGTCAACTGATGCTTGTGTTTCTTGACAATGACTAAAATTTGTCTTCTGAATAAAAGCACAAATATATTTGCAGGTCAGGATATAAAGAATTATTGCACCTATAAAGTAGACAGTTTGGGCAATATAAGAAATGGTAGCTCATCATTACCCATTAAAAAATGGGTTTTGTTTCAGAACTTTCTGTCAATTTCAGCTAATAGGGAACATGTCACTTAAAGCAAGGAAAATTTTAAGATGCAGGAAAAAAAAAAAAAGCTGCATTTTTATCAATAATTATGCTTTTAATGTGTTCAAAGTTTGAGCTGTCATAGGAAGGCATGAAAGCATCTACCTCTTACCCACTAGGGATATTTGCTGTTAAGTATGGCTCAATAGTTCCTCCAGATAAAAATCTAGTAACGAAGTGACGTCAGTCACAGTGAATCACAGTTCCTTGTCAGGTCCCTATCTTTTTTCCCTGGATAACATTCACTTCTCTTATACTAATTTCTAAAAATTAGGTGTGAATGAACTATTAAAGTAAGTTTAGTCTTTTTTCCTCTTGTAGAGTGGTGGGGTTATGGCAAAAAGAAAATCTTAAATTTACTTGTCTAATCTACTTGATTTAGAGAAAGGGGGAGAGAGAGAGAGAGAGAGAGAGAGAGAGATTTACATAAAACTTCTCCAGCAAAATTTTTAAGGCAGATATGTACAATCTCATCAGTGTAGTTTTATTATCTATGCATACTGTATATTAAATCTTCAAATGTTGTCAAATAGTCTTTGAGTATTATAATCTGAAAAAAAAAAAAGGAAATAACTGACTAATGAAATATTTTATTTTCATGTTTTTCCATAACTGTCCACTGTTTTAAGTTAGACACAGTAAATTTCACTTGCTAATAATTGTGCTTTGTTGTATTTGAACATACATTATATCTGTTTGTAGGAAATGAGTTGCTAGATACAGGAGTTGTAAAGAAGAAAAAATGAAAATTTGCAAAATGCAGTGAAACAACACTGTAAAATCTTACTGCGTAATGAATTGCACAAAAGCTTAGAGAACTAATTCCACAATCAGCTGTAGTTGTTTGTCAGCTTTATTCACAGTTTTCTCACTGTGCAGACTAAGAATAATCTCCTGCCCAGTAAATGTGAATGATCTGGATTAAGGTTTTGGGGAGAGGAAGGGCAAGAGGAAATAGTGAATGACTGTCACATGCAAAAGTTTGGACTGATGCCAAGTGCTGTGTAAGTTTAGGATTACAGTGTAGTTCCCTGCTTTTTAGTAAACCCTCTTGTCCTTTTGTATTTGTTTGTATTTGTGCTCAGCAGAGTGCTTCCTTCAGTGCTCAGACACATTCCTGCTTGAAACACTGTCCTATCAGAATAAAAGTACACTGGGAAATAGAGAGATCATAAAATGCCTTGGGCTGGAAGAGATTTTGAATATCATCCCGTTCAAACACATCAAGGTTGACCCCCATCAGAGCAGGCTACCCAGGGCCTCTAACCCGGCCTTGGATGCTTCCAGGGATGGGTCAACCACAACTTCTCTGGGTAGCTGTGCCAGTGCCTCACCACCCTCTGAGTTAAGGATTTCTTCCTAACATCTAACCCAAACCTCCCCTCTTTCAGTTGAAATCCATTCCCCTTTGTTCTATCACTATCTACCTTCTTAAAAAGTTGGTCTCCCTCCTTCTTGTAAGCTCCTTTCAAGTACTGGAAGTAATGGAAGTGAGGTCTCCCTGAAGCCTTCCCTTCCTCAAGCTAAACAATCCCAGCTACCTTAGCCTTTCACAACAAAAGAGATGCTCCAGCTCTCTGATCATCTTCATGGACCTACTCTTGACCTGCTCCAACAGCTCTGCATCCTTCCTGTGCTGGGAGCCACAGGCCTGGACATACTATTCCAGATGGCTCTTCATGAGGGCAGAGTAGAGGGGGACAATCACCTCCCTTGCCCTGCTGGCCACCTCTCTTTTGGTGCAGCCCGGGATACTGTCAGCCTTCTGCTAGAGCACACTACCTACTTGTGTCTAGATTTTCATTCATCAGGACCCCCAAGTCCTTCTTGGGAGAGCTGCTCTCGAGGAGTTCATCTCTTAGAGGTATTTCATATATATCATCTATTGCTTAAGAAAGTCACAGATTCCCTGGTGTATTTCACAGTTCTGGATGTTTCATATATGCTGCTTATCTCACTGGGTCTTCACAGGTGTGTGTTCTACTAATTCCAGCATATGAACCCACATATTGTTAATTGAACCTAATTAAATGTTTTGGAGAAATTTTTATCAGCACTGTTGCTTTGTATCTCAGACTAAATATTTATGTATATCTCATTTCATTTTATAGCACTGTGACCGCTATTGGCTATTTTTATTATATATTAAAATGTTTCTAAATTTTAATTGAGAACACAGCGCCTATGATTTTATTAGGTAGAAAAGATATGGGGACTTGAAAAGTTTACGTATGCAAATGTTATAATTGTAATCAAAAAGTTATGCATACCTAATTATTGCTAATTTTTTCAAAGTATTTTTATATGTTGAAAGATTGCTATTTGCTGATTATGTGATATCCACATGCTAAACATGATCACCATTGTGGATTTATTCTTCCAGGGACACAAAATGTTCTCTTTCTAGTAATCATACACATTGCCTGTACTGAGAAGAGAGCTTTTGAGGACAGAAAACCATGGAATGATGAATCTCATCTCTCACACATTCAGTATTTTGTTTTTTGAGAACAAGTCTCATAATAGCTGTTTCAAGTCTGTCTTATGGGTACATTTGTCTTTCATAAATCAGAAGGGCTTGATCCAATGTCTTACGCATTAGTTAAGCCTCTGCACAAAATGTCATTAATTTCAGTAAACAGACATATTGCAGAATCAGGCTGCTCCATTGTAACAGATCTGCCATCGTATCAGTAGCTACTATTGTGTCCACAATGTGATTCAACTAAAAATGCTTTAGCTCAAAACACATATTAAAACCAAGCCTTTCTAGAGATTTTTGAATCTTTGAGTAAAAATAATACTTTCATAAGTAAACTAGTAATTTGAGTTCTCCTTGAAAAATAATTAGGAGCTGGTCTAAAATGAACTTGGATGCCAAAATACCCAGGTTCAGAACTGTTAGAAGTTAGGTAATTTCCAACTAATTATCTTTGCAGAAATATGTTAAAATTATAGACTTCAAATTATGGAAAAATATGCACTTGGACAAGAACATTTGGAATGGAAGGTACAATTGTATGCTTGCCCTGAGAACTGGAGAGAAGATTCACAGATGTGATGATGATTCTTACCTTCTTCAAGTCCTCTCCTTAGAGACTATATATCCTTGCCCAAATATTGCCCCAAAGTCGCATACCCTTGCCCAAGAATGTTTCTTGATTAGTGTCACATAACTCAGAAGAGACCTGCCATGAGCTGGCCTGCATCCAGCACCACTTTACTTCTGCCTGTTCATGGGGGTCATAATGATGCCTTTTACAGGAATTACATCTCTTATCCAGTTAGACATGAACTGGAAAAATCAATAAAAATAAGAAATGGAAATTCAAACATTTAAAATACAAATCACTTAAAACTAATTACTAGTGTTCAGGCAAACTCAGAAGCGGTTCCTCTCAAAGTATAAATACCTTTGGCAAACAAAGATAATAGCTTTGTTCATGCCACACTCAGGGTCCAGCCAGTTCAACTTTGTCTTTTTGTGGCCTCCAAAATATTTAATGTCCACCACCTTCCCCATCTCCCTTGCCACAGATTCTGTTGAAGGCCCCCTACAGTTTTCTTCATTTTCACTTGCTGGGTGTCATCATACTTCACCATCTGAATTATGTGCTACTTAGAAAGCAGTGCTTCATGTCCCAGCTCTTCTCTGTACACCTTTTTTTTTTTTTTTTTTTTCCTTCTTAAAAGGCAATGCTTTTCCTTTGCTTTGTAAATGTCCGTATTTATAAAATCCCACTGACTCTGAAATGAGGTTCTAAAAAGAGTAGACTCTATTTTCTGTTTTCCATCAAAACAGATTTCATCAAGTAATATTTCATTTCACTGGGATAAATACAGATCAGTCTGAATCCACTTTCTTTCTGAGTGATGCTTTACTATTTTCATGGCACATTTCAACACCTCTTTGCATCAGGGAGAGTAACAACTTGTAATGGCAGCTCTAAATCTAAACTTAACTGCATACTCCTGCTTATTATGCTCCTTGGAGATATGCATGATTACCTTTCTGTTTGTGGCACCCTCCGGTAAGATTAACTCAAAAAAGTTAGAAAAGTAGTCTGGGCAAGCATGTAGGTGTTTTTGGACTTTCTTTAGCCAACATAAACAAATCTACTCCCATGTTGTCTAAGATATGGGCTACTCTTCCTGCACCATCAAAACAGGAAATTTTCCCTTTTCCCTTTTTTTTTTGATAAATGCAATAATCCAGTCAATTTCCTTATTGTTGCAAACAACCACGTTTGACTTTCTGTCATATTTTTCAATCCAAGAGTGACACACAAGCTCAGTAAATATCCAGAATAAATCAGGAGTCTGAACAGACTTTTAAGTTCAGATAGAAATATATATAACCTAAATCTGTTTTGGTACAGTTCATTCCATCAAAGATTTTAGAAAGCATGTCTGAAGACAGTAAGACTTACTCTATTTTCACATTGAACAAAATTTCTGTCGTTAACAGGTATTATCTGTAAGCTCTTTCTAACTATGGCAACAAGAACGCAAGTTTCAGTTAATTTTGACTTCCCATATAGATATGAAACTGCAATAGTTTAATAGCTAAGCCTAGATTATTCTAGAAAAGATTCTGACACTCATTTCTTGACTGCAGAAACATTTACATCTATTTTTTACTTTAATGTTCAAAGAATTGAGTATTTACACTCTCTTTGTACATATGCATAGATAACTCAGATTTTGCAGAATTTGCTGTATTACTTTAGATTTGGAATTTTGTTCTGAATAACACTCTTTTCAAAATGTGTATTTTATTAAAAAAGAAAAAAAAGTGTCCTAAAGTTATTGGATTTTATTCACATATGAAGAGTCTACAATTGCTGAGAGAAATGATTTGCTTTTTTTGTTTGTCTGTTTTTTAGCTAGATTCCCATTTTTCTGTGTAAATCATTATACACAAGAATGTTTTCTGCATTTGCTGTGGGAGAATTTTCTACTCCGAAAGTGAAGAAAAATACAAGCTTGTAGCTAATATTTGGTTCTGATTAATATGGAGACAACTACTAAGAATTTAAAGATTGAAGGTAAGAAGACAAAAGGTCATTGAAAAGTGAGACCAAATATTTAGAAAACAGTATTTTAAAAGAAGAATTGAGGGAATTAACTTTTTTAATAAGGGTAAGAGAGGGATAAGAAGGAGCAAATTTCCTGGAATTTCATATGCTGCCTTGATGTATTACAATACCTCCTGACTTGAGAAGCAATTAGGTGACAATCATTCTGGAATGGTCCAGGTTTTCTCCTGGTCAGAAGGCAGGACTGGATCACAAGTCAGCATCTCTGACCAAGCAATGTACCGTATCCTCTTCCCAGAAGTACTGCCCCACGGAGTGCATGATGCTGATGACAGTAGCTGTCAGGACTAGGGTAGGAGTCCCCACTTTGGAGTTTTTGCTTCCCACAGATAGCACCTCCACTGTTAGGTAATTAGTATTTGCTAGTAACCCATTTTTGGCCCCAGAT
Organism: Perdix hodgsoniae; assembly: GCA_035772895.1. Classification (NCBI taxonomy): domain Eukaryota; kingdom Metazoa; phylum Chordata; class Aves; order Galliformes; family Phasianidae; genus Perdix; species Perdix hodgsoniae. Next base: position 26,423,890 of record JAPSGF010000004.1, on the reverse strand, counting down.
CATACAATATATTATCTTTTATTATCCCTGTCTGCTTTATGGACATACAATGCAATACCTTCAGAATCACCTTGACCTATCTGCCCTAGCCAGAGAAATATTTCTTCTAAGTATGAGATCTGAAGTTCACAATTCACACTTTATTATAGAGTTTTCAGTAGCTCTGATTCGTTCCAAAACTAACTCAGATTTTTTTTTTCTGTGCCCTTCAGAAGGTTTTCATTATTTTTTTTTTACCAAATTTAAATGTGTCAGAAAATTGTTCACTCCTTTTTTGCTTTGAATGTATTCTATACATTCCTATGGGGCCCCTCCATTACCAAACAAGCACAAGTACTAAGTGGAGGAAGTAAAATTTTCCAGAGTGTGAGATGTGAATGCCTGCCAGAACCCCGCGTCAAATATGAAAAATTAATTGGTGTTACTTAATCCACTCCCAATTCATATATTTTCTCAATGATTTAATCCCTTCTGACTGCGCATGATTAAAGGATCCAGATACTTCTCTTTTAACATGTATATGCACTAACTGAAGAATACTTCTGTTCATACCTTCTTTTCTTCTTGAATTATGCTGTTTGTTTTCACAGAGTCAGAAGTGTCCCCAGGTGACAAAGGAACATCCCTTCCATTGGCTTCTTTCAGGACTGGGAATAAATCAGACCACCCACATTCAAAATCTTAAAGAAAAAGATCTCTTCACTGAAGAGATTATTACAGGCTCCTTTCCAAGTAGGAAGTGACCTTTAAAAATAAACTTCAACAAACTATTCACGCATCACTAACTTAAACAAACACTATAGCTTCAGCTAAACCAGAAAGTGTATTTCCTGCCTGATGATTTTTAGTCAATTATCCATTGCAACAGACAGGAAGTGGAAGATCCTCAAAGGAAGTAAGCAACAGATGCAACACGTTTGGAAAGTTGTTATAATTTATGTAAACATTACCCCTTAATAAACTAAGCCTCAGCCAAATAAGTGGCATCAAGCATATTAATAACCAACATTTTTATTGAGCAAATCTGGACATGTCACAATATAGGCACTTTTTCAAAACAGAAGATAGGATTCTGTACAGACCTGAAGTCCCTTTGCTCCCAGTAAATTTTGCAATTTGGTGTGTGGAACATGGACTCTCCAGGCATTCCAGAGTGGGAGTACTTCAAAACTTTCATTTACACCGGAGACTACAGTTCTTTTTTTCTTCAGTAGCTACTACACGCAATCTTTAAAAGAAAAAGGCAAATTAAAAGAACTTGGCAAAAATTATTTACTTTTTCTAAAGACTTAAAATTGGTTGGAAATCTGTAAAAGCAAATGGGAAAATGACAAAGCATAGGTATTCTGCTTCAGTACCTACACAGTATTTCTAAGGGATCCATGAGAGGTTACTGAAATGGAATTTTTATTGGCAGACCAAAGTTCAATGTAAGGACTTCAGATCACCAATGGAATGCTTTTTACAGATATTCGTATGTCCAAAAATGTTGAAATGGTGTGTCAGAAACACAAGTAACTCCATGATGAACACAGAACATCAGCTCAGGCTGTCAGATATGCCATTTTGTCTACTAACAGTCACATGTCTACAACAGCTTGAAGAGAGACTTCTTTGTGTCTATGCATGAAGAAAGTGGATCAGGAACATCACCAGCACCCTGAAAGCAGGTTTCCAAAAAAAAAAAAAATGAAGACCTGGAGTGCTCTATCCCAACCAGCATATTTTCCACTCCATTTTCAAAGAGATTCCCAGGTACACCCTTAGTATGCCAAATGCTGAACTCAAGTGCATCAGACTGCTTGTGCTTTGAGTTCATGTTATAGAAATCCTGACGCTATCCTTTGCAGTCTGATAATTTTCATGGTAGAAAAGCCTGGTTTTGGTGAGTTTTTGAGACATACTGTGTAGTGTGCTGGTAACTAAATAACACAAATACGCAAATCTTACTTTTAGGAAAACCCTACTCTTCAGTAGTATTGCAAAGCCCTGTGGAATGAGAAGAATCAAGGAGTAGGCTGTTTTTTCTTGTAGCATTACCTACTGTGGTAGGTACAACCTACATGTTGATCCATGGATTTCTCTGGAAAACTGCAAATTTACATATTAGATTCTGATTATTTCTTTAGCACGTCAAAGATCTTGTTTTTACTACAAAACCAAATCAGTCTTAAGTCAAATGTAGGTCCTACACCCATCTCCATCCATACACAGAAAACTTTCATGCATGTACAGAAAAGAATCTGTAGCTAGAATCTATAACTCAAGAATCTGGATCAGGCCCTGGGCAACCTGATGTAACTGTGGACATCCCTGTTCATTGCAGGAGAGTTGGACTAGATGACCTTTAAATGTCCCTTCCAACTCTAAGGATTCTATGATTCTATACTTGTAAATTAAATGGATCCAAACCTATTTTCTAATCAATATGTACAGAACAGTCCATGTTGGATTCATTAAATTCTCTTCCTCTCCAAAAGCAGGACTAATGGAAAAGGTCTGTAAGATTGGCCCAGGAAGATGCATGAAAAGAAATGCGTAGTGTGCCAAGAAGCATGGACCAACCTCACAGCTGAGCAAAAGGGACAATCATATTCCAGTGCCCAGGAACATTCCCAGAAACTTCAATTTACCAGAATAAAGCTTATATTTATTTTGCATCTGCATATCTGTATTTATTTTAAAACCAAATCCCATTTTGTATAATGTCAATTTTAAATCTCAAGTCCATCCATCAAATATTTAATTAACAACAAATACACAGGATCCTTTTATTTATTTATTTATTTATTTATTTATTTTTTAATACAGTGGCACAGTGGTTGCTCTGAGTGCAGCACCAAACCATATTTCTGCCTTGTTTGATATCTGTTTCTCATGTGATTGATTTCACTGAGCTGTGTTTTTAAAGCTATTAATGACTTCTACTTTCTTGGTGTGTCTCCTTACCAAAGGAAAAAGCAATCACAAAGCCTTCTTGCATACGAAACTACATCCACATGTGTTTGAAAAACTGTTAAGTTCTTAATAATGTAACAGAAACAGGCAGCCAGGAAAAACAAGTTGATCCTGTGGGTCTATATAGTTCTGCCTAAGCAAATGCTAAATCAGGCATTTGCATAGTGGTAGACATCATTGAATACGAGAGGAGAATTTGCCTTTCTCATTCACAAATAAATTGAAGGTCTGATGCCCCAATAAAGAGAAAGTCGTAAAGAATTGTTAGTCTGGGAACTAGTGGAATATTTGATTTGGTTATTGACTCATGCTGTATTTAAATGCTAACTTGTAAGAGATGTTCAATGATGATATCATGACATGGTATATCTATGCTGCCCACTACACATTAAGACATTGCAGTTTCTCACTTGATTGCAAATGTGCCCATTGTACTCCAAGATATTGGTATCAATTTGCTATGGGTCACTAGATTAAAAGCTTCTGACTCATAAGTCACCAAATACCACAAAGGTACAAAATCATAATTTCCAGATGCATGGAGCACTTGTCAAATACCTTAGAGGTCCCAGTTGTGGGAATCGGATTTTCACATCAGAACAAGTGCCACCACAATTGGCACAGTTAGGTAAATTGTCCATAAAGCTAGAGACTGGCAACTTCACAACCTTTACTAACTTGAGTTACAGAGCAAATAGGATGCAAATAGCTTAAGAGCACTAAAGGAGAATTAGGGTAGCAATTTTTTTTTTTTTACCACTTCTTTGAGACCTCAGTTTTTTTCACTGCATATTTGAAACTATCCCCAAATGCAAATGTTTATCTGCATTGTCAAATAAAATTGATGCAATTTAGACAAGATTTTTATAGATAGTTAATTTCATTTTTATTATTCCGAACATATTTGCATACAACATAAATTTCTGTTTTCTCCTCTAAATTAAAACCTCTGAAATAAAATGTGAGTGCAGGTTTTTTTTTTTCTTCTGAAACTTATTTTGCTACTAATTATCCTACTGTTCAGGGAATATACATCATTGCCCTTTACACCTATCAAAGCAAGGGATAGTCAATGGTCATTTGATAAAGATTGCAGTCATGACAGTTCAAAAAGGAAAAATACCAACATTTTTGAGGGATGGTCCTTCCATTAGGAAGAGCTTATGGCTTAACATCTCCAAATCAGTCTGCTCTTATACCTGTACTAAACAAGTGAGCTGCTGAGTTTCCATATAGAATCCAAGCAGCCTAATTAATGAATGAACACAATAACTGGTTTAAAGGGTAATTTTCACATGTCATAGTGTTGCAGCTTTTGTGGATGAAAAGAGTGTTGCTTATGAAATAGTTTGGAAATCCTTGTGGGATCTTAAAAGACTTTCGGTATTTTTGCCTCCCATCCTTATCACTCAGTGATGGGAGATGCTATAAACTGAAATGTAGTACAGAGTTCCATCTTCTCACTCCTGGTATCCATTATAATTACAAAATTCTTGATTAAACTGCCAATATGATAGAAACTCACTATTTCCAGATCTTTCTTTGGAAAAAAAAAAAAAAAATTAACTGAAGGATCAAATGAAAACAGATTTAATGTAAATTCCAGATTTAATGTAACTTCCATTTACTTGCCTTTGGGCTTGTTTGGAGAATACTACTCACCTATTATACTTTTTTGTGTGTGTGCTTTCCAAACATAATACCCTTCAGAATGCAATCTGAATTGTAGAACTGTAATAATTGTGAAATTTGAAATTTGTGAAATTTCCAAAGAGAGATAAGTAACTGAGCTACATTTATCTTTTGATGAACTAAATAGATAACACACAATGGCCAGTGCTACTACACATGCTCATTAATGTAAAGTAATGCTGTAGCTGTTTCCAATCTGATTCAATGTTTACAGCATTGGTTTTATCAGACAATAATACGTGCCAAAAATATTTCATTCAGGATGCTCTTGCTTTTGTTAATGTATGTTTTGCTTGTCACAGTTCTAATCTAACTTTTGTTTATTTCCTAGAACGCATGAAAGAGGGAAAACAAATGTAGAATTTACTGTTAACTAAATGCTTTGAAGTAATTTGTAATCATGAGTTAGGAGTTAAGACTTAGCTACACTTGCTACATTCATTCTAGAAATAAGATGAGAATATCTTTTAGAAAATAACTTTTGCCCTTGGTTGTACAAGGTGATGTACTTTTCATGAAATTTTTTAAGTGGCTGACATTTTGATAAAACAGAAACTGCTTCACTTAAGGTTATACATGATGGTAACACTGAGGATTTAGAGGGTCATAGGAGGAAAAAAAAAAAAAATAGAAAGGCCCTATCTGTATGAAAACATATATTATTAGCTAAAATATTTCCAAACTTCCACAAGTGCAGTGGCACAGCAATCTGCCTCAGCTCCATTGAGTTCTCATTTATATGTTTTTCCTTCTTAGTTGCTGAAATAAGGTGTCTTTTAAATTCTGACTATGAACATATATCTAGGACAAATTATGATTTAACCTATTTTATCTTGCTGCTGGGGAGACCTTAGGACAAGGCAGCTGAAACAGCTCAGTTTGCAAACTAAGTGACCCCTTTTGCCCAGTTATGAGCCACAGTCTGAACCAGACAGTGTGAAGTTCAATCCAATGTGTTCAGTAGATTTGGAGATAAGAAAGTCACTACAAGAATACAATACATACAATTTCTTCTCTTTGTAGTGAGCCAGACAGTATAGCTCAAACACAGTATGCAGTCCTGGGTTGCCTCATTCTGATCAGAAAAAGAAGAAAACTGGAAAGGTGAAGTTAGCAAACCAGTGCAAGGAGGTATCTCGTGGGAGAAAACACTTCTGAAAAAGTATCTGGTTGAAGATCAGTAAATAATTTTAAGCACTGATGGGAACCTGCTCTGGTAGAGCAGATGATTGGGAAGATAAGAAAGCATTATTGGTTCCTCCAAACATAAACCTCCAAGAGTTTTCACCTGTTGCTGTCTTCTCTATGTTGTGAATGAAATAAACACACTCAAGGGGATCTTTCTTCAGTGGGAAATTCATCAGAGAGTTCCCTTCAGTGGGAAATACATCAGAGACAAAGCTCAGAAGAAGGAAAGAGGAATTTTGAAGACTCAAACTTTTGTGAGAACCAAGAGGCCAGCTAATGGTTTTGCTTATATTCTTTCCTTCTCCTCTGAATACAGTACTGGTGATAGGAAATGGGGTTAAAGAAAAGACTGTAAGGAAACCACTGTAATCAGGTTGTGAACCCAATGAGGTAACTTCATACTGCAATCTTCTCTACTCTGAAGTCTGAAAAAATATGAGGTATTCAGAAAAGAGAATGTTCTGGACTTGCTCCAATTGAACTCTTGAGGAGTTTCCATAATTAACTCTGTGCTTGTACTACCAAATTTAGAGTTTGACTCCTTTCCAGGAAGCAGCTTGCCCAAATGAGATCCAGCTACTTGTCACATCATTGGCCATCTAGTCACTGCTGCTAAACTTGGGATCAGCGTGTTCTCTGAATCCATATTCACAGTACTCACAGGTTGCACCACAATCTATCCTAACCATTCAGGAATTGAGTCCAGATCCTTTGTCCTGCTATTTTCACAGTATTTACAGCAGCACACAATTTTTCATGTGTATTTTTAAGCTAAGGAGACTTGGAGAGGAGCAGAGCAGATCCTGTACAGACACAAGGCAAAGGATATGAATGCAAAACAAAGAACACAGAAACTTCTACCTTAACATCCATTTCATTGGGTTCCCTGTTGCACACACTCAGCCTTGTTGCATACAATGTATAGTCACTAAAATCCTCTGCATGTGTAATTATTCATCTGCTCTTCACCTCTCACAATCTTTTATCTGCACATCTCTGTTATTCCTATTATGCCAGTCTATTATGCTGGGCTCTGTCCTTTCCCATCTTTTCTTTAGACAGTAGATTATTACCATAGTGAAGCCAGTTCTGTCATAGCTCATTTTGGGTGAACGAAATTCACCTTTTCTAATGATTCCTGGAAACTTGTCCTCACTGAACTTCTGAGGAATCTTTTTGCTAAGAGACAGACTTAATGGCCATGAAAAAACCATCACTCTGAAAATTAACAACTAGGTCAGTGAAAATGTATGAGGAAAGCATGTGCTTGCTTCCTTAAGTGCCTGAAATGCTCTTATTACCTACTCACAGCAGCAACTCTCTTACACCTGAACCCAATGAGAGAAACTGGAGTTCAGATTATCATGCCAGAAACTGAACTTGTTAAAATTAAGTGAACGTCGACTTCCAAAGAGTTGGGAGTAGCCATTTACTGTCGCCAAAGTGAGGCATAAGAATGAAAACTGACATAGCACATTTGTGCCATAATGAAAAATAGTCCACTTCTAAACAAGGTGTAAATTGTTTTGTTGTAAGAAAATTGTTAATAACACAGTTGTTTTTAGGGCTAAGCACTTCCTGATGGAATTGTGTACATCATTATTTAAAAATGCTGTCCTTATACACTAAAAGTGATGTAAACTCCTATGAACATTCAGTCTGTATTTATAATACAGTTGTAATTACTTGTAGTAGTAGTAATTAATTGTAGGAATTACTAAAATTAAAAAAAAAAAAGTAGATCAGTCCGTATTTGCGGATTATAGAAGAATATACCAAATACTAACATTAATCTAGTTGTCTTCAGTCTTCAAGAATAAGCCTTCTGATATCCAAAAATTAAAAGCTGACAATCCAAGTTTCCACTTCATACATAAAGGATAGAGGAATGCTGCACAGTGCACCTCTTTCCCCATAATTTGTTCAGCATAGGTCTCCAGATGGGTGTCCATGAGTGACCAGAGTGGAAGCTTGAGATACTTCGTTTTAAGGACAGAGGATCCCACAACAATTAACCATCAGGTATGAAAAAGTAGCTGGTTAAATGCCTTTTTCAAATACATTCACATCAGTGTATGTCTACAGACATTCTGCTGTAAAGAAATCACCTGCATATTTTATAAAATACTAATTTTTCAGAAAGGGTAGAAATTTTATCTACTCAGATCCAAGTTACTTTCTTCTTTTCTCTGATTTCATCCACTTTTATTTTTTTTTCATGCTACTTTTCTTATTAAATATATATATATTTTGAGAAGTATGAACTGAATGTCATTGAAAATTATGCAACATCAAACTAAAATGTAGTATGTGCTTTATTAGCGTTCAGAAAATACATGACTACTCAAGCAGAGAGATCAAAATAGAGAGCTGCGCCCTTTTCTTCCCTCTGGTTCACAGAGAACATTTCATTCAATAGGTTTACAGAAATGCTCCTGAATTATATAATCCGACAAGAACTTGAATACACTCACCTGACCCCTACTTTTCCTCTAGAGTTTACAGTATACTTTTGATAGTTTAAACTTCTTGCCTATTGTAAGGATAATCATTTTTCTCTCTTAGAATCATTTGTTTTCTACAGCTTTTACTATAAGAAAATAGAAGAATCTGATCTTTTTTCTTATTCTGTTTAAAGTAACATTTGTGACTTCGAAACTTCGTCTTTATAGAGTGCTTCATTATTCCTTACGGTTTTGTTCTGAGCCCTCCTTGCATTATATTGATGGTCCTTGTCAATGTCTTTACTCTCTACACATTCTAATCTAAAAAATAGCATTAAATCTATTATTGTTTGTTCTTATTATTCCATTAATTTACTCCATTCTCTTTGGCCTAAAGAAGGAGGTAGTATAATAGTGTGAGAAAGGTCACAGTCCTGAAGAATAGAAATTGAGGAGTAAAATCAGTATTGCCATTGTTTCCCCACTGAGGCTGAAATACAGAGGCACTTGTCCTGAACAACCTACAAAGATTAATTTTTGCTTTCACTTTTCCATACATCAGCTAAGGATGATGCATTTTGCCTTGGCGAGAATTTGGATAACTTTAATGCAAATCTTATGTAATTACTGGGATTACTTTAATGAAAATATTTTAAGGATATTTCTAGTGAATCAGTAATCAATAGCTGGAGGTTTCAAATATACTGGACAACTGATGAAGCAACTTCATCAGAACAGCAGAATGAATTGAATTCTGGAACAACAGATGAGCAAAAATAAAATGTTTTTAGTAAAATAAAAGATTTAAATCCAATTTTATTTCAACGTTTTTTTTATTATTATTATGTGAAGCTACACTCAGATAAAACTGAAAAAGATATTTCGAACAAAAAGCATTTTTTTTTGTGCTGAAATTAAGCTTTCAACAACTTCTTCCTGTTTTGCAGATAATGTCTGACATTTCATATCCGAAGTTTTAAGAAAACGCAATTTTATTCAAAAAATTGCAACCAGTCATCTTGATCCAAAAGAGGCTTAATATTACATTAATTCCTGGAACAATAAAATCTGGGAAAGGTTTTCTTTTTATTTGTCTGACCGAGTCACTTTTTGATTGCTGAAATGCTGCTGGATGACAGTAAACAGTGCTGTATGATAGGGCAATTAATGTATTTCTATTATTTAAATCCAAGTAAACAATATATACCTGTTAATATACAACATAAAAATGCTAACAGATGAAAATGGCTGTGTCACAGCTCACTGGACACATGAAAATTTTACCAGTTTGAACATTTCTGCTCCACCTTTCAGACTTTCATAGAAAGCACACTTTGGGTTGCTAAGTAAAACACTGACAAAGACTCCTTTGGATCACCAGGACAGCTTTATATACCACCCAGTGATGGCAACATCCAAAATCACATTTTGATGAGAATGGAAGAAGCAGTTTAGGGGGGGGGGGGGTCTCCTGCTGTATGCCCACCTCCAGACAGCCCAATATAGCAGCCCCTCCAGGCTGTAGAGAGGACTCTGCACATCCCAACAGGGTCTGTCTGCATGACATGTCACATCAGGGAGGTCACTTGTGCCCTGCAGACAACCAGATCTGGGCTCACAGGAAGACAGCTGCTGAAAAGATGCTATGTATGGCAGTGAATGAGCTCATCACCATTGGATCAAGTGTATTTGTTTTTGCCAGTATTTATATGATTCATGAATTGCTTATTTTTTTACTGTTGGAAAAAGTGTTAAATAAGCAAAGACTGTCATCTGACTGCATCTAGAACATTCCTGTTTTAGAAACTCTCCTGGATTTCCTGAGCTTGTGGAACAGAGCTTTCAAATGTGTGAGGTAGCCTGCAGAATGGGAAAAATAAAAGGAGGACGAAGCAGACTGGCACATGACACTGAACAGGGTGGTAGCCTCTTTAGGTAGAGTTTTCATGGGAAATGAGATGTGAATGGTGCTTTACTAACCAGCATCTTTGCATGAGAAGCCACAGAGCCAAAGATTTTAATTACTTCAAAAGTTTTATTCCTACATTCATTGCTTTATTATTATTATAATTTGGTTATAAACATGTAAATCAGTAAATTACAGACAAATTCACCTGTTTACATGTTTATAAATAAATAGTTTGGAAATAAATTTCCTAATCATTTTTCTATACCCCTTGCTGCTGATTAAATGATGGCAAGGGTCAGAGGTAGCACGGGGCCTGGAAATGTAAATAAATTAGCCATAAAGCATGAGAAAATCAAAGTTCTGGAGAACCCCCAAAATACACAGGGAAATCAGCCTTTCAGAAATAAGGGAGTTTAGTTAAACTAAACATGTCTGGTAGTTGTTGACTGAGGCTTTTGCACATTTTACGACCAGAGATTGTATTCCTTCCTGCAACTTTCCAATGGGAGGGACAGAGAGTCATTTCTCTCCAAGACAGCCTGCTGTCCTGTCCATTCCCCAGTAGCCGAAGATCCATTCTGGGGAGTATGAACATTATCCCAAAGGGAAGATCAATGGAAACCTAGGTTTGTTTGTAAAATGAGTCTTCTTCACTTCTGAAGGAAGTAGGCATACCACTGTGCCACAGAGCTTACTTTTGCTTTCTTGTATTAAGGTTAGGTATTGTTGTAGTACACAACTCTGAAAACCAAGAAATTCCACACTAAAAAAGCTTTTAATACTTGTTAGTACCAAACCTAAATTCCAAAGAAGGTTTAGAAACATAGAATCATAGAATCATAGAATTACTCAGGTTGGAAGGGACCTCAAAGATCATCAAGTCCAACCGCAGCCTAACCATAGTACCCTAACTCTAACAACCCTCCGCTAAATCATATCTCTGAGCACCACATCCAAACAGCTCTTAAACACATTCAGGGACGGTGACTCAACCACCTCCCTGGGGTGCCTATTCCAGTGTTTAACCACCCTTTCTGTAAAGAAGTGTTTCCTAACGTCCAACCTAAACTTACCTTGGTTCAGCTTGAGGCCATTTGACTTCGTCTTGTCACCTGTCACCACTGAGAAGAGACCTACTCCGCTCTCACTGTAAACACCTTTCAGGTACTGGAAGAGAATAATAAGGTCTCCCCTCAGCCTCCTCTTCCCCAAACTAAACAGCCCCAGCTCCCTCAGCCTCTCCTCATAGGGCTGATTTTCCAATCCCTTCACTAGCCTCGTTGCCCTTCCCTGGACCTGCTCCAGCATCTCCATGTCTTTCTTGTACTGAGGTGCCCAAAACTGAACACAGTACTCAAGGTGAGGCCTCACCAATGCTGAGTACAGGGGCAGGATGACTTCCCTAGTCCTACTCACCACACTGTTCCTGATACAAGCCAGGATGCCATTGGCCTTCTTGGCCACCTGGGCACACTGCTGGCTCATGTTCAGCTGACTGTCCAACAGTACATCAAGGTCACTTTCCATCAGGCAGCTTTCCAGCCACACTTCCCCAAGCCTGTAGAGTTGCTTGGGGTTGTTTTGACCAAAATGCAGGACCCGACACTTGGCCCTATTGAAACTCATACCGTTAACCTTGGCCCATCAATTCAGTCTATCCAGATCTGTCTGTAGTGCCCTTCTCCCCTCAGGCAGATCAACACTCCCTTCCAGCTTGGTGTCATCTGCAAACTTACTGAGGGTGCATTCAATCCCCTCATCAAGATCGTCAATGAAGATATTAAACAGAAGCGGCCCCAGCACTGAGCCTTGGGGGACACCGCTCGTGACCGGCCACCAACTGGATTCAACTCCATTGACCACAACTCTTTGGGCCTGGCCATCCAGCCAGTGCTTCACCTAGCGGAGTGTACACCCATCCAGACCATGGGCAGCCAGTTTCTCCACAAGGATGTTGTGGGGGACAGTGTCAAAGGCCTTACTGAAGTCCAGGTAGACCACATCAACAGCCTGACCCTCATCCACTAAGCGGGTCACTTTGTCGTAGAATGAGATCAGGTTTGTCAGACAGGATCTACCGTTAATAAACCCATTCTGACTGGGCCTGATCCCCTGATTGACCATCAGGTCATGGTCCATGATGGTTCCCAAGATTATCCATTCCATGACCTTCCTTGGCACCGAGGTGCGACTGATAGGCCTGTAGCTACTAGGATCATCTTTTTGGCCCTTTTTGAAGATGGGCATCACATTTGCCAGTTTCCAATCCACCGGGATATTCCCGGTTAGCCAGGACTGCTGAAAGATAAAGAAGAGTGGCTTGGCCACCGCATCCGCCAACATTAGATATGGATGGGTCTTAGCATTCACTGGCTTTCTTACTATGGTAACCCTATTAGGGTTACGTGCAGTCACTGCCCTTGTGAAAGTCAGGCTGCTGGCTCTGCTCGCTGCAGCTTGTAGACATGTTGGAGAATCTCTGTACTGTGCCGCACTGCACAATATGGAAGTTACTACTGATCTTATGAAACATGTTACTTATGTTGAAATATAAACATGCCATTGGCCAGTATAACCCCTAATAATAAGCTAAATAGCTGTCCAGCACCCCAGGCAAGTGAAACGAGATAAATGTCCTAGACTTTCATTTTGTCAGTGCTTGTTAACACACCCTCTGTACTTTTATTGATTTATTCCAAACTGACTTCAGAGGGACAATTTACCAACACAAGAATGTGCTTGATTTTTGCAGTGGCAATGTCATTGGTCAGAAGAAACTGAGAAAACTGATAGGAAGGAGTAACAGCACATCACAGTCTCATTCACTTGTGGATTAACTGCACTAGTGTGTAATTAAATGTGAGTTTCTCTCCATCCTCAAGCCAACATGGTTATCTCTTGGCAGTAAGGTTATGTTCAGAGTGACCTTTAAAAAATGGGATTTTCTGTCATTGTGTCCGAGACGATAAGCAATTATTAAAGCTGTGATATAAGATATCCAAAAATACTTTAACCATAGTCTCTTCCAAACCTCTCGGAAGATGCAGATGATCTGCAAAAGTAGGAAGGCTTTTCATCTGCTTACCTTAATCAGGAAACTATGTGTCTGGATAACCTGTACCAAGACCACAAAATAGAACAACTCTGCGTCATTTCCCTAGGCTCTTTCCTCAGCCCACATATTCTGTTTTAACTGAACTAAACATATATGCAAAACTGTGCTGAGTTTTCTCAAGCCAAGGCTTTAAAATGTCCTAATTCATCATGAGAGAGCCTGCAAATGCTGAAATAAATATGCCCCTGCTATGTCCACCTATGTCCACAAGAGGAGTTTCAATTACACGCATTCCCTCTATCTTTCCTTGTTGGTCAATTAATATAATGCACAAACACATTCTTAAATAAATAAATAAATGAGTAAATGATTTTTGTCGATCAGCTAATTCTTCTTTTCTATCCATAGCCCGTAATATTAAAATCCTTCCTACCTCAAAGAGGGGACATAGAGAAAGATAGGTTGGAGCAATGAGAATAAGAAAGTAAAATACAGGATAGGGCATGTTTTGGAAGAAGCTGTGAATGGAGGCAGAAGACACAGGGATCCAGCTGGCTCTGGTGTCTGGCCTTTTTGTGAAGACTTGAAGTTTTGACAGATTGATAAAAAGTTTGAGGCAAACACAGGGAGTTCAAAGGGCAGCCAACATTTCTTTCCTTCTTCTTCTGAGGGATGACCAGTCATAAATCTCAGTAATCAAAACTGATAAATTGCTCTGCAAAGATGGCTAACAGAAAGGGAAAGGAAGAACAGTATATTTAAATACGGCAAATAAGAAGGCAGCAAAAAGCTCAGATGAGCAGAGAAGTAGAATGTCAGAGCAGTGAGGTGAGGGCACTTCAGGACTACAGCATTAGAAAATGAAATTTGCACACACCCACAAAGAGACAGTGAGACAAGATATAAATAAAAAAAAAAAAGTAAATGGCTCAAGCACAAAGCAGATGATGATATGAGCAGCTTTCCTTCTTCTGGAAAAAGAAAGCTTTTCCTTGAAGAGAGCCATGAAGCAAGTAAAATAGAATAAATGTGCCAATACATTTTTATAAAAATTGAAAGCACATGTGTTTTGTTAAAACATAGATTTTAAACAAAGCTTAACTTATAGGAATCTTTCCATTGAAGGAGAAGCTTTGGGCCAGTTGTACATCAGGTGGTAGAAAGGGCTGGGAGCAATCTGCATTCCCCACTGAGGTCTGTGCTGGGAAGACCTCTTCCCTGCAACCCCACAAATCCTTGCAGTGCTGCTTGGCTCTGCAAGGAGCCATGGTCCTGTCACCAGCACCTAGAGCAACCATAGGAAAGGGAAAACTGCAGTATTTCTGTTTTTTGTTATAAGCACTGCAGTTCTCACATCCTCCATATTTCACCAATGTGACATACCCTCAGCAATCCAGCTAGGTGTATGCCAGAGTGGAGAAAACTGAGGCCCCAGATCACCCACTGCCTACTGACTGCTTAAGTATAGAGTTAAAGGAAGCTTCGTTGGGATGGGAGGAAGGCTTGGCACTTGTGGCAGAACCCTCTCTGAGGCTCTAGGAAGAGACCTGGAGCACTGTGCTTCCTATGGTGAAACTCAGATAACCTCTTTGCCCTGAAAAAAAATCACATCACTTAAAAGTGACAGACAAAAAAATGGCTCTAGGTCCAGCCGAGAACAGGCCTTGACGTGAAATGGTTGGGAACTGTGTACCCTGGGCAACCACATGCCTTCAAAAACTAATATTAATGTAAGGAGTCAAGTTACCATTAGCTCTTTGCGCTTCTGTGAAGTTCAGCAAAATGTAGTCAAATCTGCTTTCAGGAGTCAACAGACACAGCTGCACATCTCAAGACAAGAGTTTTTAATGCATTTTCCATAGAATCTGCAGAGAGTAGGGAGAAAGGGCTCTTGTAAAACTCAACTTGGGTGATACATTTAAAACGTGCCTACAGACAAATGCTGAGATTGCCATGAGCCCTGCTGTGAGGCTGCAGGGAAGCAATTTGCACCAGGAAGTTCAGACCTAAATGCAGTCCTTTATGAGCAAATGAAGCTCTCTGAAAGTGCCAATTAAGAAATTTATTGCCTTATAAAATCTAGGCAAGACCAAATTCAAATCTTGTGCAAACGCAGTATAACATATTCATTAAAAAACTATTGTGCCACCCTATATTTTGTCCCTTGCTCCACTTAAACCTTCCTCCCAAACTAATCTGAATGTGTCCTCACTCGGCCTACGATAAAATATCCTTCAAGCTCAACGTTGGCCCAAATTACGTCTAGTCTTTAAGTTTCCACTGGTTTCAGACGCAAGGCATTATGTGTCTCCATTTCTCTGTTACTTCAATATTTATGGCATCCAAAGCTGGATGTCTCAGAGTTGCTTAATGTTTAATTCCACTCCCATAAAAACTGGAGCCCCTCCTTTGGCAAAACAGGCAGCCTCTCCACTGCTCCTCCCACTATTCCATTTAGATGGGGATTCTGCACAACTGCTGAGGGAGCCAGTCATTTTAATGCTCAATGAAACTTTTAATTCAGCTCTGCACAGGGTGCTTAAAAGCCATTTATATTACTTTATAATTTAAGACAAGAGCAACATGGGTTTTCTTCCCTGCTGATGCTTATTAATGATGCCAGTTTATCACTCCACCAATTTACTCTTCAGCTGCCAACTCTGAGCTATATTTTGGCCTCTCAGAGGGAAGGCAGGAGGCTCCAGCCAGCTCAGTACCCAGAGGCAGGTTAATCACTTGCTCAGGAAACTATTTTTCTTGATTCATTTCTCATCTTCCTATCATTTAATAATTTGACCCATTTGCAACAACACCTTCATCATTATCTTGGTTCCTATTCCATATTCCCAAACAGAAAACAAAGACACCCCCTCCGGAGGGTTGCTGATATCACAAGTCTTGTGTGCTTAAACCACAGCTAAGTCTTTTTTTTCTATGAAACATTTGAATATTCTGATTTCATAGCTTTTAATTGCTTCAGTTATCCTTCTTCTCTTTGTACAAAAAGTTGAGATGTTGACTTGTATACCAACTGCAGAAAGTGCTAATATGTAAGTATTCAAAGTACATCTTATGTGTGTGGTGTTTTCTTTAGCTCCTGCCTGAAAGACCTGAAAGGTTTTGTACCCCATCTAGGATCAGCTGCCAGGTTGCAGCATGGTTGGCTGTCACTACATCCCAAAGCAGATCATCTCCTCCAGACAGCCCTGAGGCCCAGAATAAATCCAGTTGGATAACCAGAACAAAACTGTTCCATGTAGGACTGAAGAGTACAGACAATATTAAGGTGAGACAAACATTATTAGAGAAGTTAGGCATGGGATTGTCCTTAAAATGAGAATTAGGCAAATTCATGTTTTCACTTGTAGGTCTCAGAGGACAAGTTTATTTTAAAAAGTATATTGTTTGGTATTTGTATGTGTCACTGAGAAATAAAAGAACTGAAAGTATATGATTTTTCTGAGGAGAGGAGGTAAGAAAAAGACTGATTTACAAGGAATCGGTGCAGCCTGATCTTTAAAGTAAAAGATTTGGCATTGCTGAATGAGAGCTGAGTCCATAATTATAGGAGAAGAAAGGGAAAGTGCTCCTTTAGTGCATTTACATCACATTAAAAAATGGTATCATTTTCCTTACTGCTTATTGCAAGTCACAAAGACTGAAGTTTAAGACATTTCCATTTGAATATTTTATTCCTACAAAGACCTTTTGAAAGAGTAACTTCTTTTGGAAAAAAGAAAAACCAACAAAAACAAAACCAAAAATGGTAGTGTCTGGACCAACAAAGACTTTGACACTGATGTGTGCTAGCAGCAGCGTGCACAACCACTCACTAACTTCCTGTCATTGCTCTTTACCATTAACAGAAATGGCAGAAGACATCTTGCAATCATTAAAAACAGATTTAGACATTTTTGCTCACCTTTGTATTTTCAGAGAAGTAGAAGATATTTTATATCCATGAAATTAAGTTCAAAAGATTCCATCCTAGCAGCCAAAGTGAGATAACTGCAGTAGCTCAATGCCTCTACACATTGCTATAATTTTATATTGTTTGATCCAACTCCATGTAAGGAATGCCTATGGTCTCACTGACCTACCAGCACAGCAGTCAGCTCAATCTCTCTCTTTTTTTTTTTTTTTTTTTTTTTTCCCTTTGGGTGTTTGCTTGCTCCTTTCCACAAAACTGAACAGTAGTGTTAATCAGCTGTGGAGGTTTCATTCTTTTTCTCCATAGCCTGCTTCTCTGGCTTCACGTAAATGGTCTTTTTCCTCACAGATATGGAAGGTTTAGATCACAAGTACAGAAAGCTGTCCTTTTTACCATAGTGAAATGGTATGAAATTAGCACACTATTAAATAAAACAAAGCACATACACACACACTCAAAAGCAAGAATCCTATATGTCCATGTCCACAGCAGCAGATTTGCAGTTCTTGGAAATTTACACAGCTACTTTTTTCCTGTATTTTAACATTTCTGTTCAAATTTCATCCAGATAGGGAAAGAAAAGAAAGTCAGCAGAACTTTTGGAATATGAACTAAACTAAAATAGCAGCAGGCTCAGAAAATCAGATTGATGATTATAATAAATGAAAAAAAAAGAAAAAAGAAAAAAGAAACATTAGTTTTCTGAATTCTTTCTTTTTGATGTTGCTTTTGTAGGTACTTTTTGAAACTTTTTTTTTTCTCCCATGCACAATTCCTCATATTAAATGCGCAGGATAGGCTATGCACAGCATTCCCACCATTTTTTGTGTATCAACCACAGCTTTTTTCATTTTGCAGATCATTACAGATTTGATAGAGTGATTACACAGAGACAAATGGCTATATCCTACACCATTCTCCATATGTCATCTGGACAAAATATTTTTCATGTCTTGACTGAGGGGTATGTAGTTCAGAAGGACTTGTGAGTGATGGTAATGCATGTGTTCTTTTGGTAGGATGTTTGCATTAAATTTTACATTGTGTACTGTTATTTAAGTTGTAATCAGTGTTGAGTCCTTTCTAAGTTAAACCATAGCAGTAATTATTCCCATTAGTACACATTCTACAAACAAGAAAAAACAAACAAAAGGAAACTTAGTTAAATCTTGTAATGATTACAACTAATTTATATCTTTCAGCTGTGAATGTAGAGTGTAGTTATGTTTTTTTCATTTTTACAGAAAATTTTATATACAAAGGTGAATTAGATATATTCGGAATTGTCAATCAAATTTTCAAGAAAGGGAGAAAGGAAGACCTGGAGAACTACAGACCAGTGAGGCTCACCTCTGTCACTAGGAAGATCATGGAGCAGATCCACCTAGAAGACATGTTTAGGCACATGAGGAACAAATAGATGATCTGACACTGCCAGCATGGCTTCACCAAGGCAGATCATGCCTGACCAATCTTTTGGCCTTCTATGATGGGGTGATGGTATCAGCGGACAAAGAAAGGGCAAATGATGTTGTTTATCTGGACTTCTGCAAGGCCTCTAACATGGTCCCACACAACATCCTTATCTACAAACTGAAGGCTGGACTATTTGATGGATAAAGAGTTGTTTAAATTGACACAGCCAGAGGGTTGCTGTGGTAAGGCACTGACACAGAAAAGCTGTGGAAGCTCCATTCCTGGATGTGTTCAAGACCAGGTTGGATGGGGCACCAGAACAGGTTGATCTAGTGGCTGGCAATCCTGTCCGCAGCAAGGAGGTTGAAACTAGATCATCCTTAAGGTCCCTTCCAAACTCATCCATTCTATGATTCTAGGTTTTTTGTCAGATGAGAAATAAGGATTTTGGGGAAAAAAAGTTCCAAACTGACCCCCAGTTGTGCACCATAAGAGATCTCATGGACCAAGTCAACCCCAGCTGCCCAGACTGAGGCCAAGCTAGGTGCTTAATATGGCTCCTGTCTGATGCAGGGCTCTAATTTCTGAGGAAACAAGGCACTAGAGACCAGCATGTACTCAAGCCTCACTCCAGGACATAGGTAGGGGACAGCCAATGTAGATATTTGAGAGCTCACTTGGGAGCCCAGACCCAGCCACTGTTGGCAGCACAATGGATTAACACATTTACTCATGCCGTTATGTTCTTTTTCTTTGTCTCCAGGAGTTCAACAGTGTCTGGGATCTTATGGATTATTTTCACTGAGTCAGGAATCATGATTTTCCTTGATACAATCCTGCTCACTGAAGTAAATGAACATTAACTGCTATTTGCCAAGAAAAACATTGAGAAGAGTTGCTGTTAAAAAAAATAATACATTTACTGCATACTTTCCATGAAAATGTATGTGCTGTGAAACAATGAGGTGTCTGACAGTCTGCACCTCCATCACTGTCCTCACAAAGGCAAAATGGAAATCAAACAGCATTGTCTGCAGGAGGCTTTATGGTTGGGTTAAGGCCCCGTTTCAGGCTAACAGGAGGAATGATGGATTCAGAATTTGGAGATTGGCACAGTGATGTGGTAACAAGGGATTCTTTGTCTGCTTCTGCTGAAACTGAAAAGAGGTAAGGATCCCATGGCTTAGCAGTTGCTTCAGTAAAAGACTTTATTTGGAACATTGGGTTGTTTTGAAGACTATTTGTGCCCAGTAGGAGTGCAGTCCTTAGAGGTGGTGGCATAAAAATTACTTCTTGTCATGGATCTTAAATCTGTAGAAAACTTTTTAAGGCATAAAAAAGGTCTCAGGATCCAAATTTACAAACCAGGTAACTAAGACTAGCCTTTAGATGGAAAAAGACAATGATGGCTATGGAAGTTGCTGGGTAGAAGATCTGAATCACAGACGGAGCAAAAATATGCTCTTTGTGAGTAAAGTATGTCAGTAAATAAAGTTTTCTTAACTTGATACTAACATGTGGAAGACAGATCTCTACACAGATTTTTATTTTATTTTATTTTATTTTATTTATTTTATTTTATTTTATTTTATTTTATTTTATTTTATTATTTATTTATTTATTTTAATACAGCTGACGTCAGTATACCTTGTAATATCACTTACTAGCAAACCAACTTCAACAACACATGATGACTCGAAGCTGGGACAAGCTCTCATAGCCTCTGGACCCAGATTTATTTACCTAGGAAGAGGAAAATGTAAGGGTACTATATCAGATAAAAGACTGGTCTAATGGTTGGTGATCCTGCCCACACCAGGGGATTTGAAACAAGATGATCTTTGAGGTTCTTTTCAACCCAGGCCATTCTATGACATGATTCTGTGATTAACAGGAAGAAGAATAGAAATTCAGGATACATACAGCAACTGAACATTTGGTTTTGTAATTTCAGTGTTAGAATTTTATTTTTCTGTTGTGGCTGTAAACTTACCATCATATGCATAACTAGAGACTTTACAGAACAGAAACAATGTAAAATATTTACCCATTCAACACAAGAATAATCTTCATTGTTTTCTTTCAATAGCATCATAATAATTCTAGATAAATTGGTTTTATCTTTAAAAAAAAAAAACAAGAGAAGTTGCCATCTTTAAAAAAAAAAAAATGAAGAGCTCATTTTAAGCTGTTTATAGCATTCAAAGTCTTAAAAAGATTAATTATTCTGTATTTGTGACTGCTATGTGTCTATGGCATGAAAATTTTGGTGAATTCAGCAGTTTAAAACACAGCAGCATGTTGGAGTATTAATGAAATATTCAAATTAAAAAATAAGAAAATACATGTTTTCTTCATAACTGTACCAGAAAAATATCTAATTTACTGCAAAATGTTATAATTGTAAACACTGGTACATCAGTACTAATTGGAATTTACATTAATTTTTAATGAAAGGTTTTGCAAAGAGCAAACTGCTGTTTATTCATTTAAATCAGAAGAAAAGGCCTTCTGTATGCAGCATGCCAAATAGAAATGAAGACCAGAGTGATATCAAGAGAATATTTTCCCTGGCTTAAATAAGGAAGTGTAGTATTTTGAAGGTGTTTATTATGGAAATTAAAACCAACAGTGATATAAGCAGTGTCCTCAGATGTGTGTGCAAACTTTTTGTTTTTTATTTCAGGAGAAATAAAATTACTTGCAAACTACTTTTTATCTCTTTATTTGTATTTGATTACAGTTCAAAAGGCTAGGAAGAATTACAGCCCTCTACAGGGAACAATTTGTCACGAAAAAAAGGCAATGAAAATGATTTCATTTACAACAATTCACTTTAAAATGGAAAGGGACTTCCATCAAAACCCTCCTTTCTGTTCTCCCAGTTTTGAGGATTAATAGCACCAGAGAAAAACCTTCCTTTGAGACTGAAGGAGAGCAATTTACTCAAGCAGCTTCACAGTATCAAATTTGTTTTCCTCATTCTCAACTGAGGGAAACCTGAGCACAGGTCAGAATTTGAGGTACAGCATCATCTTCTTAAAAAAATAATAAAATAAAAAAGGGCTGTGAAGATTGAAAATTCTCATTTATTATTTCAATTGCTTTTAGTGCCTGTGGTATCAGTAGGACTCATTGTTATAACAATTTCAAGTATGAAGTGCCTGGTGTGGAGCATACTATAATGAAGCTCGTACAGAGAACTCTTATGTGTGCTGACCTCCAGCTGGAAAGCTGGAAAAATCACTGTCATGCAAATATTTTCACTTGTTTGTCTTTGATCTTATAATTTTCCTAAATGTAAATGCTGCTCATGCGTTTTCTTTTCCTTCTTTACTAATGACATCTGTCGGTTTTGAGCCTCTGTGACCAGACTGCTACCTCTGCAAAGACAGGTTCAATTACAGAAGAAAATGCACTACATTTTCTGAAATTTCCTAGCCCCGTGAAGGATAAAATATCTCTTCCCAAAGATCTACTCTTCTATCATCAGTTTGCAGGAGAGAAGAAGTCAAAAACATTAGAGTGACAACACAGAGAGTGGTTGGAATGCCAGTTATGGTAAATGCTGTCTTCATTTCATTAGTGGGATTAATAGGGGTCGCCAAAAAGAAGAAGACAGCCAGTATCAGAAATGAGCTCATGGGATTCTCTGATGTTTTTGAAGGCAAAGAACCAGAACTATGCATATGGACAGAAATGGAGTAAGGCTTTTGCACTAGTAAGTAACAACTAACTACATAGAGCTTTCAAAAAAATCAAAGCAGTGACAATACTGGGATTTCTTGCTTTGCAGGGGACCTGAAGCCAACATCCCGGGCAATGGCTAGAGATGCAAACTGAGCTAGCAGTACTCCCTACAGCAGCTCTTGCCTTCACATTCATCAGATACTTCTGTTGAGAAGTAAAAGGCTATTAATATTTCAGCCACAACAAACACACCAATGCTGTTGAAAAAGTACAATTTGGTGATGTGATATCTGTTGTTGTATCAGTATATTTCATTGTTCTATAGAAGTGTATTTTATGAGGGTGCTCCATCCCTGGAGGCATTCAAGGCCAGGCTGGATGTGGCTCAGGGCAGCCTGGTCTGGTGGTAGTGACCCTGTACATAGCAGGGGGATTGAAAGTGGATGATCTTTGAGGTCCTTTTCAACCCAAGCCATACTATGATTCTCTGATTTATACTGGTGAAGATGCAGCGATAACAGCATTATACTAATATAAGCTCCGTGGTAAATAACTATATTCCTCTAGCTAACAGCACTGTCAATCTAAAATTTATTCACTGAAAGTGTTATAAACATATTTGAGAAGGCTCTAGTTGATGACATAGCAGAGAGTTACTTGTGTAATGGCCATTGAATCGGCTGTGAAGTGAGAATTTCAAACGAAAAATAAACAGAAGAAAAAGATTTTCATTCTGAAACATGATCATGTTTTTATGCAGACATCTCTTATAAATAAAATTCAGAAATCATGCAGAGAAAGCCAAGACCTTTCTAACACTGCATCTGCAAAATTGTTTCGAAACAGAAAGTTTTCCAGAGATATCCCTGAGGTGTCAACAGCTCTTTATAGTATGTTTGTTTTAACAAAAAAAAAAAAAAGAAAGAAAAAAAAAAGTTGTTAAAATTGGAGAGAAGTTTAGCTGACATCACAACAGGATCTTTTACTGGGACAAGGGAAGAGAAACTCCTCAGCTGCCAGTTTGGATGAGAAGATGAATTTTGTCTGTATACTGTATACCAGTGTTCCAGTGCCTTTAATCCGGGGAAGCTGATAGTGCTTTAACCCCTGCTCATCTACCAGCTAGTTCATCATTGCCCTGACTCTCTCCCTACTGAAATCTGACAAGTTTTTAACTTGACTCATGCCAGCTTTCCTCTCCCCTCTAAACTTCAGCATAGGTGTATCTTAATACAATCACTGTTCTGCCTGGGTAGAGATTCGTTGTCATCATCTTTGACAATAGAAACATTCTGCTGGACCTTAAATTGGCTATATAAAGAAATAAACTCCTACTAAGGTAAATAACTTGTTAAGCTAAAATAAAGCAATGGACAAGCTTTGATCTGCATGGTGTCTAGTACAGTGAGAGCCAGTTCCCCATATGATTATTATTATCACTTCAGCATGCACTCATAATAAACATTAACTAGATATTATAATTGTCCCCTATGTCTATACTATTCTGACTCATTCTCTTCTGGAATATTTAACAAATGTAGTAGCATAATATTTTCACTCAGAACCGGAGTCTTGAGAACCTAGTACTGCACGATTATACTTAATTTTTGACACGCTAGACACTGAAAGCTACAGAAAGCACCACATTCTCACTGAATCATCTTGCTCTTCATAGATGTGATTCATTGATTATAATTACTAGATAGCTACCAGCTGTGTTCCCTTATCTTTCTTGTTGGTGTGTCACATAAAAGACATGGAAATGTCCCTGAGCAAAGTTTCCTTCGGGAAGGCTGAAAGTTTTAAATTTAAATCATATTTTAACAGAGACAAAACTATTTGTTCCAAATTAGTTTTCAGCAGTTCGGAAGAGTCTCAAAGCAAGAGAGACCTTGTGGAGAACACATCTTCAAGTTTTATATATCTTCTTTTAGCAAAGCTCAATTATTCAGCTGCCAAAGTACACATGCAATAAACTCAATACAAGAAGCTTAGTCACGGGATGGCTCAGAGAGAAATAAATCACAGACAGTAATGGAGGGAACAGAAAAAGGCCCACATGTATTGATCTTTTGCTGCCTTAGAGTGTTATCAGTATTGAGTCATCAATTTAAGACTAGTGAATGCAACCATATTAAGGGATTACCAACAACAGAAGTTAGCTTCTGCAAATCTTAAAGTGAAAGCAAATATAACCTCAAGGACCCATTCAAGCTACATCTGTCTCTATTTTCATGCTTTTATGTTCCCTAATAAACCTGGCAAAAAATAAAATAAAATAAAATAAAAAATCATTGGACCAAAACCAAAAATTGGACCAAAAGCACCCAGTAGATACCTTCTTTTTGGGGTTGATTTGCATGCTGTGGATAAAATTCCACCCATTCATGTACATTAAAGATCAGGGTTTGCTCTGAATCATGGACAGATAAACTAGGATTTAACTTTGCATGTTTGTATTTTTGTATTGGAATGCAGATATGCAATAGAACAGCCCCTATCAGCTTTTCAGCCCAGTAATCAGCAGCAGGGAGCTGATGATGACCCCGCAGTGCCCACTTGCCCAAAGGGAAGAGCACAGAGCATCACAGGTGACTTTGCAGATTTAGAGAAGTAGGATATTGGGGAATCTCTCTCAAAACCCACTACAGATAATGTGGAAGGAGGGAACAGTTAAGTATTCTTAGTATTTCCTATATTCAACATTTCTTCCTCCTTCTCTTTGCCTTTTTTCAAATATTGCTTCATCATGTATTAGTCATTCAGAAGATGTAACCATCAAACTAATAGACTACCAGGTATTTCCCATTTTATATTAAGTAGGATTTCAATTTAATCTTAATTTTAAGTTTTTCCTTTTCTCTTTTATTCCCCAGGAAGATCTAATGCCACAAGCAGAAGTTTCCTCAAGTCTGGGCAAATTTGTTGTTAGTGCATTGCACAGTGCACTCTCAATTCCATTTCTAAGTTACCTTACACAGATCCCCTCCCTAAACCCCTGAAGTATTGTATCAGATGAACAGTGGCAAGTAAATAGGATTGTTTGGTGTTTCTCTGCTGCTGAAAGTTGATTTAATGCTAACAGTTCACAGTAAGCTGCAGAAAACAGAACTTTTGAATTTATTTTCCCTTCTTCCAAGTGTATCCATTTATACAACTGACACCAAGTTTATTGGCATTTAATATATGTATTTTAAAGTCCAGTCTATATGGAGCCAAGGAGAGAGAAAAATTATTGTGGATTACAAACTAGTATACAAGAAAGAAATACAATAAAAAATGTATATGAGCTGGAGTTTCTTCTTGAATTTTTCATTTTATTTTGATGTAGCATCTTTCAATGCCTGAAAAAAAATCTAGTAGTTGCTTCAGTATATATATATATATATATATAGTGACTCGTGTGTGGTACTTTTTCAGCAGCATCTCAATGAAATCAGTCTCAGTGCAAGCATCTCAGTGCCCTGCTGCTTGCATCAATCGTGACAGAAATTTAAATATATTCTCCAAATATTCCTCACTTAAATTTATTAAATGGGGACAATAATACATATATTGAAATAAATGCTTCAGCATCAAAGCTTAGCTGTATATGAAATACATAAAAGTGAGAATAGACATAAATGTAGTTACATTGCTATTTTTCTTTCATGCCTTTAGCTGGGGCCTAAACTATACTCAAATCAAGAAAATGTGGAAAGGCATTTATGACTATAAAAGAATGCTCTCAACTTGAAATACTGTCACTTAATATCCAGACACATGAAAAGTAATGCCTTCTGTTTATTTCCATGGAAACTACAAGAGATACAAAGAACAAAGGAACACTATATGATAGAGCAGATTCTCAGCTACAGAACACTGTTTTTCAACAGTCACTACCATTAGCTGTGCATTTTCAAGAGCAATGAACAAAGGCATACATGTCACACTTGTAAAAACCTGCACCAGGGGAGGTGACCCACTGTCATCACTGCTGAAATGTACCACCCATCTCCTCACTGTGCCCACATGCACTGTTTGGGCTCCATATGCTTTCAGCAAGCATCAGTGCATTGTTCTTACGTATTATGCCACACACACACACACACACACACACACACACACAGAGAAAAACCACCAGCAGCAGAATACAACATAACTCATTCCAACTACTTTGATAAAGACAGCAGTCAGCCAGTGCCATGTACATGTTATTCATAAAGCAGATGCCGTAACCTCCATATGCAAGACTTTGGCAATCAATCTCAGTGGTGCAGTAATAGACCAATTCCAGTGGCCTTATGCAGACTATGCCCCTTGACTCTTTGGGAATCTGCTTGAAAGACTTGCAGCAATTCCATCTCCAAAACTCTCTGCTGCTGCTATATTTCTTCTCCTAGTCTTGACATCTCTCAGGATCCATGTGACACAGAGGACTTTACATTGCTTTTTGCGCTGTGATGTATATTCCCTTTCGTGTTTAGATAACTCTCCAGTGTGAAAGGAATTGGAGCTTAGATAGAAAATTTTTATGTTTCTCATGGTTCTCATTCAAGTGAACCAGTACAGCAAACTAGAAGAAAAATCTTTACCTAATCTTTGTGTTTGCAACCCAGGCAGAAATGTCTGCAATGCTTTGCATAGTAATGCTGTCAAGGTTCACTCTGCTGCAGTATTTTACAAGAATAAAATTGTGGTATAAATCACCAATAAACAAGAACAAGGCTATAAAATCCTACCCTAACTTCATGCCTTGTGGATGAGAAGCAGCTATGCCAGTGGAGATATGGATGCTCTCTAAGTCCTTGCTGACCAGGACTGAATGCTGCAAGGAAACTGAGGCACAGCAAATCTCATACTGTTGCTCCCATGAAAAACAGTAACATGCACAGGAAAGATTCAGATGCCAGAAAGCAGCTTTGAGATCACAGTAGTCTGTCACACACATGATCTTATCTTTGCCAAGCTATGTGACAGCACAACAGTCTAGTTGTATGTGACAGTCTAATGGTATGAAGGCTAAGTTACCTTATTAAAACTAGTCCTATCCTTATTGCTAGAGTCTTACATCTGCTTAAAGATATTCAGATACATAACTGAAATTTAGATTTAGATTTATTTGCAGGGAAATTGAAGGTCTCATGTATAACATGAATTTCTATTGGGATTTCTATTCATTTACAATAATTATGTGTCCATTTGTTATGAATGCACATGAGTAAACATGTAGGATCTTAAGACTCAATGAGCACGTTCTCCTTGTTATAATAATAATGCTTGGCAGCAAGCAGATCTTGTTGTGACCAGACAGCAGAATGCCTATGAGTGAATGTTATCCTGATACCAGATGCATTTCAGAACATGAAGTTTGATGGAGAAGGAGATGGGCTGCTCCTCTCTCAAGTGCCTCTGCAAAGCATGACATGTAACAATCCTGCCTTTACCATGTAGCCAAATAGAGGCATCTATGTTAGCTAAGTAGAGGAGAAAAAAAAAAAATTCCTTCTGATGTCAGCACAAGAACTTGAGACAAGTAAGAAGATATTTATTTCACAGAAGGTGTATAATAAAATCATTTCTAATGATATAAACAGAATCAATTACATCCCAGGCTTCTGTACACTGCATTATGTGTCCTAAAGGTGTGGATTACACAGACACTTCTATGCCTGCAGTTATCTTACCTATACTGGAGCCTGGATATGACATGATTACTGATGCCTTCCAGTTACTTCTGGAAGGTGTGGATGAAATGTGGCTCATGTTTCCTGGCATCCTACAGAATTATATCTTCCTAGGAAACAGTATGTGGTACACTGTGTGAAAAATACATCTCCCTGAGTCATAAAATCAGGAGACTCCATTGGAAGAATTTCTCTTTACTGCAGATGAAGTGCTCATTTATCCCAAGAGACACTTAAAGGTGGTCTGGAAACAAAAAAGGCCACTGAACCCTGAGGATGAGGTCAATACATTCGTAATAGACTTGGCAGAAATTTTTGTCAGTATTACTTTATCTATAAACCTGTGTTTGTCCATTTTGGCTTATTTGTTACCAAATAATTTAGTTTTATAGGTGAACTTGCATGTTCTAATACTATAGTAATACCTTTTGATGTATAAGGGGCCATTCATTTTCCATCAAGAAAGTCTAGATACATAGCAACTACTGAGAGCTATAATAAGCTGTTAATAGCTTCAACTCGTTGCTAAGAGTCTCTTGCTTACAGTTACCCCTCCTGCAGAAGAAACCTGAAAGCAGCAAGGCCAAGGGAGAGAGCAGAAATGCTTCTGCCTCCATGTCACAGAAGGGTGGATTAATTCTATTGCTAAATTCCTAGCAGATGCCTATGAAATTTGCACGGACTCTCTTCTTAAAAATTTTGCAACTGTCCATCTGTTAAAGGCACTTCCCCTCATTAAGACTATTTACACGCAAAGTTTTAAACTGCAGCTGCTTTTGCCATGACACCATCAAAATATTTGGAATGATTTTATTATTTTTTTTAATGGTGGAAAATGTATTTTCCATTTACACTTGGCATTGTATTACTGAGAATTTCTTCTGGTAAAAATCAAGTTGAATTTGCTTGTAGTGGCACTAGCATAGCTAATAAACTTTGGCCCAGCACTATACCCCTAATTATCTTAGTATGTTTCAAAATCCTTTTATGAACTGAATAAAGGCCTCTCCTTTTTCTGAGTAGAAGGGAAAAGAACCTTGAATATCCATCTGCTTTGCCATTCATTTGCTACTTATTAAATTATTGCTTCCTCTCTTTAGATGCAAACCTTAAGATAAGTTTCTAAGACCTGAGACATGTATTTCCCATTTAACTGAGAAGACTAAGTACCCTTTACAGTAAGGCAACTATGTTTGTGTATTCACCACAATAGATGTTTCAGGTCCTAACAGAGATGGCTGATGTGCTTGCTGAGCCATTCTCCATCATATTTGAAAAGTGGCTATAAGGCAAGGTCCGTAGGGACTGGAAAAAAGGAAACATCACTCCCATTAAAAGAAAAGGAAGGAGTACCCAGGGAACTATAGGCTGGTGAGGCACCCCTCTCTGTCTTGGAAGATCATGAAACAGATCCTCCTGGAAGACATGTTAAGGCATATGAGGGATAAGCAGGTGACACAATACATTCAGCATGGCTTCACCAAAGGCAGATCGTGCCTCACCAATCTAATGGCCTTCTATGATGGAGTGGCAGCATCAGTGTACAAAGAAAAGGCAACAGAAATTGTCTACCTGGACTTGTTCAAGGCCTTTGATATTGTCTCACACCACATCTTTATCTCTAAATTGGAGAGATGAGTTCAAAAGGTGGGCTATTTGTTGAATAAGGAAGTAGTTGGAATGTTGCATTGTGATCAATTGCACTATGTCCAGGTGGAGGCCAGTGATGAGCGGTGTTCTCCATAGGTCTATCTTGGAACTGGTATTCTTTAACATCATTTCCAATGACATAGATGATGGAATCAAGTGCATCCTCTGAAATTTTTCTAGTGTCAATAAGCTGAGTGGTGCAACTGATACAAAAGTAGGAAGGGATGGTATCCAGAGTCATCATTACAAACTCAAAAGGTGAGGCCATATTAACCCAATGAGATTCAACAAAGCAAAGTGCAAAAATTTATACTTGGGCCAGGGCAATCCCAGGTATGCATACAGACTGAGAGAAGAACTCCTTGAGTGTGGCTTTGCTGAGGAAAACTTAGGGGTTCTGGCAGATAAAAAAACTTAATGTGAGCACTGTGTGCTTGCAGCCTCGGAGGCCTGTGGTATTCTGGTCTGCATCAAAAGGGGTGGCCAGCAGGGAAATGGAGGTGATTGTTCCCTCTCCACTCCGTCTTTGTGGGGCAGCACCTGGAGAACCATGTCCAGGCCTGGGTCCCAACACAGTAAAAATGATGAGCTTTTGGACAGGGTCCAGAGGAACACCACAAAGATGGTCCAAGGGCTGGAGCATCTCTCCTATGAAGAAGGGTTGAGGGAGCTCTGCTTGTACAGTCTGGAGAAGAGAAAGCTGCAGAGATCCCATCATGGCCTTCCAATATTTGAAGCTTAGAAACAGGAGGGAAATCGAGTTTTCACATGGGTAGATAGTGATAGGATAAGGGGAAATGGTTTTAAATTAGTTTAGGAACAAAGATTTATATTAGATATCAAGGGGAAGTTTTTCAGTGAGAAAGTAGTGAGGCACTGGCACAGGCTGGCCAGAGAAGCTGTGGATGCCCCATCCCTGGAGGTGTTCAAGACCAGACTGGATGGAGACCTGGGCAGCCTGATCTAGTGCTTATCTTGCAGTTGGCAACCCTGGTTGTGCTCGGGGATGGAACTTTATGATCCTTGAGGTCCCTTCCAATCCAAGCCATTCTACGACTCATTATTAAAACCAGAGTTTTAGAAGAAATCTGGCATCAGTTGTGACAAGACTCACAGAGTAAATTGAAATGAAATGAAGGCAGTTTACCAATAAAGAATTCCAAAGCATAGATGTTTTGGTTTTTTAAATGGACAAAAAGAAATACTGTATTTTGCTATGTAAAACATGTATTTCGAAACCTGGAAAAATGAGTGTTAAAGTGTAGAATGGGGGAAGAGTCCTAGAATAACATGCCACAATGACTGGAACTTTTCATTTACAAATTATTTTTAAGCAGAACACAGAGGGATCAGTATATGAAGATACATGCTCAAAACATGACTTTTCATATTTGAAGCTGTAGTCAAGCTGTGTGATAGCTGTTTTGCTGCAGGAGGACCTGTCATGAGGGTCATGTTTTGATCATATGATAAAGGGGATAGTTACTAGTACTTTAAAGTGGAAATGGCTCCCCTTACAAAACAAACCAACAAACAAAAAAAAATCCCCTTCTTAGAGCAGCTCCTTCCACCAGCCTTTCTGACCACACACAGAACATCAGCTTGTTCATTTTAGTGGAATTTACTTACCTATCCAGTCCTATTTCATTGTTTCTTTCTCTGATCTTTGATAACAACACTACAGTATGTTCTTTGCTAAAAGCTAGGTCCTTACCAGGCTTCACATTAGGGTTCAGCAGAGAAACACCTCAGAACACAAGGAGGAACAATCTGCCCAGAAACTGGCACAAGTGCAAATAGCTCTAACTACACTACTTTTGACACTACACTTACCTGTCCAGAAGAAGAAATAGACTGAAACAAAAAAAAAATGCAGATGCATTCTCTTCTGTTAATTTTGGACTGATCTTGGACACATGCTTTGGACTGAACACATGCTTCTCTTATTTAAAAATGCAGAAGTACAAATAAACCACGTGCTTCAAATGGCAAAATTATACCAACTTCCTTTTCTTTACAGAGCAGTTGTATTCATAACTCATCAGCAGATTCAGTTTCAGTCAAGAATATCAATGCCTGACATTGATATACCAGCACAAAATGAAGCAATTTCAATTTCAAGTCAAATGTAGGAAAAGTGACGTTGCTTGAGAGATGAAAACTTTGGAGCTTAAAGATAAATGAGTTCAATTGTCATGATAACACACAGCCAGAAAGCTCTGTTCTGTTAAAGTATATTATTTATGTTAATAGCATCGGGAAATGTCTGCCTTTAACAAAATCATGTCTATTTCCAGACAGCACTACTGCAAAAACTTTCCTGAAAATTCACGGAGATCAGGGAGAATGTAAGAGTTTTGACTTTCAAAGAAATGAGTGTGAAAGAAAGGAAAAGGGGATCCAGTTCAATCTGGAGTTGGATATGTTTTTTAAATATCTTCCTCTATAAAGGTTTTGAAGACTTGGCCACTCACTATAGGTAAGCTATGAAGAGCTGCTCCCACTAAAGTTAATAAGGCATGTATTTTATGTGATTTTTTCAA
Organism: Perdix hodgsoniae; assembly: GCA_035772895.1. Lineage (NCBI taxonomy): Eukaryota > Metazoa > Chordata > Aves > Galliformes > Phasianidae > Perdix > Perdix hodgsoniae. The sequence goes on along the minus strand of JAPSGF010000004.1, from coordinate 26,391,748 downwards.
TATGAGCCAGAAAATTCAGATTTTGTCACTGATAAAACTGCAGAATTGAACCCCTTGAAATATTCTAACAGGAAATTTCAAATAATTCCTGAGAAGACATCTTCCTCCAGGCACATCATAGTCATTCATAGAGTCTAAAGCTACATCTAAAGAAAAATTTTATTGACTTTTACTCTCTACCATTTAGGTTACAAAGAAAAAAAAAAACAAAAACAAGAAAGAAAGAGGAATAAATAGTGGCAGTACACACTAAAAGTACTGAAAAATGAATAAAATATGATTGTAACATTAGATTTGAAAGAAGAGCTTTCCTTAGTTTCTATGTCTTTGACAATATGAATAATTCCAAATCAGTTCATCATTTCAAATCACAGGTTTCCTTTTAGAAGATATAAATAACCACTAATTTTTTTCCAAATGATTATTATCTGATCCACTCTATCATAAGCAGTATCTAGGTCAATCCTAACAATTTATCAGTTGATACGAACCTCTCCGTCTTTCTATATAGTCTATTTGTGAGAATTTGGGTCAAAAAATATCCGCCATTGGTCGAGGACTTTTAGCTGCTTGACAAAAGCTCAAAGATTATCACACGTTAAGTTCTACAAGGCCCCATCCAACATGGCCTTGAGCACTTCCAGGGATGGGGCATCTGCAGCTTCTTTTCACAGCCCGTGACAGTGCCTCACCACTCTCTGAGTAAAGAACTTTCTCTCAACATCTAAATCTCTCTTTTTATTTAAGGGTATTGTCCCTTGTCCTGAAGCCTCAATTTCAAGAACCCCTCCCTCGTACACTGCAATCCCCTGCTGTGCTGCAGAACATGCCTTCACTGGATCATTTTGTAAAATTGATAATATATTTATTATATTCTCAAATTAAAAATTCACAAAGAGACATTTCAGAGTATTTCTACAAACCAGTGCATATGTAACTGGAAAATCCTACCCTTGTTGTGTCTACGGTGTTACTTTTGCATAATAATTAAAAATGAGATAATGAAAGTAAAAGTGTTCCAGACAGAGAGAAAGATGGAACAACCAGACTTCCTGGGTTTGTGCAGCCCTGAGAAGATAACAAAGTAAGAGGTTTCCTAACTTTTCACTAGAAAAGTCCAGTGAGATTCAAAAGAAAACAATGCTGTAGAAATAACATTTCTCAGGAATCTATTATTTTAATCTCCAGGAAGTAGGCGCATGTGTTTTTTCCAAAAAATTGTTAACTATAAAATTTTCTTCTTCCTGCTTTACAAGTAGACATACAAGTAAGTGAAGGAAACACCTCTTAAAAATAAAATTGAAAGTTGAGCCTATCTAAATGCTATGTTAAATTTCAAATATGAAGAGAATGAAGCTAGAAGACTTAAGCAGACATCCATGGACGCATAAAAACCTGACATCTCCGTGGAAGGCATGTGAGAACCCCATCCAGCACCTCAGATTCAGCACAGCACTAAATAATCCACAACAGCCAGGCAAGAAAGAAAAGGATATTTCCAGGGTCTGCAACTTTAGTAAGTAGTTTTGCAGGAGGCGCATAATGTTTTTTAGTTATGCATTGTTACAGTTTAATAGTGAGTCTACTAAACCTGAAGGTGATCAACTCGGTGAAGAAGCCAGAGTAATGGTTTACTTCAGGAAAGGGCCTAGGTGCATACCTTATAGTTTTTGGTGTTTTTATTTCTACCTCGTATATTATTTAGAATACCTACACGAAAACAAAGTGATTGGCTTTAAGAGCTCATTTAATCAATCAAACAATATTTTACCAGATATGATTGAACTGCCTCATATGTCTGATGTGACATACAAACAACTACTCATTATCCTTTGTCACTTCACTTAACATCAAGGAAATGAGTTATGTAAGACAACAAATTCTAGAGTTCATTTGAGAGGATAAAGTTAGTGGTTGTAAAATCAATCTAATTCAGGTTTTAGCATAAATATTTAGCAAAAGTTCTTATTGAAATAGAATATTGCCCTCTCTGAATGCTCATACAATATCTACCAGCACTTTAGTTATCCCTATTTCTCTTTTGTGTGTATTTTTGGTTTGTTTTGCTCTGAAAAGAAGATATGGATATCCTTTGACACAGTAATACCATTTTCATGTCCATATTCCTATATAATAATATAATAATATATTCCATATTCTATAACAGAACCTTAAAGAAGCAACACTCTGAGCTGGCTCAGAAAGTCAGATTATGATATCAACAGATAATAAACAGTATCTCCATTTGCACACAGTATAAAAGATAACTCAGCAAGCACAGAAGGGTGTTGTGCCCAAGGAAAAAATTTAAAACATCTGAAATGAAGTTACTGTACAGTCTTCATGTGCAAGAAGAAAAATATCTATACAGCTGCTTGAGGGTCTAAAACCTGCTTTTTCATTGCATAGAACTTGACTCCATAAGATACTGACAACACTTGAGCTCCCGTGATTTTAAAGACTCAGATGTTTCAAGGGGCATAACTCCTATTTAGGAAATCATCTGCTGCAGAGGTGTTGCATGTTTGGAAGCCAGCAGGGTAAAACTATTAATTCTTACTGATATACCTAGGTGCACGCTGCCCTTCATGTCAGTGGCTAATGCATGGTGGTCATTAAAGGTCAAATTGACTTGTACCTTTCATAAGATCTGCACATTCAGAAGTCATTCCACACATGAGCAACTCCTCCAAATCTGTATAATTTACACGCTAATCAGGGTGACTAATTGCTGTATTTCAAAGCTCTGTCAAGGTGCACCAGTGTCCTTAGGTCTGAATGAACAGGAACAGGGAATTAAAAAAGAAATGTGAAAACTTTTAACTCCTAGTCTAGAATTAAAATCTGGCCCAGTAAAGTTTGTTATTGAGTGGGACAGATATTTGGTTACTGTAGTGAAACAAAATGTGGTTCTTATTTTGGTTCTTAGGAAGTCCATCCACACATGCCAGTATCCACCAGTTTAGCTAGGAACTAATTGTGGTGTCTTCTCAGAAGGAGTCAAAATCCAAACAGGCATGGCAAGATGGTAGAAATGGTGCACTGCTCAGGCACAGAGAAGCACACAGGCTGCTGCATGCTCTAGCTTGAGAGATTTTTCAAAGACATAAATCTTGTACATTTCGTTTGAAGTATAAATCAATTGCGATTTATGGAGTCCAAGGAATAACTGAATTTATATGAACTGTTGTATGTATACATGGCTGGGTCCCAAACTTCCCTCACAAATTTTCTAAATGCCCTTCGGTTATGATGACATGGTACACTATTTCTTGGCCCAGTGAGCTGACTTTTATAACAACACTGACATTTTTTCTCTTCAGAGAAAGAAATAGTACTGGTAAGACCTTACTTTTCCAGTTTTATTTTTCTTGATTTTAAGAAAAATCTGTTTTCTTGGACTAAAAATAAACAAACATCCTTCAAGCTCTTCTTCCATATGAAAACACTATCCCAGCTTGTTCTGTTATATCCCACAGAGTTCTTGGATGTTTCTCGTGAAGCCATGCTCAGTGGTTTACCCGTAACCTTGCTGTCATTTATCAGATCTGCTTCAGGAAGGCACTGCAGCACAAGAACAGAGCAATCTGTATGCCTAAGCCCACAACCATGCTGCTTCCAGCTGCCTTGCACGACTTCCCTAGCTCTCCCCATTCTTACCCAGACTCACAGCTGCAGAGAGCTCTTCAAGCTTCCAAATCACACTGGAGAACTAGTGCTTCCCTGCCACTCTTTTCCATAACCTGGGTGGTAGCTGGGCTGAGAGGCATTCAAGCAGGGCAGCCTCAGTCCTGAAAAATGTTGCTTCAATGAAGTACATGTTGTTTCTTTAAATTTCTCTTCACTCCCAAGCAAGCTGAGAAGCAGCTTGCATTTTCTATCACTGCACCAGAGGACATGTCATTGCTCCATCTTTCCAAACAAGGGGAAAATGGCCAGTAAGTCCAGTTCTTCCAAAGCATTTCATGCTGTCCATCACTGAAGACTTTCTACAAATTGACACTTTGGTCCAGCATACTGATGGTATTCCATGGTAATATGGAAAATTAAAATCATTACTTCTACACACACAAACTTCAAATTCAACATGTATTAGAAGAGAGTCCTTGCCCAAGGAAGCTGGCATTTCTTGGGAATCAACTATCATCTATTTCTCTAGAGAAGCAGCAGCTCAGGGGAGACTTTATGACATTCTACAACTCCCTGAAAGGATGTTGTGGTGAAGCGGGGATTAGCCTCTTCTCCCAGGTAACTGAAACAGGCAAGAGGTAACGACCCTAAGTTGCTCCAGGGAAGGTTCAGTTTGGATATTATGAAAAATTCCTTCTCAGAAACAGCAATGAGACATTGGAACAGCCCAGGGATGTGGTGGCATCATTGGTCACTGTCCCTGAAGGCATTCAAGAAACAAGCAGATGCAAAACTGAGAGATATGGTTTAGTTGGCATGGTGGTGATGGGCTAATAGTTGGACTAAATGATCTCAGAGTTCTTTTCCAATTCCCGGTGATACTATGATTTGAATAAAATTTTATAATTTCTCCTAGCTCTGATAGTATTGCGGGCTTCTTTTCTGCACAGAGTGTGACTTTACTCTCCTAAGCAATTAAAATAAAATATCACAGTTAATCTTATAGCAATATTTATTTAATAATTGTCCCATCTTTGGAAGAAGAAAAAAATGGAAATGAGCAGATGTTCATTTGGGATATCATAAACTGCAGTCAGAAGAAAACTGATAGTTTTTCGGAAGAAAACTAATGCATCATGTATAAATGTTTTCTGTATATAAGCAGTTTGATTAATAGCACTGCCAGTACATTTGTAGAATTTTTTTTTTTTTTCCAGTAATTTTTTGGCAAATGATACATGCTTTGAGTATCACATTTTTTACAGGATGGTCACCAGCAGCCTCAGGACTGTTGCACTTATCCTTGTATCCTATTGCTGTCAGAGCATGTCCCATTTTCTGTCCCTTCTTTAATAGCCTTAAGTTTTTATCTTTATAGTACAGAAAAAAAATCTAGCTGAACAAGTAATGCCATAGATAATGGCAGTCTAAGCAGCTGATGAGCATTAGGCTATAATATATATAGGCATAAAACTTCCAAAGCAACAAGTAGTTGCTGAGCAGATTGTACTCCCATCAGTGTTGATATTGTTGGAGTTCAGTACACAACTTCAGTGATAGCTAGATCTAATGTCCAACCCTAAAATAGAAGAAGTCTCTATTGGTTCCTTTAGCTTATGTGATTTGAATTGTGCATCTATTACATCCTCTTAAAGCTGGGAAACATCCAACACATTCTTTCATGTGAAACATTTTAAAAGTCCTTCAGCTGTTCAAAAGCTTAGCAATGACAGAAACCTGGCTAAATTAAAACAACTTGCTGAGATTTCATGAAATCATTTCAATGAATATTCATGAATGAATGATGTTATCTCTAGATAGAATTTGTTATTCAAGTTATTTGTGTCATGTGGGGTCTTCTGTATCTCACAGTTCCCAGGGAATTACCCCTGGAAAAATTCACCTAGAGTAAAAAAGATTTTAATTAAATTGCAGTAAATCAAGTTTTTAACCTCTGGATTATAAAGGAGGGCAGAAAGAACACAGTAAAAAGAAAACAAAATTTGGAAGAATAAGAAATCCACCTCCTGTACATGGCAATCAAGATACTGCCTTTTACAGTCCACAGAAAGCAGATGGAGTGTTGCGGGCTGTGTAGCTGGATCACAAGCAGAGCACAAATTGTACAGTTGTGCATATCAGACAGACAGATGTTGCATTTAAAGCACTCTAATTAACCAGGCTATTCTCAGAATAAAGAGATATTGTCCAAATTGATTGCACAACATTTCATTCTTTTTTCATTTACCCATTCAGCTAAGTGGTTCATATGCCAATAACGTCAAGCATTTGTAAAAAATGTGGATTATTTGTCCAACTGCTGGAACATCTGAAGATATTTCTCAAGTATTTGTAGCTCTCCTCAGTGATTCCTGGTCAATTCATGCCAGTTTTTTTCTGAATTACAGTGGGTAGATATTCAAATTAATATTAATGACATTTATTCACAATTGTGCAGTAAACTGTCAGAAAATTTATTAAAATCAATGATAAGAAGAGTTGCTTCCAGGGCATATTTTTTTGCATAAAAAAAATATAGCTGTCCAAATTCTATTAAGCGATGGTGCAACCAGTACTTTCTCTTCAAAGACTTACAAGTAGAACATGGTCAATCATAAAGGCATTTCTAGTTGGAAATGTCTGATTGTTTTGTAATGAAATATCATGGACAAACCTCAGAACATTTGGCTTAGATCCATTTAAGTAAAAAAAAGTGTTCACACTTATTCCAGTCTGTAAAAACTGGGATGCATATGCTTTGATAATCATACATCACGCAAGGCATCTTGCAAAGCTGGAAATTCTGCTAGAGAAATATCATAGTGTTTCATCCCCACCACTTTTGAATTTATTTCCTCTAACATTTTAGAAAAAGCATATGCTGCACATATGATATTTTTAACATTCACTAACTGCAGAAATACTTCAGTTATATAAGTAATTAAATCCTTTCAATATTTGAGCAAACCTGTCCAAACTGCAAGCCAAAAGCTCCTCACTTTCAGAATGATCTTATTTTAGGGGAGGACTGTCTGGACTATTTCTCAAAAGCATGAATTGAGATTGTTCCCCAGTTAATTTACTCCCCAGCTGTGGCCATCAACAACTGCCATTCTATTTCACCAGCAGCCACAGTATATACATCTCCATTTAAAACTAAAAGTAAATTTAAAAGTATAGCCTGTTTGGAAGGTGATGCCAGACAGTGACACTCTTTCAGGAAAAGAGCTTTTAAACAAGAAGTATATCCAGATCTAAAAATAATACAAACGTACCGTGGAAGTATGCAGCTACACTTGATCATATCATCACAAAATTTCTTTTTCAGTCAAATGATTCCCTAGCTAACCTATCCAAAAGGTTTATATGCTTTCAAACAGGAGAAATAATAATCAAGACACTTGATCAAATTATCTTTCTTTGTGAAAGGAATGAAGACATTTTCAGAGGAAAGTATTTTCATCGATTAGAATAAAAACAGCAAGTATAGCTGTAGAATAAAGTTTTGTCTAATTTAACTCGAATTACAAAGAAAGTGATCTTATTGTCAGAACTTTCCATAAACATGAGTATTCACAATTGCCTTAACAATTAAGAACACAAACTGTAAAAAAGCAGGATCCTATTCAGTGTAAACTAATGCAACTCCGTTTAAATAAGGCACCATCAACTTATTGATGCTTATTGAAGCTTGATAAGAATTTGACCTCAAAAGGAGCTGAAACTGTGTAAGAAACTATGAATAAAGGATCTAGCAGACATGTACAGTACATAGATGAGGAAAAGTGTACACATTTATGCTAAAAAATACTTTAAAGCTTTAAAATAAGCTGCTAACAAAGGCAGACCTCAAAAGAATTAAAAAGTACAGAAATCACCATTGAAATTAGAGGAACCCAACAACTTTGGAACATCAAGTTTTGACCAAACAAGCTAAAGAAAGGGATGAAGGAAGAAAAGGGTCCAGGGTCCAAGTTACTCTTTCCCTGGTGAGGCTATTCTACATAGAGATGCTGATGCCTCGAGTGCTTCTGGTGATGATGTTTGTTCACAGAAGAGTGGTCATCACAGGAAGCCGAACACTGCAGCTGAGGGAAAGGGATGTATTCAGAGCTTTCAGCAGATATCTTTATTTCTGCAAATAATAGGAAAATGTTGACTTCAGACAGATAGTCAACCCCAAATGAGACTTTTTTCAGGTCTGTATCTGACATCCCTTTTTATTTGAAGTGATCCAGAAATGATCATTGGAGCCAATGATTGGCACATCTTTGTAAGCCATAAGCCTAGAGTTTGCTTCTACTGATCAGGATTATCACAGGACTATGCAAAGTGGTACCTACACTGACTGAACCTGTACTGTACCCAGCTCCAGTATCAGGTGTTAAAGCACAAGAGCACTACTCAATATTTCTAACGTGTAGTTTCTGCCAAGCAATATAACTGTCGGAAAATATAGGCCAATTTTGAGAAAAAAAAAACAACTCTATTTTTAAAAGCTGGCAAAATATCTCCTGAATATGATTCTTCTGGAATTTTCATTAAATGTTTTGTCCTATTTGAGGAAAAAGCAAGTAGGAGGATATCAAAGCTTCCTCTGGGACAGAAGTTACAAATTTAGTTCTGCAGGAATAGACAAAAAATAGAGTTGTCACAGTGAAGAAAGGTATATCTTTTTCACGCATACATACATACATTTCAGCTCTCCTGTCTCCCTGTTTTCCAAAATGTTTTTTCTACTCTAAATGGCACTGCGCTTTCCCGTGTTAACCTTTATGTTAGTCTATGTATTCATGGTTCTCAAACTCAAAAAAAACTTATGATTTGTATATCAAAGAAAATTAAGATATTCAATAACGCCAAGCTGATAGATAACAAACTGTAATTATTTGAGTAAGCTACAAAAAGGAATTTCTACCAAGCCAGAAAGCACAAAGTACATAAGTAGTGCTGAAAATAATGCCCTCCATTTATTTTCCCAGATCAGAGACAAAGAATACAGTAACACTATTGGGTAGAGCAAATTCTCAGCTACAAAACATTCTTTTTCAACATCACTATCATTAGCTTTGCATTTTCACCATCAACGAACAAGTGCTGCATGCTCACAAGTATCTGCACTAGCAGAGTTGAACCAGTTGCTGTTGCAATTGCCAAAATGCACCTCCTACAGCTTCACTGAGCTCACATTCACTTTTTGGCCTCCATAAACAATCAGCAGGTATTGATGAATGTCAATGAGCACCATTTTTTTCCCCCCCCAACCCTGAGGTAACCTCTGGCTTCTTGCTGGCTCTCTTCGCAGAAGTAGAGTCTTGGCTTTTCCTCCCAGAAGCGACACACATTTCAGTATGCAGTCACCCTGCAGTACAGTGCCTGAGGGTACCAGCAAATGGCAAGCTGGACATGAAGCAGCAGCGTGTCCTGGCAGCCCAGAAAGCTGACTAAATTCTGGGCTACACCCAAAGAACCATGGTGAGCCAGGCAAAGGAGTTAATCCTGGCTGTCTAGTCTGCAACCTCGCCTGGAGTACAGCATCCCAAGGTGAAGTCCTTGGTACAAGAGAGACATGGACCTGTTGGAACATATCCAAAGGAGGGATACAAAAATGATCCAAGAGAAGGTCCTGAGGGCAGACTTTCAGTATCTAAAGGGAGGAGGGGGAAGTGGGTGGGGAAAGGGGGCTATAAGAAAGAAGGGGACAGACTCTTAGAGGCTCTTTAAAAGGGTCTCTTGTGACAGGACAAGGGGAAATGGTTTCAAACTAAAAAGAGGAGATATTTAGATTAGATAAGGAAGAAGGTGGGGCTTTTTTTTTTATTTTTTTTAGGATGAGAGTGGTAATGAGACAACAGATTTCCTTGAGGTGTGTTAATGCCTCATCCTTGGAGATATTCAAGGTCAGACTCAGTGAGAATCTGAGCAACAGGATCTACCTGTAGGTGTCCCTGTTCATTGCAGGGCAATTAGACTTGATGACCTTTAATGGTCCCTTCCAATTTAGATGATTCTATGAGAGAACGTTGGGAGCTCTACAGGGAGACTATATTAGGGTACAAAATAGCACAACTCAAAGCAGTCCCCGGTTTACAGTAAAGCCTTACTCTGTACCAATTTATATGAGACCAAAAGAGTTTTGAATCAGTTTAATTTTTTTTTTAAGTTAATATGGAATTCATACTACAGAAAATTCAAGGATGTGAATTATTTTAACACTACCCAGCACATTGTACAATATACTATAATAGTTCTCATATCCTTGGTATGCTCACATACTACCAGTTATACCCTGAACAGAATGAGCTTTAGATTATCAAAATTGCTTTTGCCTGCCAAATCTGACTTTACAGGCTTCTGGTGAAATGCTAAATGCACCACTTATAGAGTATTCTCATTCCATATAGATACTTGGGAGCTATTTCAGTTGCTTTGTTATCTTTCTAAAGCCTCATTCTCTGACTGAAAAAAACATTTGCCCAGCATGGTTTAGGGCAAAGAAAATCTCATGGGTGTACACCATAATTTCTCAAACAGAACATAAACCAATAGAAATGTCCTCACTGTTTTTTGTTTGTTTGTTTTGTTTTTTGTTAGTAATACTCAGTGCAATTCACATGAACTGCATGAAATAAGCTACTGTTTGGAGCCAGCCTTCAGCATTAGGCATTTCCATTCCATAGTCTGTAAATACTTTTTTAAGTTCCAATCAATTTGCCATCTCATGTGATACATCAACACACGGCCTTTTAAACAAAAATGCCTATGATGCAAGTTGTACAGCTTGCATTAAAAAAAAAAATTCCCTGCATCCTTCTGTTTTATTTTGTTAGTAATTCAATTAAGACAATTATAGCAAGATATTAAATTTATATAATTCAAAGGAACAGCTTGCTGTAGTGCAAGGCTGGGACAATACTGCTGTGTCTCTCCATTGCCAGGTCAGGAATCCTCAGACTGTGGAGGCACTCCCATCAGGTGATACTCAGTAAGCAGATGAATCAAAAGTTCTGTTTTGTTCATAAAGGAAGGCAATAGTCAAGGCAGTCTTTATATACCTCGTTGAAATACCTACCAGACAAATGCATCATAATTAAGCATTCTCAGCTGGTCATTAAATGATATTTGGAAGACTCATTTTGTCTACCCATACTCACCATTTTAGCTGCAATTGAAGTAAAATAAAAAAGTATTTCCATACTGAAGTCCAGTAGATTATATTATAGTGCTCATAATCTTCTTCAAATTAACTTTATATATATATTTAATGTACACATATCTACATGTGAAAATTTCATGCCTTTACTGGTAGATATATGTAAAAAAAAAAAGTTTAAGAGGACTGTCAAATATGCACCCTTAAATAATTTTTGCTGGTTCAGCTATTCTGACTGAGACCTTGAATGTGTATTTCAGGAAGCCTTGCAGAAAATAATTTTCAAGGCTAGCTAATTTGAGAGGACTAGTTTAAAGCGAGTCTTCTGTGTCATAGTATCACTTCCATTATATAGTTATGATGAAATGAGGTACAACTCAGAAGACCATCCTGCAGCACAAAATGCACTCTTGAGACCTGATATAACAGCAACACGCTTTATTTGGAATACCTATAACACCACTACAAACAGTGAACTATACAGACTGAGTTTGTATTTTGTTCTCCTCAGCAGAACAGCATTAAAATAATTGACTATTTAAACTGAATGAGTGGATATTTTTGTCTAAATAATCCTACTCACAAGCATCTGAGATTAACCATGACTTTGGCATTTTGGAGCAGTTATATTGACATGGATCTTGCAAACCTTTGAGTGATAAAATCCTAGTCTGGAAAGAGAAAAAAGGAATCTTGGGATAACTGATTGCTCAGTATATTTTAAAGGGTTCCAGAAAGAAAGACTGAGATTTGGAGCTTTACCGTTCTTCATTGTATTTGCAATAGATCCAGAAAATAACTCCTCTCTATGGCTGTACAGAATGTATGGACGCACACACACACAAAAAGCAAATGACAAGAATACCTGAGACTGAAGGGATGAAGCCATTTCCATGACCAACTGCAATCCAGACTAATGTTGAAATATTGTCTTGCTTTATGAACAAAACAGAGCTTTTGAGTGTCTGGATACTGACCATCACCTAGTGGAATAACTATTCTAGAAAATATGATGTTTGCCTATAAACATAGTTGCCAAGAAGAGTATTTATCTAGTGAAAAATTCTGAATATAAGTCATTTTTGCACAAGACTGGTAGTTCTTCCACATTCCCACCATACGAAGCAGTACTGATTACCAACAAATGAAAAGTGTTAAAACACACAGAGATAACGTCTGATGATTGTGCAGAGGGAATTTTTAAGCAAACATAGAATATTAAGTAAATTTAGTGTAATGACAACAGGCAAAGTTTCACTGGAAAATGAATCAAGAAAATATCCCCATTAAAAAAACAAAAGATACAGAACTCAGCCTGCAATATCAAAGCATGCACTTCTTAAAAAAAAAAGATCAAGCTAAAGACTTAGGGAGAAAAAGTACAAGAGGAAAATTGTTTGAAGTGGGAGATTAAGACAAAGGAAGTTAAAAGGCACACTTCTAGCTGAGAATGTGCTTTGGGAGTTAAAGAATTAGGAAAGGCGATGAAAACAGAAAATGAAGAACTCCAATGAGGAGTGCAGATTACATTGTAAAATGAGAAAATTTGATATCATAGTATCACTGAGTTCATTAATGTTCTTAAAGCTTGCTCAGTATTTCAGTAGGAGTGGCCATTATAAGAAAGAGACAGTTTAAAATTAAACAGTAGTTTCCAAACTAGTTTGAAAAGCCTTCTATTCACTTCATATTCAGTTATTAGCTGTTTTGGAATCAACTTGTTTTTCTCATGGTAATGAGACAGCACAATCAAGAACTTCCAATTCTCACCCTAAAGATGGCAAAATGAATTATGATCCTTAACAAGAAGAACATATTTGTACTATGAGTTTAAATATGCAAAGTATGAGTAGAGGGACATCCAGCCTCTAATGACACTTCTTTATAAAAACATTCTGCATGACCTACTTTCCTTTCCAATTGTATCTTAGCCTGGTGCTAACACCACCCCTTAGCAAAATATAGGCATTCAACATCTTTGAAACAAAGCAAGTTTGACAGATGAAAACAGACTTGAAAACTAGTTTGGTTTGTTTTCAACCACGAGTCAGCATATGAAGACAAGTAAGAGTCATTCTCCTGACATAACAAAAAAGAGAGTTAAAGGGAATTTTTGCAAAGCACTGTATGTGAATTTAAGAAATATCAGAGTTGAAGGTTGTCAACTACTCCAATAGCTATGTGCACAATTAAATAACCATATAAATGGATTTTTATGTATATATACATATATATATATTTTCATAAATTCACTCATACATACTACTCTTACATAAGGACACCTATTGCATTGTATGCAGAAAGTAGAAAAGCTGAAACCCAAATTCGGACTTCCAAGACTCAATATATTATGTCTTCAAGCCAACGGTTTTATTTACTTGGGTATTCATTCATGAATATTTAGATAAAACTTAAGTAAGCTTTTGCTTCCCTTCCCTTGTCTTTTAGACATTTATCCCTAAAAAATTATTTGTTTAAAAAGACAAGCTGGATAGTATTTTTAAGGACTTCCAAATGTTTGGTATGTTGTTTAATGCGTTTTTATTCTATATTTTTTCCTCTAAAATAATCAAAGGGGCCTAAAAAATATTTAGGTAAGATAAAAAACTTGAAACCCTAATTTCTTTTCAATCTGTCAAAGACGTCCAGTGAATAGATAAATATGCCTGTGATGCTATTGTGCAGCATAGAGAAGTAAGTAATATCCAAGCTCAGTTCAAAAAAGGATCTACAAGGGTTGCTCTGAATGTAGCACCTCCTGATTTATTTTTTTTGACTCACAATGTCAGAAGCAGATATTGGTGGTATTATAGTACAGGTCGAACTTTCCAATCATTATTCAGTTACATTTCATTGCTTTGAAACAGACAGCAGCAAGAAGGACTGTCCGATGTGGAAGTGCAGATGAAGAAAAGGTGTGTCCTTGAATTCTTCCATGCAAAGAAAAAGGGCACCCGCTGACATTCATTGATGCTTGATGAGCATTAGTGAAGCCCAAACAGCAGATGCAAGCTCAGCAAGGCCATGGGTGGTGCCTTTCAGCAGAAGTGACAGGAATGGTGGATCACTTCAACTGGTGCAGATGTTTACAAGTGTGGCACGCATGCTCTTGTTCCTTGCTGATGAAAAGATACATCTAATAGTGATGACTATTTTGAAGAAGCGTTTTATAGCTGAGAATATGCTCTATCAAGTTGTGTTCTTCTGGTTTTTGTAACTCTTGTAGTCTCCATAGAATTAATTAAGAAGCATTACTTTCAGTGCAATTTACTATGAAGTTTTACAGTTTCCCTAATACTTTTTTCTGAGCTCTTAAATGCTTAAAATTACCTAGAAACCATACATCCAATAGTTGTGCTGGATAAATGTATTATAAAACCAACTTTAAAAGTTAAAAAAAACAACTTACTGCATTTTCTTCATTCAGTTACATTTTAAAGCCATTTTAAGTTACACATGCTTTCTTAATACAAACTGTTTTGCTTACTAGGAAACAAAATTGATTCTGACAGGTTCTTGGCAATACTAGGTAAAGTATTTGCTGATAGGCCAACAGTCACACACAGAAAGAAGAGCTGAACTCACCCCACTGGTAAAGGAGCTCTCTAGTAATACATCACTCCTTCTCAGGAAGCAACCTAAGCCCAAGAGATGCTCTCCCTTCAGTTGCTGTACTTACATGAGCACAGGATGACTCCACCCTGAGTCCGCCCCTTCTGGTCAGGTTGGGAGCACAGGTGGAAACTGTGTGTCTGTGCTCCCTTGGCCAGCCACACCTCTTCACCAGGTGCTCAATCACCAGTTCGAGCCCTGACCTAACAGTACACAATACACTAAAGTATATATGATGCAAAGTTATACATTTAAGCAAATTTAGTATAATGATGTGAACATTTGACCTTTCAACTTCAAAAATCTATAAGTATTTAAAACAAGTAAACACATGAAGTATATTTATGTTTTTAAAGTCTTGTGGCATTAGCTCCTGACCATCACAGATCTTTATCATTTCATTCACTACCCATTAGTTTGTCATGTATTTAACTCTACTTATAAATAACTATTACTGTGAGGAAAAACTGTCCCATGAATAACGCTTTTATCAGGAGAGAGCAGACCTCTCTAAATTGCTGGGTGTTCATCTAGACCTCAAGAAAGCTTCATTGGTTTCGGGTATAAAACAGTAAAACTACACCTAGGAAAACCCCACAAAGAGATTTAGCCCCCAGTGCTAAAACTGAGTTGTTTTGTCCTACTTGATACTTCATGTCTGAAAGAGTGCCATTCCTCAGGAATTGTTGCAGGCCAATAACCAGTTCAAAAGCATTCTGATAAATCGTGCCAAATGTTGTATCATGGAGGATGGTGGTCAATTACCCTAACCAACTGGCACAGTAGCATCACAAGTAATCAGAACTTTCTTCTCTGGTACAAAAAAAGTACCATCCCTCAGGATGGTTGCCATCTTCTCTTATTTTTCCTCTTTCTCACTTGGCAGTACAAAAATATAAAAAATAATAAATAAATAAATAATAAAAACAAAAACCCCAATATCTTCGTCTGATCTGTTTTCCATATGTCCATTCCCTGAATGATTATTAAAAAATGAATCTTTTTAATGAGATTTGTTTCTGTTACAGTCAGATTCATCAATTTGTAAAGTTGGAGAGTTCCTATAAACAATCACTCATCCCTCCATCTTACATGATTTCTATTAAAATTTTCCTAGTCCTGTTAACAGACTCTCCTCATATTTCTATGGTTTGTTCATTTTCAGGAAGAGAGAATTATTTGTTTTTCTGATTTTCTGTGGGTTGTTCTCCAGAGTCCTTCTTTAAGACTGCCCCAAAGTTTGATGCTTTGTCCCATATAACGTGAAGCTTTAAAAATCAATTCAGTCACTACCCCAATCTTTGTCTAGAATCATTTGAGAACCTCTTTTACTTTTCTGCAATGGGATTTGGGTAGGGCTCTCCTTTCAAAGCCGGTAGCGGATCGTCTGCTCTTTTTTCATAGTTGTTACAGATCAGTTTGAAATGTACATGTCACAGAACTTCTCAATCTTATTTTTGTTTAATCATTTGTTGAAAAGTCTTGGCCTTATCCCCACATGACTGCTTTCTTACTGAGTAGCTGTATACATTTTAAAAGGCCAATTCAGCTGAAAAGATATTATAATGCATGTTAAGTCTGAAATGACAATTCCCAAAATTCCTGTATTATTTTCTATTCTCTACCAAAAAGAAAAATAAATAAAATCTGTAACAAACAATTTGATTAATATATGTTGAGATCTCACAAAGGATTTGTCACAAAAACCCTTTAGAAAAGAGATTTTCAGGTACAGCAAGATGTGTTCAGATATGTACTTGGTTCAACTTGTACCCTGTTGCTCTGACTTCCAGCTCTGCGCCATAGGTATAGCATCGTGATTTCCCACCATGACTGAATGCTTATTAAATGGAGGATATTTTATAACTGCAGAAAATGCCAGTGTTATGGGGTAATAATTAGTGATACTGCAATTTTTTAGAACTCTGATAAGAAAAAAAGAGCTTAAAAAGTCAAAAGCAGATGGCGTTAAGTAAGGAAATATCATCTGGCAAAGGCTGAAAATGTGTGACAAAACATGTGCTTTCATTTGTGTAAGCATGCAAACTACATAAACACACATGCAAGCAATTGCTTTTCATTCTGGCTTTTAATTCTACCTCCATTTCCAGCAGTCCCAGCTGAAATTCTGCTGTATTAATGTGGCTTCTTCATGTGTTATCAGCATTAAAGATGAGCTTGCTCTCATTAATCTCAAATATGGATTTTGCTACCCCTATCACAAATTTGAAGTCAGTATTATGCTCTCTTGTCAGTCTCACACACATTTTAAGAAACACACACATAAATTGTGATTCAAGATTACTAAAGGCCCTCCTGCCTGGGTGAACTCTCCTAATGATTTTAATTATCGGATATCCCAGTAACTACCAGTAAGAATGAATGGTTATTGCTGAAGTGAGTCTTAAGGAAGTAAAGTTTTTGGAGTCTTGGTTAAAACTCAGCTGAACTTTTTTTATTATGTGCAAGGAAAAAGTTGAAAATTACCTCTGTTCATGCATGGTTCAGCCTGGAAAAACTCACTAGCAGTGCTAATGTTTAGTCCAGAAACAAAACAAAACCTAACCTGTACACATTGTCAGCTAATATACATGTTAAAATACAGATATCTGCTCTTGTAGATTCCCCTCTCTGAACATTAACCTCCATTTCCCACTGATTTTCCATTTGAATTATCAAATGAGCCATTTGGTCAGCTCAATGACAGTAAGGAGCCACAAATAAAACATCCGCTAATTCAGTGGGAAAGTTTTATGTATCCTGCAGTTCTTTATCTTTAGGAAAACAATCTTATATCCTGGTGTTAGGGAGTCTGGCGCAGTACAATAATGTTATTTTCATCAGTGTAGACACAGTAAATAACCCTCTGACCCAGCTTGGAAGGTGCAGGCATACACATATACTACATATATATTAACTTATGGTAATGACTTGAGAACTGCACTTAGGCTTTTAATAGTACCATTATGATCACATAAGTGATTACCTTTTCTCACTCAGAGGATCCTCTATTTGCATTTAAGATGTAAGATGTTTGCTAAAGTTGGTGAAGATTTTGTCATTGTTTTAGTTCTACTGACATTATGAGACAATATTTTCCGGGAGCATCAACAAGACTCTCACTTCTCACATCCATTTAGAAAAGTTAAGTTGGTCCCATTTACTAACCATTTACTAATGCTGAAATGTTAAGTGCCAAAGGCTCTTTTTAAAATTTCTAGCCAAGGGTTTTAGCAGGCAAGAAAATTACCTTTTTACTAATGTATTAAATCCGAACTATGTTTAAGCTGTTGAGAGGAAAGAAGAGAAAAGCATGAAAGCTAATAACATCAGTGGTGCAGTGTGCAGCATGCATCATGCACAGAATATATCCACACCTTTAGCAAGGTGATGCCAACAGCTTTTCTAGCTTCTTACTAACTTGGTAGTGGTTGTGCCAAGGAGTGATGGAGGACCTGCCAGCTAAGAAATGATGATACTTAATTTTACTGTCAAAAGAAATCAGGAAAGTTGCATGGAAACATTTGATGGACTCTCTTCTGAGCTTTTCTTACCAAAGGACAGATCAGTCACCACTGTGCTGAAGGTAAGATACCCTTGAGTCAAGTGAAACAGCAGAACTAATCTCAGCATCAGCAGGATCAGCCTGCTCTTCCTCTGCTTTTACTTTGCAGCTCTTAAACACTTTTCCTGGAGGAGGCAGTCTTCCCACTGAACATGTGCTGGCACAAATACTCAACCTGTAGTAAAAGATGGCAAAGAACAGAGAGAAGGTACCATCCCTTAGTTTTCAAGCAAGTAAAGCAGCAATCTTTTGTTGAGTACCACCCAGGGTCATGAGGTGAAGTTCATCCTCTGCCCATGGCAGAAGCCCATAGCAAAAACCACAACAGAAATAATGGCATTCAGAAAAGCAGAGATGGTTTCTCAGGACAGGGTCCGTAAGTAAACTTCAGAAAAGGCTGCAACCATATTCGTCCCAGATATGTACTCTGGGAGAGAATAAAGAGTTTCAGTTCCCCTTCTGAGCCGGTCATGTTACAGGATTTGCTGTCTGGTATGATTGCCTCCCTTGTTACTCCATCTACAAAAATAAAGCACAACAAAGTGGGTGAAAGAAAAGCAGAAAAATACACCTATGTCTCTCCCTGTAGTGCACAAGGAGGAGGGCTAACTTTGAGATGTGTATGTTCCCTATCTTCAGGGCTGAAAGGACTTTATGTTGTCCCAGGACCTTCTAAGTACTACTGAGCAGGATACACTCATCATGGAAACCTTTGCAGGCAGTGCAGAATTTGCACAGGTAAGTGCCATCATTAAGAGAAAACAGAATTACAGAATTAGACAGAAGGAAGTGTCTTGAAAATCAGAGATACGTGCACTTCCATAAACTGAAATAGAATAAAGAATTTGCTGCAGGAGAATTAACTGAAACAAAATGAGAGGTTTATTTATGTATTTTCAAATGGAGCAAATTCATCAAAATGATTATGCATAAAAATTAATAAGCGGTTCTGGAAAATAGCATTATTGCAGCATTTGCTGTGTTCTTCAGGTATTTTCTGTGAGAAAGCCGTATCTGTTTATCTACAGTGAAACTGGCAAGTTTTTAAATGAAGTTTTGCCAAAAACTTTTGTTAACCATAACATATGAGAATGTAAGAACATATGCCATGCCTTCTGGGCATGATTATAATCTAACTTATGGCAACATAAATCATGAGTTACTTCAGAGAAGCTGAAAAGATTCAGTCAGAAACAAAATCAAAGCCAGAGTGCTCTGAGCTGATTGGGATGGGATACAGGTGTGAGGGTGTAACAGCTCTGTAACTTTCCCTAAGATATCTTTTATTGAGGGGACAAAGTTGCCAAGAAATTGGCTGTTCTATTGGAAAAAAAAAAAAAAAAAAAAGCACAAATGTGAAGAGGCAGCACCCCATGAATTTTGCATCTCCCTGTTAGTTTTTTTTCCTGCCCTAAATGCCTTGTCGCTTTTAACCTGCTGGTCATGCACCCCATTAACCAAGTGGGGTCATGTGTTTAGCAGGCTGTTTTCCTTCCATTACATCTAAGAACCAGACTTCAGAACTAACACAATTTGTAGTTCATATGTTTGGCACCATATGTTTGGCTTAGGACCTCTTTCTCTCAATCCTCTATGGTTGAAATTATGAATAAAGTAGGAAAAAGTACTTAATGCTGAATCACCTTCATCTCCAAACCAACATTTCTTTATGAATGACTGAAATTCTCTTGAAGCATGCAATGCTGGGAAGGAAAATAATCACACTCACGAATTTCCATGTAGTCTTGTGAGAACAGCTTAGCTAAAACCTTGGCCAAGATGAACTAACTCAAAGGTATTTGTGTGTGCTAAATTAAAACAAAAATCTGAATGTATTTTCCTTCCTTTTCACTGCCACCCCTTTGACAGCCTCCCAGAACACCCTGTGTTGTGGGTCAGGACTTCAGTAAGGTAGCAGGATGGTATAAATTATAGTGCCTTTCTTCCATGAACAGTAAGGGATAAAAGCAGAGAGTGAGCTGTGAGTCTAGCTGACAGCTTTGCAAACTCTGGGAGCCACCAAGGATGGGCATGGTGGGATCTGTGGGAGCACAGACTCCCATGCTCTGCTGTCACCATTCACCACAGCATGGGAAGAGAAGGGAAACAGGGTTAACTTCTCTTTTCCAGGCCTTTCAAAACTTGGAGAACAATCATAAATGATTCTGGGATAAAAAGAGTCCATCAAACCACAGCATATAAACAGTTTTTTTCTCTACAGAATCTGTTTGTGCACTGTTTTTTCCAAGAGCCGTTTCATGCTAGCCACTGCAACCTATCTTCTCCCTGCTGTAATGAATGTCAGCTTGTGCTGGCTGGAGGCCACCACTCTGCAAGATTCCTCTCCATGGCGCTGGGGATCGGATCAGAGACACAATCATTTCAAGATGCAAAGTGCCGAGAGGTGCCACCAAATGCAAACTCACTCTGTCAAAAAAACATCCTCCAGCAATAACTTTGCCACGACAGGCTTTAAGCGAGACTGAGTATTCTATGCTTATGTGAGCACAAAAACTGTGTCGTGCACGAGTTAATCTGACAAAAATGCAACTCTCAGCTCAGACTGGCTGTGGGTCAATCCTTCCCCGGCAGGTGAGAAAGCCAGGCATGGAGCTAGGCTTTGTGGAATTACAACTGAGACAGAAGTTTGGCGACAAGCACAGTATCACTCCAACAGGGTGAAAACATTTTGACAGATGAGCTTTACACCAGAAATTTCAATTCCTGTCAAAATCAAAACATCTCAAGGGAACGTGTTATTTTTTAAGACGTTTTTCTGCAAGTGCCAAAATCTTTTCAACTCTCTTTTTTTATTTTTGCATTTTAACAGCAACAAAATATTGTGTTTAGATACAGCAAAAACTTTTTTTCTATTTTCATCAGCTGGTTTTATGACATTTTTTGTGACACCACATAGTAAAATGTGAATTTACTGTAGCCGATAATTTTATATTACGATATGTCAACATAATCATAAAACACTGTCAAAACATTATGTTTCCTCAGTTTTCATTTCATAAAGACTTTAAGACTTTCATTTTAGTTTAACAAGTACTATCATAAGTTATCACTGGGTAAGGATTCTATTTTGTGAACTGTTGGTACACAATACTGCTTCTCTATTTTATAATACTGCACTTCAGAGAGTAACACAAAAACCCTTCTCTACCTGAAAATGACTGGAAAAGGTTCTTTTTTATTGCTAAAACTACATGAAAACTAAACAAAAAAGATAAATATTTATCTTTTTTTTTTTTTTTTTTTTTTTTTTTTGTCAAGTCTGAAAAGATCCTGAGTTTGAGATAAGCCATGTGGTAGACTGGAAGAATTCAATATTTTAGGAATATTGATAAAGAGTAACTGATAAAGAATTTTTTTTCCAATTTTAATTCTATCCCAGTGACTTTTGCAGCACCTCTGGTCCCTCAGGGTTGCTATTCTTTCCTGCTTCTGATATGGGCTTAGATGTGAAAGCACATAAAGTGGAAAGTGATAGTGAAACCTACTTGAGGAATAAAATAAACTTTGCAAATGAATAACAGGAGACCATTCAGGTGACTAGCATGTGGATTTTTAAGCTTTAGTTAATATAAAGCTAACATTTCCCTTTTTAAATTTTGCATGTTATATACAAAATGTTTTGAGGTGATTATCCTTCTTTAATATTTGAGGTCAGAGAATTTTAAACAAAAAAACAAATAAAAAAAAACTGGAGATGAATTAACTGGTGAGGCCACAACTTCATTACTGTGTTCAGTTTGGGACTCCTCACTACAAGAAAGACATCAAAGCCCTGAAGTGTGTCTAGAAAAGGGCAGTGAAGCTGTGAGGGTCCTGGAGCACAAGTCTTATGAGAGTAGACTGGGATTGTCCAGCCTGAAGAAGAGGAGGCTCAGGGGAGACCTTATTACTCTCTACTCCCTGAAAGGAGGTTGTGGTGAGGTGGGTGTCGGTTTCTTTGCCCATATAACTAGCAATAGGACTAGAGGGAGTGGCCTCAAGTTGCAGCAGGAGAGGTTCAGGTTGGATGCTAGGATTGATTTATTCTCAAAAAGAGTTGTGAGGTGCTGGAATGGGCTGCTCAGGGAGGTAGTGCTATCACTGTCACTGGAAGTGATCAAGAAACTTGTAGATGTGTACTAAAGAATATGGATAGCGAACGTAGTAGTGGTGGTCTTAGAGGTCTTTTCTTACTTAAATGATTTCATGATTCTGTGATTCTGTGAATTAATAGATTCACATCTTTAGTTTTATGAAGAAATCTGCTAAGGACACTAATTAATTACCTTATTATGTTAATATATCTTTCTATACAGTAAACACAGACTGTAAACACATACAATAAACACAGACAACCAGCTCAAGCCACTTTGTTCCTACACTGTCCTTACAAGTTAACACATCACATCTCTATCCATGTTTTAAGGTAATGGGATTATTTTTCCATCTTTTCTTTTAAAGGAATGTATATAAATATATATGTGTGTATATTTTTATCAGTGCAAAACAATTTCTAGCTCAGTCACCTCAATTCTTACCCTAAAAAACTGAAAATTTTGTCTTTTCTTTTTGTCACACTTGCCAGGCTTTATGAGTAGGAAGCGAAGAAGTAGACGTTTGTCAGACTTTCAGTTACCTAAAATACCTATTACTTAGAGTTACTTTAGTGTCCTTGAAATTTCTAAACCAAAGGGAGTAAAATGTGGAGGCATGGTTTGAAGAGGCAAGGTTTAAATGCTGCTTAATTCCTCTTCCAATTTTGGGAAATGAGATCAGGGATTTTAAGAGAAAGTCTTTCTCACATCAGAATTGCTGATGTGTCATTGTACAGGAAAAATAATATGTTGCACATACCTGAAACACAGTAGTGATCCTTATGTTTAAATATCATAGTCCTAGAATTTATGGCAGATACACTCCATTTAATGCAAATGTAACAGATGCTATTCTTCGCTAATGAGAGGATTACAGGCCACTAGAAAGCTGTTGTGCAGGTCATTACATACCTGTTGTCATCACACATTTTCCTGTGTCCCTCATTTGAAACCAGTCAGATAACCTCAACCAGTTTGTGACTGAAGGGGGAAACGCCTCCGCTCTATTAATCTTTTTCATTTTCAGTACAAAAGACAAAAGTTAAAAAAAAAAAAAGAAAAAAAAGGTTTTCAGTTATTTTTGTCAGGCCCTGGGCCAGCATGCTATCTACTCAAGGAATGTTTCACCATCCTCTAGAGCAAGGACTAAAACAGACAAACTTTCCCACAGATTCTGCCAATGTGTTTCAATTCTGCCTATAACAACAGTCCTGGTATTCCCAGCACCCGGTTTCTTGTGAGCAGACAATCTCAGCCCAGCTAAATTTATATTAAGAATTTGTACTGAAATGTAAATTTCAACTTCATTTCCCTCTGTGTTTTTCTGAGATATCTATGCAAACACTGCTAACTTCACCATCAGCACAGAAAAACCATGTGGCTTTAAAACAAATAGGAATCTCTTGCTAACAGGGACAAACAGTCTAATTAACTATTAGTATTTCAATGTCAGGCAACCATGGGAAAACTTGGCAGTGTCCACATCTTGCTTGAGCTAAGCAGAAAGTTAGCCTAAACATGATTGAGTCAAAGATATTGGGGAAGAGTGATTTCTACCTGGAAGGGAATAAATCACATCATTTTTAATTTTCTGCTTTGGAAATCCAGAAACAGCATTTAGTCTTACTGAGACCGTCTTGAGTGTTGCCAGAGGCCTACAGTGTATCTCATATGAAGTAAAGTGTTATAAATTTAGGAAAAATAGTGATAAATTTCAACATATCTAAACTTTATTGTTTGCATTTAAAAGCTGGATTATATTTTAATGTAATGAGCATCTGACTTAGCCAGGAATGGACAGACTGTGTACACTATCCTCTTTATTTCAATCTGTCTATGACAGTGACCACAATGACCTTTTGTCCGTATAATTCATTGTAAGAAAATATTTTTGTCAATATTGTCAATAAATGTCAATATTGCTAAGGAGAAAAAATAACACTGCAAGCAGAAATGTAATGGGTGGTTCTATGTAGATGTGATAGTGGAATGCGGATCTGAGTTACTATGGTTTTAAATGGAAAGCCTATTTCATCTTCCCACTTCCACCCTTAGGAAAAAGCATGATGGATCTAAAATAACCTCACTCAGTGACCTACACTTTGTTTCACTATTGGAAAATAATGGTAAAAATTACCTGTTGTTAAATAGAAGGTGCTATTTCCTTTATGCTATGTAGTCATTTGTTAATCCAGCAGGTCAGATTTGCACCTACGTAATAGCTCAGTTGCCAAATTCCCATTTCCATCAGGATCCAAGTAGCAGCTTCCTGGCCAGGTCCAGCCACCTGACACTTCCCCTGGCCCATTGCCCTTCCCTGGGAGCCAACAGGAACCTGCCCCATAAACCTCTCTTCCCGTGCCTACAACAAGCCAGCAGCTGTGAGTTTGAACTGCAGTGAGCACCTCCACGTGGAAGGAAGGCGTAGGGCTGAAGGGCTCTTGGTCTTCCACGTGAGCATGACTAACATAGAGCAAACCACAGTGCAATCCAGGACATCTCTGGTATGGCTTGAGCACATTCCTGCACCCAATACATGTGCACTGGGACAACTTGCTGCAGTTAGATGTAGGCTGGAAGAGTTCAGCGCTTCTCAGGATGAAGCTGGTGACCAGCACTACACTGAGAAAGCCACAGAGATTCAGTTAAACTCTTTTGGATTTCCATTCAGGCCCTACTCCCAACACACCTGGCACAGGCCCAGCATACAGTGCCACTTAGCATCACATAAGAAGCTTAATTACTTTAACTACAGGTTATGAGAAAAGCAAACAGGATCACGGATATAGCCAGTTGCAGCCAAAACATGTTCTGCATCCATCAACAGCTACGTGCTTCAGGACAGGTGACGAGAGAAGCTCGCTTGGTGACTCATCCTGGCCAAAGTCTTCAAATGTGTTAGTGTATTTTCTGTGTGTCTACAATCCTGATGGGGATATTTTTTTCTGGGGTACACTCTTTCTCTTTTCACATGCTTTGAGAGCCATCCTTGATCTCATCAGAAGATTTAAGCAGAGAACAGCATGTGTCTAGGAGATGTCTCCATGGGTCTGCTTTCTTCATATCACTCACACAAAACACAGTGCAGCTACAAGTGGCAGATATAGATCAGCCCCTGTAGATAAACAGCTTAGTGGAGAGGGAAAGAGTTGGAGAAAAAGACTCACTATTAGGGAGGCAGCCTACACAGAATTTTCTATTTAGCATTTGATTGTTTTTCATAGGATTTACTCTTACAATGCCATACAGATTAGACATGCCAAAACGCTGGCTGAGTTTTTTTTCTAAACATAAATCCTATAGTGTATAATGAAAATGTCAGTAGCGAGCCTGATCTGTTCCTCATGTGCATGCTGCAGTGTAACCCTAAGTGAGTTTGATAAAACTTAATGAATTCTGCTGCCTTCAGAGCACTGAGGGATGGACTTCCTTCTCAGGACTTCTAATTGCTTTGAAGACCTTCAATGCCTAATTTAACAGCTATACTGGGGGCAGGAAGAAGGGCTTGGGAAGAGGAGAGAATGAAGATGTCACAATTTCCCTGCTGTTTTCAGGTCATATTTTTTGTGCTATATTCATCTGAAAACAGAAAATGTGGGAGTGGAATAAAATGTTCCGAGTAACTAAAATGTCATTGTGACTGATGCCTCATGCTGGTTTCCCAAAATGCTGAGAATGAGTTATGGGACAAAACTGAAGGACCACTTCAATCCCCACCACCACATTCAGCACTACTGCCAACATGAAAAATATTTACCATTCTGGAGAAGAACTCCTTGACTTAGTCAGGAGTGACTATCACCACAGATTTCTAAATAGATGCAAGACATCAGCAGTATCTGATTTCAGACCTGTACATAAATATAGAGATACATGGGTAACTGGAAGAAAGGAGTCATTTTTAGTCTAGAAGAGGTACACTCGTTGAGTGAAGATCAGGATGGTTCTGATACTCTCAGGAGATTAAAAAAGACGATTTTCCAAATAAAGGGCTCCTGTTTTACAGGCAGCTTTTTCAACTAACATAGTATATTTAAGAACTTTACATGTAACTTGTTATTGTCTTTGAAGGCAATTTTAAATTGGGAGATATCATTTTAGCTTTGAATTTTCTCCAACCTTAATCAAAATTCTTTGTGGTTTCTGCAAGGAGCGTAAACACTGAAATCCAGCTTACTTTTACATCTCCAGGTGAAAAAAAAAAAAAAAAAAAAAAAAAAAAGCAGAAACAAAAAAAACATAAAGAGGTCTTCAAAAACAAATGTCCAGCTCCAGATACAACCCTGTAGTGATCCAAAGGAATCATGAGGGAAACTGAGGCCGCAGAGTCACTCACTCTCTACAGACCAGGTGGAACAATGGAGGACGAACAGTGCCAGGATTTTATCCTGCAGGAGCTATCTAGGCTCAACACTAACATGTGATCAGCATATTAAGACACAAGACTCTGATACTGATTAATGATACAGGAGACTGTATAAATAAAAATTATATTTAAAAGGATTTCTGAAGGATCCTTAGTATGATTCATTATATTTTTATTCTAATAGTGAAGTAAATTTATTGTCAATATCTGTATTATAGCCAGAAAAAAAGCAGTTTTTCATTGGAACAATCACAGCCAAATTACAGTTCATATTTCTTAGATGGGAACATGTACTCTCAGTGAAATGTGTCTTGAGATTTTTATTCATTTTTCTAGCTAAAAATAAAGGAAAGAAAAATGAGATTTAAGTTACTTGACAAGATATGGCTTTTCAGAAAACCAATTTTTATTCTAATAAGGAAAGAATAAAAGAGCCAAGACACTTCTGATCACTCAGAAAAGAATGTTATATTCAAATTAGTTAGGAATGGAAGTGATAAGATTAAGATGAAAAAGATAATCTTAAAAAAAAAAAAAAGACAATCTCCCTGGTGTCATGCCATTATTTTCTAATGTCCTAAATGTAATACTTCACATTTTTTTCTTGCATCTAATAAGACTTCATAACAGTGCCTAAATGCATTCACTGAATTTACTGCCCTTTATTTTTCCCTTCTTCATAAAGTCTAATCATTATGTTTCTATGCAATAATTGCTGAACTCTTTGTGTCTGTGATTAAAAATATTTGTCTGAGCCATGACATCCACTCCAGCCACTGGCATAATCAACTCAGTACCTCTTGTATGATTTGCTCCTTATTTTCTTTATTCAATAGGCACAGTGTAACTGAAGTTCAGGGCTGGGCAATTAGTGGGAAAATGTATGCACATTCAGACTTTTAAACTAAGAAAAGTGACCAACAGTACTGCTATATGAAGTCAAAAATGGTAGAAAAAAAATTTATGGTACTTATTCTATTATACTTTTTATGTTTACAGTGCAGTTTGCTGTATCCACAAGCCATTTTGAAAGCAGTTGCGCACCATCCTCCCAAATGTCTGTGTAAATAACTCCAGAGGTCCAAAAATCAAAGCTGTGATGCATTCTGAAGGGAGAACAGAAGGAGGAATCTGTGTTGCTCTGTCCCCAAAAAGGCAAAGTGATGTTGCATCTAAGAGGCCTTCAACAGAGAATGTCAACATCAAGTCAAAAGGACCTGAGATCTCTTTCAGGTTTTGCTGTGCTGCACTGCCAATTCAGGATTACTGTAGTGAACCAGAAGCAATGTTTACACTCTTCCTTCTAGCTCTTAGCCTTCAAATTTTTGAGGCTCTTTTATTTTTTTTCCACAGATGCAGACAGATCATCACTTCATTAATTCTTCAAGTCATGTCCATCATTAATCAAATTCATTGCACTCTTTGAAGTGTACCAGTTGTCTACTGCATTTGTCTTCTCTCTAGGTGCAAGGAGCAACTGAAGGAACTGGGCCTGCTTAGTCTGGATATCTGAAAGGAGGAGAAATGGCCTCAAGTTGCACCAGCGTAAGTTTAGGCTGGATATCAGGAAAAACTTCTTTACAGAAAGGGTTGTTAAGCATGGAATAGGCTCCCCAAGGAGGTGGTTGGGTCTTCATCCCTGGATGTGTTTAAAAACACATTTTGGATGTGATGCTCAAGGACATGATTTAGTGGAGGGTTGTTAGAGTTAAGGTAGTATGGTTAGGTTGTGGTTGGACTTGATCTTTAAGGTCTTTTCCAACCTGAGCAATTCTATGATTCTGTGAATTCTATTATTCTGTGGATATCTGGGGAAAAAAAAAAAAAAAAATTAATATAATATTTCTGGAAATAACAGAGAAAATGCAGTTAAAAGCCATTTTTCTTCTCCAGCTTAGAAAGACTTCCTCTTTTCATTTTTCTGTGTTTTAGGTAATAATAATCTTAACATGCTTACTTCTGCAAATTTATTTTAAAAGTCAGGTGGAAGCTCCTTTGGTAAGATCAGTTCTATGACAAAAGGCACTCTGCCCACAACCACTGCACTTACTTAAACACTGTTTGCTGAATGAATCCTGAACTGTTTTCACAAAAACATTGTTACTCCTTCAAGTCATTACATTGATCCACTGATCAACCAACCAGCTGGAAACAGTCACAATTCTGAGGGAGCAAAGGAGCCATAACTTCATACCAAATATTTTAAAATATTACAAAATACTTGTTTGCAATATAGGTTTTGATTTGTACCAGATTCTTGGGAACTTCTTCATTGTTAGAATGAAATTAAAAGAAATACTGGTCTTTGCTCAACAAATTCAGAATGCTCTATTCTGCAACTGAAGTTTCTGAGAGCTTTTACCACTTCCAGTTTTGTGTTTCTCTGGAAAGAAGCTCAGATTGTAGGCATATTAAATAAATATGCCTTTTATAAATGCATGTGATATTTATTATTCTTTTTCCCCAACTACCAAATACACCAGAGAGAATTACATCCAAAGTAAACTGTATGGATCAGCCATAAAATTGCATAGTTCTCATTCTGCTCTCTCTTTAATGTCAACACAGTGTTATTTTTCTATCTCAGTTTTGATTAGTGGATAGGGCAAATAAAAGTCATTTTCTGTGCTGTTTTTGTATGTGTTTGTACATGTTCGTGTGCGTTATTTTGGGGGCACTGGAGGACAGACTGTTCCATCACTAATGATCTCTGTACCTAAAAGATGATCTACTTTTTATATTTGAGCAGCAAAGAAATCAGACTTCCTTTATAAATGTGAACACTGGAAGTAAACCTTTATCTCAAAAGCAAGGCCTGAAAATTGATCCAGAGTCCAAAAAGACTTATCATGTAAATTGATAGTATTGTCCCATTATTGTCTCATGAAGGCCTAGTTCATCTCTATGAATGTCTGCTATCCAAAAACAATTGTGTTTGGGTAAGATATTCATCCGGATTCCCTCTATATTCAGCAGAAGGTGATAAATACCTCACAGTTTATTGACTGTGGGTTGGTCATAGATGCCTATATTTTAGACTATTAAAGATAGTACAATCAATTCCCTCCCTATACACCACCATCCCATTTAGTTCACTTTCCCAGTAAGCTGTTTTCTTCTCCTTTGAAATTTGGGATTTATAATAATTTTCTCTTCTTGACTTAGCAGGCACTTTTTTTCCTTCTGACTGAGACTGACTCTGGTATACCAAGTCAAGGAGAAAAATGAAATCATAAACAAGTCCAGAGCATTATCAGCTTCTGTGTGAATATGCAAAGGCTAAGGTGAAGTTATCTCTCCTTTTGCACACCCTCCTTTAACCTACCTGGCCTCCAAGGAAAAAGGTGAAACATATAGAAAGTTTGTCCTGCTGCTGCTTTGCTGGTTGTCCACCTGTTTCTTCTCTGCACCATTCTGCACACATCCAGTCTAGATGAGTCCATGCAGCTCCTCTGCACCAAATGTGCAAGCTATCCTGAAGACCCTAGTTTAAGATCATTAAAATTAGTTTGAACAGAAACTTTATATGTATATATAAAGTGTATGCTTTATATGTAAGTATAATACAATACACACAAGTACAAAGGGTAATGTAGGTTGAAACATGTAAAGCCTGTGGCTAATTAAACCCAGCTCCTTACAATCTGTTTGTCTTGCAATGCCTTTCTCTGTATGCTATGGCATAGTAAGACTCAGCCAGGGAAAATGCTTCATTTATCACCACCTTTCTCTTTTTAAAGCCTTCTAATTCTCTGGTTAAAAAAAAATAAAAAAAAAATAAAAAAAATAAAAAGCCTTTGTTAGGTATTTAGCATAGTCTTTTATCCACTTATATCTAACTCAGTTAACTCAGTTGCTTGAAATCATATACTAAACAGGGTCCTTCATCTGTGTGAAGGTAAAGTGCACTTTGCCCACTTAAAAGGAATTTCTTTAGCCTCTAAAGGATTCTGGTAGAGAATTTTACGCCGTTTGCCTCATTGAAAAAAAGATTTAGAATACTTAAACCCCATAACTCTCTCTGTGTTTAGCACTTTGGCCAGCAGATCTGTACATGCTCTAACAATCATTAATTTACACACAAAAATACCCCTTGCAGCTCTGAGGTGTTCAGTGACATTTTCTATTCTGGCCTCATCACTCTCACTTGTCCCCCTTCTCTGCTATGTAAGCAAATGGAAAGAGTGAAAATACTGCTATTGGAAATTCACTAACTGAGTTGTAGTAATTTCATTCCAAATGTTTTGGAATGTCTAATGAACTCTGAAGTAAAGTTCATTGTCTTTGAGCTGCTTGACATACTTCTCATCCAATTTAACATGTATAAACACAAAGAAAAATAAATTCTTGATGTTATATTTGCATGTGAAATCCTAGCTGTTCTCTGAGATTGTTGTTTAAGAAACACCAAATTCTCATTAGTGGAGAACAAAAGTATGAGCAAAATCACTGCTTGTAGAATAAATAAAATTAAAAAATGAACCAAATACATGTGGACACCCACACACATAAAGACAAATAAACAATGATGCTGAACTTTCTGGTGGGAAAAATGTATAACATTTCTGCTAAAATTACTGCGTGAAAAATCATTTTCACAAATTAATTAAGCATTATTTACATTTAAATCACTGGTTATATTACATTTGCAATTATCATACACCTAAGAAAGCAAAATCATTAAATGAAGGCCTTTTTTTGTGTAGATAAAAGGGGAACAAGTACATTTGAACTGCTGGTATAAAACATAGAAGTTATTTAACAGCTGTGAGAACAGCGAGTAGACATTAATTTATGAGTAGGCTTTTTTTTATGTTACAAGTTCTGCTATACTACTGGATTTCCACCAGTTTAAAAAATATCTTAATGTGAGTAGGAATGTAAGAACTTCCATCATTCTTCTGGCTGACAGGGTCCACATTAGTAAGAGGAAACTGCCTATAAATGAAGCACTCACTCTTCATAGACATCCTGCTCCACTGTCCACTGGATTTCATTGCTCCTTAAGACAGCTAAGGATATTAACTTTGAGATCCTGAGTTCATCCAAAATGAGAGATTTCTAGAACCAGGAAAAATGTAAATTTATCTGTGTATGTGGAGAGGGCAACCCATTGGATTGTACGTAATTCTGTAGCAAGACCTAGACAGTGAAAAGTGACCAGAAGGAGGTGACATAATAATCTCTGAAGGAGATGATTTTCCATGCAATATGTTATTGTACCATAGAAAATAAGGGCAGGGAACAAAATCAGCAAAACCGTAAACTGCACAGAATCAAGGCAAAAGATATCTGCCACGTTCCCTATTGGCAGTAACATGCTAAGCACTCTAATTAATGCCTTTTACACCTTTTCAGGAGTGGCACCTTAGAAGTAAATCTCTGAGGGCTTATTTTTTGAATGTTTCTGTCTCTTTTATGAACACAGTTTTGTTTGGAGGTTTCTCAAACATGAAATAGTATGCAATATATTTTGCTTCTGTAATGTCGTATATAAATACATATATTTTACCTTAGCATAGTATGCTCCTGTGAGATGCAGTACTGCCTGTGGTTGTGATAATACAATTTCAAAAACTTACTAAGCATGCCATATAACAAAGCTTGTGAATGGCACAACACCAGCACAAAATTGGTTCTGACTCATCTGCCAGAGGGAATCTCTCTGTACTTATTAAAGGAGGATGCTTACAGACTACCTGGAGAAAAGTAGAAAAACAAATAATGAGGGGAAATCCATCTGGAATCATGTCTTCTGCCTCTGGGAAGGAGTCATCCATTGGCACCACTGCAAGAACAGGTGGGCTTAGCCACAGCCAGGGCAGATCTGCCTCTAATCCATGGTGAAATCCCCAGAGAAACATAATCCTTTAGGCCTCCTGGGAACGTATATCATTCACCCAAACCACCCTGAATCATTCATAAAGCCAAGTGACTGTTGAAATCTACTGAATGCACAAGGCAATTTTCTATCCAATGGACTTCTAATGCAAAACGTTTAAATGGAATTAAAAGCAAATTCTTCCTGAGACCCCTTTTTTTGGCTGCAAAGCCAGGCTTATTCTAGCTCACTTTCCTTCAAGGTGTTCAGCATGTATGTGGTGCTTAGTTTTCTCCTGAAGGAGGTACAGGGCAAAGGTTTCAGTTCCTTGAGACTGAGGAGGTCAGAGCATCCAAATTCATCCCTTTCAAGACACCTGCCTAACTTCAGATAGTGCTATTCCCTGCATGTAATAAGAGAGCCCTGCTCAGTTAGGCACATATCTTTCAAATAAGAGATTGTGGTATCTGATTTTCAAGTGTGCAGAAATACCTAATGAACTGCTAACCTGAGACGCACACACCCTAAGCCCCAGCTGCCTTCCTGCCTGGCAGGAACAGCACTTCGTGCATAACTCCCTGAGGCACTGAGCTTTCTCTCATTGAAGTCAGAACACAAGCTATCTTCAGCTATCTTCACATCTCTGTGCCAGGAGCTTTCTGCAGTTTGGTGATTGTGAGTAGTAATAAAATGAATGTGGGAGATAACTGACATGCTAGAAGTATGGTCCTAAGAAGAAACATAAGAAAAAAGAGGGATTCTGACCATCCAAGCTGCAAAGATTTATGCATTCTTCTAGGATGCTAGGAGGACATTGATGCCATTGCTCCTGGAGCATGCAGCAGAACAGTGATGCTGGGTTAAATAATCCATTCATCCCAGGTCTTTCTCTGCTGGCAAGATAATGCAGTTCTCCTGCCCCTGGTCCTGCTGACTGCAGGGGCAGGTTCGACATGTGTGGTGGGTTCAGAACAAGTTTGGTTTATTGCTCTGCTCGAGGCTGTGGCAAGCATGCCCAGGGAGGGTGGAGAGGGACACTCAAGAAGACTTTATTGCACCATGTACGTGTCTTTGCTTATCTGTTCCTGTTTTTTGACCTCTGTCTCTACTCCTACTCTTGGTTTTACCATCTCTGTCCTCTTACAACTAAATAATCATAATTAGTTCTGCCACGTTGATCTCAGTTTTGCTACATCTATAGCCAAATTTGGTGCTTCTGATACAATTACCTCAGCATTCCTAGGTTTGTGTAATATTTCTGGTGTGGTTCGGTAGATGTTCCACTCCAACTATCTGTGAAATCCAGCCTTTTCTTACATAACTTGCCCTTCATCATTTGTAAAATCCAGCCATCCTTCACAGCACTATCTGTATCCTTTGTCAGGTTTCCACATTGTTAACTGTCACATCCAGCAATTCTAACTATGCCATTTTTGGTGGTTTCTCACATCCCATTCAGTTGCCTTCATCTCAGGACAGGATGCTGTCACCTGCTGCAGCCCTGACACGGTTAATATGTCCCTTGGGACCTAGGCCGTGCCAGACATATGCTGAATGGATCAGACAAACAACAAATAAGATAAATTAGTTGTGTATGAGGGAAGAATGGGTACGTTCAAGTGTAGAGCATCTATGTAGTGTTTTTCCATGTTCAAGTCAACAGCCTAAGGGAGAGAGATGTTGTCTTTTCTTGCATATTTTGAGAGCAAGATTCTTTTAATTTAACATGAGATATCTCTCCATTGAAAGCATCTTCATTTTTTTCTGCATTCTAGAAAAAAAAAGGCAGGTGGTTCCAAAGGGCAATTAAGACATTAGTGCACATGCACATTTCCTCACCCTGTTGTTGTTTTCCCTCCTCTAACAATGGAAAGAGGCTCAATAGGCAGCTTATACTACTTTTCTGATTTTCAGATGGGCAAGGACAACCATGTGAAAGACAATAATAATAATAGTAATAATGACATATATATATATTTAAAAAATAACTATTTTTATTCATCTGCTTATTTATTCAAGTTTGTACTGCTATGAATTCCTGTCACTAGAGTAAATAGCAGTGCTTGTATCATCTACTTCAGAGTGTATGTACAGTTCCAGAATATTTTGGGGAAGCATGCAGAAAAAAACCTAATGGCATGTAAGGAAAGTAGGAGGAATGTTTCTTTCAGCCTGGCTCACAAGGAAGTTCTAAAAGAAAGGAAATGGTGGATCTAAGCTTGCAGCAGATAAGAGAGTTTGATCAAAGGCAGAGACTGATCTTTTTATTGATGCAGAGGAATTTTCTCCCCTGCCTGATCAGGAATCACCTTTTCTTTGCAAGCTGCAGGCATCTTCTATAAAGCCATGCTGCCTCCTGTGCCATCATTTGGTTTTCACTATGTGAAAATGCTGGAAGGGTTTAAAAAGAGACAGAACTGGAAACAAAATCTTGGGCAGTAATATCTGTGTTCCTAGCTTCTGGGGACTAAGGAACCAGGAAGGAAGCAGTGGTTGTTTTCTATCTATAACTGACAGAGCTATGGCCTTCTTGTAGTTTCATAGTTGTGGTCATCATACTGAGTGAAGCCTTGGGGAAAGATGGTGGAACTAAGACAGAGAAAAAAGAACAAATGATCAGTGAGAAATACCAGAATAAAAACTTGTGGTTTGCATCAGGACAGCCCACTCCATCCACATCAAACAATTCAAGTGATAATCTATTTAATCTGAACTTAGGTTTTTGTTAATGGCTTATAACATCTACAGTCATCACCGTTCAGATATTTAAGTTCAGAATTTTTCCTCTGAGGCAAATATTCTAGCTCACAAGGGAAAAATTAAATCAGTTTTGCCTTTTATTTCCATTTAAATAAAAGTTGAAAGATGGGAAAATATTTTTAAGAGATCTGTTTTTTCCAGGGGTGGTAAGAAAAATTTTAAACAGTCTTTAATATATTCTTCTCTGCTTGGGCAACTGTTGATTTCTTCTCTTTCCATTTGCTGTTCAGCCTTATAAGACTAGTGTCATAGCTATAAGGTGAAGATAAAAGATTTTTGGATGCAGTGATCATCATCCACTTACGAGGCTGAAATAACCATAATTAAGGGACATATCTCAAATACAGCCTTATTCATTCACATAGAGAAGAGAATCACAGTACAATAATGTGGAATGACTGTGTCATTCAGGTACGAATTTGGAAGCTATTTTCTGATTGATGCATCTCAGTGAGTACGGCACTAAAGCACTATGATGTGAGAAAAGAAGCACAATGAACCAGAATAAAATCTGTTCTTCACGAGAGGCCGGTAAGTATTTATTTCACCCTTGAAAATTCAAATAGAGTGAATTCACACGCATTTGCATCAGTTGTGTTCATATATGCATTTATACAGTAGTGATTTCACATTTATACTGGTTACAAAAATTTGATGGAAGCAAGCATTGATTTTTTTTTTTTTTTTTTTAACTGTAGACAGCAATCTTTGAGAAACTGTAATGGAGTGAGTTACAAAAGAACAATAATAGGCCTTTCAAAGATCTCATCCATCTGCATCCTTATAAAGTAAACTTCGTACAAATGATTTTGATCTTATTTACCCTGCTACCAGGAGAATTTTATGTATTTCAGTAAACTCACTAATGTTTAGTGGCAGATTAACATAAGAGTATCGTGTATTCTGTATTATTAACTTACCATCAGTGTACTTTTCCTACTGCTGCATTGTTTAGTTTCTAACTGGAACCTCCCTATCTATTTATCTAGACTTACAAATACATATATATAACATATATATGTGTGTGCATATGCATATGCTGCATAATACCATTTTGCTTTTGAAAGACATATATGGCACGATAACAAAGGATAATATTACCAACAGTTGTGCAAATTTCTCACTGATAGTGATATACAAAATTGGTCTATTTATTCTGATGATGGGACTAGCTGTGATTATCCCCACGGACATTCACAAAGGTTATGTTTTATTGAAAAGTCTGCATAAATACTAATTTTTCTCAACCTTAATTATGAAGTAGATAAATATTATCATTATTTTTCACATAGTGGAAATGAGACATTAAATTGCTTATTCAAGAGTGTTCTGAAAGGAAATGGGATATACTGAAGCATTACTTAAATTCACTGTGGACTCAGCTGTTATACCATGCTGTTTAGATTGGGATTGATGTGATTATTTGTCCTGGAAAACTCTCCAGCAGATCAACAGGAAGCTTTTAAACAGAAGGTTTTCTCATTTTCAGACTATGGGGCTACAAACATGAAAATTTAGCTAAAAAAAAGTAGCCATTGTAGCATTCTTGTTTTGTCCTTAGAGGACAGACATTTTTTTATTTCCTTTGAGAAACAACTTCCTCTATAGGGTTACCCCTGCTGAAACTTCTGTCTTCTACTTTACATGCACCAATCTGAAACTAAAGTTTTCTCAAGAGAGTTAACCACTCAGCCTGTACCTGTGGAATAAACTCTGCATTCAACATTCATCTGAAACATTATCCCACAGCTCTGAGCATCTCAATATCATGATAACAGCCTCTAAATACCACTTACAGAACTCTTCATCTTCAGGATATTTCCATTCATATCGGAAACAGAGTGGATTTTTATCTTCAACTGAGAAAAGTGAGGTGAATGCTACTGAGCCCTCATCTCTTTCAGATCATCCCTAGATCTTCACTCAGAGTTGCTACGGTTTGTAGGAATCACCAGTACAAAGCACTACCTTAGTTGCTGCTGACTCTTGGCAGCCAGAGTACAACGTCTCATGTGGGGTTCTTGGATGACTGCACTTTTTGTGCACTTCTGTCTGGGTTCAGTCAGCGGATGAACCATTCTTCCCAGGAATAGCTAGTTTCTGCCTCTGCCCACTGACATCATTTTTTCTTCTTCTTTTCTGAAGGCCTGTATATCAGAGAAATTCACTTCTCAAGGGCTTTTCCCTCCTGACATTTCTTCCTTTAACTTTTTTCAGGAAAGAGCAACTCTTATGTATACCTCTAGCAGTTTTTCACTATCTGGGTTGCATCTCCTAAATCTAGAAGCCAGCACCGACCAAAACCGTCTGACCTCAAAGTTGCAGTCCAGGAACAGACCCCACACATACCAGAACAGGCAAACTAACAGTGAAGCTGAGAGACCATTTTCCCAGTTTTGGTGGTTCTACTTGCCCACATTCATACTAAGTATTTAAAAGTCCCTTGCCTTCAATCAGAGAAGGACTGAAGATCCTGGTGGACAACAGTTCAGCCATAAGCCAGCAGTGTGCCCTTGTGGCAAAGAAGGCAAATGGTATCTTGGGATGTATTAGAAAGAGCACGGTCAAGGAAGGTGATCCTCCATCTCTACTCTGCCTTGGCGAGGTCACATTTAGAATACTGCGTCTGGCTCTGGGCTCCCCAGTTCAAAAAAGACAGGGATCTCCTAGAAGGAGTCCAGTGGAAGGCCACAAAGATGGAGGGCCTGAAGCATCTCCAATATGAGGAAAGGTTGACTAGCCTGGGTCTATTCAGCCTGTAGAAAAGAAGACTTAGAGGGGATCGAATAAATGTTTATAAATATCTAAAGGGAAGTGGAAAGCAAATAGATGAGACTGGGCTGTGTTTGGTGGTGCATGTTGATAGGACGAGGAGCAATGGCCAAAAACTTGAACATAGGAAATTCCATACAAACATGCAGAAGAACTTCTTTATAGTAAGCACTGGAACAGGCTCCCGGAGAGGTTTTGGAGTCTCCTTATGTAGAGCAAACAAAGGCAATGACAGAGCCTTTATTTGAGAAAAAGGTGTTATAGGAAAAGATATCAAAGAGGAATTAACTCATCCATCCTGATAACAGTTTGGAGAAAAGGATGAACTGAAGAATGTGACCCTCCCCCATTCATACCACCGCACCGCAGCAGAGAAGGGTGGGGAAAAAGAGGGACTCACGTAGACTCAGATGGCATGGACAGTGTCGCAATGACAGAAAGGGTGGCTCTAGACCCCCCTGCCCATTCCAGGCACTTGCGTACTCATGTAGCTCACCCATTTTTTCAGGCTATGACCTTGGAATTCCATTACACCTTCTGTGGAGGGATTCAAAACTGGCTGGATGCCTACCTATGCAAAATATCATAGGTAATTTGCTTCAACAGGCTGTTTGAATTCTGAGGTTCCTTCTCACTCCTATTATTCTGTGATTCTATGACTCACTCACTCAAAACACTGACTTGTATGCTACACTTTGCTAATACATACTTCTCAGCAAAATGCTTCATTTGAAGCCTTTTTTACATAGGTCATCCTGCCCCTACATTAATAACAACTGTGAGCAATCTGGGCTCCCAGTGCCTCCCGAAGCAACAAAACTTGTCTCACACATGAGATCCCAGGCAGAACAGAGAGCAAGCTACAATCCACTGCCAGACATGGCAAACTCACTGCCAAGAAATGGTTTGGTTTGCTCACTACGAACTTCTTCACTCTGCTTCTTAATCCCATGGAGCAACATACCATTTTCACTCTGATTCATTTTCCTGAATAGAGAGTTAGGTGGGATATGCCCACACTGCACAACATATTAGTTAAAAGTAAACAGAGATGCGTGTAACTAGTCAGCTTCACTCACTTTCTTCTTATTACATTGCTGTAATGGTTAAGAACATGAAAAATAAAGACAGAGTGAGAAAGAGATTTTACTCTCTCTTTGGTAAAAGTTGAAAATCAAGGACTGTGGAAAAAAAAAAGTGCTACCATTTGTGCTGATAGAGCACATGAAAGATTTATTGGGGGCAAGCTACACAAACTGAATAAGAGGGCTTTTGTCTGGGCTGACAACTAATTGACATGAATTAGATTACAAGATAGCTGTCTGGAAAGCTCCACAACCAGACCTGCTAACAGAAATACTATTTGAGGAAAACAATGTAGACAATCAGGAAAAATAAAAATAGAAATTATGCATTACTTTGTGTCTGACAGTTTTAAAAAAAAACAACATGGCTCTGTCTGAGTGGAAGCCAATTCAAAAAATACAGCAAACAATTTTGTCATGGGAAAACATGAGAGTTATTTGCAACTGTTGTATGATCATGGCTGGCCAAATTCCCCTCTCCACTCAGAGAGAGTTGCATTTACAGAAAGTAGGACAGTTTTTTACCCTTACAAAAACTGGGTTAGGCAGGGGCATGGTGTTAATGTGTTTGAGTGTGGGGCGGCACTGCTCTTCCCCTGCCTACAGACTGCAAAGCACACAGTGGCCCTATGGAGGGGC
Organism: Perdix hodgsoniae; assembly: GCA_035772895.1. Taxonomy (NCBI): domain Eukaryota; kingdom Metazoa; phylum Chordata; class Aves; order Galliformes; family Phasianidae; genus Perdix; species Perdix hodgsoniae. The sequence goes on along the minus strand of JAPSGF010000004.1, from coordinate 26,352,251 downwards.
AAAAGCAGCATTTGCTGCCCCTGAAAACCTGGATGGAGAGTTTGTATCTGAAAAAAGGCATATTCCATTTTATTTATAGCTTAGTATCCTCATATTCGTATTATAATAGTAGAAAATAATTCAGAAGGAAATCTTATCATGAAAATGGTCAGTACTGTAGTATATGCCAAAAGCAGGTGCTTTGCTTAAGATTGGTGTTGGTGTTATTGCTTACAATATCTTTTACATATCTCCTAACCGTGAGTTTCAGAAGTCCTCAAGTGCTTTAAAAGTATTTTTTGACCTCAGTGTTCAACTGTTTTCTTCCTTCTAGAATTTCATGGGAACTGATTTTATAAGTTCAAAAAAGTGCATAAAGTTTTGTTTCATTGAGATGATTATAATACACAGAGTACTGTGGTTCAGAAGCAGCAAAGTGCTCAAGTTCTAGGGCAATTTTAAAGGTAGCATTGGCTCAGATTTGAGTATGTGCTAAAATGTAAACCTGAAGTGTGTCTGTAAAACAACTCATATGATTCTTTGCTCTCTTCCTAAAGAGAGATTTTTCAGAGTTTCTTCAGATATTTTCCAGAATTGTTTGAGACTCCTGTTGTATAAGAAACAAATAAACAAACAAAAGACCTTAAAATCATAGTAGACGATCTAATTGTTTCCTAAGAGACCATCTGAAAAAACTTAAGCAAATAAGCCACATAGCACAAGCACTGACTTTCTCTTCATCTGCTCTTCTGCCCAATATGCTTCACACATATCTCCTCCAGAGACAGTGGAAGAAACTTCAGGTTAATTTTACCGAATCAGTGGGTTGTATCACTTACTTCAATAGAATAGGGTATTTTTCAAACAGACGTCTTTGCTTGCCCTCAAAAAAGTTCAATTAAGAGGAAAAAGAGAAGAAAAAGAAAAATGATTTGCCAGGAAACAGTGTACGTAAAGCAAGATAAATTCATTTTTACTGTCATCTACCTTACTACTAGATCCACAGGCAAGAAAGGTTTATACAGCATTTTGGTTTTAACACTGATTTTAAAGCTATTCCTGGTTCTGAGCATGTTACATTTGGATAATTGCCTCTTACGTGCTTTTTATATTGTTTTGTTTTTGTTTTGCTTTTGTAAACTAGAAATCTATTGCCCAGAGATACAATAACATTATTAGCAACATATGAAATACAGTTTTGCTAAGCTTGTTCAGCAAAGTTGGCCTTGACACGCTCATTTCAGCTAAAGCATGAATAAATACACTTCATCTATTTTTGGAATTATGTTGTGTTAAGAGCAAATTTTATACCAGGGCTCAAGCAAAACCATACAGATGGAATCCTAGAACACTCCTCTTCTGTGGTGCAAGTTCCCTCATAATACTTCATTCAGGGAGAGGAAGCAAGGAGCAGAATGGCTGTTTCATGCAACCTCTGACACTTTCACAGTTAAAAGTTTAGCTGAAGCATCTCAGCAGCACGAACGGAGCAGAAACCAGTTGGGAAGAAAATAAAATTAAAAACAAGACTGTTCATGTATTTCCAATCCTGATTTATCAACATTTACCTGTGTGCAGTTGTTCACACTCACTTTGGGCAGTCTGGTAGGTACAGAGTCCATGACATTATGTTATCAGAGCAGTCTGCAGCCTCACTCTGCAGGCAGAGTTACCCTTCCCATGTGCCTTCGCCACTGCTCTCTCCCTTGTGGGCAGAAGTAATGGCAGCTGTGGCTGCTGAATGAAAAGAGCACTGATACTTGAAGACTTGAAGGAATTCATGGCTAAACATTTATTTCATGTTCACTCTCCTGAGATGGTAATTAAGGAAATTAAACATTAAAAAAAAAAAAAAAAAAAAAAAAAAGCTGCTAGTAGAAATGCTATGTTAAAGAAAGAGAAGGAAACAATCTTCCCATAAGGCAAAATTAATGTACAGTCAAATTATAACTGGGAAACTAAGAGCCTGGCACAGTGAAAGCTTATCATTGGAAAGGGGTTGAGGTATGGATCTACAAAGAAATAAGCAACTGAGGTGGATAAATAGCGAACTACTGGGAACCTCCCTCAAAATATACACAGTGATGGAAAAAATATATTTTCCATAATATGTAATACTGAATATGTATCAGGTACTTAGGGCAGAAGTGTACATACTCCTAGTCCTATGACTTGTACACCAGCTCTGTACTGGGCTGAGGACTAGGCATGTAAGTACGAGGATCATCAAATTGCAGAATTATAGAAAGGTTTGGGTTAGAAAGAAGCTTGGAGATCATCTAGTTGTAACCCCCTTTCACGGGCAGGGACACCTTCTACTAGATCAGATTTCTCAAAGGCATATCCAACCTGAAGTTGAACACTTGCAGAGATGGATCATCCACTGCTTTTCCAGGCAAGCTGTTTCAGTACCTCATTACCCTCTTAGTGAAGAATGGATGGTTTATTAGCATTGGATGACATTGGCTTTGATCTAGTCTCACCTCTCCAATGCCAGAGATCCAGCTGGGCTGATGGAATAGCTGCTGTGGAGAGCAAGTAGTGCCATCCTATCAGCCTAGGTGTTTCTATAAGCACACTTCGTCACATAGCTAGGGCTGAAACACTACAAGAAACTCACAAGTTCTACACGAGTACTGTCCCACTGTAGTTGTTGATATATCTGCAGCACAGGAGGTGTACCTGGACAACCACAAAGGTTCAAGATCCACAGGTTAGTCATGTCTGTACAGTAGCTATATTCAGAGAAGACAAATCTGTGGTTAAGCTGTTAGTCTGGGACTTGCAAACTCCAAATTCTCCCACAGACTTCTCATTTGAACTTAAGCAATTCACTTTGTCCTCTACTTTCCCAGTATACACTCACAGAATTTTTTTCTTACCTGGCTATCTTGTCTTTTCAGAATGCAATATCTTTAGAATGCAGAAGTTCTTACAGGGTAAGCGTGAGGTACTCTTATATACAGAGAATGATTTTCAGACACGACTGTGTAATAAACGTGTAATTATTGCTGAAACTTAAAAGACTGCAATAAAAGATGATACAAGCTGAAGGTCAAGATCTTTTCCAAAAAAGTAAATATTCCAGAAGATATATAATATGCTTTTTGTTAAACTAAATATTATCTCTTATTTTTGAGAGGATTAAATATGGGTTCTTAAAATTCAAAATATTTACAGAGAGACCATTTGACAGAGTAGTGAATTATGTGTATACAGAACTTCTTCTAACATTATCCTTCATTAATATCTCTCCTACGTTAGCATCTGGAAACATGCAATCAAAATCAGGGCTTAGTGATACAGTGTACAAAGACATTATGGCAAGGACAATGCTCATATGTCACATTGGAAACAGTACTCTTTCTGTGCAGTTTATCAAGGCCACTCAGAAGTTATGATAACTAGCAGAATGCAGTTCTTATTCATGGATTCAAATAGTTTCTTATTGAAGATTCAGCATTCTGGGCCAGGACTTACAGCTGAGCAGTCTCCTGTTCAGCAGAGGACACTGGAGACAGAGGCACAGAATTATGTTCAGGGCAGTTACTCTTAAAAATGAGGCAGAAATTCCCCTCACACCACAACTTTCACTGGGTGTAAATAATTCCACCAGCCTGTAACTGTAAATATGAAGTACAAAGAGGATCTTACAAAGCATTTTAGCACATTCCCAAATGAAAAAGACATATATTATATCTCTATCACTATGAAGCTATTAGATCATTTCCTCTGAAAACTGCTCCTCTCTGAATGCTAGTGTTAGTCAAGCTCTTTATTACAGGCCTCTTCAGTCTCACTGTCAGCTCACAAGAGCATCTAGATGTTGAGGCAAAGCTGGCTGTAGCATCCTAAGCTTCTGGAATTCCTTTTATCTCTAATTGCACATCTTTATATCTAGTCATTTGAGGTCATCTATACAGCTGTTCAAAAGAGGCTGTTCACTTTCAAATGCCTATGGTTGCTTCAGTACTGACAGAAAATTTCATGTATTCCACACTTGCTTGCAACGTTCCCCACACCTGCATTATCAAAATGGTATCTTTCTTCAAAGTTGTGGACTAGATGTCACGGGCTTACAAATCACTCAGAGGAATATAAATGGGGAAATTCTAAAAAGCATCAACAGCACTGGCTTCAGTACAGTACTGGGTTCCTGCTCCCTTTCCTTCCAGCTGGAAACATGTGAGGAGGGAAGAGAGAGAACTGACAAGGCTGGGAAAAACGGCAACTCTGTTCATCAAAATCCAACCCTATCTGTACCTACAATATTGAACAGGACAATATTAACAAATTATTTCAGTAGAGTCCAACCTCATCCGGGTCCCTCTCAAATCAGGGACCCAGAGTAGGACACAATGTTTTTTTCTTTACAGAATGCTTTGTCTACACAAATCTGCCTACTGTCCTCTACATAAATCTGAATAAATAGCATAGAGGAAAGAATCTGATTTATAGTACTCATGTAACTTGCTTTTTTTCACATCTAATAGACCTTAATAAAATGCAAGCATCTCAACAGACAGATAGGACCTATTGGTCTCCCCAGGGACTGGAAATGCTGCACTAAAGGATGCCGGCCTCTGGACATGGAGACATTGACAACATTTTGGCTGCAACCTTCCAGCCAATTCCTTATCCAACAAACAGTCCATCCTTCAAATCCTTCATATCGTTAGGTAAGGGATATGCCTGCATCATATGTGGTTATTTTTTAAATATTCTGTTAAAATATTTTCCAGACTATTTTGTTGGTCTGAAGTACAGCTGTGTGCAAGTTGGTATAGACTGGCAGATAGCTGCTTGACCCTTCCCCGCCACTTTTAGGCACTGACAACAGACATCTTAGAGAGATGAGTATGCTTTATATATAAGCATCAATAGCTCCCTCTTTGGAACCATTTTTACCCTGTAGAAGTTCCTATTAACATAGCATTAATACAGGTTCAGTGACTGTCAAACCTCCTTAAGATAGCTGTGAATACTGTTGTTTTGTCTGTTTTGTCCCATTACAGAAAAAATAGTAATAAAATTACCAGAAACTTAATAAGCATGTTTGTTGTCAAACTGTATTTTCTATCACTATCATCAAAGTTTTCATTGTCAATAGACTTCATAACACAACTAAACCTTCCTCTGTTCGGGAATAATGCAAAGACCTACTTGATTTTTTCAAGATATTGACTTAATAATTACACCAAGCAAGTATAATCTATTGGAAAGCATACATGATTCATTTGACTGCTCACTGTTCTTTGTTGTTTCTAACTGACTCCACATGGATTGTTCTTTTTCATCTCATATGAATGATGGCAACTTTGTAGGCAAGAGAAAAGGCAGGTAACAAAAATTGCAAAGAACAATAATTACTCTAGATGTAGAGTAGAATTTTCTTATTTTAGTAAATATGCCTCCTTGTAGATATCTGTACAAATAAATCTATACTTGCATGAATGCTTTAGAGAGGAGAAAGAGGAGGCATGGCAAGGCAGCACTGCTGCTTCTGACTGGAAGATGCCTGAAGGTTAATAGAAAAATTTTCGTCACATTTGTGCTTTCTGTTTTCCTTCAAAGCAACGTCTGCTTAAGATGTACAGGATTATTCCATTTCTTAATCAAGCTTCCAAAAATGCTTCTAGATGCATACTGCACAGTCTTTTTGGAGACGATCAGTTAAGTCCCTCTGGTCAAGATCTGTAACACTGAACAAGGGTACGAATCAGGAATTGTTCCATAAACTTTACTGATAATGATAATGAAAGAGTTGGAGCAAAACCAGCCCAGCTTAAAAAACCTATTTGTTGGGTTTAAGACCTGCCACAGCCTTTTTGTGGTGACAAATTGCTGCGGCTTTAAACTTCTAAACTTCCTAAATTCTGATCTGGAAATAACAGGAATGAATGAGCAAGGATTCCCAAGAGACAAATGTGCTTTGCAGACAATAAGAATACAGGTTGCCTTAAAGAAAATAATTCTCACATGTATGGAAATTCTCCTTCTCCAGGAATTCATCCTACATTACAGCACACACAGTCTGTGGCTGGGATACTCTGCAATATGTTGTCAGACAAATATGACTACAAAAGGTGGGGCAATCTTTGGATATCTAAATGACATAAAAATAGATAAGAACTGTTACAAAGTAGGAAAATCTTTAAAATGTTTGACATAGGCCCAGTAACCAGATCACCCAGTTACCGGAGCAATTTTTTTATGTATACTTTTCATACATGCAGCACATTTGTTGCCACATACAAATGTGAAATTCATAATAAATCTGCAGCCTGCTTTCATGTGTGACGAAAATTAATTCGAACCTGTCACCTGTCTTCCTTCTGCCTGTCAGTTTTCTGTAGAGCAAGGATCCGTTTTCTGCAATACTCCTCGGTGTATTTTTGTCACCTTGGTAGAATCAGGTAAATGCCCCATTTACCCCTGGACAGCATGAGAGCAGTAGAGTGACACCAAATTCCATGACTCATTTTCCTTGAAGTAGGAAAGGAAGCTTTGAGGAAGCCCTTACAGAAAGCCTAGCCTATACTGGGGACTGCGGTGCCTCTTCCAGAAATAGATTTGGATTTCCTTCAAGCATACAGGAGTGACTGTCACACAGATGAGAATTTCCTTGATCTTCTGTTCCTGCATGGCTGGTGAGAGGAGCAGAGTCTGTGCAGGATTTGGCCATTCTGATATCACACTCATATGCATAAATGTTATTACATGCATACAGCTCTTCAAAACTATTTACAGTTCACATGAAAGCCTCTTTAGAGCTAGTAGACTTATATAGGCTTTTCATGAATGAAAATAGCTCTAACAGGAAAGGAAGATTTCTCTGACTATGACCTCTTAAATATAACCTACAGCTTGGGAGCAATGTGTCTGATTGCATTATCAGAGATTTCTACTGACGTATCATTTTGTGTTCTTCAAGTGAGACGTAAAAATCATGTGGAAGTCTTAAAAGCACGCATTGAATTACTCGATTTATGTTCTTCCACATACATTAATTTTTAGTACAGTGCAAATATTTGTATTGGCACACTATTCCCCTGCTCTGGAGAATTTAACTGGATTCACAAATTGTAACAATATCCCTCTGTCAATTTAATCCTTTTACAGTATATATACTGGGGAGTATGGCTCTCCAGTAAGAAAGATAAAGAGAAATTTAGCCTGGAAATTAGATAAAGGCCCTCTAATCATTTCAGAAATTAAATTTTGAGAAAAATGAACTAAGAAACAAAAGCCTTTTTGTAGCTTTTTTGACTGATTTCTCTCAGTTACCTGTAGAGGGTATTATACGCATATTGATATGGGCAGCAACAGCAAGGTCTAGACCCAATGGCCCAAAGAGATACCTTCTGCATCTGTGTTCCAGTAAAAATACCATCAAGTTAACAATAACAGCAAAAATGCAACTATTAAGTTATGCCTGCTTCTTTTTTCCTACTGTATATAAATGCTTTTCCTCACTATCTATGGTGAGACTGAGAGTTTTACCTTAATTTCAGTGAAAATACAGTTTAAGGTGTTTTCTGTAAGACTAGATTTTTTCTCCAACCAAGGAATAAATAGGAAGTGTTTGTTAAACCTTTTTATTATACATTGTGCAAATTTTTGCCCTCACACTTTATTTCTATTTTCATTCTTTCTCTTGAACCCAGAATGATCTCAGAGCAGTCAAGCACAGATAAAGGTTAAAAGACCTTTGAAAGGGTATCCTGTTCACGCTTACAATCTCCTCTTACATCTCTCAAGCACTGACTAATAGGCTCTCTCATATTGCTTTCAGGTATCATTGATCTCTGTGTATCCCTTTTAAGTTTCTGAAAAGTGCCCAGGCAGGAAAATGAAAGTGTCAGAAAGGAACCCAACTAAGGAGAACCCTGCAAACAGTGTTGTTCAAATATTTGTTTTTCTCATCTTGAGGCCTCCAGGTATGTTTGATTTAAGGCATGAAAAAGCAACCAGTCTAGCTGGTAGATTTTTTTTTACTAAGCAAACAACCACAAGGATTAGAACCCCAGAAGTGTCCATATTGCATCATACTTCAGAATTCCCAAGTTTCATCTTGTCTTTCCGCACACTTTGACATCTCGCACACCACTAGTATACAGCAACATTAATTAAACAACAATCTTAACTATTTCTCAAGTATTTTCACCAAGAATTTGTGTATTTGTCTCCAAGACACTTCCTTGTGTCATATGCTCACTGTAGGGGTGTGGTAATTACCATGTAGGACAGACATTTTTCCTTTGAGAATGCTGCAAGTAAAATGAAAAGGTGAAGTCTTTTAAAGAAGATATCATGTTTTCTCCATCAGAAATCAAACAAATGGGGGGAAAAAAAAGAAAAAGAAAGAAAAAGAAAAATCCAATATTATGTTAAGTGTTTAGGTTGGAGTTGTTATCAATCAAAGATTCCACATAAAATTAATTTCAGATCATTTTTATACTTGCTGTTTGCTTCAGGTCAGTTCATCAGTCCTCTTCCTTCCCCTACCTCAAGGTACCTCTCCCATAATCCCAATATATCTGTGTATCTGTAAGGCTACGATAACTTTTCAGAAATCTCCTCATCCAAAAGAGCAGCTGTTCCTACATACAAATATATGGGTTTTGTTACCTTTTTACTCAGGCAATAATGTGGCTTGCAACAGTTCAAAGGTGCCTAGTCAGTAATGTTGAATACTTCCAGTTTACTTCCGAATTACAAAGAAGTAACCTGTGGAAATGCTAATGGGTCACTGATTTTCCAAATTGAAACTCCTACTGACCATATTTTTAAGCTGTGAAGCATTTTCTAGGTCTTGCTGTTCCCAACCTCCCTTCCTCCCCACCCCCCTCAAGAAATTTGCCTATATCCTTAATAATCCTAAGAAATTCAATTGAATTCCTTGAAGAAAGCTGTCTTGCCCTCTTTTCTTCAAAAAAAAAAAAACCAATTTTTTTTTTTTTTTTTTTGAAATATTACAAGCTGTAATAGCAAGATATTTCTTAAGTCAGAAAAGCAGGAAAGTGTCTGGTCCAGCAGCATTAGGCTTCAACAATGGAAAATTTTTGCAATACAGTTAACTGTTCTTTAAAATGTTATCCTCTTCTTTAGAGCAAGCTGAAATGATGCTTTATCTCAAAGGTGTGTTTTTGTTTGTTTGTTTGTTTGTTGTAAATGAAAGTGATGGCTAGAATATTCATAGCAAGAACAGAAAGGTTGTGGTATCTGAAAAGTAAAAAAAAAGTGATTTCAGTATGGTGAGACTTTAACAGAGGAAATCAGACAGGAGTGCACTGAAAATTAAGTATATCACATTGATGGGGGATGAACAGCACAATCCTCTACTTGCTAAATAATATTCTCAGTCGTCTCAGTAACATTTGACTCTTAAAAAGCTGCAGTGATTTGGTTACAACAAAATCAACCTAGTTGGTGGTCCTTGCTTTTAAGGCTGTTGCTTTAATGCAGTCAAATAGAATAAATTCTGGTGATTTACTGTTGGACTAGATTTCAGTCTCCAGGCAAGATGCCATGAATCTGGGGTCAGAGCTTTGTAGGCTGCACTAAACATATCTTTTTCAACCAACAGGCAGGTCTCACCGTTAATGCAGTAATCATTAGGTTTTCACTGGCCCTATCCTACCTGTTGTTTACTGCAAGCCTCTGCATGCTAAGAATATAAAAGTAGTAACTGTCAATTAAAAAAAATCACAGAGTTCTTTTTACCTATGATCAAATGTGCATTACTGGCATGTGAGCGTGAGCAGAAAATATGCCATTACACTCAAGGATTTAAAATAATCCGTGTCTTTAGTATTTCACATTGTAAACTCCAGTATCTTAAAATGTTGGGACATTCTTCTGCAGTCTGACTGTTCTCCATGCACAAAGACAGACCTGATGCAATGAATAATTGCCTCTGGTGCACTGTACTGAGCCTGCTATTGCCCTGCTTGTTCCCCTGTGGTGAGCAAGATCCTAGGAAAGGGCAGATACATCCCAGGATGTCTCTCAAGGGTCAGAAAGACAGATCAAGGAAAGCTGTCATTTAGAAGAAATGGCCATTATCTTGTACTGATCAGCTTTATGGTCATTGTAAAAGGAAAACAAAAACAAAAGCCCAGAAATCTCTGCCAGCAAGGAACAAATAAATAGCATTCAGAGTCACCAAACCAGATCTCCTGGGATGGCACGTTAACTCAGCACTGCCCTCTGAATAACTTTGTTGCCAAGATTAGATAAAGCAGCTATCTCCATAGCAGTCAGCTATGCATAAACTGCCCACGCTGAGCACATCAAAACTACCTGGACTGTAGTTCCTGACTTTTGGCTGGCACTTTCTACCACTGTAATTCTGTACATACCACACTAATTCTGTACATTAATAGTGAATTTACTATAATAACAAGGGAGCAAGATGCTAGCCAGATTTCCAGTTAGAATCCTTGTTTGTTAGAAAGTCAATGTGATTAGATTCCAGTTATTGCAAAGCTAAATGCAAGGCACTGGCAGCTTCCTGTAAAACAGTGCACTAGCAAATGACATAAATGAAGAGAGGCTCAAGAGTCACACTGTAGCACTTTGCTCAAATACATGTGATCAATAACTGGATTCTTCAGTTGCTCAGCTACTCTGATCCATTCAGTATCAACTGTTCTGTCTCTCAAAATAGCTAATATCACACATTTTATCTTTCTGGAAGCAGAGAAAGAATAGAGGAATAGGGAGTTTAGAGAGAAAAATATTAGTTCAGGTAAACAATGTTGACATATTATAGTACATAATTTCAGTACATTGCTCACTATACTGTCATCATTCCTTAATGTGTGTGAAAGAGCCATGAGAACCCACCATCATCTGTTCCCCTTTGGCTTTTCTTAGGAGGTGTCAGATTTAAATGACCCTCACCACCCTGCTCACTGAGGTGAGGAAAGCTGCAGCCAGAGGGAGAAGTGGGGCTGGTTCTCCAAGGAAAGACACCTCACACTGGTATGCCTACAACTTAGCAAATAAACAGTGTTATACTCAGGCACTGCAAAGTAGCTCAGTTCCATACTATTCCTGGTACTGCGTTGGTGTGTGTTGGCAGCTCAGGCTAAATATTTTTCATACCAGTGCTTTCATCACAGAAGATACGTTATAGTTGAGGAATTCACTAGGAACATACTGGTACCAAAATACCAGAGATTAAAAAATAAAATAAAAAAATTAAGAGTAGAAAGGTTGGTGCATTAATGTTGCACATAGTCAAAACATGATAAGATATGATGAAGATGGTGCTTATTTTAATGGTTCACTCTTTTTCTTCAAAATATAATAAATCCACAACTAATAATTTATATAACAATTTAGCTATTTTTTTGTTCCAAGATGAAAAACTACCAACAAACCTAATTCCCTGAATATTATCTGAGAAATATTTTCAGATAACTTTTTGTGTTTAAATATTTTAATATGTAAAGAGCCATCAAAACTATTTAATATGAACACTCGTAATTCTTGATTAATTACAGCAAAGCTGACAAGAAGCATTTTGTAGCATTCTCTATGCCCTCACCCAGTGTAAGTGACCAACACATCCTGATGTGAGTGATAAAATCTGGTACAATGTGAAAACTGTTTTCCATTAATAATCACAACAACCTTCACTTTCTCAAAGCATCTCATGCTACAAAAATTTGTCAAAGAACAGATTTCATGTATCATCATGATACCAAACACGAGAAGAAAAACACAATTAACTTAAAAGGCGGAGAAAAGACCAGAGAAATTTTCACTTTGCTTACTTATTTGTGCTATTATCTGCATAGGAGTATTTCTTTTTATTTTCTCTCCTTTGGGAAACATTTACCACCACAGCATGGAAAGTACAAACAAAAGAAATGTTATTTTCACGGAGAAAGGAAGATCGGGATATGCAAGACAAGATTGAGAAATCCAAGAAAATGTTACCAAAATCTTAAGTGATATAACATAAAATAAACTGATAATATTAAAAAGTTGGTTTAGAGAACAATTAATGCTGTAAATTTTAAGTAGTGTTAAATAGTGTTAAATTTGAGAATGAAGAAATAAAGAAAGCAATAAGATGAGCAGGTAACAAAATAGAACTAAAAAGAAAGTAAAATGAGTAATATTTATGATTTTATATAATTATTTCCTCAGAAAGGTTTTAGCTTTCTTGGAAGCAAAACTACTGGAGTAGTGATCAGAATATGTAATATTAGCCTTAGTAAAAGAAGCTAAATAAATATTCAGAGAGTGAAATACTTTACAGGTTTGACCTTTACATTTCTACAGCTGTTAGCATTTAAGAATGAAGTTACTCACAAGCAGTAAAAATATTCTAATGAACTCAAATCTTCACTCAATAAACTACTGAAAATAACTCATAGTTGTTTTAATGTAGGTCCTCTGTTTGAGTGGGATTTTATGAACTCAGTCAAGTCACTGTGGACCTTTTAAAATATTTGACTTCATTTGGTGAAATCAGTTTTACAAAAATATTCTTACAATATTTGAGGTAGCATAGACGATATTAGTAGCAACCTGGAGAGTGGCTATCCCACTGACTGCTTTCTCCTGTTGGATATTTTAAACTGTGATTCCAAAGAAGGAATACCAGGATAACCTTCAGGATAGAAAGTAAAGAGTGAAAGGTGTGAATCTACACAGTTCGTAGCATTATAGAATGCATTCTTGTTAACAATACAAGGCTGATCCGAAAGTTATGCCTCCTACTTTATTATATTAACCCACAACTTCAGAGTCAAATGATGGTGCTATGTCTGTAGATGTTGAACTGTTCCATCAATGCTCCATTAAATTTATTGTCATGTGACAGGTGGTAGCAGCGTGGCAGTCTGACATGGAAGTGCATGTGAAGCAAAAGTGCATCACTGAATTCCTCCATCCAGAAAAAAAACCAGCACCCATTGACATTCATCAATACTTACTGAATGGTTTATGGAGATCAAACAGTGGACATGAGCACAGTGAGACATAGAGTGGTGTGTTTCAGCATTTTTGACAGTGACAGTGGGCCACCCCTACAGCTGTTGACGCTTATAAGCATCACATACAGACTCATGTTCATTGCTGATGAAAATGCACAGCTAATGCTGTTTACTACACTGAAAAACAGTGTTTTGTAGCTGATAATTTTCTCTATCAAACAGTGTTATAGTACTCTTCTCAGCAGTTGTAGTTTTCATGAAAATAAATAGGAGACATTACATTCAGAACGACCTGCATAGAAGTAGAATATATACTCAGCTGATGTGAAAACGATATTCACCTCATAAAATATTCTATTCGTTGGCCTAAACGTATAGAACATTCAAAGAAAAACATTTCAGAGTGATTGTTATATCCTTTCAATTTTTTAAAATTCAGTAGTAATCCATCAGTCTTGGAAAAGTTGCTGTAGACAATAGAACTCACTCCTAAATGAAAATTTTATCTTTTCAAGAGGAACAACATCAAACTCTTTATTTGAAATAATTTTCTGAAAAAGTTCATTGTTTTTTATACTTTTCGGATGGAATTTATAGGACAGACTTTATATCCACCATTTAAACTGAATTCATTTATTATCACAGAATACAATTACTGCATTGTAAGATTTTAGCTCTCTGATATCAAGCTCTTATTTCCACAAACAGATACTCTAAACATTCTTACCTGCGTACTCTTGCAAAACAAATATGAAATAGGTGAATGTAGAGGAAGAATTGATGTAGAGGTTTATTTGAGGAAACAGCTGCAGGAAATCATGAGTTTTCACTCACAAAGGCTTAGCATTTAAAAAAGAAAGATTAATTACCCTATAAAAGGAGCAAAGGTTAACAAGCTTTTACTTAACTTGTAAATATCTGAAGGCAAGTAAACTACACCTCCCACACAATAGATTTTAACTCTTTCTTGTAACATCCCTCTCTAGAGTGGTATGCTGGATTTGAGTAAAGAAAAGCCAGTCATATTTTAAATCAGTAAAAATGTTATTTTTCAGCACCTTATATGTAAATATGTAGTTATAGAAACATTTATAAGAATAACAAAATAAAGCCTTTCCTGATCATTTCAACAGCAGCATAACAAAGAACTATAATAGAATGCACAAAAAAAGTGTGAAATCCTTCAAAGTACCAAGCTTTCATTAAATTTCACCTTATGTCCCATTATGGTTCCTTTCCAGCTCACTCATGCTTCCATGGAAACAAAAATAACGAATCATTAATTTTTCCATACTTTCCAACACGCATCACATGCAGTTGTTTCCTTGGATGTTCTACTACTCCAGTCAGAGCACTGCAGACATTTTCCAGATATATACCAAGTTCCAGTACATATCTATGTAGGTCTCTTTCTACAGCTCTGGATCCATTTTGTGTTTTCTAGCAGGATTTACCTTTTGGCATTCAGTTGTTTAGGGGGAGCAATTACACTGGTTTCTGTTGGACCCTTTGAATCCAAACCATTCTGTTTCTATTATTCTATTGCAATCCCAGCTCTACATTAGCCTAAAACAATAGGGACCAAACTTTCCACTTCCAGTAAGCATCTGTGTTACTACTGTAGAAAAAGAATAAGAGTACAGTATTTGTTTTTCTAATGTGTGCATTGTCAGGAAATTTAACAGTGAGCAATAAAATATTTATATATAACTCTAGCATGTAACATTTTTTATTCTATCTACTAGAAGGAAGTGAGAATTTCTAAAACATTGTTGGAGCTGCCTGACTACAGAAAGAAAAAAAAAAAAGAGCCAAACCTCTGCTTTTCAGATCTCTTAAAAATCCCGGCTATATCCTGTAGAGCGAACATGCTTGATCATCTTTCAGTAACCAGCTTTCAGAAAAGCCCTGCTGGGCACTTTGCTCCCGAAACAACACCGGAAAATGCTTCTTAGAATACATATGGATTTATAGATACTAAGTAGAATGTAGCTGCTCATTTCTGCTTCTGAGCTGGAACAAGTTTACAACACTGGAACTCTAAGGGTTTGTAAATCAAAATATTCCTGTCCAGATGTTATTAAGCAAGACTTTCTAGAAAACTGGACTTCAAAAGCCAGCAAGATTAAAAAGAGGACGAGAAAAGAGGATGTTTTTCCTAATTTGTGCAAAAGATGTGCATTAGGTGTGAAGCACTAAGCTCTACAGTTGTTTTCTGAAAGTTCATCCATAGGCAAGCTTTGCTTGTAGCTGAGCAATTGCTCTCTATCTTTCAGTGTGCCCTACCAGCAACACAGGCACTTATGGTCAATTCAAAGCCAATAGTAGCAGCAGAGCATAAATCAGAGCACAGATAAATAAAAAGGAATTTTAAAAATCTCTTTTCAGCAACACTGTTTGTCAAAAATAAGGATAAAAATTTTATATGAACACTTCAGTATTTTTCCTGTACTTTTGTGCTACATTTTACGACATGAAGCCTAAAATACTGCAGAAATGTTTCCTTGGAATAAGTTTCCTTTGAGAATAAAAAGGTATTTCTCCTTTTGAACTACGTGAATGTCCCATTAAGATGTACATTTTTTAGTGCAGAGAATTCTGAACATCTAGTCCCCATACAGTACACGCTGTGCTGGGATTTCTGCACCTTGTCTCCAGAGCATACAGCATGATGAAGTTCAATCATATGAATTCTGGGTCCCCAAGGAATATAAGATGGGTTAAAGGACAGACCAAGTAGGTGCTTTGTTCTCTATTTCTAGCTACTTTCCACTGTCTTTCCAGCAGCTGTCTTTGCAGATGATCTATTACTTTTGATCAAAAAATTATAGGACCACTTCATTAATGAGAGGTGACCCAGAATCTCAAATTGTCTCTACTTGGAGAAAGTAAGATAGATATCTGATATATGTATAAGCAATGGAGCATCTGAAATATAACAGTCTGCCTAGATGTCAGATGGCTCTGTAGTTTTCCCGACACATTCTTTTTTCAATGAGAATTTCTTCTTCTTCTTGGTCTAGACAGGTGTAGAAGTCCTTAAGGTTGTTAAGTCATGTTTATAGCTCTGCCTCCAAGGAAAGTGTTCAAGCATAATACATGAACTCAGATTGGATATTTTCCCCAAACACTTATTTGGCAGTAAAAATAATATCTTGACTTTTTTGTTTTGTTCTGTTTTGTTTGGGAGCTGAAGAGATAAAAGACTTTGGGACAACGCTAAGCCAGTGAGAAATGCTCAGTATCCATCTGCTTGTGGTGTGGCCACCGTTCAAATGGGGAAGTCTTCAAATGCAAGCCTCTCTAAAGAAAAAACACTTAGAAGTTTAAAAGATTGCTAATGGACAACAAAGTAACAGCTACTAAAAAACAAGCTGACTCTGGGTTTAGCAAGAAAAAAAAAACAGAAAACTAAGGGTGGATCAAAGGATTTTCTGTCAGACTGGATTCAAGAAGTAAAAAACTCTAATCTCAGTCACAGCAGCAGTTGTACAGTTCTGCAGTGTAAAACTCAAGAAATTGTAGGCTAGGTAAATACGGGACTGGAAGCCACGAATTGTGCAGATGCAGGTAAACACATGTATACACATGGAAATAAAATCTGGAGACTTAGCTCAAGGAGACTATTAGCATGCACAAATACAGGTGAGAAATGTGGAGAGGGCAAGGGAAGGTGGAAATGAAGTGTCACAGCCAGGTCTGCGTAAGCACCTTCTGACAGCAAACCCAGCCTCCATTCTTTTACTAAATGCTCTTCTTGGGGAAAATAAATAAATAAATAAATAAATAAATCGGAAAAACAGGGTCCAGACACTGAAGAAGAAAGTATTTAGGAAGTATTTTCTGGTCTCCAGAATGTGACGCCTTCCGTCTGGTGTGTTTGCCTGTCCGTCTGCAAAGCACAATCTCTTGCAACAGGCAACCACTATTTCTTTCATATCTGAAGGCCCCTCAATACACAGAAGTAGCAAGCAAGACAGGTTTTTGGGATCAGAAACATCTCCAGCTACGAAGCAGCTGTTGAGCACTTTTTTAGAGGTTGTTCTGTAGTGGTTTTGTTTTCTCTCTGAAAAACAGGCTAAAAAGTGGAGGAAGTAAACAAACAACTCAGCACAAAAAAAGTTTACTTTCTTCTAAACCTAATTCTGGACCTGAATATATCAGATTAGTTTGACTTTTAATTATAAATTAACTTAAAATTTCT
This sequence comes from Perdix hodgsoniae, assembly GCA_035772895.1. Classification (NCBI taxonomy): domain Eukaryota; kingdom Metazoa; phylum Chordata; class Aves; order Galliformes; family Phasianidae; genus Perdix; species Perdix hodgsoniae. The sequence goes on along the minus strand of JAPSGF010000004.1, from coordinate 26,335,112 downwards.
TTGAATTATTAGCAAATGAATAATAGGAACATTGTGCAGCTTACTCCCCCACTGAAAGGGCAGGCGAATTGGATCATATTTTCACCAGCAATTGAAAGAGGCGGCAAAAATACAGGCAAAGACAGTATTGATGCAAGATCAATATTACTTTTTCAGAAGTTCATTTCATTTCACAGCTGTTCCAATCCTTATTCAATCTAAAGTCAAAATGATTTTAATTACTGTTTTTTTCTTTCTGTGCTTACTGGTTGGCTTGTTAAGCAGAACTTTCAGGGTTTGTTTCTTGTGCTTTTCATAAATAAATAATTCTGAAAGTCCACTTCATGTACTCTGTAGAAAGCTTGGAGTGAGCCAGCACCTTCTCTGTTGAAACTATTGTGGAGATAATGTGCAATTGCTTCTGCATATTAGAGAGGAAGGTTTTGATGAAGAGTACAGCCGTCTTCTTCTTCATATTAAAAGTATCTATTTCTTTATCAGATACCAGATTCCAATTGCCAATTCAAATTTTTGCACAAAGTACTTTTTACCACTACATGTTTCTATACTGTTGATCTTCTTTTGTGACTTTTGTTTTTCTTCAGCGAAGAGGAAGAAGCAGTGAAGTGACAAACTTAAAACAAAGACATCATTTGTATATGACACATTATATGTTACAAGAACTTGAAGAACTCTTTAGTTCAAAGCCAAGCATTCAGAGGTCAAAAAAGGCCAGAGTGAAAATTGCCTGGGCAAACTTAATCAGGCAATACAGTCTTTCATTACATGAATACACACAACCATTTTTCTGTTTAACTCCAATCGTCACTTGGCTACTGTGCTGCGTTTATTAATGTGTTCTACGCACAACCTGCTTAGAACTCCTTGGAAGGAAACTTCTTTTGGGGCTCTTCTACTGATTTTTCTTGCTTTTTTTCCTCCACAGTCTAGCTTTTTCCCCTCTTTTTGCTCACACTCAACACATTCTTCTGCAGTGAATGAGTAACAGCTGTAAAGTTGAGATACTTTTATTTTCAGTTCCAGTAACAAAACTGGGACCAACAACTTATGACCAGACCTCACATGAGGCATTATTTTCAAGAGGAGCATGACTTTCACGCACCAGACCCAGGGAATATGCCCAACTGTTGTAGGGAAATTTCACATGCAAAATGTGGCACTAGGAGAAGGCTGATTATGATGAGTAGGGACAGGCTGTTGAGATCTGCAAAGTCTCCTAGCTGTGTATAAATGAAATATTTCAGAGGTGGATTAGGGCAGATATTTATGAGATGTATTTCAAAGACAACTTTTAAGCCTTGTTATTGAAGTATAGAACTGTAAAGATTTGCAAAAGGAAACACTAAGACTATTACCTTACTTTCAGACACAGCTGATTTATTTCCGAGTATAAAATATGGAAAACAACCTGAGGCAAAGGTATGTCATGGAAAACTTAAGTCCTAACTCGGAAAGATAAAAAGCAACTTTAAAAGCAAGGTTAAAAAGAGTTTGATGGTGAGAAACATCAAGAAAGATTTACCATAGACAATTCAACTATTATACCTGCCAAATGCAGAGATCTTCTTAGAATGTCTTTTGTGGCAGGTAAGTAATTATTTTCTTAGCGTAGTGTTTTTAAAATAAAACTGCCTCCAAATCAAACGGATATTTCATAACAGCAGGTGACTTCTGCATGTTTTTATAATTCCTTATCAGCTCTGCATGCACTATGAAAATCCAAAATCAGATAGGTATGTCCAGTTCGAAGGATGTCACATATTTCCAGAATCTAGTTCACAGATCACAAAATACTGTCTATTTCTACATTGCTACAAGGGTCATCAAAGCTCTGAAAAAGTATGGGAGACCTAATCTGTGCCCTAAAGGCAGTGCAGTTTAGGTCATCCACAATTATCTTTCCAGCAGGTGAAATTCCTACCTTAAAAACCCATCTCAATATATCATTGTAATAGAATGGGAGAAGGCTGTTTGACCTGCCAACATACTTCAGTATAAGTATTTATATCATCTGTGTATCAAACCATTTGAAAATCTGGCACCTCAACTGGAAAACCAAGTTAGGCTGAATATGTTAAGAGAATTTAAACTCACAAAAATTTCACTTTTCAACCTCTGCTTCTATTTTCCTTTTCCTTAGCAGATTTTCTTACTGTTTTACCATTTAGCCTATCAAGTTTACTGGAATACCAGGGCGGGGAGTTGTTGTCATAACTAAGTTGCATGTCAACCAGAATGGTGTATTGTGCTTGCTGCTTGCTAGATAATGGCTTGCTCTCTTCCGTGTATTTATAGATCAGGCAGGCTTTCCTTCCTGACAATAGTTAACTTCTTCAGGAGGCAAGTAATCCTTTAGTCACTTTTAGCAGCATGTCACAGGCATCTATTGTCATTTCTTCTTGTTTGAATAATTTTCAAAATGAAAAACAGGTTATCCTGGAGTCTCGGTGCACTAGATTTTACCACTTCATGGCCATCACTCAGAAAGTCCTTACAGGGCTCTATAAAAACCCCACAGGGGCAGAACCAGTCTGTAACATCATGCTGAGAATGAAAAAGGTCTAAACTGTAAAGACTTAACACGATAAAACTTGTACACTTGAAGTGATCCCTGTGGGGAAGAAAGCAATGAACAAGGAACGCCTTAAGATAAAGCAGAATGCTGTTGAGTCAAACCTTAGTGATTATACTTTAAAAACACACAAGGAAATGCTTGAATGTATTTTATATTATCCCTACATATCTGTCTTTTAAAAAATACAGACTTCTTCAGGCACAAGTCTAAAATACTTCCATTTTCAATCTGCTATGCACCCTACAACTTAGGTATGAAGAAAATGCACTTTATTGGTGATGACCTACATCTTCCCAATAGGAGCTGGTAAAGAAAAGTGTAGGCTAAAACAAATACTCATGTTTAGATTTTTTTCCCCTGCTTGTCCACAAATTATCAGCGCTCTTTTGCTTAGCCAGCTAACAAATTAAGGCCAAAAGGGAAATTTTGTAAATAATTGTTCTATCACTGATGCTAACCCCAGCAGTGTAGTCCCAGACAGGAGCTCTCCCAAGCTATTGTGCAGTGCTTAGTCTTCTGCTTCAAAATGGAGGATATCTCTAAGAGAGTCTGCTCTGATCAGTTTACTGCCAACATTCATGAACCACAGCCACAGAGCTCAGTATGTCCTCCAACGTAAACTGAACTTAGTAGGGCAGTACATACCTATCTAAATTGAAAGCAAAATTATTGCATTTTTTTAAAGCTTGAGGCCTTCTTGAGGAAACAAACTTCTCAGCTTCACACGTTGTGTATTTAATATTCTGTAGCAATAAATTCTAGAAGATGTGAAAATTGTCAGAAGTTTGTCATCTGTGTCACCCTACATGTTCTCAGGATGATACAGCAGAAAATGATTGCACAGGTTGTGTCCTTTTCTTTGGCCACTCCCTTGCCAAGTATAGATGTAACACAAATATTACTTATTATAAATATTTCTACTGAAACAGTTTCCCAGACTGCCAAAAGATTTATGGCATTTTAACCCTTGAGGCTGGTTCATGTACAAAAGCATCTTTATGCAAACAAGATAGAAGAAAAGCTTTTTTTGTAACAAATGTATATTAAAAATTCATATTCAAAAAAACATATCTACTAATTTTCCAAGAGTTAAAGTTGATTGGCACATGCCATTTATCTGAACAGCGAGTGCTAATGGCATCAGTCTTTTGCAGAATACAAATGAAGAAACCTCACATAATACAACACTTATGCAATTAATATAATCGCCTTAAGTAACTTAATCACAGAATCACAGAATTGCCAGGGTTGGAAGGGACCTCAAGGATCATGAATCTCCAACCCCCCTGCCACACGCAGGGCCACCAACCATTCCACCTAATGCTAGACCAGACTGCCCAGGGCCCCATCCAATCTGGCCTTGAACACCTCCAGGGACGGGACATCCACAGCCTCCCTGGGCAGCCTGTTCCAGTACCTCACCACTCTCTCCGTAAAGAATTTCCCCCTGACGTCCAACCTAAATCTCCCTTCCCTCTGCTTAAAACCATTTCCCCTTGTCCTGCTGTCAATAATATTATTAATTATCAATTATTACATTAATATTAATTAATATTAATTATTAATATATTCACCTAGCTCATGATCAATGCATTTTCTTAAAAACACACTTTTTTTTTTTTTTTCCACTATTCCTGCTTTACCTGCAGGCAAACAGAATCTATAAAGCAAAAGATACCGTAAGATAAATATAATTGAGCCTACAGTCTACTGTATAAGGAGTGCTAGCAGGATACTATGGTCCTGGTCTCCCATGCAAACCTTGACTCCAAGTTAGGCCATGCACCTTCTCTTAATCTGAAATGGTTGCCTATGGAATGAAACACTGATATGAAACTGAGGAGCTGCACTATGTTTCAGTATGTTCCCAAGCTCTCTTCTGAGAAGATGATACTGAGAGTACCACCAGTGTCCATCTACACCACTGTTCAGACATAGGCACTACCACTGCTAACAGTGCTGTGTTTGGCACCTTTGTCAGCTTTACTGAAATAAAAATATATTCTTGATTTTCACAAGGACTTCTCAGTAAAGTCCATTTCCACAATTCACTAGAATGGAATTTCTCTTCACAACTATTTGTCATGAAATATGAATGCTACAAATAAGCAAATGTTTCCAGCATGTGGATAGAAATGTTTGCACATGACATCTGGAATGAATTCAGTATAATTGGAGAACCTTGGGAAAATGAGAACGTTTCAAATGCATTTACACTTTAGCTACTATAAATAATTTAAATGAATTACCTATATTTGTAGAAATAAGTAGAAACAAATTCAATATTTCACAAATCTCTCTCTCTACCTATGTGTTTTTTACATTTGACTTGTATGCTATCCGTGTATGGGACCAGGAATAAAGGTTCAAATCTGAATTCTGCTTGAACTTCTGCTGTTCAATTGCCTAGCTTAAGTTTTTGCTGTTGATCTGTGCTGCGGAATCCATCACAACAGCACATTCAAAAACAGACAACACAATTGCCTCACATGCCTGCTTTCTGTTATACAATAAATGTGCTTAAACAGTGTATGTTGGATATGCTGTTGATACATATTTTTATTATATTTTTGTTAAAATCCTTTTTTTTTTTTTTTTTTTTTTTAAATCTCAGGGAATTCCTGTCATTGCTCAGATTGCTCTGAATGAAAAATTATCACAGATGGAAGAACAGCCTAAGTACACATTACCTAAAATAGCTGATTTTGATATAAAGTACGTGACAAGCATACCGCCTACAGTAAGTGCAATTGCTTACCTCCTAACAAGAACAGGATGGATTTATACTTTGACAGAAGGGAAATAAAAAGCTTGAGCCAGCTCCTAAGGCAGGTAAACCATTTTAAAAATCACACTCAAAAAGGGAGACAATACAAACATACTCTACGGAAAGATCCAATTATTTTGACAGAGGGAAAGAAAACCTTAACTGAAATCCTCCTTTACTCATAGAGGTCTGTACTATTTAATTTTGGCTCATATCTGTAAAGGCCAATCTTTGGCAAACAGGAGGGGAAAGCATTGGGTTTGTCCAGTTCTGTGCTCTGAAACTCTTGACATTTGTGAGATAGAATGATTGTAATACCCTGAGCATTTCTTGACAGGTGTTGACAGTTCCATAGTAACTGGAAACTTAGTAAGAAATCCAAAACTTACATAAACATAATCACTCAAGTCAGACTGCTTCTTCACTCAGTAGCGTTATGACTGGTACCATTCATTGAACCTGATTCTTTTTTCGCTTTGAAAGTAGCCAGATGAGTTCAGGCTCCCTGACATTGTTGCAAGACAGAAAGATGAGACCGTATGATGAGGTAGAAGGGGGCATTTCATAACCAGAGCTTAAAATTACTTCTGGCCTTCCTCACTGAGTTTAATTGGATCCTGAGAACAAATTTTTTTAAGGTGGTTAATTTTTCTTGTGGTAACTCATACTATATTCTTATTTTATAACTACTAGTGTATGCTGGAAACAGCAACTAAAAGAGCTTTTACCATTCTTTATTTGACATAAACTGACAGAAAGCAGCTGCAAAATTTGTAGCCAATAAAAAGGAGGATCTCCACAAATGATTAGTTGTTTTCAGTAGTCTAAAAAAGACTTTACCAGGGGTGACTTTTATGTCCTTTACCACTCTTTGTCCTACTCACTTTGGAAAAATAAACAAAACAGGCATAGCAGATCATTCTGGTTACCCTTCAGATTCCCAGGTAAGCAGTAGCCATGCACGGTCCCTACTGCCTTAGTCACAGTGACAAAACTGAGTTTCTGCTTGCTGTGTGAATGAAAACTCCAGCCAGCACTTCTCTTTTTGAATCAAGACTGTGACACTGCTTTTCAATCTTGGGACACCATCCTCCTTCTCTTGAAAAATGCTTTCACTTTTGGCTGCCTCTCACCTCTCTCTTTGCTCTTTTTTTACTTGCTCAGTCTGCAGACACTTGCCTCTGGCAACAGTAATCTAAGAGCAACTGTGTCTTCCTTGTCCCTCACTAAATAGGAAAGCTAAAATAGTACTTCTTTTACTCTGGAACATGCCACAAAATAGTCTTGTCCTTATCACTGTGTTCCAAACTTGTTTCAATAAAGAATTTAAGCTTGTTTTTATTCAAGGAAATTTTTCACAGATTTCATTATCCCAACACTGGCACTCATAATTTCAGTACTAGCTGACTCATTCCCAATTACATATTTGTTTATATACTGTCACACACCTCTTCAGAGAAAAGGAGGTAGGACTCCCAGCAAGCTTTTCATAGAAACTGTCATCTCTGCTGAGATTCTCACATGCCTAAGAATATCTCGTCTCAGTAATTTTCCTAAACGTTTGATATTGCCTACCTTGTGAATCAAAGCAGTGTCAGCCTGATGTAGTTGTTCTTCTCTGAATGAATGTATGCTGCCTAAACCTGTAAATTAACCTTTGTTCCAGGGCACGCTGTATAATGACTTGTTGATTCATGTATTTACAAAGTGCAATCTGTAGAGATGCTAACTAGGGTCCTTGTGTTTCTGGTTCATTCTGGAGTCAAGCTGTTACTGTAATGTTGTGATATACTTCTCTAGGAAAAGCTATCAACTATCTTTTCAATAACATATGTAAGGTTGTTCACTTACCACAGTGGAGTAAGAATTTTAAAAACATTTCATATACTTCTAGAAAAAAACACTAGACTATATTACTTTCATTTAAAACAGGAATCTTAAGCTTGGGAGAATGAAAAAAGACAAAAAATTGTTCTCACAGGTATATTACTATGGCATTCAAATGACTTTTATGAGTACTTTGTAGTGTTTGCTCTCTTGTCCTTCACACAGAATAAGGATCATGCACAATCATGTGTTGGTCTTGTTTGGGATCTGGCTTGATTTTGAAACATACAGAACTGTTGCTAGGTATTTCTGCATGACAGAGTGCACATTTAAAGAAGTGCGTCATACACATGGAGAGGAAGTGGCAAACTCTAAAATTCATTAGGGGAAGTCTTTTAAAGGTCAAAAGAGTAAAGGAAAACAAACCCCACACTGACAATGGCATGAGAAGACACAGCAGCTACCAAAGTATTCTGTGGGTCAAACTACCAGTACATCGGATGCAGCATTATCTCCAAAAGTTGCTGTAGGAGATACCTTATAGAAAAAGCATTAAAACTTCACTGCTGAGACATGTTTCCCCTCTGCTCTGGTAGCACTCAGTCATTGGATTATGGATGTTGCTACACAGCACATTCTCATTGTTATCTGTCTATGGACTGGCTATCCAAATAATTGACCTTCACACGCAAACAGAAGTTCCACTGATGGCTTCTTAACTACATATCTACCAATTATACTAAATGCCCTTAAGTCAAAACAGTCCTTATCACAGCACTAGCACTTCCCATCCACCAGCCCACAGGATGGTGTCAGTGGCTCTCACATGCCTGTCTTCAGCCCTCTGGGAAGGAAGCAGTGGTTGGCCTGTCCTGTGACTTTGCTATCTATGGCCACTAACATGATTTCTGTTTTATGCAATGTCTGAAGAGGAGAGACTTCAAAAAATAAATAAATAAAACCTACTGGCTTTCTTCTATTCAGTGTTTTATGAAAGACCTTCCAAAAAGAGGAATCAAATCAATCTTGTACTGACAGGTCACTTTTAGTAATGTACTTACACACAAAAATATAGAACCTCAACTGTGGTAGGAATTCCATTTTAATTGTTAAAATAAGCAACTAGAAATGCAAGTTTGAAAAAGAAACTAATTAACTTATTCAGCAAAAAAGTCATGTCAGGTCAAGATTATATTTCATAAAATCACGTTATGAATGATTGTTTTGCCCAGCCAGTTTCTCCAGGCAGAAACATAGATGTAATTGTAAGCACTGTTCTTGTAAGCGCAAGACCAAATAACGTGATTTGTTCATTGATGTTCCAGACTACATCAGAAAGCAGGCATGAATATCCACCTCCACTTTATAGACAAACTAAAGCAGAGGAGAAATGTTTCCCCTCCAGTCATGTGACAGAGCAATGTGAGGGTCAGGAGCAGAAGCTCTGTCCCCTGAATAGATGTCTTGTCCTCTCTCTATTGCACCATGCAACATCTCTGAGATTCATTGCTATCACTGTTGCTGAACATGTGTGCTAGCAGGGTGAAGATTGTGCTAGTTTCTGACACAGAACACAGGAATTTGTCACAAATTTGACTTAGACTGATCTCTCAAAACCAAAGGTGAAAGCATTTCTTAAGAATTAGGAAAGATGTATTTCCTCTCTGAAAAAAATGAACACTTAATTTGAAGCTGCTGTGTATTTCTCTAAGAAATGTTTTCCTGAACATAGCTTTTATTAATTAGGTGTATCAGACTTAGTTATAAACTCCCAGCAATATTTGTTCACAAAATGTTTAAATGTTTTATCGAGGGATGTGGTTTAGTGGGTAAATACTGGTGGTAGCTGGGTAGTTGAACTAAATGGTGTTGCTTTATCTTTCCTTCAAAAACAGCGAACTCCTTCACCATATTACAGGATATACAGGACAAAACAGATACAAATGAAGATAGTCACTGAGGAATTTTTTAGTTTTATGTTGTTGATTGATATCTGCAAGATACAAATCATTCACTGAATGACTGGTCTTAGAATTAGGTAAGAAAAAAATAAAGATGATTTTCAGGCTGCAAAATAAGCAAGCAGGAAAAGCTCTGATTTCGTGCAGATGAAGTGCTTGAACTGACAATTCCATTCAATGCTTCATGAACAAACCTGAGCAGCGGAGAAGACTGCCTGCAATTAAAGGCATTACACATTAGTAAATAGGGTTGCATGTATCAGCCAGCACTAGTGACTGCCACTGAAAGAGTGTCAACAGTGGAGCAGAAAGGGTTGATCACCACGGAGCCAAAAGAACTTAACAATTGGTGAAGATTTAGTGACTGCTTCTGAAGGGGTTAAGAGAGAGGGTTTCTAATTTTTAACAAATTTCTGTGTGTAATACATATATATTTTTTTTCTTCTAAACTCCGTGGGTTCAGGTTTACTGATCAAAGTGGACATCTTGCAGGACTGACCACACAAGATCAGTTACTCACACTCCCAGAATGACTGACAAACAAACAAGGTTTTCCAATTAAATATTGCTGTGCACCACACTCATGTGCTACATTAAGCACTACGCTTCTCACGGTAGATGCAGAAATGCAACTTATCACTGAGTGGAAACAGAAAGACACATTACTAGAAGGCTGTAGCACTGGATGTGCCCCTTCCATTGCCACTTACAAGTAGGGAGAGAAACTGTTCTATATCTTCACCCTCCCCTTACATCTGCAGTCCTTCTTGCTTCCCTCATTGGCCAGAAGTGTCAAACAGGGGCAAAGGTCAGAGCTCCTCTCTCTTTACAGCCTAAAGACCCCATTCCCATGAAGTTCATCTTGAGAACTATGAATATCAAATAATCTCAGCGCTGTAAAAGCTCTGTAAGCTTCTGTTGATACAAGACTCTAAAATCTCTCTCGAGGGATCTCTGATGGATGTATACAAACATCTTTGCAGACCCTCAAAAGGATTTCGCTACCATAATAATCTTAATATTATAATAATAAATCAGTAGTTACAAAAAAAATAAATCAGCTTATATGCTACAGTAGACAGATTTTTCCTCTTTCAATGTGATTGATGAATATTATCTTCTTTTGTTCTATACAGCTATGGTAACATTTAGAAGTTGAACTCTTCAACAATTACTCAGTTAAAAAGCATAACACACTAAATTCAAACTTGAAGATTATTTATCCAGTCAAGTTTTGGGCTATGAATAAAACATAACATAGCACATTTTGTTTTTGAACAGTGTATCAAGTCACCATTTGAACTTAATCTGAACTTCTAAATATCATTTTAATACAGACATAGTTCATCAATCATTTTCAATAGAAAAGAAAAGCCTAACCCTGAAGATCCTGAGATGAATCTACTGTCCACATTACATACATACTTTATTTCTTTCTCTAAATTTAGGTTTATCTATGAGACAGGGCTAGCTCAGTAATTATGACATTAAATGTCAAGATGACATTTCCCTCTCCAAAATGACATCATATTAGACTTGTCTACTTTCAAGAAATATATTTCTATGGCTCTCAGTGGTTGGCTTTGTATTTAAAGTAGTTAGTCAAGCAATACTTAAACAAATATGAATTAGTTATTTCTCTACTTTGTATCTGAATATTATGACAAATACGATGAAACGCAGAATTGTTTCTATTTGCATCCTATTCTGACATTAAGGCTGAGAAATCTGAAGCTTAGTTATCATACGAAGATGACTCAAAGATGTATTTGCATATGCAATAGCCACCTTTTAGACATACTCTTATTGAGAATTAATTTTGTCACTATTGTTTTCCACTAAAGTACTGAAACTGTGTAATTACTTATCAGCTTCAAATAGCTGTCCTTGAGGAACTGGACATTGTTACACTGGCTCCCATTGCAAGACCAGGACACAACCCTAATGACCAGTTGTTGATCAGACCACTGCTGCAATGAAAACCATGATCATATTTGCCTTCAGTGAATTTACAAATCACTTATAAATCTAACTAGATTAGCTGTTAACAAGTAATCCACATAAAGCTCATGCAATATGAAAGAGGGTTGTTTTCTTTTTTTTTTTTTTTTTTGCTTTGGTAATCTTCAACTTCCTTCTTTCTTTTATGAGATGATGCCAAAAATCTGTTTATTTAGCTGCTTGCACGATTCTTTAAATTCTGCTTTTAGTAAACTTTGCACTTGGAAATAGTCAAACACTGAAGATGATTGTAGCTGTGTCACCTCATCTCATCTGTGTTATACCTGTATCACTATGTTTTGCACATTCTACTTAACTTGAAAATATAGCATCTTTATCTACAAACTTGCTTCATTACTCCCCTTCTCCAAATTATCTGTTCCTCACCTTTTACTGTCAACGTCCAAAATGAAAGAGAAATAATGGAATGCCTCCTACTCAGTACTAAAGGTTTCTTCTCTCAGATGTCTAATTCTATTCCCAGGTTATTTGTCAGTATGTCAGAAGGATATAAAATGGAATTTACTCAACATAGTCCATCAAAATTTCAGTACTGTCAACAGATCAAAGCACATATCAGGTCCATCCAATAATCCAGTCCCTTTTCCACCCCTCATTCACTTTTTAAATCAAGAATTATACGTTAACTGTAGTTTCATAAGTAGTTAAATTCATTTTCTCTCCCAAAGGCCTGTTTTAAAAATTCTGAGTTGACAGTTTCACCTAGGATCTTTCAACTATACCGAAATTCATTTCTAAAAGACAGGAGGAGAGTGGAGGTGGGGAAAACATGCAGAACTACTATTCTATCATATTGCAAGGACCAGCTGTAAAAAAGAGCGGGGACAGGATCACCAAACAGTCTTTAATTTTTGCTGCAATTAAAAACAGAATGAAACTAGAGGTGAGAAAGGAGGTGGGAAGGCAAAGAGGAAACAGATGAGAACACTAATAACACTGAGGGCTTTTGGTGCTACTTAAAAATAACTCAAATGAAGATCTGAAAGCAGAGTTTGGGTGGGACTAGGAGCGGGGATGTTAACAAGAAACAAGAAAACTTCACAAGCTGAATAAGGATGGTAAACGGGTACTTCATATCCCCTGCAGAAAGGGGACTTCTCAGGGGTTACCTGTATGAAAAACATAGTTGCTTCTCAGGATGTCTCTTGTGGTTCAGGAGGTGGGTAAGAGCACAAGCAGGCCTATCTGTTCCTTTGCCTTTCCCACAGCATTTCCTTGACTGCGAAGCTCAGCAGTGCCCCAGATGGAATCAGCAGGTGTTGAGGACAAATGTGGCCTGAACTGAACCTCTGTGTGATGTGCAGGTTCATAGAAATAAGATTGTACTGTCTCTGGAAAGGTCTAGTCTTGATCTATGTGATTTGAACACACAACAAAAGCACCTACAGTGCTGCTTCCACTCTAGCCCCAATAGGGAATGGACCACTGAAGTGTTGGAAGGAAGCTCTCTAAGTAACATTCCTGCCTTTGCCTTCCTAGAGGTTTCTGAAAAAAGAGAGATCAGTTCTTGTCAGTGAAGCTAAATGAAGACTCCAGCATGTGCGGGCTTTTTCTCTCCAACACATCTTCTAGACATCACTACAGTACGGGTGAAATAGTCAAGGGGGTATGGATGAAAGGATCCAAACTCTGCTATGACTTATTTAGATAAGTGATGTCCGCAAGAGAGGTTGGCATCCTGTCAGGCTGATGATCCTCCCTGGAAAAGACTACTCAGGATGAAAGACTGGAACTGGTCTCCTTTCACTGCTGTCAGGTATTTATGAAAATCTGAGATACAATGTGGGGAGTTCAGCCCACAGAAATGCCCCAAATCAAGGTATCCTGCTGAGGACAAAAAAGCAAGGTAGACATGGAAATGCTACAAGTAAGGATAACACAAAGCATGGAAGGCATATGTAGCTTAGTATTCACAGAACTTCCTGTCTTAAAGCCACAAAACTTTACATACATAATGGCTCCTGAGTTACCTTTCTGAAGCATTTGCTCGGTGTCAACAAAACCAGTATCTCTGTTCCTCACTTTCTATCGTGAAGAGCTTCACTCAGGGATGCTGGCAGAAAATCCTCCTTATGGAAAACAACGGTGCTTTGAAGTGATTCTTCATTCCTCCTACTGGAATCCTGGCCAGAGAGGAATGTGGGAAGGTGATGCCAGCCATCCCACCATACTTCAAGTGGACAGAAATAGCAAGCAAACTGCTCTGATCTTGAGAGCTTCACTTGGAGAATTTGGTCATTTCTCAATGAATACTACTCTGTCAAAACTTCTGTTGCTAGCACCCTTCCAGCACTTAGCATAGCAGTTCATTGAAGAATAGAGAAATTCAAAATTGGGATTGTATAAGCAAGACAAAAGGCAAGCTGCTGACACTTAGTAGTTGGCAAAAGGATAAAGACAACCTACTTGACAGTTCTGTAGGAGGGATTTATCAACCTGAATGGAAGGCTGACTAATGACTTCCTTCGTATTTCAGAGTATTAAGCTTACAGCACTGGCTCTTGGAAAACGATGCCATGAGAACATGGGATCAGCTCTCATTGCTCATATGCCACAAATTCATGTCATCTCACCATTCCCAAGCAGAGCCAGCTTCTTGTGCTGTGCAAAAGCACAGCTCTCAGGAAGGCAGATTGTTTTCATCTGAAGAGGTGAAAAGCCTATCACTTCCCTTGGTAGTTAGTGCCTGTTGCTGCTATCTCACTGTAAAGAAATATTCTGTTTCCTGAATTCATCCACCTCTGGCTTGCAAATGTCTTTCTTATGATTTTGCTCTGTAAAGCCTGCCATATTTCAGACAAGTTTATGCACACCTCTTTATCTTAATTTTATAATTTAAAAAGGCTGTAATTTTTATTTTTATTTATTTATTTATTTTTTACACCGCAGCATTTTCCTGTCCTTCTCCCAATATTTTCAAATTCACTCCTTCATTCTTACTGCTCTGCTCTTTTTTTTTTTTTTTTTTTTTAAATTTATTTACTGCCAGCTTGGAAGTCATTGTATTATTTGTCAGTTCTCATCCTGGAATCTATTACAGCATCGTGGGCTGCCAAACCATTTCCTTATTTGTCTGTATATATTGCCATCCATGGTCTTAAATAAAAAAATGCCTTTGAACGTTCTTCATGTGAGTACACATCAATAAGTTTTCAAGATTATTCTGCCTGAAGCCTTATCAACTTACCAGTCCGATAGTCACGTTTATGCTAACCACAGCAAAATTAGCAGGTCACTGCCACTGAACAAAAACAATTTTGTAAGTCCTTAGTTGTACACCTTGAAAAAGAAAAAAAGCCAAAACAATACAGCTGAGAGAAAAACATTTAGACAGTAGTGATAAACTGAGTAGATTTTTTTTTAGTACAGGAAAAAAAGATAAAATTAAATATTATTAAAATGTGAGACAGTTCAAGATCAGAGGTAAGTTTACTCAGTTTTTTCTTTTCAAATTTCTAATTACCTCAGTCCTTAAATAGAAAATGAGAAGGCACATGGAAAAGTAGATTAATGGAAAAAAACTATTTCTTGTCTTTGGAGGACAGCTTCTAATTAGGTCTAATAACGCTATATTTCTTTTCAGCTATAATACAATGTTAAATAATCATTCTGATCTTTCATTTGTTTTCATTGCCAAACTTTTTGGAACTGCTGACTTCACTAAAAACCCTTCAATAAAATGCTGCCTTGGCTCTATAAGCAAATGGAATCTGAATCCAGATCTGGACCAGAACAGCAATTAACAAAAGCCTTGTAAACAAGTGCGAGACGAGGCTTTAAATCCACATGTAGGAAGGAGAGTACACAAAACACAGAGTGAGGCATACTTCATGTGTATGTTCTGATACTTTCTGATAATGTCGTGTTCTTTGCAAATGCCTCTTCTACATTACAACTCACAGACTGTTAAGTAACACTGAGCAGTAACTGAAAATGAATTGGGTTTGTTTAGTCTAGAAGAGAAGCCTGAAGGAAGACCTGATAACAGTCTTCAAGTACAAAGAGGGCTGCTGCACAAAGCAAAGGAATAATATGTTCTTCATGTCCTTGGAGAAAGGACAAGAAGAAATGCACACAAATTACAGTAAGAAAAACTCAGTTCGTACATCAAGAAAAAAAAAACCTTTTATCTCTAAGAATCGCTAGGCATGGGAATAGATTACTCCAGGTGATTGTGAAATCTCTATCAAGGGGAGATGTAAAGGAGAGGTTAGACATTTGTTTGCCAAGAGTGGCAAAGACATAGCTGAATTCTTGAAGCTGAATATGGACTACAGAACCTTTTCAAACTTTTGCCAGTTCAATTTCCAAATTGAAATATGTATTTATTCATGAATGTGCTTAAAGTGATTAGTTAATAGTTAAGTGTCATAATTACATTGTATTTAATGTTTTTCATGAACATATTGGACAATGCTAAAGCAGTGAAGGCACCAGAACCCTTGGTTTCATACCATTTACTTGCATATACTCATGGAGTGTAATACCTCCCATATTCCACTCTCTCTTGACAAAGCTCAAAAGTTCATAATGAGGAGAAAAATGCACTGCAGGTATCCAGACCAAATAACTTGTAAATAAGCCCCTCTCCGACCACGTGAGAACAGAAATATCTATGGAGCTAAGCCACATTTTCACATGAGGTTAAAGCTACATGCTTGATTTTGCAATCTATATTGAGGTATAATTGTCCAAACAACGAATACAAAATCCTCTGATGCAAAAGCCTTGTTAGAAGACTGTAAAACTAGTCACTTATTTATTTTGTAGCATTTTAGCGAACAATTAAACCACTCTTCATTTCTCCTCAAAACCCTTAGTTTTTATTACTGCTACATTTGTATTGGCACAGTTGACATTTTCAGAATTTTTTTCTCAGGAATATCTTATCACAGTGACCAGCAGCAGCCAAGCAAATTTATGTCCTGTGTCATTCCAAAGCCTTTGCATTTTAACAGAATTTATATAAGTGTCACAGAACCAAAAGAAATGCATGCATAGGCACACTAATACCTTTTATTTGAGGTTCTCAATCAGCTTTCTTTGATGACAATTTGCTCCTGGCATTAGTATAAGCAAGTATGGCCCCAGCTTGGTGAATGGCAATTTTGACCATGAACATGAACTTCATTATACAGACAAACATTTAGTATTATTCAAATCTTAAGCAATATAGAAGTAACTTTGTCAAAATTGCTTTTGATGCCTTAGTTGGTCACTGCCATAGAGTGACAAGTTATAACTTTTCCTTGAAGAAAAGTACACTGAAAAAGTAGAAGCAAAGAGAACCAATTAACGGCTGCATGCAATCTTCATAATGTGAAGATCAAAATTAACAAAAACTGGAAGTCTTATACATTCCTATACTAAAACATATACCTGCTGCAGTGTGACTGGTCTCATTATCCCCATATTCCTCCCATTGAAACTTTTTACTTTATCAGAAATTACCTACTTGAGAAGAATTTGGTTTAGTTTCTAATAACAAAACAAAATCTAACTGTAGGAAAAACATTTAGTAAAACAGCCTCTTCTAGCATTTCAAGAAACCTTCCTACTTCACTGTTCTGAACACACCTGCGTATGTGAATTTCCTCACTCTTCATTCAGAACACTGAATCTGTAAACAGAATCAGTAGTAGGCAATTTTTAAGCTGTGCATTTATTAGCATCAAATGGCTTATACGCCTTGCTGTGTAGCCACTCAATGCTATCATAAACCCATCTTTCCCTTCTCCTTTCAACTTTTTTTTTTTTTTAATCTTTAATCATTTTAGCTTCTTACATTCAGCATGTGACTTTAGTTATACATGCAGGGAGTAGCTCAGTTTTGGCATCCCAGATTAAGCAATTGTGAATATCAATTCAACTTTGGAGTAGCTTCAAAAAGTTTCAATTCTTTGTGAGCCCATACCTCCATGAAATAGATTTTTGGTTGGGTAACTGACCTTCATGCATTCAGCTTTGTTTTCTAACCTTTGGGGCTTTGATACTGTTTGTGCTTTTGCCAATTTTTAAAACAATACAAAATTGGATGGTGCAAAAACTAAATAAAAAAGAGACGTTCACAAAAAACGCCTGGCCTGTGCTATGTACCATGCAATTCTAGTAACTATGCAACTTTGAATTTATAATTTGAAGCATAAAACCATCACACTAAGTAAGGGAAAAAAAAAAAACATGCTCAGTGTTTTCAACCAAGTGTGGAAGGACTTGCATATAGAAGCATTTCCTGAGTATAATTACATAAATAGGTCAGTCTTAGCATTGCTATGGAGGAACAGTCCTGGCTGATTTCAGCTGGAAAAGTATTGGAATAATTATTGCAAACTGTACTGGAAGTGATTTTCTTGCCAAGAGGGATATTGCCAAGAAATTAAACTATATATTCAAGGTGTTTTTCTGTTTGTTTGTTTTTCTGTTTTCATGCAGAATCACACAGAATGATTATTTGGAAGAAACCTCTGGAAATCACCTACTCCAACCCCCTCACTCAAGATCACCTGGAGCACATCAAACAGGATCACAGGTGGCCTGTGAGCATCTCCAGAGAAGGAGACTCCAATCAGGAGCCATGAATTTGTGGGAGTTAAGTTCGCTCTGACCAAATTCTCCTCAAACAAGGGAAAGTCTTCCTTTCTTCAGCCTTTCTCTCTTGTCTCCGGGGCCTGGGATTCCTGAGTGCTGGCATTAGTAGTACAGACTGAAGTAAAGGAAGGCATTCAGTAACTACCTCTCATTTAATTCCTTCCATGTCACATCCCTGTAAACTCTGACAGTGTTCTTATGTGCTTCCCAAGTAGCCTTTTCCTTTTCCCCCCCTCCATTCTGTATACTTTCTTCTTCAGATTTTTGCCAGGAGCTCCTTGCTCATCTGTGCAAACCTGCCTCCTTTGCTTGACTTCTTACTCGTAGGGATGCACTGATCCTGAGCTTCCTGTTTATTCCTCATGCTGTATGCACTGGTGTATAAAAATTTCAGAGAGGTAATCAAGCATACAGGTTTCCTAGGAGGGGTGCAAGTGGCTCCTCCATAGCCATGTTCCACGCATGCTTCCCCAGCTGCATGCACCCACTGGATGCATCTGAACTCGAGCTACTAAAGCTGACTATTCTGTCTCTAAAACTCTTAAAGTAGGAAAAATACGGGAAATTAAATCTTTCTGTTATGTTTCATCTAGAAGAGTACAGATGTTTTCAACTTGTATTCCATGCTCTCTGTCCTGCAGCAATTGTACAGCCTGAAGTAAACTATCGTAACATAGAAAGTGAGCTACTGTTACTGTTAAAAAAAAAAAAAAATACAGTACAAGAATACCTTAACTAGAGCAACTAAGAAAAAAATGGATGTGAATCTGATTGTTATAAATCTGAAAACTGAAGCAAAAAGGACAAATCTGTACTCAGAAAAGACACAACAAAATAAC
Source organism: Perdix hodgsoniae (assembly GCA_035772895.1). NCBI lineage: Eukaryota > Metazoa > Chordata > Aves > Galliformes > Phasianidae > Perdix > Perdix hodgsoniae. The sequence continues at coordinate 26,316,533 of JAPSGF010000004.1, read as the reverse complement.
AAAAACTTATTTAAAATAGTGGTAATACCATCATTATTAATCTGCTGGCTAAAATCCTGTATTCTGGGTGAACTGCCAGTGGTCAATGACAACATATAAAAGAGTAGTTATGCTCATTAGTTTTCTGTGTCCTTCACTTTCTGCCCTCCATTTTCTGTCTATTCTGTGTGAATATCAACTACTGAGCAACTGTTCTTTTCCAACCTCCCAAAAACTGGCTATGTTTTTCCAAGAGTGAAACACTCTCTATACGTAAACTGACATCCATAGATGTAGTTTGTATCTCTTTGGGAATTAGATCTTGAAAACTGATTGCAAGATGTTCTTTTACTGCTATAAACACCCACCAGTTTTCCCTAAATTACTCAATCTTAGAAATATGGCATGTTGTTTTCAGGAAAAAAAAAAAATATATGCTTATTGAGCATATTTTACATGTCTTTAAATTGATATGTGATCCTCAGCTGGATAGTTAGGAGGAGGCAGAATGTGTTACCTCATTTATGAAACAAGATGGATTATTAATGATAGTTCTAAGGAGAATACATTACATTCTTAATTCCCACCAAATATATATATAAACAAGAGAAAGAATGCATTAGGAGGCGTGTGGGGAAAAAAATAAAATTTGATGATTAATTCAATGAATCAACATCATTACTTTTTTCTGGCTGATGCTTTCAAATTACACACCTTGAAGACAAGAGGGGTGTCTTTTTTCCAGGTACTGAACAAGTACATTATCTCAGAAGAGCATATTCTGCATCCTTCTGTAAAAAAGGGTGAGGCCTACAGTACTTCCCCACCATTTACAGACTAACAGACAAAACCACAAACCAATTGATAAATTCCTGCTCTTCATATCAACATATCTCACCACCGAAGCTAACTTTCCCCTCCTCAGGCACAATATTTGCCAACATGGAAAAAAATCACACACAGAAAGTTAGGTCATTAACTCACGCGTGCTTTGGTTCAGGGTGCTGAAGTAGTTAGTCTAGTTCCATCTTTGGAGGGACTCATCTCCAGGGCATATGGATGCTGTCTTCTCAGCAGCCTGTCTCGTTCAGCTGTTGAACTAAGAACCAAGTAAGCATTTTCCAGCTTAGTCAGCTCATTCCTGTAGATAACAATCAAGCCCAGAGGTCACCAGCGTTTGGGAGGGTCTCTCCTCCTGGCTTACAAGACTAGCCCGTGACTGTTGACAGAACATTAATTACTGTAACATGCTGTGGTGCTGAGCTGAAATGAAAGCTAATCAAATAGGCTAGCAACACAGAGAAGTATGAATTTTACACTAGAATGATCAGTCTCTCCTTCTTATTTCTCTCCACATTACTTCAGAGCTCCAAGAGGATTAACCAGACTTTTATCTACAGACGCACCTCAGCAGCTACACTTGTATTTAGAGTTATATTTTTACTTTGCCCTATATTTCTCAGTGAATAATCTTTGACTGACCCCTGACCTTGAGGCAGGGAGAGTCAGATTAGAAATAAACTGTGACTTCACTGCTGGAAAATGCACCAAGAATATCCAACAACAGCATTTCCAGAACAACTTGCACCACCTTACCAGTCCCCAGAACAATCATAGATTCACATGGTAAGTACACTAACCACCTTAAACATCTTTCTTCACTACCTTGCTCCTAGATCTCAACCTTTCACACTTTCTCCCTCCCCCTTCCTCTCTCATTAAACACTCTTACCATCCATGAGAGGCTTCACTCTGTTTATATCTTCTTCTAACACTTGCCTTCTGTCTCAACCTTTGGCAAAATGCCCACAGCTGCAACTCCAAACCCCCTTGATCACAAAGACCTGGTCCAGCCCACTGCCCAAAGGAGTTTCAGATCAGTAGTTGCCTGTTAGGTTTTAATGACCACCTTGTCAGGCAGGTCTTGCCAAGCCAACCTTCACTGACAGAAAGGCATTCATGGTGTAGCAATTTTCATAGCAGTAATTTCCTAATAACTTCATGATCTGAGTTTACTGAGTCCAACAAACTAACAAGCTGTCCACATTAGGAAGAAGTCATCAAGGTTTCTTTCAAAACACAAACTGGATTCTTATCTTGTACTATTTGACCATCATGAGATCTACCCTTTTTCATTTCTTGCCTCTTAAAACTAGTAAATGGTAATGTAAGACAACTGCCTGGAAAGGCATGAGAGCAGAGGGACACAACAGCAACTAGTTTTGTTTAAAGAGTGGATATAGATAGTATGCAGATTCACATAAAATATTCACCTCAGTTTTATCAAGAATGACATCCTGCATCTCCAAAGCCCTTGAACACCCCTAACATAGAAGCATGAAACAAAATCTCTGTCTCAGGTATATGTTCTCTTCATTAGATTTTATCTTAATACTCTGTCTGATTTATCTAGCATTAAAACGTAGATGTGCTATTTCTTTCAAGTAAAGTTTTGCTCGTTCTAAAAGTAAAAAGCAGTCTGTTTTACTTCATGTTATCCCCATCAGCTGCATAAAATTTTCTGGCTTGCTTATGCACTAGGACTTTAGGTCAAACTTGGCACATATTTATAAAAAGTGTTTATCAGCATAGGAATCTGTCATAGTGGGAGCCGGTTTATCTATTGTGCAGTGCACCTTTGAGAAACTGACTGCCCTAAGCAAAGCAGTGACTTAGTTTCTGACCTATTCTCTTTCAGGTAATGTTGCAGATAACAGATTTCACCTGGTTACCTAATAACCTAATTACAGTAATTACTGACAGGATGTAACAGATTAACGTTTAGCTAATCAACTTCTTACTAGAGATACCAGTTCTAATGGTAGAGCTGGAGAATACTGACAAAAGAAGACATAGCATTAGAAATTACCGTTGAAATTTTTTTATATTATGTTCTTAATAAGAACTGTACTGTAAACAAACTGATTGTTTATCTTCCTGCTTAGCTTTTACTCTTTTTAATGGTCAATAGCCCATCTTAGTTCAAGAGTTCAGCTTCTCAAGTCAAGCTTCATTCTCTGGATTTTGATGTTTCATTTTGGCAATCTGTTCATTTAGTTTCCAGGCAGGCAAACAGGGTTGAGATAATAAGACCAACGAACCAATTTTCCTCAGGAGAGTTGAACTATCATTTACAGGTGTGCACTGAGCTTTTTTGATCTCACACATTCAAAATCTATTCTTGTGAAGAGCAAAAACTAAAAACATTGAGTATGATTCTGCTGCTGTCAATGTTTTCTTCCTTTACTTTTGACACATAGACACAAGGGGAAAAAAAACTGGCACAGTTCTAGATTTAGGATTAAAACAACTGTGTTGCGCTGTGGACATGGTTTGAACTTGCAATTTGTGGAATTTGTGGCTACATGGGAATTAAATTTTTTGCTTGGAAAGGCTGACAACAACTACAGTATATTTAGTTCAAACACCAGAATGTACCTATTTCTCAATTAAATGCCTAGACTGACATTCTTTAAAATGAAAAACACTTGTCTTTGTAATTCTAATATATTCAAATCAGTGCCCCTTTCAATGAACAAAATAAAATTTCACCACCAGTAAAAGTAATCCAATTAATAACAGTCCAATTGTAGTTTTATGTACCCGTCTTAGCATAAGAAGACACTTTCAGCTGCTCAGAACTGGAAGCAGGGTGCTGCATACTCTGCAAGTTTGTCAGCACGGTGGTCTATTTGAGAATAACTTTGTGGCTGTCCTGATGTAGAACAGAATTAATCCCATTTTTGGGGCTGTGCCAATGTAAGGTTCTCACATTTGTGTGTTTTTCTGCATGCTAGATATTCAATCATTAGTTACTCCATTAACAAGAAACAGAATTGATTTGAGTAGCTCAGTGTAAGTGGCCTTCCTTGTATTTTCTTAGGATTTTCTTCCTGGAAAGCGCAGGCATCCTAATGCTCTTCAACTTCTATCTTTCTGATGGATTTGCTCTCAGAATAAGCTGTTATTTCCAGACAGCTGGATGGAAAATTTTCTGCGCTCATTTTGCTGAGGTATCTGGCCCATGAAGGCTTTTCAGCAGTTCATCTGTTTAGGAATTCTTTGTTTGCTCAGAGCTGAAAAGAACAATTATTTTTGTTTTTCATTTTAGTCACCTCACCTCCCAGCTAAAGACCCATTCCAGCCTCTCATTGCAGACTTAACAGTTCCTTGTACTGAATACAAGACAAGATAATTCTTCAATAAGGAATTCTGTCTTCCATGAACCCCTTTTACTAAACAGAAAGCATTTGCCTATCCATATAACAATTGTTTCATATTTCATAATGACTTGACACAAATATATATTTTTAATTTTTTTCTATCCACTGTGGAACCCATTCCTTCAGTTATAAAGAAGTTTCCTTCAGTTATAAAGAAGTTACAGGACAGTATTTCCTGGTTCAACATGTTGCAGTGCAACTGTTGCACACAACATTATCTACTCAGTTATTGTCTTTTCAAAAGCACTGTCCATGTTTTCTATAGATCCAAAGCTTTAAATTCAATCATACACCTTTAAGTACTAATACAGTGTGTACACACTGAATGAGACAGTGAAATAGCATCTCCATTCCTGTAATACATAACATTATTTTCTCTTAATTGGAGAAAATTTTTTTTTAATTTTTAATGCACATGTCAGATTGTTCAGAGCCATGAGTTTTATTATTTCATTATGAATGGTCAGATCTGAGAATCTGTCAAAGCTCTTTGAAATATGAAGCTTAAATACCCTTGAAATCATGGATGTTAAAAATAATAGCATGTGCTATCATTTCGGAAAGATGTTCTACAGAAGGAGAACAGCCTGGCTTCCACTTGATCTGCACAATCATTTTGCAGTGCAAGCACTGACAATAACTCATGGTAGCAAGTGCTTTCCTTTTAATCTTCCTTTGTCCTTGTTTCTAAGAATAATGAAAATGTACCACACTCATGAAAGCTAGTTGGATTAATGGAAACGAGACCCATCAAATTCCAAATGTAGTCACTGTAATAAGCTGGCAAGCAAAATATGTTTTACTGTGTGATGCACAAATGTTCATTGATGACAAAACATAGATGCCAAATAATTACTACAGCTACGTGACATCTGAATGTGCTCCATTTATGCCACTACATTCAAAAGATGACATTCATCACCATTTTTTTCACAATCATAGGGGAGAGGATGTCTTGAACGCTTAGGTAAATCATAATTATAAATAGTTTGCCTCTGTATTTTATCTTTTCTCTGCTTTGTTGTTTGTTTGTTTGTTTGTTGTTTGTTTGTTTATAGCACACTTACTAGGGAAGGAGACATTTATACATTTCTTTCTTTTTCTTTTTTTTTTTCTGCTATGCTATCCAACAGTTACACCACTTTCTGCAGCCGATAATCTGAATCACTGTTTGTCACTGACTATTTGACTTTCATTGCCCTCCTATCTAAAATACTTCTTAATATACTCCAGTTATCTAATCAGAGAGCTGATTGTTCCATGCCCTACGAATCAGGTGACTGATCATAGATCAAGAATAAATAATTGAGAATAGGGAGGACTCAAAATCAGCAATGAGTAATTGGTAAGAAAAAAATTGTCTAACTTATTAAGTGACACGTTGCAATTAACACGTTTTCATGTTTGATAAATTTGCAATTGTTTCTGAGTATAAACAAGCATGAAGAACATTAATCTGTAATATAAAATGATTCAGGGGGATGCTATCTACTGCAAAATGTGTGCAGGAACATAACTGGAAAACTGCATTAAGTTCAGTTAGAAAATACTTCTAGTGGTGAAAATATATTTTTTTGTTATTTTTATTCCTTTTAATTTGTGATATATACGTATATCCATTCATTTTCTGCAAGGTGTTAACTTCCTAATTTACCAGAATAGACAAGGTATTTCCCGAACTGGCAGCGAGCCAGTTTAAGAAAATTCCCATGACTGGGTGTACAGCAGAAGGGCAGGATGTCTGCTCCCCCTGCCTGGCTGCCAGTAACCTCCTAAGACTTTTTTTGCATTCAGATCTGCCAGCCCATGGCTTTCTCCAGATAAAATAACTGAGTGGCTGATATTGTTATCACACAAAAAGTCGCTGCTCTCAATTGACTGAATCTGTATGAGCATTCCAGCAAGGTGACCGGCTGACGAATAATGCAAGGACTCCAAATTAGGAAACAGAAAATACGCAGATTTAAAATGAACCAGGTACTGCATCACTGTGCTATCATTTGTCCTATCCAAAGTTGTGGTTGGTAGCCATAGAAAAGAAGGTAAAATTGTCACACTATTCAGTCTCCCACATTAGCTAAAATGTTTAGTTGCAAAGGAATAATCTACTAACACTAGGAGTGTAACACATCAAAGCTGTTCCAGGCCCTTTAATAAACTTCATAAATGGGAGGTATGTGTGCCAAATGCAAGACTGAAGATGGCACCAGCAAGGGCAAGACTGACATGTCTGAGAAGATGTACAAGACAATTTGATGCTGGTCTCCATGAGAGATTAAAACCATCACAATGTCTCCCTCCTGTTTGATTCTAAGTGTTTGCATTTGAGAAGAGGTCTGATAAATTGCCCACATTTACTTCCCAAGATTTGCATTGGTAAATGAGAGGTGAGCTTAGCACTTAGTTCACTGTTTTCTTCTCAGACATAAATATTTCTTCATACCTCTGGGGTCTTTCAGTTCCTATTCTATAGGACTGACAAGACATTGAGAACACATTAGGAGAACTTAAATACCCTTTTCTGCAACTTTGCAGAACAAATATAATTTGATGATGATACTTTGCTTAGCATGGCAGTTTCAACATTTCTGTGAAATCATGAATGGAAGAGACAATAAAAATGTCAATGCAAGAATCACAAAACAGGTATATCACACTGGTTAACAATATTGAGCAGGCAGAGGTAATTAATGTCTGTGTTTTATCTTTTTATTTTCTTTTTCATTTCTTTTTTTTCTAAATTTTAATATTTTTTTAATCCCATCTCTAACAGTCCTTGTGTGTTCCTTGTTTTCATCTTGCAATCAGACACAGTTTATAACAAGGAAGAACACAGAAAATAAAACTATAGGATAACCAACATTAATGACATCCCCCAAGAGCAATTATAATTACTTGAAGACTTAAAATGAGTACTTTCAACACTTGCCTGAGAGAGATAGAAGAGTTCTCTACAGAAAAGTGAAGTAAATTGTATTTTCTCAGCCTTCAGTTTTTATTATGATCTCTTTTTAAATCAGTTAGAATGAGCATTGGAAATTATGATCTAGAAGGGGAGTGTTAATTTTTTTTTTTTTTTTTTTTTTTACCATCATACAGGCTACTTTGAAAAGAAGCAAAATAACAAAATACATTAAATTATCTCCCATGCATGGTTATGGAGACAAGGGATGAGTCAGAAGGAAATGAAAGACAAATACATAGGGAATTCATGAAATAAAATCCAAATTCTACAGCTGACCTTGGTAGGCTAGACTTAACATTCCTGATCTGGAAAACACATGTACATACCTGAGACACTACTTCAAACACCAGGTGTTTTTACACTTGCAAGAGTTCCTGGCTGCTTCCTTGCAGAAGTTTTTCTATTCGAGAACAGTATTTTCTTCTTTAAATGAATCTGTGAACAGTTGATCAAGATCAACTCCATGTGTATTTAACTCATTAAAATTGTAGATACCTAATGGAGAAACATGTGATCACACACAAAAAAAATCCAAACATCTATTACCGTGGAAGGTTATCTACCAAGGAAACTCAGTGGATACCGCAAACTATTTAACAAAATATTTTAATTAATATAACAAGGAAATTAATGAGCACTGTGCACTTGTGGAGCCTCCTTTACTCCTCAGTGAGCTGGCACAGAAACATCAACTGCACATATTCTCCAAGTTATGCACATCAAGCATCTGAAGTTGCAAAGAGCTTTCCAACCTAACTAGCACAGATATTGAGAGCTTTTTCAGCCTGAATCTAGCAACAACATAGAATTACAACAGACTCCAGGAATTTGTGGAAAAGTGCTGGTTCTGCTTTTCCTCTGCAGCAGTTTAGAACTGGTGGGCACAGTAAATGGCCACAGAGAAGCCATTAACTGTGGGAAATCCTATACAAAGTCCTAGGCAAGCAGAATATGATGAATGGCGGAAAGATTATTTTTCCCAATATTTAGCTTGGTAGCAGTTTGGGGGCAGAAGCATATTTTGCACACATTATGTGATCTCATTTTGACCTCCTCTCCTTTAAGTAACAAGATCCAAGTGGGAATAAAAAAAAATAATAATAAAATAAGAAGAGAAAGTTAAAAAATGTTTCTGAACTCTCAATTATGGAAAGAAAAGTGTGGAAAAGTATAAATTATTATAATTACCTGAAAACAGTTGGGAAACTGCTATCACCCAGGCTTCAAAAAGGGTGCTATCTATCTGCAACCCTGATGTGCATCTCAAACTACTCTGTAAAGGAAACCCATAACAGAAATGTTATCCTCAGTCTATGATGTATTCTGCAAAACAAGCAAACCAACAAATAAAAAAACTCTTCTGCAGTGTTTAGCAAGTTAAAAGGCAGTATTTAAAATGCATTCCAGCACATAGAGTGATTTTTTAAATGATATCTACTTGAGGTGCTAGCTTCTTTTCATAGTCCTGAGGAAAAAGCTGTATATCTAAATATACATTGTACCCCACATTGTATTCTTAGTTTTCATATGGTTTACATGAACCAGTATTCCACAGACCTGAACCCACACCTTTTTTCTTAATTTACTACAAATACACTTATCGGTAAACAAATTCAAACTGAAACATAAATTTTTGAAATTCAGATTCTAGATAATTAATTAGAAAGTTTGGTCAATGTCATCTTTTTGTCACATGTCCTAAAGGCAACCAACATTCATGTGACTGAGAGATCCAAGACTCATTGACATTTTGTCCTTTAAAAGTCTCTCTCTCTAAAAGTTTAGAATGAATGAAGCTTTTGAAGTTCATGAACTCTTTTGGTGCTCAGTGATTTCAGATGCTATATGAATCCTGTGGACATGTAGAAGATAAAGGCGCATATATACATACTTCAGAATATACTTTAAAAAGTTTAGAGTACCTCACTGTAAAAATCTTGGCTTAGTTAGCCAAAGAATTATTTTACAGATGAAAAATAAACAATGCTAAGAACATTCCACAATACAACTAAGCTCACACAACAGCTCACACATATTAAGCAAAGACTGGTGAGAAGGCTCATAAAAAAGAATGACAATGTTTATTAGGATGTAGTAGGTCAGTCACACACTCTCCTCCAGCTAGATGAAGGCTATTCATTACAATGCAGGGGCCATTGCAGTGGGACTGTCTAGATTTGACTGCCTTGAAAGACTGTGTTGTCAATCCTTCCCGAAGAGATTATTGCCCCTCTAAGGTAATATGTGAAATTTTAAAATAATGTGGTAGATAAGCATACTGTACTGTACAATTTTCCTTGTATAGAAAAAATGAATAAACTACATGCTGTATTTTCTATAATGATTTAGTTAAAAATCATTATTGCTTTGAGATTAAAATCTGTGACACTGAAAAGTACCTTCTAAAATAATCCTGTTCATTTTTCCCTCACCTGTAACATCTGTCTGGCATTTATGTGTAAACTTGTCCCAGTTCACCAATTCTTACTGTTTTGTAAAGTACTACAATTCATAGTTACACATGCCTTTGCTTAGATTTGTGTGTCATAAAGCTAGAAAGCACTGTAGGGAAAAGGATTATTTTTTATTTAACTTTTTGGCAGCAATGTGTTTAAACATTGTGACTCAGAGCACCATGGGATCAATAAAAACACATTTATCTCTCCAGTCCCTTAAAATGAACTCTTACACTACTTTCTGCATTTCCTGTTTGCAAGAGGGAGGGAAGAGATTCCTAAGCAGCAATGGGAAAAAAAAAATAAAATTCAAAACTTATAAAAATTTCTTTGTAATTATAGATTTAAAACTTTTGCAGCTTTTAAAGAGATATGAGACAACCCAGTTTGAATGCAGGCCTTGAGTTTAAATAAATTGCTCAGAAATTACATATAAGATGTTTTTGCAGAAGAAAAGAAGTTACAAATCTGACAAACACATTGCTAAGAAGAAAAACAGACTAGCTGCTGACTATTATGATCTTCTCATAAGTGATAAAAATGAGGGTAATTTTACTTGAATCTGGAAATGACCCTTAAACCGCTTATGCCTGAAACACAACAGTGAGGGTGAGAATTAGCAGGTATTACAGCGAAATGCAGGGATAAGAGGCATCCCTTTCCACAGAAATCTGCTGTGAAAACGAAGTTGAATGTTATGACCTTTTATCCAAAACTTCTTTCTCAAATCATATGTAATATGACAAGTGTATGATATTGAAAACATAGCTTCCAAACTAAAAGGATCATAAGGCACAATTGAGGGGCAGAGGTGTTGGATTATGCCCATGGGATGTGATCACCAGTGATAACAGACCATACCTTAATTTGGCATCTGGATTAAATCACTTTAGACACAATTTTAAACCTTGAAGCCAGAACTCTGTGGGATAGCAGAGGATATCCTTTCTGACACAATATGAATTTCCAAACAGTAGGAGTATGTGTGGCAATTAAAAATGATATATCTGCCTCTAGTTGAATATAAGGACTAGTTATGATTCAATTATTAATTTGCCCTTTCGCCAACACTGCACTTAACTGTCCCCTTGGATTCTGGATGTTGGCCTGAGTCTGATGAGAGAAAATGTTGTGGGCTTTGCCTCACAAATGTCAGCTCCTTCCCAGCTCTTCTTCATCCTCCATAAGCTGATTTCACTCAGAAGATGTACCTAGTTTCTCAGCAGTTATGGTGTTTTAGCTTCTAACCACGCTCTTCAAGATTCAGCAGTGTCAATGAGGGGAGGTTTTGCAAAATAACTAATGTAGCCTTGAAAGGAAAGTACAGAGCACAGCATTATAGAAATACTCATGACTCAACAAAGAAGCAATAACTTAATCACTTGGGTTTAGAGCTGAACAAGTACCTTTTAATGAATTATTGATTTATTTCTCTTTTTCTGCCTACAAGATAACCTGAAGAAGATTAGTCTGTAAACAGATCTGCTTCTTTCTAGAACTGTTATTATTATCATTTGATCTTTTTGTGTGCAAATGCTTATCTTACAATTTGCAATGAGGAGTTATGTGGGTGTTCAATGTTTGGCAGTCTAGCTGTTAAGATTAAATGAGATACTAATAATTTGTGTACAATGGTTTCTTTTACCTGGCTGGATGAGACTACAGGCTCTTCCAAAACAAATATGCGCATACACAAATGGAAAAACATGTGATTATTAAACTCCATTTACTTAACATATAAACTACTCATAGAGGCTAAAGGGGAGTGAAAACTGAAGTAAAATTCCATATAATTATTTATTTCAATATTTTACCTCCATTTAATGTTTTGTGATGTAAAAATATACAGAAAGAAAGAAAGAAAGAAAGAAAGAAAGAAAGAAAGAAAGAAAGAAAGAAAGAA
>JAPSGF010000004.1:26225249-26299484 GCA_035772895.1 Perdix hodgsoniae | reverse complement strand
ATCACACACTCTTTCATTCTGATTGTTCCCTTCTACTCTGCTCTTGTGAGGCCCCATCTAGAGTACTGCGTCCAAATGTGGAGCCCCCAGTACAAAAAAGACAGGGAGCTGTTAGAGAGGGTCCAGAGGAGGGCCACAAAGATGATCAGGAGACTGGAGCACCTCCTCTACAAAGACAGGCTGAGGGAGCTGGGCTTGTTCAGCCTGAAGAAAAAAAAGGCTGCAGGGTGACATCATTGCAGCATTTCAATACCTAAAGGGAGCCTACAGACAGGAGGGGAATCAACTCTTTGAAAGGGTAGATAACAGCAGGATGAGGGGAAATGGTTTGAAGTTCAGGGAGGGGAGATTTAGGTTGGACATCAGGGGGAAATTCTTTACAGAGAGACTGGTGAGGTACTGGAACAGGCTGCCCAGAGAGGTTGTGGATGCCCCATCCCTGGAAGTGTTCAAGGGCAGTTTGGATGGGGCCCTGGGCAGCCTGGTCTAGTATTAAATGTGAAGGTTGGTGGCCCTGCCTGTGGCAGGGGGGTTGGAGATTCATGATCCTTGAGTTCCCTTCCAACCCTGGCCATTCTGTGATTCTGTGATTCTCCACTCAGGAGGTGTACAGCTTGAAAACAATCAAGTTGTGTTACATTTTGTAAAAAAGGTATAGAAAAGAGCCTTTCTTCGAGAACAGAGACAATGCCTGGATATCCCCCTGACAGGACAAGGGGAAATGGTTTTAAACTGGAAGAAGGTAGATTTAGGCTAGGTATCAGGAAGAAGCATGTATGTGTCAAGTTTGATATATCTTGTTGACATCTCCCCATGACATCTCTAGGAAAACAGAATAGTGGTTTCTGTGAAACTTAGTGTGAAAGCTTCAATCTTTGCTTTAAATTCAGTATCATTGCTCAGACCTGTACTCAGAGCCACTCAGTCCTCTTCTCACTAGCTTGTCTACATGTTAGACCATGAGCTCCAAGATGTTGAGACCTCAAAAGCTGAGAAACTGAGTGTTCACTTACATTCAAGTCAAAGCTGCCTCCTTTTTAAGAAGATGAGACCAAGCAGGACAAGTAACACAGATGTGAAAATGACAAAGAAAAAATGATATGTAAGGGAAACTGACTGCACTTTTGACATTGAACAAAATCATGGAAAGTGAAAACACTTTGTTTGGTTGGTTAATTATGATTCATTGAGTGACAGGGCTTATGAGGGGCTTACATTTCCTAACATTTTCTACAACCGTGGGATGGAAAACATTGAGACAGCAGGAAAAACATCTGACCTTCATAAATTTGTCAAGCAAGTCCATCGGTTCCAGTATTTCTCTTCTTATCTTCCATAATTTCAGTCTGACAGGACTGTACACATCTTCTTTTTTTCAAAATCCATAAGAACTGAGCCCTGAGAAATGCTGAGTCTGTCCAAGAATCAAGGAATTCAGAGGAAATTGAGATTCAGGTGTGATTTTTGCAGTCCTTCACTCCTAAGGAATGAATCAAAATTGTAAATTTATCCTACTTAAAGCAAGTGTTATTTTCAGGCTGGATGTACAGTAGAGTATGGAACAACAAAAAGAACCTCTGAGAGAGCACATACAATTTATTCAATTTCATGCTCCACCCTTGGATTAAAATCTTAGCTTTCTGAAGATGGCAATTTCTCAGCCAGAAATTTTGGTCCTAAGAAACATGAATGAAAGTTTAATTGCTGGAACAAAATGTGCATCCTAGCCCCAAGACCACAAAGGAGAGCAAGGCCAAGATATAGAACACTAGATTCCAAACTACCATGTATTTAAGTGCAGTTCTTTTCATGAATTGTTTTTAGCTGCACTTTTAATTTGGGAACAGCTATTTCCATCCTTCACACAATTAAGTAAATGCTACCAGTAAAGTGAAACAACTGGCAGCTTAAGGGTTAATCTTCCTGATTTTTTTTTGTTTGTTTTTCCCCATAGAATTTCAGGGAAAAATATTTAGGATTTAGTGGGATTCTGTGTGCATTGCATGTAATTCTCAATACTTTTGGCTAATCTTACCTTATGGCCTAATGGCGAAGGATGAAGTGTATGTCAGGTACTTATAAGTAACGACCTTCTTTAACTTTCTTATAATATATAATTTATATATATATAATTAGTATATATAGTATAATATTATTTAAAAGCAAATAAGTGCATGAATATTCTTCAGTTTTCTTTTTGTTGTAGTTTTTGCTGCTGTTGTTTTGTTGGTTTTGTTTATTTTTAATGCAGAATCATAGAAAAAAATAGCAAACACTGATTAATGCAGAAGCTTTTTTTACATCCTCAGGGAGCAGCTACTTTGAGTAGAGGAGGTAGAACTGGAGTTTGTTTAGGTTAGATGATATTTATTTTATCATTGTATTTGAAGCACAACATGTACAACAAATATATTTCCCCACTGTATTTGCTCCCATTTGATATCTGTCACTGTACCACCTCCATGCAAATATAGATTATAAGATATTCTGCATGGAGAATCAGTGACTCTTCTCCTGGAATCTCTAAATTCAACACAGGAAGAAATCAGATGACCATGTACTGACTTAATATGTAGACAACTTTCTTGATCAAGATCTCCAGGGAAGTGATTCATGTAGGTCAGTTTCATGTGCTCTAATACCACAATAACAGAACATATTTTGCCTTTTTATCTTACTGATTGTAGTTCACAGAGTTCACAACGGCATGACAGAGATATCAATTCAATGTCTAAAACATAGTACAGTGAATCATCTGCCAGAAGAATTACTCTCCCTGAAAGAAGTTCTTCCATATAAATTGTTATTTTGCCCAAAATGTATCCAAAAATCTCATACTCATATTCAAAAACTACTTTCAAAATAATTTTGCACTTGGTTTTGAAATTATTCGCTATCTGAAATTAGACCTTTTTTCCCTTGGAAAACCATTGGGACCACATGGTACTATATAAGTCACTTATCTGAAGGAATAAGCTTTTTTCCTTTTCAGCATGAACTCTCAACTATCATAATTGCAAATTTTGTTTTCTAAGTATGTGATAGATATTTGACCTTCACTAGATTTGTAAAAAATCTTCCCAGTAGATTTGTTTTTGGCAAGTGCTCTAAAATAAACAAACAAGAGTGGTGCAAACACTGCCAAAGTGAATGTGTTTCAAAGAAAAGAAAGAGATATATAATTTTTTTAATTGTGTCCTGCAAGCATTTATCTTCAATCACCTGACCCAGAATGCTTTGCCCTGTCTAGCATATCCGGCTGTAAATTATTTGTGCATTTTGATACATGCCATTACTTGGTACCATGCCTTTAAGTAGAGCAAATGTTGCCAGACATTGAAAAAGAGCACTTATTGTTCCCATACACATCCTATAGTTCAAGCAGCACGTACTCTCCAACAGAGAGGTTGCTTCTCTCTAGGCCCATGAGATATAACTGCAAATGGCAGATGTATTTCAGCAGTTAGTTCCCCAGGCAGATCTGGGAAGAGTTGGAGAAAAGAATCTGCAGAACGAAGACTTAACCTGTGGCTGTCTTTCTTATTGAAAACAAACATTTGACTAGAGTTGAGAGAGAAGTCTGTTCAGGAGAGCAGATTTTGACCTCTTCAGGGAACTTCTTGGCAGGGTGATATGGGAAAAGCCCTGTACGGAAAAGAGTTTATCAGTATTCAAGGACTATGTTCTCCAAGCCTAGAATCAGTGCATCCTGAGAAAGAAGAAGGCAGGCAAGAATGCCAGGAGGCCTCTGTGGATCTACAAGGAGATCCTGGATTACTTAAGCACAAGAAGAAAGCCTGTAGAGAGGAAACAGGAATCAATTACCTGGGAAGACTTCAAAGAAGTTGTCCTAGCAGCCAAGGATCAGGTTAGGAAAGCTAAAACCCAGATAGAATTAAATCTAGCCAGAGACATAAAGGAGAGTAAATTGTACAGGTATATCAGTGACAAAAGGAAGGCCAGGGAAGATGTGGACCATCTCCAGAAGGAACCTGGTCATGAGAGATATGGAGAAAGCTGAGGAATTCAGTGACTTGTTTGCCTCAGCCTTCACTGCCAAGGGCTCTAGCCACACTGTTCAGGCTGCAGAAAGCAAAGGTAAGAACTGGGAGAAGGACTATCTGCCTGCTGTAAGTGAAGATGAGGTTTGAGACCATCTAAAAAATCTGAAGGTGAACAAGTCCACAGGACACGATCACATCCATCCACATGTTCTGAAGAAATAGGTGGATGAAATTGCCAAGCCACTATCCATCACATTTGAAAAGTTGTGGCAGTGTGGTTCCCACTGATTGGAAAAGAGGAAACATAATCCCCAGTTTCAAGGAGGGAAAAAAAGAAGATACAGTGAACTACAGACCAGTCAGTGTCCTATCTGCCTAGCAAGATCATGGAGCAAATCCTCCTAAGGGCCCTATTAAGACACATGGAAAATAAAGACGAGGTGATTGCTGGTAACCAACATGGCATTAACAATGACAAGTAATGCCTGACGAACTTGGTGGCTTTTTACAATAGAGTTACAGTGTCAGCAGATAAAGAAAGAGTAATTCACAGAATCACAGAATCACCAAGGTTGGAAAAGACCTACGGGATCATCCAGTCCAAACATCCACCAATCACCAATAGTACTACCTAAAAAATATCCCTCAACATGAAATCCAAATGTTCCTTGAACACCTCCGGGATCAGTGATTCCACCACCTCTCTGGGCAGGCCATTCCAGTGCCTGACCACTCTTTCAGAAAAGTAGTATTTCCTAACATCCACCCTGAATCTCCCCTGATGCAGCTTGAAGCCATTCCCTCTAGTCCTGTCACTAGTCACGTGAGAGAAGAGGCCGACACCCAGCTCACTACAACCTCTCTTCAGGTAGTTATAGATAGCAATAAGGTCTCCCCTGAGCCTCCTCCTCTCCAGACTGAGCAATCCCAGCTCCTTCAGCTGCTCCAGACCCCACGCAAGCTTTGTTGCCCTTCTTTGAACGCTCCAGGGCCTCAATGTCTTTCTTGCAGTGAGGAGCCCAAAACTGGACACAGTACTCGAGGTGCAGCCCCACCAGTGCTGAGTACAGGGGAAAAATTACTTCCCTGTTCCTGCTGGCAATTGATGTCATCTACCTGGACTTGTGCAGAGTGTTTAACATTGTCCCACATTACATTGTGGTTGCCAAATTGGAGAAAAAGAGGATTTGATAGATGGACCACTTGCTGGTTAAGAATTAGCTGAATGCTTGCACTCAGAGAGTTGAGTCAATGTCTCAGTGTCCAAGTGGAGATCACTGATGAGTAACATTCCTCAGGGACTGGAGCTGGGATCAGTGTAACTTAACATCTTTATAGGCAACATGAACAGTAGGATTGAGTGCACCCTCAAGTTTGGTTTGACACCAAGCTGAGTGGTGCAGTTGACATCCAAGACAGAAGGGATGCTATCTAGAAGGACCTGAACCAACATGAGAATTGAGCCCGTGCCAACTTTACGGAGTTTGACAAGGAGAAGTGCAAAGTCCTGCACCTGGGTTGGAGCAGTCTCAAACACACAGTTTGGGTGGAGAATGGCTTGAGAGCAGCCCTGAGGAGCAGGATTTGGGACTGTCAATCGGTGAAAGATTCAACATGAGCCAGCAGTGTGCACTTGCAGCCCAGAAGGCCAACCAGATCCTAGGTTGTGTCAAGAGAAGTGTGACCAGCATGTTGGGGGAGGTGAACTTATTCCTGTACTTTGCTCTCACAAGACCTCATCTGGAGTACTGCATCCAGATCTGGGGCCTCCAACACAAGACTGACATGGAGCTGTTGGAGCAGGTCCAGAGGAGGGCCACAAAGATGATCGGAAGACTGGAGTACCTCACCTACAAGGACAGGCTGAGAGAGATGGGTCTCTTCAGTCTAGAGAAGAGAAGACACTGGGGGGGACATCATAGCGCCTTCCAGTACCTGAAGGGAGCCTAGGAAAAGCTTTTTATAAGGGCATGCAGTGACTGCACAAGTGGAAATGGTTTTAAACTGGAAGAGGGTAGATTTAGACTAGGTATTAGGAAGAAATACTTTACTGCGAGGGTGATGAGACACTGGAAAAAGTTGTCCAGTGAGGTTGTGGATGCTCCCTCCCTGGAAGAATTCAAGGCCAGGCTGGATGGGGCTTTGTGCACCCTGGTCTAGAGGGAAATGTCCCTGTCTTATAGCAGGGCTATAATGATGATCTTTGCTCCAACCCAAACCAGTCTTTGATTGTATGATTCTAAGGGTTGTCCTCTTCACAGCACAACACATGATTCAACCGTGTTGGAGCTGTCTTGGCTCAACAAATATGTCCTAGAACACATACTGTGCACGAGTAGATGCCATGCTAACTCCTCAAGATTCCGCTTTGACGGCCCCAGACATCACCTCTGTTCATCAGTTCTCCATTTTAACCCTTACTTATTTTCAAAAAAAAGTGGGTAAGAAACAAAATTTCCCACACTGTGGATGTGGAAAAATACTTTTCAGTTTTCTTTTTTAAAGGGGAGGGGAAAATAACTCAGATATAGGGTCTTATACTGTCTCTGATATAAAACAACATGGGTTTTTTTTGTTTGTTTGTTTTTTCTTGGTAACATCAGCATCTGGAAAAAATAAAATTCTTTATACTTTCTTAATTCCTCAGACTTTCAGAACACCAGTGGAGAACTTCTACATCAGTAGGAATCTCTGTTTTTTCATTTATGTCATATGCAATGGACATGTTATGAATCTATTATTAATGTCTAATTAATACTAGTATTATGAAAGTAAATTAATGTTATAATTTCAAAGCTGAAAGATATATCACCTGGTACACTGCAGCTAACTGAGGAGATACAGTTATGATAATTTTACTACCAAATGGCCTTATGTTTGTCAGTTGTAAAGTTGACTCCAAATCTCACATTAATTATTTGCTTGAAACAGAGCCAAGTGAAAATTTGCTTCATCTTTCTGGGTTCCTGAAAGCTATCAGCTGTTTCATACAAGTGACTCTGCTGTTTCCCGGATAGAAGGTTCATATATTCAGTTTCCAGATGTTTAGAGAGCCATGTAATAAGAGAACACACATAAAAGGGCTCTTCTCCTGATGTAAGCTCCCTACTTCTAGCAATCACTGGGACTGTCTGACATTAAGCTTACATCTAATGGCTACAAGCAACATCCACAAATGGACCTAATCTTCATTAATCTGTCCAGTTCCTTTCCATATCTGTCTATGCTTTTGGCCTCCACCATGTCCCACAAGGATTCATACAATTCAGTTGTGCTGAATGCAGTTATTTTCATAAAGATTTTCTTCTGTTTGTTTTAAAACTGCTGCAGGACAATTTCAGTGAGGCCCACTAGATCATCCATGAAAGATGAAGACTGATCACTGACCTTGCTCACGTTTTCTACATCACAAGATTTCAACACACCCCTTCCCAGCTCGGCAGTTTACAAAATTTAACTTCATTTATTTTCAGATGCCTGTTTTATGTACTTCTATACAAAAAGATTGCCTTTGTATTCTGTCTGATTCATACACTTGTTTTTAATAGAGCAATTTTGCAAAATAGTTCAGTCCAAGTGAGGTTAAGAGGACAATTTCAATGTCAGAATAACTCTTGCAAAATCTTCCATGTGATATGTTCCAAAACTGTACTGAAGTTTCTTCCATCACTTCACACCAGTTTCCCATATATTGCAAACCACAGCCTTTAATACAAAAGCTTTGGAGATTTGGTGTTGCATAGGATATCCTAGAAAGTCCACATCATCTTAGCAGACAAAAAGAAGAATTCATATGCCTAGGCTCTCTTCCTTCACACCTGAAATGAAGTTTCTGAAATGTAGTTAATTTTGTCTTCTAACTTGGGAGTAGCATCAAGATTCTGCAAGGAACAGAAGTAGGAGACCTAGATACTCAATGTTATCAGTTAGAACGTTAACTCTTATGACTAAATGAAGGAGTGCATGGGTGTTGGGTATATGATTAGCACAGGAAAGGGAAAATAACCAAAAATTTGGGTAGGGAATACCTCAGAGATTTACTTCTTAAGTTATGTTTTCCACTCAGTGTCTGAATGGACAAAGATCTGAATGGATTAATGACTTGTCGCATAATTTCTGCACTTACATGGCAGAAGAAAGGAATAAAACTTTTTCTACTAAAGCTTTATCAAAATAACCCTGTGTTAATCCCAGCCTGATGCTCCTGATGTTGTGTTAAGGGCAAAGATACACCAACTCTGTTGATCTTTTTCAGGATTCCAGTATCTCATACCTTATTCCCTGTGGTCTGTCTTGGCAATAGTGATCTATTTTGCTGTCTGAGTTTTCTTTATAAGCATCTTCTATAACACTCCCTGCATTTCACTTATTTTCTTTTTACTCTGTAATGCAGTTCTTTACCTCAGATAGAAAAAGATGAAATCAGTGCATCAGGTCCATCACTGCTTGTCTAGGTAATATGGTATTGCTGAGCTGAGTATTGTTATGGCTCATCAGGATCTGTACTACTCTGCCAAGTCACATCAAGAGCATTACTCTATTGTTTTTTTTGTGTCCTTGGAAAGTGTTGTTTTCTGTGTTTCCTCCTCATTTTGTAGTTGCATTTAGTTTAGTTTTCCCTCAAGAGTGCTAGAACTGTATTTAATCAAATTTGAGTATCTCTTATTATTTCTCATTGGTACTATTAAGATGAAATCAAATTGAGTGTATATTTTTTCTTATGATTTACACAAATAGAATCATAGAATCATCACAGAATCATAGAACTATAGAATCACAGATTCACAGAATGGGTTGTGTTAGAAGGGAACTTACTTCCAACCCCCTGCCATAGATAGGGGTACCAACCACCAGCTCGGGTTGCCCAGGACCATATCCTGACCTTAAATGCCTCCTAAACTGGATGAAGCCTCCACAACTTCTCCTGAGTGACTTGTTCCAGCACTTCACTTCTTTCAGTGTACAAAATTTTCCCCTGACATCTAGTCTAAATTTCCCCTCTACATTCAGGCATTACTAAAATAAGTATCCTAAGTTCTATATTTTAATTAAAAGAGGCAGAAAAATGTTAATTATGTATATAAAACTAATTAGTGTTTGCAGATATGAGCCTCAGGAGGGACAGAATAAAATCAGTATATGGTCATGGAGAAGTTAAATTTGTCTCAGATTCAAATATGTCTGCAGTCACATCTGTAACATGTCTACTTTTCTAAAAATGTATTCCACTTATTTCATTTCTGCCTTCTAATTACTGTGGGGAAAAAAAATCAGCCTTCACACTTAAACGTTTGACACTACAAGAATACTCGTGTACAAATAAAACAACGAACTCATTCCCCACCATTGTTACACTGCCGTTCAAGAAGAGCTATAGTTGAACATATGTCTATAGCACAGTTCATCTGTCCTCTTTTTGTCTCTATACCTCACTGGTAAAATATTCTGGTATGAATTACTGTTTAGAACTACTACATTACAAAAAAGCTTCATGATTTCTGTATGAGAGCTGTGACCTGTAGTACCATAAAGGTGCTGGCTCTCTGCCACAGGAGAGAGACATTCACCAGACTGAAGTTTATGATCCAAAGGAGAGCAAGTGATAAAGAAGTGAAACAGATACACTTATAAATTACACTTAATAGGGTCAGTGATATCTGCACATATTCATCAAAGTGGTAAAAAAGAATTTGAAGGTCAGTAGAACAAAGAAAGCATATGTGGAGGAACTAAACACTGTTGTGGTTTTGCACAGCTGACAGTTCTAACATTCCTGCTTTGGATCATGGGAAGAAGAGTGATGCCAGAAGAGGTGGTTCCGGGAAGCATCCGGGACATGACCACAGCATCAACAAGCATTTTAAAGAAAGGGAAAAATTGTTAATTTGGCTTGGGAATTTGTGCTTTTTCTCAAAGTGAATGAAAGGGGAAAAAACACTTCAGAAGGTGTGAAGAAAAAAGAACTCTTTGGTTTATGGTGATTCAGTGTCTGTGCTTCTGAATAACTCAATTTCTGCTAGTAATAGAGGAAAAGAAATAGAATAGATTACATTATTTCCCCATTAACTCTCCATTTCACTGGGATTGATTCACTTTTGAATCTCACAGACGGTAGGCTGTGAGCAAAAGATTGCATCTGCAGTTATGAAAACACTACAAGAGAAGACTCTCTCTTTCTATATATATGTGTGTGTGTGTGTGTGTACGTGGAGAAAAGAATAGGAAAGAATGGCTAAAATAAAAACAGAAACTGAGATTGAGAGAATATTATAAGATGCCATTATGAAAAAAGTAGATTCACCAGTTTTTTCAAATATTTCTCAATGCCAGGAAAAATTCACATCAATCTCAACATAAGACTGGACTGGAAAATACCTTTCTAGGACAATGTCTTCTATCACAGATGAGCTAAAAAAGGCTCATGTCAATAAAACAGCCTTTTTGTTGTCTCCCTTTCGTTTTTCATCCTGCTTAAAAAATAGAATCTTAAAAAAATCAAAGGTAGAATCAGGGTGTTTTTATCCATATACGTTTACCAAAAATAACGAAGTGGTGGATAATGACTACCCCATTTCTGTACCAATAAACTGCAGAACTGGCAATGTAAGTATTCAAGTAGCAGCGTGCACAACACATGCAAAGATATGTGAGGAAGAACACTGTTGTAGAGGAAAAAAGTTTACAAATATAGTGTGCTTACCACAGCTGAAAGAGTTTGGACTGAGATGAGAGTGAAGAGTGAAAAAGGAACAGTCATAAGGAACAGTTATACATCTCCAGGGCAGGATTAGAAGGCAGAACAGGAAGCATTTATGCATAAAAAAGGAAAGTTGTAAAAAAGCCCAGACATTGATCACGAAGATCTCATTTATGCTGACATTTACTGGAACACAAGTGACAAGTAAAAGCATGTTCTCAAAACACTCAAAGCTCTTTCCATATGGAGCTTTCTACAAAGGCAACCAAACTGCAGTTTCTAAGTAAAGCCGAATTCTGGGCTTTATCTTCAAGAGAGCACGTAAAGCTTTCTGAGAAAGCTTGAGTGAAGGAATTTGGAGGCTGGAAGTGTTGCAGCAATACATTTCCAAAAGCCCAAATGAGTTTATTGCCCAGGTGCTATAGCAGTATCTTCACTTTTAGATCTTGTCATAGGTTTAATTGCAGTAGATGCCCATAGCTGAATGTTATTGTCATCACCATAAACATGAGGAATTATTAAGATGAGGGAAAAAGCAAAAAGAACACTTCAAAAACTTTAGAAGTAAATAGGTTAAGAAGAAATTCAAGAAGTGTGAAGCAGAGGTTAATTAGGTGAAAATGTGTAGTTGAATCTACAGTATTCACTTACTCTTGATAAATTCACTGTCACACCAAATATCCTCAACATAGACCAGACACAAAATATCTTTGAAGGGAAAAATGAAATGGAAAAAATCAAGTGTTTCTAAACAGTAGCACTGAAAGGGCTGGTCAAAGGGAATAATCATTGTCATTGCTCCTGTAAATACTTCCTACCTAGGTAAGACCTGACAATTTCAACTAACAACTCTGCAACTCAATTAGGAGCAATGTTCACTGATTTATTTAGCTAGTGATCCTCTCTTTAAGTTCAAGCATTTTATTGCAGTGAAGTTATCCAGATTTCTAAATGCTCTCCTAAGCAGGTGCGGTCAAAAATCTTGGAACAAGGGCAATAAAACAGTACACTGTTCTACCTACATAATTAAGGTAAAACAAAACTCTTTTTACAGACTTCAGTTCTCAGTTTATAGCCAATTCTTTTCCGTTTGCCCGTCTGTGTCTTTTCCTGTATTATAGCAAGTGTTTGCAGAGAACTAACATGTACCAACAATGATATTTAAATATTTAGAAATATTTTATCAAGTAGAAAGTAAGCCCCACCTTGGAAAATTCTGATGATAGCATAAGGAGAAAAAGAAAAGTGACTTGTTCTTGTTTAAGTCCTTGGGACAGTACCTCACTCTTAAGTGAAATGGTTGAGAAGTGTTGTAGAGCAGGAAGACGAGCTGGGGCAGTGCATTGCCTTCACATGATGTTTCTTTGGTAAAGAGAATGGTAAGAAAGAGCATGGGCCAAAGAACTCCTCCTCCTAGACAACTCTTGTTACTGGAATGCTGAAAAATTAATCAAAATTAAAAATAAAAAGTAAATGTCATCACTTAAAAAATTTACCAGGGTTTAGGATTTTTCCAATAATGCAAAAAGGGTCATTAAGAGGTTCAAGTAGAAAACACAAATTAAGATCCTGTATTAATGACAGTTACATAAATAACTTAGACTGTGTATTTCATCTCATCAGTTACACCACTTGATCTTTGCATAGTTCTTTGCCAAGAAAAGACCTCATCTTTAATAATATCTGGCTATAATTTGTTTCAGAAAAAAAAAGGAATAAATAGTCAAATATATGCATAAATACATATTATGTACACAATAAAAGCAAAGAAAAGCTTACAAACTTACCTCATATCTGAGGGAATTTGGACAAATACAGATCAGTGTGCTAAGAAAAAGCTATATTGATCAAAATAGATAAAAGATTATTGACTGAAGTATACAAGAAAATAAATTACTCCTCAAGGTCAGTTCATTCCATGAAGAAAATCAGTGTCATTACGGGATACATCTGGATTAAAATAATAATAATCATAATTTTTTTTAAAAGTGATAAAACATTTATACAAACAGAAGTGAATTTGACTCTATGACATACCTAGGTGTGCAAAATAGGTATTTCATTTCCCCTTATAATCAACAAAAAGAACCCATGTATAATGAAAAGGTTAGGCAAGGAAGAGTATCCACAGGTCGCATGTGCATGCAAGCACTTCAGATGGTGTCAGTTTAACAAAACTAAGGCTGTAGCTACTAAACGTTTTCAAGATCGGTTAGCCCAGATAACCTGAGCTTAAGACTCATCAGAGCTACTGATATTCACGTATAGTAAGCTCTGGAACACAGGGAAAATTTCAAAGGAATGACAAACTACATACCATTTACCAAAACAGCATCACAAGTTTCAGGGTCACTCAGCATTAGTATCAAGCAAAGTGAAGGCACAGTTGACATAGGATAGTATTCATGACAAGCTAAAGAAAAACAAGAAGTTTGGAAGATAATCAGTACTAGTCACCATGATTTTATTGAAAAATGGTCAAAGAAACAGATCTGATTTTAATATTTGAGGGGAAATTATATACTTGAAAGACATCTCTATACTTTTATATTTAGACTTATGTAAAACATAAACCATTTTCTGTTACCAAACAGAAACACCTCATCAGTGATACAAGTTAACAAATAGCTAAATCACACACTTTTTTTTTTTTTTTAAAGTAACAACTTATCATTTCATTGAAAGCATTCAACATAATCAACAATAACTTGATACTACATATTACACATTGCTGATGAAGATTGCTGATGGAGTAAGAAGCCTTAAATTATTCAGAGATCTGAATGACTATGTAGGATGTTTTCCTACTTTGATACAGAAAAAAATAACCATATATCACAGAGTCATTGTTGGGGATCATACTTGGATCTTATCAACTCCAGTTTCTTGGCCAGTACGCAGTAATTTACAATGCAAGGCCAAGTCAGCTGTGCTTTTGTCTGGCCATTCATTCTCTTTCTACAAGAAAATGTTAAGCTCAAGCTCAACACCAATTTAATGTTGTTCTTTACACTTTCAATTTTCCCATAAAAATGTCTGTGGGCGTTTAACCTCCAGAGTCTGGATAAAGTTATTGAACAATATGGGCCTCAGTGTTTACCTATTGCATTTATTCACTCATCATAGTACTCATCAAAGCCTAGTAGCCTGGCCTGTTTTAAGCCACACAAGAGTCCATTCATCCAATCCTCATCACCCTCACCTTCTAACTGAAGATGTTGACAGAGGCAGTATAAAAAACCTTACTGAAGTCTACTATTCCCTGCTCATCCAGCACTGAAAGTATTTCACCATAGAAGGCATACCTCAAACTGTCTCCTTGTATTTGATGCACTTGGAAATGAATTAAAAAAGAACATAGTCCATGATATTTCTATGGACTGAGATAATGTTCTTTCACCTATAGTTCTGTATTGGCTGTAATTTGTAATTGTAAGAGGAGAGACTCTTCAGCAGGATTTGTCATGAAAAGACAAGGGAAATGATTTCTAATTAAAGGAGGGGAGATTTAGACTAGATATAAGAAAGAAGTTTAAATAAGGGTGGTGAGAAACAGGTTGCCCAGAGAGGTGGTGGATGCCCCATTCATGAAGACACCCAAGGTCAGGCTGTAGTAGGCTCTGAGTAACCTGATCTAGCTGTAGCTTTTGCTGTTCATTGCAGAAGACTTGGACTGGAGGACCTTTAAAGGTCTCTTCCAACTCCTATGATTCTATGAAGAAACCACAAATCAAGCAAGATGATACCAACAATGATTCCTTTTGCCCTTTCACTTTTAGAATCTTAAATTTTATAGTGGTAACAAAATTACTCTGAGCATGCTAAACAGAACAGTCAATAAATCTGTATCAGAATATCAAATGTAAATCTTCTGACACTTCTTTCAGAATATCTGGCCTTCTTTCAGAATATTTCTACACAGAGTATTGTAAAATAGAAGACCTTTCCGCTAAATAAATTAGATCAATTTTCATGTGGTAAGACACTAATACAATGACCAAATATTTAATGTAATACATAATTTAAGAGTTCTGCCTTCAAGTCAATCTGCAGCTGTAGATAAAAACAGAAAGAGTGCTGTGTTGTATTACTGTAGTAATAAAAAAGTCACTTGGATGGTTATGCAACCAGGGCTAGGATTGAGAATTAATATTTCCTAGTGATCAAGTAGACACCCACATGCATTAAAGTACAAGGAGCACTTCAAAATTTAATTAACACTTATTTGAATAAAAAACAATAATGTTTTCATAGGAAAATAAAATAAAATAAAAAAATAAAGCAGAAGTAGTCCTTTTGTTGCCGCTGAAATGAAAAAGCAAGTTTCTGTGCAGCAATAACACATTATTTCCTTGATCCACCAATAATGCTTCAGATGTTTCCCAAACAAAAGTATTCGTGACTGGTAAATCGGCCTTGGTAAATACTGGTCCAAATCACAACACCAAATATAGTAAAAAAAAAAATTGAATGTATTTAAGATTTCTGCTGCTTCGGTGATGTAAAATTTTCAAGCTGTCAATGCAGTCTCAAAGAACAGTGGTGTAAAATCCCCAGAAAGTCACTGGTAAGAAAATATCCCAAGGGACGTCCAAAAGGTTATCCCAAAACATTTTCCCTCACAGCAGATTGCACTCAGCTGGCCATCCAATGTACGTGTAGTTTCTGGATAGTATGCCAAATAGGGAACAAATGTAAAAACACAAAAAAGTGTAGAGAACTGCTCCATTGCAATTCCTGGGGAGAGGAATGGAGAGAAGAAGCATTAAAAAAAGAGGATAAATAAAGGAAGCATAAAATAGAAGGGGAGATGAAGACAGTGAGGTTAAATCATTGTGTTTAAAGCTGTAAGAAACAAGGTTTTGTTAACTTTGCTGTTCAAAGAAGTCCTTGTTTTTTAAAAGAGCAGCAATACCCACATTCACCCCAATGCCAGGTTACCTTTTGAATTGTTAAGTGGCAAATGGCCCTCTTCTTGCTTGGCATTGTTGCCAGGTTAGAATAAAGGGGAAAGCTTTGAACAGAAGGACAAACGTGTCTCTGTCCCCTCACATCAAACACAAAGGAAGAGAACAAGACTATAGCTAGATTAGAGAACACAGGAAGAGGCCAAATTCAGTCCCCTTAGCCAGCAGAACTGTGGGAATGATGCAAGGATAGTAAGACATACATCCATTTAGAGCCTTTTAGAGCCCTCGGCACTACCATAAGGACACTGATCTGATTTACGTACTCAGTACAGCCCCCATTCAAAGAGTGAGAGCGAAATTTGAGCCAAATTGCTTTGTTTTTCCTGCTTGCCTTCTACTGTCAAATTTTCTTTTGCTGTAAATTACCATAGATAAACAAGATGAGTCTTAAAAATTAGCATCTGATTGCCCTCAAATTAAACCCATGCTTTCTGCCACAGAGCTCAGTCCAAGATCCAGACAATGCTGTCACGGTTTTACTGAAGTATTTCATTAGAAAGATAGCAAATAACTTAGAATCTTTTTTTTTTTTTTTTTGTATCAACCCCTTAGTAGCATGAGAATCAATAGGTAACTGTATACTGAAATCCCGCAGAAACGAACCGTGGATGAATTTCTCAGTATTAATTTTCCCCATGTTTTATTTACCTTAGTTTAACTAATATTAAACACACAAATCCAGGTGGTGAAAACTCGCATCGCACCACTGCAAAATGTTTCTTTGCTTCGTGTAACTTCAATGAGAATTAGAAAAAAGTTCAATGCTGTGGGTGGTGCGAAGATACTGCTGTGAACAGTAAGCCTTCCAACTGATTTAACATGGTCATGACTGTTCTAAAGGAAAGCTCTGAGCAAGTGAAACGTGTCACCGGACTGCAACAAACCAAACACAGGTGTCCAGTGCTTAAACAATCCCATCTGGCCTTCAGCTCACAGATGAGAAGTACAAAGGTCTTCTGTAGGTCTTCACTTCTTTCTGCTATCCCTGAGCAACAGGTCAGGTACCTCTGGTGAACAGTGCATGATGAAATACCCTGTGTGGAGGCAGCTGAAATAAGCTGAAATAATAATTAGGATCCAAAAAGCACAATTTTCCTATTCCCAGTCAATGGTCTAAGCACACCTTTGGGGGGAGAAAAAAAAGCACTCCTTCTGGAATAACACAAATAGATACTCTAATGGAAAGAGACAAAATCCTATAAATAATAATAATAAAAAATATTGAAGATGAACTGCATAAAAATCAGAAAGACACGCATACACTCACAAACTTCATTAAGCCATGACAAGATGATACTATACATTTCCTGATCCCCTCTAGTTGCCACAGCAGTCAAAGGAATTTCTGGGCTGAATGTGAAAGACACAGACAAGAGAAACCATGGACTTTTAATTTAGTAAAGATTCCTAAATTTCAAAGAATTTTATCAGTGGAATACTTCACATTAATCTGAATGCATTGTTAAACATTGTCAAATTAGATGGAAATTCAAAGAATTGCAATAAATACTTTGAGAACAAAAAAGTAGTTAAAAATATATTCTAATATATCCAGAGTAAAGAGCAGGGGGCACATAAAAAGAATGAGAAGAAAAGTTGCAAACCTATCTAAATTTTTAATAACTTAGAGAACTAGCATCTGTAAACATCTTGAATGTAAAATAAAATTAATTAAACAAATTGTTTGTGCTCAATTTTCTGCAGTCTACTGCACAAGATAGGCATGCGCATGACTATCTGCAAGCTTGCAAGCTCCTCTCTCTCACTTCCTGCCTTAGATAACACAGCATGCCATAGCATCTCTTTCTTCACAAATAGCTGTCACCTCTCCATAAGTCATCAATAATTTGAAATATAATGCTGCAACATTGACAGTGATACGTTTTGCCTTGTTTCTCATTGCCTCTCAAATATTTTTATTTTGCTAATTTATTCTGCATAAAATAAAACCTCAGTCATTTCTGCCTTATAGGCCTGAGTGACTCAGATCTTTGATAACACTGCAGCAAATTCCGCCTACACTACACTGAGTTCACAAAATTTATTTATAGCCCAGTGTTTGCTGAAGGTAGTAAAATAAATAGAATACTCCACTAATATAAGTGCTATTTAGAGCTTTCTAATGTCAGATAGTTGCTGATAACCTGAGTAAGCATATGTAGATTTGCATAGGTTACGGGCAAATAATATCTACGAAAATATAAATAAATATAAATAATTTAGTCACACAAAAAAGCCACAAAATGAACCTGTGAATTTTTACCATTGTTTTGAATAGAGTATGGAGATAGATTTTTGTCTTGGTTTATAACGTCTTGCAACAAAACAACAAATTGCTGCTTAGCAAGTTGCTCTTGTAGTTTATTTCTTCAGCTCTTTCCTCTTACTTCTACATTTAGCTGTGTTTTTTTTTTTCTGTAATTTATCCTTTTTTTTTTTTCATCTCTTCTTGTCTCTTTAACGCATGGATTCAAATATAATAACAAAGGGAAATGGCTCTCCTTCTATATAAAGGGTTCAAGGTGAAGAGATAGTTTGCTGAGCTGTATTGCTGACAGACTAATTTGGAGTCCACAGAATCCATTGAAAATCTCAGTAGTTTCTGGACTAAGCAGAGTCCCTTAGACTTAAGCATAAATAATAAGTAGAAAATATCTCATGTTATGATACGCATCTTGATTAAGACTCAGTGATGTCTCATAATTTGTTCTTATATTTAAACTATTCCATATTTACATGTAAAGGTAAATAAAAATAAAAGTTAACTAGCACTTGAAGAATATTTCTTGAATTTGTGCAAACCTGCCTCAATTGTCTTTGCTGAGGAGCAAAATAAATAATTAAATATGTAATGATTTTGAAGGTATGATTGTTGGCCTAGCAATGTATCTGTCCTTTGAGAAAGTCCTCTACGTGTAAGAATTAGCCATATATTTACACGTCCAGCTTGGTTTTGTGAAAATTGTCTGGACTTGCCACCACTATTCTTTGTTTTCTCCAAGTCCTTGAGCAGGAGAAAACACTGATTCCTTTTCAACTTCTGATTAAAGCTCTTTACTCTGAGTCAAAGCGGGGATTTGAGGCCCCTTTTGCAGTTTTAAATGGCTAAGGAACTGCCCACTGGTAAAACACAGTGTAAGAATTATTGCTATCAGTGAATGAGCTTGAATGAAGCCCACTGTGACTTCATTCTGGCTTTGCTGCAAGTCTTTATGTGTAGCATCAGAACCAGCTCTTTCTTCCAGGAAAGTCTGACTCCACTAAGCTACACAATGCAGTAGGAGATATGAGAAAATATACTTCTCTGAAGAGAGGAAGGGAAAACTAAAATTCTCTTTCAAACTGTGTTTTTAACAGTTGGCTTATTAAATGGACAATATGTACTTTAAGAAGCTGCATTGGGGCTTAAGAAAAATAAACCATCTGGTTCAGTCTTCATATATAAAGCCATTTACTGCACGTGTTCTGAAAATAGCCCAGCTAAACAGGATGAAGAGCTATTTAAAAATGAATAGTTCTAGTACTAGAATCCAAGTCAGGAGAATGAGGCCCAAAACATATCTGCACATGGTGTATGCTGTGACCAAAAATATTTCTATTTCCACGTCTAAACACAAAACCCTGGTACCCAGAATGAAAGGATTCTCAGGCGTTGTTCTCCATGTTTTCTATATTTCAATTTCACTGAACTTGCATAAAACGTTCTTTCTTCTTTTTTGACCAGGGGATAGAATTGGGAAGGAGTTCATTTTTCAAGAATTCAGGGATTTATTTTTAATTAATTTTATTAATTCTGTCTATATCCTTGCAATTCTCATCATTCGACTTCAACTGTTTCAGAACAGGGATAGAAATTCTTTTTTTTCCTGTTTTTTTCTTTTTTTAACATTTTTTTTCCTTATGTCTTTGATCATAAAATTAATAATATTAAAACACACTATAAAGAAGGGTTCCTTCAAATCTTTCAAATATTTTGTCTTACAGGAAGAACATTAACAAAAACATATAAAGACTTTATCCATTGGACATCTGTGGGCTACTGGCTCACAGGAAAACGTGTACAGATTGCGGCGTGATTTCCAAGAAGAATTCAAGATGCTTTATGTCCAATTTGGACAACTACCACAGAGGCATTAGTGTCAGCCAAAGACAAAGATACACAATCTGTAAGTGATAGATTGCATCATCACCTGAAGTAATAATTAATGTCCAGGTACCGCAACAGGACAGATCCAATTCCTCAAAGTCCTTCTTATCTTACAGCTCACACACAAGAACATGATGTGCAGCTGAGGACTTGGCTCTAACCAAAAAAGAAAAGAAGACTTCCAGCTGGATCTGTGAAACACTTTCTTTCATCAAGGAGTAGAGTGTGGTTAACGTCAAAAGAAGCATTCAAATGTACTAGCAGAGATCTGACATTCCCTTGTAATGAATACATGAGAAGCATCCAGTGTGCAACAGTACCCAGCTATCCAGTAAAATCTTGGGATAACAATTTGTGGTCAAAGTTTATGAAAGTAAGAGGAAAGAAAAAGTGTAAAAATGCCAGACAGTTTTGTACAGAATAATGTTTAAAAAATCTCTAAAGAAATTATCAGTAAACAACCAGTTAAACCCTTATTTTTGTCCTAAAAATGATGCTGCATTGTGGGATCAGATATATCCCAGAAAAAAAAAAAAAAAAGAAAAAAGAATAAAAAAGATCAATCTTCAGCTGCACAAAGGTTAAAAAAAAAAAGCTGTGAAGACAGACTAGAAGACTAACTATACCCTGCACGGGAGGCTTTTGAGAGACAGAGATTTTGTAAACGGGAGTAACCAATTAATTGTCAAAGCAGTGATGAAACGCAATCATTGTAATGGTTATCATAGAAGACATCTTCAGTGGAAGGACTGCTGCTAGTCAAACTCTGCGTGTGAAATGGGGATCAGTGTCTGCGCCAACATATATGTTCCGGCCAAGTATTCATTGCAGTCTGAGGGCAGAACACATACAGAGAGGAAATGAAAGACGTGGAGAGGAAACATAGACAAGGCTGGTCACTAATCACATACTTGAAAGCCCCTTTAGGACTGACTTATCACATCATATTGAGAAGACTATGCTTACTGGGGACGTAAGCAGAGAGACTGTTAAACCTCTTTTTTTCTCATAACAGTGGAAAAAGTCAAGATTGCATGGGGGACGGGGAGATAAACGGTACAAATAGCAAAGAGAGTTGGCTCACATCCTCCTGAACTCTTGCCATAAACAATGTCTGGGAATGGCCTGAGGCTCCTCCAGGATAGAAGCTGTGCTTGTTCCAATGGCAGAAAACTGAAATTTCCAGCATTAGCTCTGTGTGAATTACAAGGTCAAGCCGCCCAAACCTGTGCTTTTCTGAACATCTGGAGGGAACAGAACTTAAATGCCCACATCTAATTTCATCATTGCTATTGTCTCAAATCCTCTGTGAGCTACAGAGAAGGCTGACTCAGCAGATCCAACAGATGCCCTCAGAAGCAGCCTGGGAAGAATGCTGGGTGGTGAATACAGAACACTGTTTTTAACCTTTACAATACCCAGGCAGCCCAGATTTTCCCCCCTTTTTCAGCACATCCCCTCACCTTGCAAAATCACTGATAACACCTAAATCGAGTGACACATTGATTTGCTTTCAAATATAGTGTTTGTAAATATCCCAACTGCAAGAATAGCTTAAAAACTGTTCTCAAAATATGGAGTGAATGTCCCCAGTAGTTACTGTTGAGATGATGGGAAAATGATTTTTTAATACATCCTGCATTCCCTTTGTAAAAGTTACATCAATGTAATATATCTCATTTTTCAAAACAAATGGTATGCTTAAAACTCCAGTTATACACCAGGAACACTGGAAACACTAATAACATTTGGATTTTATAATGATGAATTAACAAGTAAACAGGAAACCATTGTTTTGAAAGTCTCGTAATGCAGATAAGGAATGAGAGAATTCTGGCCCACCATCTCTCTCTTCACATGCTTCTATACATACCTAATAAATAAACCTTACATAAACACGTATATGTTTGAGCACACACATACATAAAAGGACTCAGTGAAACAACTTCCAGACCAGTTTAAATAACAAACACGATTTCCATTGAATAGGATACTAGGGTAGCACAGTTAATCTTTCAAAATTTAAGAAGCATCCAAATAACTTTGCCCAAAAAAAAAAAAAAAAAAAAAAAAAATCCTTATATTTTTCTTCTCTCTGCTCCTTGCCAAGACAATGTTTCATTCCAGTATCAAATCATACATCTGTTTTTCCCCACGGGGTCTCCATCCATTTAATGCACAGGATGGACTGTTCTCAATGAAAAAACACTTAATGAAAATGGATAAAAACATTTAAATGTTTAAATATGTAGGCTTATGGCTTATTTACTATGGCATTACTGAAAAACTTTTCTGAAGACAAAGTAACTTTTATAAAAGTTTGTTTCCACGGAGTTCATCAGCACAATAAGTATTTTACATTAAGAAGTTATTATTTAAACAACAATGAAAATCCCATACAACAAACAATTAATTAGAAAAAAATAAAAGCATGGGCTTAAGCTCACAACCAAGTACAAAAGCAACCTTCTCTCCTTCAACAGTACCCCATCCCTGAACTTCATCTATAACAGAGGAGGAAGAGAGGAAGAAGAGAGAAACTGCCATCATTGTGCAGCCCTGATTCACCCTCTGAACACTGGGCATGCTTGGAAAATTAAATGGAAAACAGTGGAAAAGATGATTAGTGCTCCTACAGTTAAGAACTGTATCACAGAACTGTAGAGCCTGGGAAGGACCTCTAGAAATCAACAAGTCCATCCCCCTGCAGATCAGGACCCCACAACAGGCTGCACAGGTAGAGATATTCAGGTGGGTCTTGAATATCTCTAGAGGAGAATCCACAGCCTCCCTGGGCAGCCTGTTCCAGTACTCCGTCACCCTCGCTGTGAAGAACTTCCTTTGCATATTAATGTGGAACTTCCTATGCTCCAGTCTATGGTTGTTTCCCCTTGTTCTGTCCCCACAGACCTCTGGAAAGAGGTTGGCCACGTCTCTATGACTGCCACGTTTAATATACTTATAATCATTAATCAGATCCCCTCTGAGTCTTCTTTTCTCAAGGCTGAACAGCCTCAGTTCACTCAGCCTTTCTTCACAGAGGAGATACTCCTGGCCCGCTATCATCTTTGTGGCCCTCCATTGGACTCTCTCCAGGAGATTCCTGTCTTTTTTTGTACTGGGGAGCCCAGAACTGAATACAGTACTCCAGGTGAGGCCTGACCAGTATAACTATATAACTGTATGTATAGGTATACACAACCACTCTAGAAGAGCAACTCCTCTAGAAGACATATAATAGCAGCATTCAGAGATTTTCAACTGAAGCAAGACTTCAAGCTGCCTTGTTTTCAAGCTTCTCAATCTCCTGACTCCCTTTTTCATACTTGCTTCCTCTTGATGCTAATATCCACCTCACACTGTCATGGTTTAATATTTTTGTAATTTTGCTATCAGTATTCCACATCATAACATCATGTAAAGTTTGGATAATTCACCGAATGTTCAGCTCACAGAAGAAGACTACATATCCCAGAGGACATCACGGTCAGGAGATAAGTCACGGGACAAGGACAGTATATAATCTCATTCCTGGGCTGGAATCTCTCTTGGATCCTCGGAGCGTGGGGTGCATTCCAGCCGTTTCGCCTAGAGCTTACAGTAGGCCTTTCGGCTTCTGGGACTCACTCTCTCTCTCTCTCTCTCTCCTATTTTGCTTAATTACAATTATATTGTATTATATTGTATTATCCTGTATTCTGATATAGCATTTAGTAAATAAGTGTGCCTCCTTAGATCGCTGCCGCTGTTTTCTTTTCCCATTCCCTTTTCCCCTTCCCTTTTTTGGGCCAGCAGCCCTGCGAGCCAGCTGTCCCCCTGTCACGGGCACAGGTAGATCTTGCTTAACCCACGACACACACCAACTCCCTGCTCCTTTCCTACATCAGCCTGGTCTCCTTCTCTCTTTTTGTATTCTCGCACCCTTGAATCAGGAGTTTCTAGTAGCTCTTAGTCATGGAGAGGCTCAATGAGTCCCATGCCACTCCATTATCGCTGGAGGAGAGGTGTTCAGCTATACTCTGCCACTGGGACATGGTTGCTACAAGAGCAGCGAAGAGATGGCAAGGGGTAGGAGCACATACGTTGCACGCAACAAAATCAGGGAAATTAAATTCCAGAAGTCACAAGACTGACCATCCAAAAAGAGGATACTGGACACATGCAATGATGGGCATGTTTATAAAGGAACCACCTTCCATGCCACAAACACCCTCTACTGTCCTTTCCCCCAGATTGGCAGGACAAAAGTGCACATTTTTCTAAGAGCAACCTGGACACCATCTTATTGCAGAAATCTTAGCTTTTTTGTTTTTCCCACTTTCATTCCTTATTCTCTTCCCCCTTCCTGTCACCCTCAAGAAGTATTGAAACTTGTGGAAAGCTAAAAAACAAACAAACGAAAAACAAACACAAACACAATTTGAGAAGTTATGAGAAATTGAAAATAACTGAAAGTAGCTGTCTTAGGTATAGCTAACTGCAATGAGTTAGAGTGAAGAACAGGATCAGGCATTCAGAGTCCACTGTGGCAGGAAAGGTTAGCAGTGGCTGCACAACACTAGGTAAATACATTAGTCAAGAAGTTCCAGCTCTGTGGAGCACTTGCCTGCAGTCCACAAAGAACAGTGTAGTCATATGATGAGGTATCTCTTTATTGCCCACTGCTAAATTGTATTAAATAATTTGTAATGTAAACAGACCACTGCAGGAAGACACGTGACTGTAGCTGTTTGGAGGAAGAGAACATTGGTGCCATCGTGGACGGAAAGAAAATATGTTCCCAAGACAAGCCTCCTCAGAAGATGTGGTTTATTCTTTGAAATAGTGGTGAACGTTGTATTAGAACATCAATTTAATTCATATTTATAGCATACTTTTAGATGAGGAATTCTTTCCCAGACCTTGTGCCTCCTTGCATCCTGAAACAAGTTCTTTACCACACCAGGGGAAAATCAGCAGAGATGCTCTCTGTGAGTCCTATCCCTTACTGACTTCAAAGGGAGTAAGGCTGCATTTATCTTTGTTATCTTCTCAGCTGCAACAGAAATAGAACCTCCAATATCACCTTGCTCAAATCTACTGAGAAACATTACTCCATGGAGAAAAAGTAACAAAGAAAGCAGGTCTCTCCTTCACCATTCAGTGTATTCACAGAGGTACTTTATTGTAAATGTTACACAAGAGTGCAACATTAGCAACAATCTTATCCATGTCCATGCAGAAGTGATGATGACACAGAGTAGATCTGAAGAAGCAAGGCAGGCCAAAAATATTCAGTAACTATTTAAGTTATCTCAGGCATATAAATGTTTATAAATATGCACTGGTCATTTCAAAAGTAATACCTCATTTATTTCCATGGAAAATACAACAGATACAAGGAACACAATAAGGCTATTCAGTATAGCAAATTCGGAGCTACAGAACATTTTTCAGTCATCGCCATTAACTATGCACTTTCAGCAGTGATGAACAAGAGCCTCCATGCCACTATTATAAACCTCTGCGTGGCTGTCCAGAGCATGGATTGTCTTTCC
This sequence comes from Perdix hodgsoniae, assembly GCA_035772895.1. Lineage (NCBI taxonomy): Eukaryota > Metazoa > Chordata > Aves > Galliformes > Phasianidae > Perdix > Perdix hodgsoniae. The sequence goes on along the minus strand of JAPSGF010000004.1, from coordinate 26,274,129 downwards.
TGCCACTGTCATCACTGCTAAAACACACCACCCACCACTGTGCTCGCATCCACAGGTCTCCATAAACTTCCAGTTAGAACTGACGAATCTCAATGAGAGCCATTTTTTTTTTCCCCAACAAGGGGAAACATAGTCACACACTTTTGATTCACATCATAGATGCATATCATGCATCTAATTTGGATGTTATTTGGTCATCTGTCATATGGCAATGAAGTGTAATGGAATATTGGTGGGAAGGTTCAACATCTGCTGCCATACCACTAACAACTGCCTCTGACAATGTGGGCAACATAATAGAATAGGAGGCATTACTTTCAGAGTTGCCCTCCTACCACAGACTCAGGAATCCAGAAGAAATGAATTGCCACTGAGTACAACTCTATTTCCTTCTGCAGTACACTTCACAATTTATATGTCAACAATGATTTTTTACATCTGTATGTCCACTGTTAGCCTCTCTGTATTCAAAGGAGCACTTATATTGTATACATGAAGAATGAGACTGGGAGGGTTAATCTCTGATCTTCTCAGATGCATATCTGCCACGGATAGCCAGAAGCAAAAAAGGAAGAGAATACAACCATGAATGCAGTACAGTTAATGAGTTTGACTGCAGACATTTTAATACTTGGTACCGTCCAAGTGGAAAAGTGTACATGTATTTATACACACACACACACTCTTCTCAATGTATTTTAAAAAAAAAAAAAACCTTACAACTTAATGCTTTAATATTTTAACAAAATGCATATAAATGCACACATTAATGCATCAGCTAGTAAGTTTCCATAACCACTGTAATTTTAGATACATTATTATTAATCAAGTATTACATATGTTATCATAATTTACCTTGAAATTAAACTTGGAATCAAATCCCTACACCCAAATTCATCCCAGCACCTCAGTGTTCAACAAATGGTACTTTAGGAGACAATTATAGAGAAGGTCATAGTGTTATTACACATTTCTTATCACTAAAGAGAAGGATGACTACCAACAGGGAAAATTATTAATTTTTATACCAAGGAGCTTTCTGGAAAAAAGTTGTAAGAGGCAACTGCCAATTTTCTATTCAATAATTCAAGAAAAATACTCTCAATAGCCTGCTAATAGACAAGAAGCTTATTAACATGCTTTTAATTTGAGGGGAAAAAAAAATAAAAAAGAAAAAAAGCATTAGGAAGATTATCATTAAGAATCAAACAGCCAAAATCTGTGAACACACACACACACACACAAAAAAGAGGAGAGTCAGACAGCTAATCAAAAATCTACATCTAATATTGCTGTTTTGGACAGGGATGTCTTAGCCAGTGAATTTGAGACAAGGGTTCCTCAGTGGCTGACTGTTTCTCATTTTCAGCTAAGAGCCATCTTAAGAGGCATGTGGGAATCAAAACCAAAGATGACATGCTAACTTGTTTCAGTAAAACCACCATCTGTTCTCCAGCTTCAAAACAGAAATCCTTAAATATGTCAATGAACTGTATAGGAGCATGCTGCTTTTTCTTCCCCATATGACAGCCAGGACAAGTGGGAAGCAAGAAGCATATGTCAGAGACAATGGCTTTAGCTCTAAGTTCACCTTCAAACTGAAGATGACAAAGGTCAAACTGCAATCTTGATTGGGTGCTCATAGGTAGAAAGTGTTATGTATCACTTGATTGTTTTTATTACTACAATTATTGTTAGTGGTTCCTTTGTATGGCAGAAGTTGAAAGATTTCCCTTGAGTTCAGACCTTGAGACCTCCAAAGACAAATTAATCTTATCTAATTTCAGTATCTGAAGCACCAAATAATCTGCTTTCAGGTAGCAGACACTATCTGCCTCCTCGATCATATGAAAAGGTCTTCCATCAACTACAGAGAACGCCACGTATGCCTAGAGATATCATTCAGATGTTCTGGTTTGGGTGGGAGGAAACCAAAGTTAGGAATGCATAGTAAGTTTTCCTAGTTGTTTTCTACTCCTAATATACTTGAAGTCTAACTGAAAGATGGAGAGAAGAATCCCAACTGTTCTGCTGTTGTTGGTCTTTGATTTGTCAAAGTAAAATAATTACAACCTCCATAAGATGAACTAACCTCCACCGCGTACATCCCCCAGTGTATCAGGGGGTTTAGGAATGGTCTTCTGTCTTTATCCTTCAGTGCTGGTTGTTCCACAATGTAGCCTGATGAAATGTGGTAATGTGATGGAAAATACAGCCATAATAGTGGAGTGACACAACCTTAGGCTACAGCAAATGAGAACAAGCCCAAATGCAGCAACTATAGACACAGAAACAAAGGAGAAACAAACAAACAAACAAAAAAACCAACTAAAACAAACTAAGAACAACAAACCAAACAAACCAAACACTTTCCTTTAGAAGGCCTCAGGTAAGCAGAGGTCTCCAGAAAGCTACCCTCACCTCCACTGCCAACCCTTAAACAAGGTCTTGGAAGAGTTAGATCCTGGCTCCAATCACACAGGTACATTGTATGCATTTGAGCACCCCTGGATTGGCCCTGCCTTCTCACCAGGTGCTTAGTCAGTGTTTCGGGCCACGACTTAGCATTTCCACTACACCTGATAATGTCTGAATAAATGCCTTGTTTCAGAAAGATTATCTTTGATGCAAATAACTAAATCTAGCCTTTAGTTAGCTGGTCTATGGTTGCATAACTTAGTGCAGAGCAAGGTACCATTAGTCATTCACTGTTTCAGGTCAGGCTGTGTGTCTTTCTGTGATGGATCTTCTAGAAATTGCATGGCATAGTTAGAAATCATCTTATGAAATCAGATTATAGTACAGACACTAATGTACTGTCAGAGTAGGCAAAGCTGGAAGGACTGATATTAAAAACTTCTCACTTCTCATTCTTTCCTTTGTACTTTCTGTACAGAGATATTGAAAAAGCCTCTGAGGTTTTTTCCTGGATACTTGGTCTTTCAAAGGACCAAAGGACCCCATAAATAAATGTATTAAGGAAATTCAAGGCAAGAAGGGTGCATTAAATCGTTGGAACTATAGCTGTAAGAAATTATTCCAGTCTCAGCTCCAATGCATATCTCCTAAGGCAAACTTAATCAGTTGAAGCTAGAGGGAAAATTGAATCTGACTTCATGTCCTATTCCATTTTAACTAACCAAACATAGGCCAAAACAAAATAAAGTTTGTTTTTGTGGAGGGGAAGAGGGCCAGAATTCCATTAAAAATATATCCACCACTGATACAAACAGCAGTTTTAAACTATCCATTTCCAGATCTCTTTCAGTGGTTCTGTGGGAAGAAGCAGAAACCATGGAACCATGGAACTAGTTAGTCATCATGATTGTAAAGCTTTTTTAAAGTAGTTCCAGTTGTTTATTATTGCTGATTTGATGAAAAGAGACTAAAATAGGTTCGCTGATGCATGAGATTGGTATGAAACTTTAAAATGCACGCTGACTTTTGAGCACTGGATTTGCCATTGTATGAGAGATGCAGGCAGACAGACAGACAGAGACTCTGAGGAGCAGCAACTGAAGAAAGAAACCAAAAGACAAAAACATGCCACTTTCAGTGTGAGAATGCATAGGAAAGCTTCCTTATTTTGATTACTTCCTCTTCCCTTTTTCTTGCTGACACACACATATAAGCATACACGCCCTCATAGAATGCTCCTGAGCCTGTAAGCTTCTATGAAGATTTCTCTCTGCTTTAATACACTGAATTCTCTTAATACACTGAATTCTCCTTAGACTTAAAGGGATTAAATAAAAATTCCAAACAGAATAAATGACCAAGGTGGGATTATGAAAAAAAAAAAAAAAAAAAAAAAAGATTAAAAATAAATAAATAAAGCAGAAACAGTCCCTGATCAAAAATTCCACCACACTACTGATCTTGTAAGTCTAGATTTTCAGCTGCCCATTAAGTCATTGAAATTCTGCTTGGGCCCAGATATAATTTATAGGCCAATTTGTAAGGTTAGGATTTAAGGTTGGCTAGAGGAAATATTGCATGAATAAAAGTCCCATCAGAAAAGTATTCTATTTATTCACCCGCAAAAGAGGAAGAAACAAAACAAATATATTTCATCAACAAATTAAAAATGAAGAAAGAGTACTAAAATTAGAGTATTGCTGTAGTTTATTTGAATTTTGAGTGTTCAGAAAACACTCTACATCTTAGCACTGTACAACATGGCGGAATTTAGAATTACGTTCAGATTATATGACCTTTTCAGTCTCGTATTTTATAATTTCTCAGGTCATGACTGAGACATTTTCCTGCTTTTCCAGTGCCAGGAGGAAGATATCAAACCTAGTTCACCAGCACAGAACTCAGCCGTACAGCAGAGTTTTAGACCAGTTAAAAGCTTTGGTTCACCAAAATGCATACCATTCACTCTATAATAAGCTTAAAGACTTTCATATACAAAATTAGAACCATAAAGAAAAGCAATTATGCCACAAGAAGGGTGGAAAATTCTTGCAATAGTAGGCAATTACTCCTGTGAAAAATCTCAGAGATCAAGAGAATGTATCCTTTGCAGCTTTGGGATCCCTACTGACATTATGAGTTTCTGCTCCTACATGAAAAAGGCAACCAGGTATGGGCTATTTGCAAGCTGCCCACCAGCTGGGTCAGAGTTGTCAGTAGCTTCAGGAATTGGACAGTGATCAAATAAAAAAATAATCTCAAACAACAGTTCCTATCACTTTAAAAGAAACCTTTTTTTTCTAGCTGGTAGCTTTATGCTCAGTATAATTGAAAGATTTACTGGTGAATCACCTGAGATTCACAACTTTAAAGTGAAGTTAAGTATCAAGAAATTACCAAAGCAGGGTGGGAAGGATGTCTGTCTACCACCAACTTTAACAAGGGCCACTGTTTGCACAGAAGTGCAATCAACCAACATTGACCAAGTTTGCTTTCAGTCCTCCCTTGAGAGCATGAATAAATCCAAATAGCCGAAGACTCAAATGGGTTATAAAGCTGACTCCAGAAAACAATGATACAATTCCAGCGATGTGATGAAGAATCACCTAGTGTTGTTTAAGCTGATTATTATTTGCATTTTAGAAGCTATATAAATAATATAGGCATAATATATAAATAATATAGACATAAGGCAGGTGGGAGGAAAATATCTTCTTTCCCATCTCCAGTATCAGTGATCCTGCCTGGGAATATAAATATTACCGGGGTTATGAGAAACACTGATTTAATCTTTGAAAATTCACCTCAATAGAAAACATTAAAGAAATTCCCCTTGCAATTTGCAAAACTTCTTTTTAATTCAGAATAAAAATTAAGAACTTAAGTTTTCAGTTCGAGAGTCAACTTCTCACAAAGTTCTTCATCTCGTCTAACAATAATAAACAGAACATAAAACTGTTTTATCTGTGAGAAAATGGCTGGAGATGAATTGAAGAATGTGATTTTGAACTCAGCATGAAAATCTCCATCCAGATCATTTGGATGCATCTGAAATTAAGCTTAAATTTACTGGTAGGTATGTAGGTTGCTCCAAAAGTATTTTCTCCTATTTATTTCCATGGACACTACAACAAGGATCACAATAACATTACTCGATAGAGCAAATTTTCTGCTACAAAACACTATTTTTGAACATAGTCACCACCATTAGTTGATTTGTGTGGATGGAAGAATTCAGCGACATACCTTTGCTACATCTATACTTTCATGCCAGACACCATTGTGTCAGACTGCTCCTCTGATTCCATCTGTCACACAGCAATAAAATGCAACAGAGTATTGTCGAGGAGGTTCAGCCTCTGTTGCTGTACCACCAACATCCGCATCTGGCATTTTGGGTCAACATAATAAAACAGGAAGCACAACTTTCACAGCACCTGTTATAATTTAAACTTACTGGCATGTATAACCAAGAGTTCTACTTGTGGAAATATCATTCAGTTTTATCAGTACATATAAAGCCCCAGTTTAACATGAGATGCAGTTTGGGAAGCCAGATTTCTAGGAAGTTAAAATTTACCTGAGAATTGTCTGGAGGAAGAAAAAGGGGGGGAAAAAAAGGGGAAAAAAAAAAAAAAAGGAGGAATGAAAAAATGCAAAATGTTAAAACTACAGAGAAAAGACCAAGGAGGGTGAACAAAGTATAGAAGATAGCATATGACTATGTATATAAAAAACAATCTATAGTAAAGGTGAATCTCTTTGTTTTCTATGGACAGGATAAAAGTAACAGAAATGATACATAAAGGTAGCGTGAAAAATACAGCTAGATTTATTGAAAAGCTTTCTAAATTTAAGGACAGTGAAGTCCTGGAATAGACTGAACACTCTAGGCCTTAAATGTTTACATCTGTAAGTGTAAACATCTGTTAACTTGTTTAAAAGCCAACCTAATTCAATTAGCACAAATCCTTGTGTGGCATTTCATTGAGTTATTTAAACTAAAATCATGGACTCCTGGGACCAGAAGGGCTCTCAAGAGGTCACCCAGTCCATTCCCTGTCCCCAGGCAGGATCAGCTTCACTCACGTCATATACAACAGATGTTTTTCTGTCCTGTTTTTAAAAGACCACCAAGAATGGAGATTTTAAAAGCTCTTTAGACAATGATTTTATTGCAAGAGTAGTTTTGCTAATATGCATAGCCCAATATTATACAGGCACAGCAATGTAGAAACACATATTTGTTTTTACATTGAAGTGATAAAAAGCAATATATTAGGCCATGCTAATTGCTTTTAATCATGTGAACATTTTTATTACCATCTCTTAACAAATTACTATGCATCATCTGACAGATGGTAATGAACCAAGGACACACAAAACCTATTACAAATATAAAATAAAATACTTTTTTGCTTAAACTGAATTTAAGCCTTTAACCGCCATTTGCCAGGGACTAAAACATGCATGTGATTAATTTCTTTGGCTCAGCTGGCAGCTGAGTAAATTTAGGATAACCGTATTTTTTCTCTAAGCTCATAAGCAATTTACATTATAGCTTGATTTATGTATCACTGCTTGAGAATAAATTTATTCTACTTACAGTACTAATATACTTTCTCTTTTTTGCATACTTGTATGATGAAGTTTGTGAGCTTTAATAAATTTTTTATACTGATATCTAAGAAGTACATCCTACAGTTCAGGCAATACTCCCAGCCACATTTTTTTCCAAATACACTTCCCACTCATTTGACACTAAGGGAGAATGAAAACATCAGTACCAGTGAGAAACATCTGTCCTTACAACTGTATTTAGCACTTACAGAGAAAGAAGTGCAAGTCAAAACTTCAGAAGAATCTTTCTTCTTGAGCATTCTTTCTTTCAAATTAAAATCTAGCTCACTTTGCACTGCATTGTTGCAGCATGATACGCTTGCTGCATATGATTACAGAGCTAGGCTTTATTTCCTCCTAAAGACCAACTGTTAGAAGAGGGGCAACTTCTTTTGTTATTTCAGTTGGTGGACGCTTTTGTCAATATATAAATCCTAAGAATTATGTAGGACATAAATCTGTGGTGTAAAATAACAGGGTGAAAAAATCATTAGAGTGTTTCACTCTTTTTGAAATATCTAATAAATAATGTTAAAGAGCTTACCTTCACATTAAAGACAGTTTTAAAATAAATAAATTTTTAAAAATACTGTTCTTCAACTCTTCCATTAAAGCAGAGAACTATATGTTATAGATGCCTTAGCATTTCATGTATTTGATCATGCATTTTAGAGGGAAGGACAAGGAGAGGCTGGCTTCTTGTGGACACAGTTCAGACAAGTGTACTGTGTGCTCCTTAGCATTAACAGTACTTTTCAAATCCACCATTCAAATTCAAACAAACAAACAACAACAAAAAACAACAACAAACAAGATAAGAGAATGTTCAGCCTGGACAGAATAAATATATAAAGATATCCTTATTGCTGCCAAGATTCAGGGCTAGGAAATAATCCTTTTGCGTTATAAAAAACTGCTAGTACGTGCCCATTGGTTGTCATCAATACACATGTAATGCCATAGCAGCAACAAGATTCAAAGCCCTTTGCAAACCAAACAGGGAAGTTAATGAAACCACCTGGCTGGAGAGAGAAAGAAATCAAGCAGAATGCAAACTTCTAGGAAACCCGGGTTTAGTAGTGACATTCTTCTTAGACTGATTAAGGGTCATATTTTTCTCTCACTTATAATGAGCGAAAGGTTTCCTTACGATGAAAGGGTTACCACAATTTTTGGCAAAGCATTTTATTTTGCGGAATTTGCTTGTTTGGATGTTGGTACTGCATCACTGCTTATGCATATTTAAAGCTGCCAAACAACTGGACAGACTCATCTCAAAAATGATTTTCACTCACTTAGAAGAGAAGGCAGGGAAAGAATTCTGCTTATAGATGATTTAAATTCAGGCTGTTTCCTGGGTTCCAATCTTTATTTAACAGAGGACATTTGCAAATAGCCCCACAATGTTCTTCAAGGAAGTCTTCTCCATACCACATATAAAGAAAATAATGTAAAAGAAAAGGCATTCATAAAAAATATCTGAATAAAATCATTGGTGATAAAGGTGTTCCTTATAAAGAATCAGAAGTCTTTGGAAACTATTTTGTCATTTTTATTATTATTTTTATTATTTTTATTATATCAGGGACTTAGGAATAGCTTAGGGAGCTCTTTTTTAATCTGTTAAATAATTTGAATCTGACAGCAACTGACTAATGAACACTTGACAGAAAATAATTTATACCAGATTCATGAGCTGAATGAAAAATACAGGGTTTGGATTGGTTCTTCAGAACTGAACAGAATTTGAAGTTACTGAACTCTGAAGAAAAACACATCAATATTGATGAGCTGTGTGTTAGTAATATCTATGAGATAAGGCAGGCATAAGGCTGCTGTTATGAAATTTTAAGCCATAGATAAATGTTCCTAGGAAATTAATTATCTGAATATCTGAATACATATCTCACACTTCACTGAAAATCTGATTTAACAAATCTCTGTCACGTCATGATTTACAATAATTATTGGAAATTATCAGAATAGATGCAATCATTAAACTCTGTGAATCCCATCTGTATGGGGAACTATCAAGTACAAGAGCAAGGAAGTACGTAAAGGAGACAGAATCTCTACCAGCTATAATCCTCTTAGAGGAGAGACATGCTTTCAAACTTCTGGACTTCTGACCTGACAAGTAGGAAACATATACACTTAATCACCACTGCCTAGCTTCAACATGGAAATATAGTTCTTGGACAGACCCTACGTCATATCCTCCCTGTTTTCAAATAAGGTATCTTATCAATCAGTCCCATACATGTTAGTTCAGTGCATTTTATATTAAACAAACTGTTTTCTAAAAATCAGCTTTTTGCCCTCATGTTTCATGGAAATGAGGTAGATTATTAGTAGTTGATTTGAGTAGGCTTAACAGATTGTAAAATTTCAGTTTATGGTTGTACAAGGTCTGTATAAGAAGCACAATAACTTATAATAGCAGGTAGATACTAAATTGAGATTCTTTTTAAGCTAAATTTTTAATACGTCCCTGGCCATTTTTATGCAGACATCTTATGAACGTACACTAAGCTCCCCAGCTAAATGAAGAGAGCCCTCTGGGACTGCGCAGGACTCAGAGAAGAATGCTAATGACTAGTTGGCTGGGTTATACTGGTAGAAGCTACTATCAACTCAGTCCAAGTCCAAATTTGATTCTTTACTTTCTGTGGATTCACACGATGGAGTAATCGTTAAACTGTCTCACTGCTGATGTTGATGTTGAACAGGAATCTTCACTGTTTGCATTTTATCTTCTCTCTCATAGCAAGGACATTCCAGAAAATTAAATCTTGAAGAGCTACTAATTTAATAGCTAAACTATTATTGAAGATAGCCTACTATTATTTTTTATTTTATTTTTACACCATCTGTATCTAGAAGCAGCCATCAAGCTAAATTTTACTAAGAACTAATAGTTTTGCTCTACTGAAAACATAAATGGTTTTGCTTTTAAGTTTATTTGACTACAAAAAGAGTGGTAAACCTTTAGAAAAAGTCTATTTTCCCATGTTTTATTAAAATATTTTAATAAAAAAATCTTCCTGTTTTGCCTCAGTGGAATAAATAGAAAATGCATGCCATCCAAATGGCTATTCATTCAAATGAGTTATTATTAGGGTAGGCTATTCATTAATTTCCCATTTGTATGTGGATAATCAGCTATATACCAAATTACTTAACATATTCCCAGTTTTTCCAGTTCATGTAGAGTTCCACCCACCATTTCATCCACAGTCATCTGTCATTCCCCTTTCATTTGACAATACACAGGAGGGAAAAATAGAATCAGCCTAAAAACAACTGTCTTAACAAGCATTAGGTGGAATGTTTGCTCTTACAAACAAGTTGGATATTGCTTCAGTCAGTAGGTCACAGCTCTAATGCAGATTATTCATCTGAGCTTTCTCCGGAAGAATTAAGAAGTTCTTTACAAAGAAGTTCTATGTTCTTTCGCAAAGCATTTCCTTTTGTTCCATGATGCCCTTGGGTTCCCTTTGCTATCAACAGCATTTCAGATTAGTCAAACAAAAAATAAATATAACAGCCAGAACATCAGGTTCGAAACATTAACATATTCCTCTTCTCTCTCAAGTTGTCCAAATCCTTAAACAAAACAAGATCGAATTAAATTTCTTGGACCATCCTGAAAGACATAACTGGTCAGAGTATTTTAAAAGGATATTTTGAAAGGATATTTTTGGAAGTACTTGTAAGCATACAGGAAAACAGTTCCCTTACTTTACTTTTTCTTTTTTTACTTTTTTTTGTTTTTAAGCAAAACAGTATTTTATGAAGATAAAAAGATCGTGAATAAATGACTTGGCTTTTAATTTATTTATTTATTCATTCGTTTATTCCCTGTGGCTTCACTTTCCTCTCTGATACATCTGGTTCTGATGGAGTACATTCAGGCTGACAGACAAGAGAGAAATGCCTTTGGTTGTAAGAGTCATACCTACTGACCTCCTGTATCATAAGGAAAAAAAAAAAAAGGAAAAAAAAACAAACAACAGAAGAAGACAGATCATTAAACAGAAAAAAACAACCTGCTGAAGTATTATTTTCTGTTTTACTACCTACGAAGCAGTTCACACACAAGTGGCCAGTATCCTGTCATTACCTGGAACAAATTGCACATGTCTCAGACAGACACTGAGGGAGCAGGAAGCACATCGTATCCACCAGAACTGTCTCACTGTGTTTAATGGTTTTTTGGCTTGATTTTGTGACAAAAATATTAATATCTATAAGATCCTCCTTTAAGGAGTTCTTCAGAGTTACCATATACAGCAAAATATTGCCTCACTGGTCAAGTTCACTCTGTGTTCCCTAGCCCTTGCACTGAGAAAGTTCCTGAAGAGTTTTTCTTGTTTCACCCTGCACATAATGCTTATGCCCTTATAGTTTTCTATCATCTCTCTCCACACTGAAGACATCAAGTCTTGGTCCATCTGTCTTTCCCTCTCTATTCCAGCCATAAGAGACATTTTTTGAGAGGACAAGTTGAGATGCAAAAAAAAGTATTTCATAAGTAGAAATAACACTGATTTATTTAACATTTTGTACTGATTCGTACATATATCTTAGCACTGCTTGCTCTCCTCCCTGGGAAGGAATGGACTAATGCTGTTGTTGTTCCAAAATCCTATTCTCAGACACCAATTCAAATTGGCCAGGAGAGCAAAACAGGGCAAACTGGATCCAGCTTCACCTATTATTTATTCCTCAGTAACAGCAGATGCTCCTGTGATGCTTTTCAATTGACCCTTAACTGCTCTAAATAATTTGGTGCCATCAACTCACTTTGACACGTTGCTATTTACCAAACCATTTACTAGTATGTTGAACAGAATGGATCATAGCACAAATTTTTGTAAGGGTCCATGAATTAAATGACTTTTTGCAGCTTTTAAACAGTTTTTATTCTTATGAGGACATTACATATTTTGTCACAGAAACAGATTCTTCAATTTTTAGGAACAGATCTTCTCAACTGCATTAGGAAAAAGATTTCTACTATATTAAGCAAGTCTCCTCTCCTTTGCCTTCACATTTGCTATAAATTCTTTAAAATAATATTTGAATATTCTATCTAAAAATGTATTTGCCTTTATCTAGTAGCCTACTAGCAAAGAGAGATGACCTCCAACTACATAAATCAGGTCCAGAGCTTTACTTCCTCAAAACTGATTCTTCAGCTTTTTGATTAAAGTGGTAAAAAACAATGGTTTCATTGGTATGAATTAGTCAAAGTGACAGGATGTTGGAAGTAGGTCCATACTGGCTATTTTGACTGAATGAACAGCTCTTCTCTGTACTGCATTCTTCTTCATTTTGTCCTGACAATTCTGTATCAATACAAAGATATAGAAATTAATTCACACTCGATTGCTGTTGATGGGTTATTGTAAACAAAAGTACAATGCCAAATGAGGATATGATTGATGTAGTGACAAACAAAAGAATAGACAGCACTGAATAAGAATTTTTAAAGGAAGAATAAATGGAAACCAGTTTTACTTGGATTCTTTGATGAAAATGCCATTTAAATATAGTCATCTGGATGTTAACAAAATTATAGTTTGGCAGCAAATAAATAAATAGTCATGCAAGACATACGAATTCTTCTCATCTTGTGACTGAGAACCTGCCCAGCAAGGTGCTTAACAAGTTATTCATCCCATATGTAATACATAATATTTTGTTGCTCTGTTTTATTTAAATTGTCAGTAAATCAGCATACTCCATAAGATCAGGATGGTTTAGAGCCTTACTTCCTGCTATTGCCTGTCCGTGCATAAATACAGCAGTTGCAATAAGCTTATCAGAGAGAATGTGCCAGAATTAAACCGGATTACATGGTTCTCATAATTAAAAAGCTCTGTACTGGAATGCCTTTTGTAAAAAGTTGCAGTTTCGGAAAAAGTTTATTTATATATTGATGAAAATAAAACACCTCCAAAGAAACAGTCACAGTTCTACATAAGCCCCTGAAAAGAAACATAAAAAGGCTTAAAGTCCCAAAACAATGTTTGCATCTCTACCAAGAGAGCATCTCACTTGTTTTCTGCACAGGTCAAAGCATGACATGCAGATTTGGCTGACCTACTTTTGAGAAGTTACTCATACTGGGGTGTGATCCTTAGTAGTCTTCCTTTTTTTTTTTTTTTTTTTTAATTTTAAAGTAAACTCCATATAAACTCAGTTAAGTATATTAAATGGAAATTACTAGCATATTAATTAGTCCATGTTTCCTCCTCACATTCTTAATCCTTGCATGATGCAGCTGAGAAGTGGGACACTAAAATGTGCTATCTTGGTCTGTGCAGCAGCTCACAGAATAATACTCTATTGCATTAATATTGCATTAATCTCTCCAGCTGGGTGGGTGGGGACAGGGGGAGGATAGGGGGAAAGGCGGAAGGCCATTTTAATAATGCAATGGCTGTAATACGTTGTTCTCTCCTTTCTGAACTTGTACATTGCTTTTCATTTGTTTTGAGTCCTCTTTGTTCTGGTCTTTACATTGCTTGTCACTTTATTCTGGTATTGTAAGATCTGGGTTGGTGCACATTCTTCTCAAGAATGGGTTGGTCATTCTCAATTTTAAAGTTAAGAAAGGTGGAGCTAATTCAGATTCAAGAGAGAAACTCTTGAGTAGGTTCAAAAGTGATTTGTGTTCTGCCTTGATTTTGAAAACTCAGTGAAGCCCACTAGTGGATACAAGGACATCATCAAGAACTGGGTTTAAAAGTCACATTGCTCTTTCCAACACGTGACAGTTCAGAATACTGATGCTTGAGACGCCAGAGCAGTTTCATTTCCCCATAGTTACTGTAAACATTTCCCTTTACGCAATGTTATGCTGTGCTATAAATAATATGCAGGCTATAAGAATTAGCATTTACCTTATAAAATTTATTAAATACTTTCCTAGATTTTCCATATCCTGAGTAAAAGCTCTAAAACACTACAAACTGTGACCCAATTACATTCAGCCATGTGAAGTCTAACTCATCAGGTACATAAACCCCCTAAATACAACACAGGGACCTAGGTGAAGTACCACAGGACCTCAAACCACATTTTGTTCAGGTCTGCTGCGCTAATGTTTCCATGAATAAGTAGTCTGTGGTGTTTTTGTTTTAAATGAGTTACTGTAACTCTCTTGCTCATTCTTGCAAACTCTGTGTTTTCCAACAACTTAATTTGGTGATTGCATCTCTACTATCTGGATTATTTTCTGCTTTGTCACATCACTCATTATCATACGGTTTCTCTCTGTGGCACTGTTCTCCCTCACCTCAAATCACAGTTGCTTTTATCTCCTTTGGTACTTTTTTGGTTGCAAGTTACTTGCATAAGAAGTCTTGAAAGGATTTCTGGAGAAGTTAGAAGTTCAGTTCCCTTCAGCATTGTTTCTAAACAGAAGAAAAACTCAAATATTCAAATTTGAATTTGAACGATCACATTATGATTCCAAAAATTTGATTTCTACCCAAAATAGAAAGTGTTCTCCGCTATTGGAGAACTGAGCTTCCCCGATTCTCTGAGATGGTAGCACCAAGGGGAATGGAGTTATTAATTTCTCTTGGACTTCTTAAATTTCTAAGTCACCTATTCTAATTGCAACACATTTATCACTAATGGACAGTGAGAGGATCTTTGTCAGCTGAGGGGAATGATGGCTCTTGGATCCACTGTTAGATCTGATGAGGGTGTGATATTAATAAAGGGACTCTCTTCTGGCCCACCTCAGTCCCATCTTCCTGAAGTTTTTCCTTCTTCCAGCCAGCGTACACACTAGCCTCTCCATCAACTTATCACAGATTCCCAGATACCTTCTACCACAAAGTCAACTATTTCAACTTTTATTGCTAAAGAGCTTTGAGCTGGATTTACTGCATGCGATTACAGAGTTTGAGTGTTAGCAGTCTGAACCTCTACAGGTTCCCTTCCGACTCCGCTCTCCTTACTTTTTATTTCTGCTTCCCTGCACATTCCAGACTGGCGTTGTTTGCAAGAAATCTAAAAAAGTCAAAAATCAGAACAATATCATTGAAAAGACTGATCATAGTTTTTCCTTTCTTTCCGCCTCTTTCCTTTATTTTCAGTCCAACTTAGGTTTTGTTAGTTATGCGTGAATTGCTTGCTGTACGGAGCGGAAATGAAACATCTGGCAGTAGTTTTAATGCAGTATTTTTAAACCCTATCTCAAACCAAGAGATAGTCTATCCCCTGAATTCAGAGTACAGAAGAGTAGATATTTACCAAAAGGTGAAAGGTGTACGTATTCACAGCATGAGTACTGTGTTCAGTTTTGAGCATTTCGCTAGAAGAAAGACTTTGAGTTCCTGGAGCATTTCCAGCAAAGGGTGACAAAGCTGGTGAGGGAACTGGAGCACAAATCTTTTGGGGAGTAGCTGAGGGAGCTGAGATTGTTCAGCCTGGAAAAAAAGGAGGCTCAGGGAGGATACCTTTTACCACACAGTTAACTATTTCAACTTTTACTGATAAAGAGCTTTGAGCTGGCTTTACTGCATGTGATTACAGAGTTTGAGTGTTAGTAGTCTGAACCTCTACAGGTTCCCTTCCGATTCTGACTTCTGACTCCGACTCTTATCTCTCTCCACAACTACCTGAAAGGAGGCTATGGTGAGGTGGGGGTTGGTCTCTTCTCCCAGGAAACTAAAGAAAGGACTAGAGGGAATGACCTCATGTTGCATCAGGGAAGGTTCAGGTAGGGTATTGGGAAAGATTTCTTCTCTTAAACAGTGGTGAGGCACTGGAATAGGGACGTGATGGACTCACCATCCATGGAGACGTTCAAGAAATGCATAGACGTGGCACTGAGAGACATAGTGGGCACAGTGATGATCTCAGGAGATCTTTTCCAACTCCACAAAACTCATCAGATGTTTATGTTGGTTTCTGAAAAGATGTCTTCTGATGCTAGGCTCTGGGATTTAGAGGCTATCCGCATTCACTCTTTGTGGGTTCAGAGATGTAGCACAACCTGGAATAGTGGTCTTCTACATGAAAGGGAACAAGAACATGAAAGGGAAGAAGAAATCTACCTGCAGAAATCAGTGGAGAATGTGCTTTTAGCAGTGCTAAGTTTTATTAAAATTGGATAATGTAGAAATAATAATAAAGAGTCACTGAAGTCAGAAAATATCATACTTCTATCAGGAGCCCAATTCATGGCAACGTTACATGAGAAATCAGTTGCAAAGTAAAAGCAGTTATAGACAAAAAAATGCTCTGAAAGGGAAGGAAGAGAATCAAAACCTAACAAATTGGCCAAATCCATACTCTTAGCATTTTTTCTTTCATCTGCCAGAGTCCAGTAAATATCTTTCTAATACGTATTACTAGTAATAGAAACTCAAAAATAATTACTCAAGCATGTACTTTTAACACATATGAGTTTAATCTGCTGTGGATAAACACACGTATTTTCCATCTTTATATGCACCAATTAAATATATATATATATTTCAGATTGACTTGAAGGAACAGGATATACAGAATACAGTCTTACTCACTTAGAACTGAATTTACAGAATGGTACTGCAGACAAATTACATCACCACTGCATTATCAGGGGTACACAAAAGCACACACACCATAAATAGTTCTGATGGCAAATGGTACCCTATGAAGCTAACAGTACAAATGCCTGGATATATTTCCTATTAATTTCCTCTTCCACTTAGAGTCAGCACGTCATACCTCATTCTTGTTATAACACTGGCAGGCATATGTGGATTGCTTCCTAGGGTGATTTACATTGAATTCAACTGTTTATTCATTGTATATCAACTGTTTGAGGGTTGAGATCATGTAGTGAAAAAAGTGGTGAAAAGGAAACTGGAATAATCTCCAAGAAAAGATAGAGCAAAGATGTAGTACTGACCAACATCAACATTGCTCAAGCAAGAATACCATCACAAGTAACAAATGTTGAGATGCAAAAAGCTTCAAATAGGTATCATCTGTTTTTTTTGCATTGTTTCCATATCAGTGTCAAATTTTCACGTTGTTAGCTTTCATATATCTCTAGAATTATTCAGTTTCAGGACTAGGAATTAATTGTCTAGAAGTAAAGTGTATAAGAGATGAAGATCACCTAGCATTGCTCTGCAGCCTTAAGGCTCATTTACAGAGTCGGTACATTTAGAATTACCCCTATTCTACACTATATCATCATGGAATCTACAGGTTCAGAGAAACTTGTAAAAAATGCTGTGTCTATCACACATTGCCATTTCTCCATTTCCTGGCAAAGAACTTGCTAGAAAAGAAATCTTCACTGGTACAATCAGAAGCCTGCAACACTACTCTGCCTAAAGAAAGAGCCTGCTTTTGAATACCGATGCTAACATTATTAAGCATCAGTGCTGGCTTTTGCAGTTTATAATTCTGGGTGTGTGGAAACAGAGCTTGTCTCACATGATCATTCCAAAGCCCCACTAAAATAAGTCCCCCAAAAACGTGACCTGCAAGCAGGAGATTTACATATAACATGGCAGCAAACTACTTTAATAACAAGCCTTGAGTACATGATCACTTCATCTGGTACTCAGATCCTTGGCAGCAGAAGCTATCCGAGGTCAAATAAATAGTTTCTGCTCTGTGTGGTAATTCTATAATGCATACAAGACAAATTCTACAATAATTCCGGGAAACGATAATTTATAATTTCTAGAAATCTCCTATAGATTATACTTTTTACACACATTTTTAAGTTCCCATAATGGGTAGTAATGTTCAGTTTTCAATGGACGCTGCCTGGGACATGGAAGTTAAATTGAGTGTACTAGCAATTACTGGATGATTATTTTTAAAAGTGATGATGTGCTGGATTTTTATTTTTATTTTTTTTTCAATAATTGATGCCCTACACACCTCAAAAAAAACACAACACCTTCTCATTAGGGTTTCATAGAAGCAAAATATAGTTCATGCTCTAAATATGCTAGAAAACTTTGCCTATTGCAATTTTACTGTTCATTGAGTTCCGGAGGTTTTATATTCACAAACCATAAAAAAATTTATGCACATGCAAACACATAAAAAAGCCCTGCATACATCATTAAATTTTCAGTACCAATAAAAATAGAGCATGAACATTTGAAGCCATGACCAAAACCCGGCTTTCAACTAGTTAGGTTTCCTAACTTACAACAAAGGGATAACTCAACAACAAAAGCTATTTAGAATAGAAAAATATGTCTTATGCATTACTATGCATTTAAATATAGCAAAATAGGGAATCCCAGTCATAGCAAGATGTGATTACAGGTTGCAACTGTTGCTAAGCCTCAGATGTCATAGATGTTTGTGCAGAGGATTTATTTGCCATTAGATAATGCAGAACACAAGGTTCTTTGCTACTGCTGTCATTGCATTGCTGCCCACCTTGCATTAATTTCCAGTCAGTCTCCTTTGTACCTCACTCCTTCATCACAACTGTCAGACTATTTAATAGCCCTTACGTCATAGCTTCTAATTGTTAGATGTGAAACAGAAGGACTATTCAAACAGTAAGGACTACTTTCTCCCTTAGTTCTTCATCAGGAGCTCATGGCATGAATGGAATTTGCTGTTAGTAAGTAAGGGAAAATAAACAGAGGGAGAGTAGCAATCTCTCTGTTACTATGGACGATGTATTAATGGAAAATATACAGTATAAGATACAAACACTTTCTCTTTATGGTTCAGATAAACTCTTATCATTTTTCATGATGTCAGTGGCCAAAAGTTAGATCACTCTTTGCGTATCCTCTAAGCCTATATCAATTAACTACATTTCTAACAGTGGGATCATGCAACAAAAATGGAGAAAAGTAGGCATTCTACTCGCTTAAATTCATTAGTAGGATTATACACATCCCTGAGTACACTGGATTTTGCCAGTAGAACTGATCTGCAAGGACTCTGTTGGAGAAGATATAGAAAGAAAATATAGATGCCCTAGAGCTTGCTTTATATACTTAGCACGGCCAGATAAACAAAGGGTCAGAGAACCTGACTAGTAAAAGGACTAGAAACTCCAGGATGAGCAAATTCAGTGCATCTCTCTGAGAGAAACCTTTCCAGAACACACCTGGCAAGATGCAAGCTCCTTTTTTATTATACTGGTAGCACTCTCTCACAGGTGAACCTATGTTGGCACAGCTCAGCACAGAGCAATTTCTCTGTCTTGTGACAAGTATATCAGGGCCTTTTATTTTGCTAATGAGTTCTGTCTGTTTTAGTAATTCTATCTGATGTGCTGAAATGAAAACTCTGCTGCTCAATTACTGTTAATTTTTACTTGGAACAACTCTCTAAGCACATGGAAAGCAGCAGCTCCTTCAAAGGGTGACCTCAATCTATCAGGAAACCAGATTATATTTAGTCTGTGATTGTTAGATGTGCAAATAGTATGGTAAGTTGAGCTTGCAGTTTCCTAATGAATCAATCAGAAGATCATGCACTGGAAAAGCAGCATAATGTTAAGGCATTCACTTGGCAACAAGACTACCAAACTAAAATGTAAAGAAATACATGTCTAGAAAGGAATCCTTATCATGCTGTTATCCTGTTTCAAAATAAAGAAATAATTAAAAAGCCCAGATATTAAAAGGTATAGGTACACATAGCAGGCAATAGCCATTTGATATAAAATACTTAGGTAATATCATAGCAGCAGTGCAGCAATTTGCAATTATTGAATTCTGTACAACAGAAGTTCAGGGGCAAGATTAGAGATGTATATCTCTAATCTTTATTAAACTACATGACTACTGTGTTTGGAACACCAGTACTATGATACAATACATAGTGTGCTGAGTTCACACATGACCACAAACCCCACTTCCTGTTGCTGCTGTCAGCTCTCAGTTCCTTGATCACTTCTGCAAGGCAAACCACAACAAAAGGTTGTTTTTTTGTACTGTCTCAAGAGGAGAAATCATGGCATATATGGCTTAATTCCATTAACTCTTCAAGAGTAACTAGATTCCTCTCTTTGCATCCAAATCTTATGTGATAAAAAGCATTGGTATAGAGTCTTCTGTGATGATAGCAGTGGAGGGAATTCCTCATGGCAGTACTCAAGGCTCTGAGTGGTAGACAAACTATGATGGTTCTTTCTGAGGCTCCAAGATTTTTATTCTGTAGAGAGAAGAAATCTTCTACAGAAAAGGATGGAAAGAAACACAAAATAGCAAGACTCCTAGCCCATCCTATTTACACATATTTCCTTACCCAGTGACAGACAAGAATCCCATAAGAATATTGGTTTGCCATCAAAGGAGTGGAGCACAGCAGCTCTCAGGTCCATTAAAGTTCTGCTCTTATTGCAAGGAGAGTATTGTTCACAAATGACAGTGTACTGCCAGAGGAGAATACCAAAGATTTGCATCAGTATTTCTTGTTTTCCTCACTTTCGGCACCATGAGGTGGATTGGGTAATCAGCTTCCCACAGCAGTAGCAAGCTATTCATTAAGACAATTTAAATACAGGTTGTGCACCAGCCAGACTATGTAGGAGCTCTACAAGTACCAATGTTTATAACTCCTGAGTCACAGGCTAAAATAAGCCTCAAGGAAGGAAGCTACAAATGCTTTATGGTAAATACCTCACATACATATTTGGAGGAGGAAAAAAAAGAAAAAAAACAGAATGCCTGCTCATCTAAGCTGAACAACAAGTTGGCACCAGTATGATCCTTGAAGTAGTGCCATTTGTTCCACAACAGGAAAATGCCTCAAGGACAAACTTTTCCTGACTTCAGAGTCAAAGGAGGTAGCTATACTCTGCTTTCTGATACTTATTCTTCAGCATTCAAGACTTGCTGAAAATCAGCATTTTGTTCTGATTTTCACATCTGCTCTATGTGGATTACTTATTATGGTACTAAGGGACAGGGCTTAGTGAGGAAATACTGATGGTAAACGTATGGTTGGACTAGATGATCTTGGAGGATTTTTCTAACTTGGTGTGTCAATAATTTTTTTCTACATCTGCTGTATTGCATGGTCTGAAAACATGTGGATCCACAGAGCAGCCTAGGCTCACCCAAATACATCAACCCTGTTTTTAAGAAGTTGAATGCTAAATTCTTAAAGGGAAAATAGAAATCATATCAGTAATCTAGAAGATCCCCCAAGGTCTGTGGAAGTTGTTCCTACTGACAGTATGAATTCAGGAATTCAACTCCACGTCCTTACAGTCCACAGTTTTGTGTTGTTTTTTTTTTTTTGGGGGGGGGGGGGGTGGGGGGAGGGAAAGGAAGAAAGGAAGAAAGAAAAAAAAGAAGTATGTTTCACAATTGTTACTGTCACCATTATGCTACTAAATCAGTGCACAGAACCACACATCTTCCTAAAACCTACAAAGCTATTTACAACTTACAAACTATTCATATCCTCCAATACTAACAAAAATGAAAAGGTGCAGTAAAACAGGTGATGGAAAGCAGAGAAGCGCAGAGCTCTTTTCTGCCACACATTACTCTTAGACCCAGCTGAAGGCAAGGTATAGTGCTGTCTTAGGGCTGGAAATCCTCTGGGCAGGTTTTGGCTCTGTTGTAGTATATCCACTGGTAGAGATCATCTTCCCATCAGAGAAGTCGCACTGTTCATGCCCCAGCAGAGTCTAAGAATAAATTGATATTCCTTTAGCAAAGACTACAATGATAACACAGTTTCAGTGCAAAGGCAGGCAGACTAATGTGACAGACTGTAAGCATGGTAATTATCCTCTTGAAAGGAGAATGCCCTATTATTTTATTATCTTGGTGGGGAAACCCATCTCCAATTTCATGCTATGAAGCAAGTGCACTCTGTGTATTCTCAAAGAAAGAGAAAGGAATACAGAAAAGAATATCTAAGAAACCCAGGGTTCAAAAACATTAGAGAAAAGAAAAAAAAGGAACATAAAGCTTCTCTATGCAATATAATCCTTCACTAATACAATTTGCATGACTTGTAGGCACTTTTTAAAGTTTCATGAACTGACATACTGTTCTGACATTGACACACGTCAGGTCACATTGTTAGGCTCTCATATAAAGGGCTAAAATCTAGTCATATTTGTCAAGCTGCATACAAAACAATTCCATTGCCATGAAGTAATTCAGACATGAATTGGAAAAGGCACAGAATTAATCTGCACTTAAAAAGCTGGTCTCAAGGAAGTTCACAAAGACGTCACAGCTTTGCTGTATTTCCAATAGGTCACAGAGTTCTGTTCTTGCTACAGGAACAGTCACTTTTGTTTGACAAGTGGTTTTTTTTTATAGTAAGGGAATATTTTTAAATTCCAACTACTGCTTCTAAAAATCTATTCTTTTTCCTCACTGAAGTGAGCAAAGGCAGAAGAACATCGCATTACATGTTAAAAATGAAAAATACATTGGCTGAAAATCCTGGAAACATTTAAAAGAGGAAAGTAAAAAGATAAGTGAAGAAACAAGAGATTTTAAGAATGCATAATTTATCTAATCATAACAAAAACATTTTAAATACCATAAAAAATTATTCACGTAAATTTCCAAATGGTATTTTAACCCCTTAGTCTTTTTTTCCCCTCACTGTGCTAGACTTTTTGTAGGTCCCACAATACCATAAAAGTATGTTCCATCACAGTCTGCCAACCATGCAAGCAGTATGCTCAGAAATTAATTCAATTTCTTTTCTTACCCATAGAACATCACTGCTTGAGTCATATCTCTGGGCTTCTACCTACACTCTCCAAATTTAAGATTGCTACAACATAGTCAGAAACCAAGTGATCCATGCATGCTGCTGACAAGCTAGTGCAGACTGTAGGGAATACACGATTCAGCCTGTATGTCCGGACTCAATGATTTTGTTTGTGCAGACTTGCTAGCCTAGAGCTCTTACACAGATATTTTATTGTCTCAGTGAACAAAAACAAACAAGGAGAAAACTGCAGACTTCCTAAAGAACAAAAACATTTTCATTACTAGCATCTTCCACCTTAGAAAGCCAGAAAAGCCTGTAAATTTAACAAAAAAATCTTTTGTGCAAGAGAATGTGGAAGCTCGTACAGTTTTTAAGTGGATAAAAATCCTCTCCTTAAACAACAACAACAACATCAAAAACATGTTGTAACATCAAAGTTTATTAAATCAAACTTCCACTGCAAACACAGACAGAATAAGACATGCCTTAGACATAATCTGCCTTCTACTGGGAGCAGTGATTACCAGAATGATCATGCCATGTCTTCACACAATCACTTCAATGAAAGCTAAATCAACAGATTTATGGGGAATTCCAGAGAAAACAATGTGCCTGGGACATCCCTGTGAGCACAGGGCTCTGAAAAACAGTTGCCAGAGTTAGCAAGAATTGAGTGTCATAGATGGCTGTAACACTGATTGGTCTTCCTTTCCTGAGTACTACATACCTGATCCATCCACCTCCAGCATGTAAAATATTTGGTCTGAACCCTCTCCAAAGACTTCTGCTGAGCACATTCAATGTGGGTTTTGCTTTGAATTCTTTTAAGTTTAACCTACAGTTTCAAGGTTAAAGATGTTGCAACCAATGAAAAAGAAATGTCATTTCTCAACTAGAGAAAAATACTCAACTAGATCAAAACAGATATGAGAAGGAAAGTTCTGTGGCTTGAAAAAGATGTCACCCTAGATGCAAGCCTTGAATAGAAAAAATGTATTGAACTCCAGTTCATGCTAGCATCAACCAAAGAGAAGTTGTAGAAGATCAGGAAACATGCATAGAAATTCAGGAGAATATTGTCAAATTGCATTTGTTATAATATCCCTTCCTTTCCAGGGTAGTGTGCAACTCTATGAAGAAATATATGTTCTTCTGTGTACAGTGTAAAGCTGCATGAAGGACATCTAAACTCTGAAAATCAAACCAGTTTCCAGTTTTTAGGTATCGAAGTCTGAAAATGTTGGTTTATCCAATCAGATATTTGACATTACTTGAATGTGGCAGATAATAAGTATTTATTTTTCCCACTGTTTCAAGATTAATTCTCTAGGAATTATATGATCTTCATCTTCTCACTCCTGAAAGCATAGATAATAGCCGTAGTACTGGTAGGATTCCTAAATGGGCTCCTGTGCTCATTTCAGTCTACTAAAATTGACATTTACTGGCAAAGCTCCTTTCCAAGTATTCGTGATTTCAAGTTTGGTGAGTTTTTAAGTGAAGAGATCAAGAAATCCATGAATAAAACAAATCCCCTAAATAAAACAATCCCCTGAATAAAACAATCCCCTAAAATCTTGCCAAATATACTATGGGATTCCCTAAAGGCTTACTTGTGAAAAAGAGAATCATTTATAATTTATCACCAAGACCAAAAACAACAGAAAGAATAACTCTGGAAATTCTAAAAACAGATGACAAAGAGGGAGTCAAAAAAAAAAAAACAAACAAAAAAAAAAACAAAAAAAAACTTGAAGTTAGCATTACCAATGGCAGTTCCAGCATATAAAACCAAACATATTTAAATCGCTTCACCGAATTCATCTCAGTGCGTGTTTCTTGATAAAATAAATAAATAAATTGTGCCACAGAATTTAGGGTTAAGTAAAGAAATAACAAATAACTGCATATCCAGACTCTAAGAAAAAGTTGGGATTAATAATAAAAATGAAGCAATAAAAGAGTGCCAGATATAGAAAAAATTAGTCCTTAGTATCAGAACACTTTTTTGGCACATATTATTAAATTTGTATCACTGTAAATGAACATTAAGGAACACATGATGATATTTCTACCTAAAAGTTCTGACACGCAGAAAAGTAATTTTAAAGTATCATTCATAGTATTTGTATAAATTTGGATGGATTGTTATCTCCTTTTTAGCATATAATGTATATTTTTTTTAATTTGCTTCAGGAATAATTAATAAACTGACATTAGGAAAAGAGATCTTTGTAGGACTTTAAACCGACTTCAGTAGAATTTGCCTAAGGTTTTTAATGATGTTTGAAGTTCTGTCAAATTTAATACTGGAAATAGTTTATTTCCAGTAAATTATAAATTTTTTAATTTTATAAATTGCTGGGTTCTCTTTACTTCAAAATAAAAAGTTTTATTGACTTATTATTAATAGGATCTTAATTATGTTTTTGGAAAGCCAATTAAAATAGCATAAAAAATGGTGTTTATTATTCATTTGCCCTAACTGAACAAAGTCTCTCCTTAACCAAAACCTGCAAGCAGAATTCAGTTTGACAGCACAGCTCCAGATATTAGCTTCAACTTTGGATTAAAAAAAAAAAAATACTCTGTAAATGTACATTTTATTTAGAATCATGCACAAAAATATACAAAATGCCTGAAAGAAATTACAGGCAGAAATAGTTAAAAAAAAAAAATAAAAATAAGATAAGTAATCATAAAGTATATATTTTTAATTTGAATGGTTTCAAACTTCCATGGGATTTTAAGTTTAATTCCTTTTTAGCAGCAGTCCCAACCCTGGCTAACTGAATAAATACTGCCCTTTTACCACCATATACCCCAGTGTGAACATTTCCTTGAAAAGCCCCAGCCTCAGATCTCACATGCTGCAGGTTGATGTCTGCTCACATACAATGCCACTGGGGGTAGGGTTTTACTTCCAACACTAAAGCTTGGCTTCTGGATAATGCACAAGAGAAAGTGGGAAGGATGAGAACTTCTGGTCCCAAAGTAGACCAAGTGGAATTGCCTAGGGTCCCAATTTCTTTCCCAATTGGAATTAACTTTTCATTTTTCCTTTCTGCCTGACTCTGACCAATTGTTAGTAAGAGACTCTTCACAGCCTAATAGAGTACATTTTGCATACACTGGTCTCAAAGGAATAAAACCCATCATGGTTGTTTTTATTATTTTTTCCCTCTTTCCTATACCCCAGCTATATGAACAGTTGATCCAAAAAGAGTACTGCGAGTTTTGTACCCTCTACTAAAATCTGCCCTTGATCACCAGTGGGGTATGACCATAACTATCATTGTCTCCTCTGACATTATAAATGAATAATAGCACTGCAGTCACAGTGACAGTGCTCAAACAAGCCACAGCATCACCGTAGTAGGACACAGACATATGGCCTGACACATCCCATAAATCAACCTGATCCACCTTCCACTTGCTATATTGCTTCCAGAAATAAGTTTGAAATTAGCTTTACAATTATAATTGGCCAAAATCCAGAAGTGATCAGGAAGAAGGAGCTTTTCTTCAGGCAATCTATGTATAAGAGCCAAGCATAATGACCAGCAAACCTTGTAGGAATCTAAATGTGGGCTCACTCATTAGCCACAGTTAGCTTGCCTGCCATAGCATCAAAGTTCAAAAGAACATTAAACAGCTCAGATCTCCCATTGAACAGATGCCAACACTTGGCTTTCTCAACAGTCTGAAATATGTGGAGTCTCATTTCAGTATTGGAAGGTCTAATTAAGGTTACTCTACAACATCCTAGTATGGTTGCAGTCAAAACAAAAAAAAGTATCACAAAAATACTGATGTAGTCTCTCAGATTTTTTCCAGATATTCCCTGTCAAAGATTTTTAAGTGAACAAAAGCAACATAAAGAAATATTCCTCTGAAGGAAAGCACTCTTATCTAGTGAACAGGAGACACAGACAAAGGCAAGGACTACAGCACGACACAGTGATCCACAACCCATTCTGTGAACATCAAGAAATTTGCACAGTTATCCTGCTCCATTGAAAATGCTTTCTTCCAGAACAGCTGTTTGTATCTTTACAAGAGGTCAAATAGAAAGGCTGTATTATTATTTCATTATTATTAATTTTAAATAATAAAAACACACTACAACTTTCAGGAGACTCATTTATGTATTTGCCCATCCAGGATCAAGAAAAAAGTATGATCCTTGCAGAAACAGATGCAATGCTTGATGCTACTCAGCACCTGTGTAAAAACTGCATTTCAAAATTTTCCTGTTTCATTTCTTTTGTAGTGTAGATTTTCTCATATGTTTAACAGACAGTTTAGGTGATTTTTGCAAGGTATTTAATTTATTCATTGATGATGGAGGAAGGTAACAAACAGCAAACAAACCTTGCCATTTGTGAAATAGATGGACAATGACCTGGTCTCCACAGCATTGAGATGTTAGATAGGGAAAAGACATGGGCAACACTAAGGGGAATAAACAACATATGTTGTAG
Organism: Perdix hodgsoniae; assembly: GCA_035772895.1. NCBI lineage: Eukaryota > Metazoa > Chordata > Aves > Galliformes > Phasianidae > Perdix > Perdix hodgsoniae. Next base: position 26,246,902 of record JAPSGF010000004.1, on the reverse strand, counting down.
TCTATTCCAGCATCTACAACAGTGTCCTCCTTCTGTGGCTTGAATAAAACCTTTCCAGTTTCTTTCACCCAACCCTCACAGAGACACTACCAAGTTGAAACTTCTCATGCACTTTACATATCAGATTTTAAGACATTAATACTCCCATCAAGATAGGAAATGAAAAAGTCAGCATGGGAATCAATGCATTATTACTCAGGGTGACTCATTTAAGACAACATGGTTATGTTAAATGACTATTTTAAGATACTATGATTCAATTTGATTTGAATCGCTTCTTGTTGAACTTGTAAGCTTTCACTCCACCCTCTCCCCCTTGGGCCTCCTTCTACTGAAGTCACTTGGATTTCTGCCACAGCATATACAGATACAGCCTGCAAGCAATGGTGTTGAAAGCAACACAGGTTGTGTGATGGAAGAATTTGGCACTATTTTCAAGACAAAATATAATAATTACCAATTTGGCATTTGAGTTTCTAGTACACTTTTTCTCCATCTTCTCAGATCTTGGATCAAATGCAAAACAGCAAAGATAAGCTTGATTCAAATAGTACTGTTCATAGAACCATAACTTTTACTGGAAGAAGTGTCTCAGGTCCAGAATATTAGATATGTCAGACTCAGAAATGAAGTTCACTAGCATACATGAAAACCAGTTTATTTTTATCCATACAGTGGTAATCACCTCTTAGCCTGTGTCATATTAGTAATCATTTCTCTTCAAATACTCCCATAAATTTTACTTAAACATAACAGAAATCAGGGGCAGGAGCATCACAGGATCTCAGAATTATATTATGTGGATTCAACTTCTGCATCTAATAATAATTAATTTTAAAACAGACATCCCATTCCTTATCTTCCTAGTAATATTTTCCATTAATATTCAAGGAAGGCAGGGAAGGAAATGGAAAGACAATTGCATAAAGTTAATTCCTTACTCATATCCGTAGTTCATGATCTTTCTCGCCTTTGATTTCCAATAGCATCAGCTTAAGCAACATCAAGGAATTAAGATGCACATAGATGTGATGAAGGTTCTTCCCAGGAGCAATATCCAGAATATCCAGAGGAGAATAAACATCATACATAAAACAATGCATGTGTGGACAAAGAAAAATGAGAATTTCTCAGCCTCATCACCAGTACACACATAAAAATTTAGCGAGATGTGGACATACTCCATACACAGGACTGTTTAACCATTACAAGTTTAATATGGAGTAGAAAGGAAAGAGTGGTGCAAAGGTGTATTCTGCAGTTTCCTCAGTGACATTATATTGACGTAAAATGAATACAAACATTTCTTTAGACACTTGCTACCCCACTCCTCAGAGAGGGAGGTCTGGCTTGAAATAGACCATTTTACATACCAATTTCTTTTTATCTTTCTAAGTGGAGAAGACTGACTTGGGTTTTCCTGTTTCACTAGCCACACCTCACTTACTTGGCAAATATAAATAACATTATTGTTAGAAAGACAGAAGGAAATCAAGAAAAGTAATTATGCAGTCTGATAACTTTAAACGACAGCATACAATTCAAACAGCTCAACAGCACTGGGTCATACACTGAGTACAAACAGAGTAGCAAAGATCTTTGTCTTTAGTGCAACATGATTGATTTAGAGAAAGCCAGTGAGATGAAAGACACCCACATGAGTAAAAATTACAGTCTGAGAGCATACATGAGAATCTACAGGAAGCAGGGATGTCACAGAAGAATATGTTATGGAACAGTGTGCACTATGGAGCACTTATAACCTCACTTTGCCTGTTCCAGACCCCCCTTGTAACTGGCAAGTTTCATTAAAAGCTTAAAATGCTATCTACTTGGACCTCTGCAAAGCTTCTAGACACCATAAAATTATCCCTGTCTCAAAATATGCATGAAGTGAAAATTTAATAGCAAATCATTCTTTTGTACTCAGATGTTTAGCTCTTCAGCAATTCCATTTAGCTATAACTTTGTGTCTCCCACATCCAAGAAGGATGGTTCTGGTCATTTGTTCTGATTTCCTGGATAACATAAGTCTATCATACCAGTTCACTTGGGAACTGAACTGCATGTGCTGAATTCTTCTCCAGGACAAATCTTCCAGAGTCATAAGACACCCATTAAGTAAGGCATCTCTGGATCACGCAATGATGTTCTGCAACCTATGATTCCCTGAATTCATCTAATACTGTTACTAAACTGTCTTAGAAAACCAGACCATTAGTTTACAGACCTTTATCCACCCCTGAACTGTGAGAGGATTCAATCAGCACCTCATATTATACAAAAAGTGAAAATCCTGTCCCTAACCAGCACTCTGGTTTAAAAGGAGAAGAACTACATAAAAGAAAAACAGACACCCAAAGCCACTGATACAGCCTCCAGGATATCCTATCTGGACTCAGAGTGTGCTTTTCACCACCAAAATCAGTGACTATAAGAATCCAAAGTTTTCATTTAGACATGTTTCTTCTTCCTGTTGACACACAAAATGCCACATTTGACTGCAGTCAAGCATTTGAGTTGCTATGCACACATACTCGTAAAAAAAAAAAAATAAAAATAAAAAAAAAAAAAAAAATAAGGCCTGAGACTTCATTCTTTTCAGTGCAGCATCTACAAATTTGAATTGAAGAATTAGCACTAAGAATCAGGAAAAAAAACTTATCTCTACCACTGGAAACTGCAAGAAACAGTACATCATTACCACAGATGTTATTCCTACTTAGGAAGTAATAGATGGTAAACGACAATTTTGGACATATTTTCCTTAGTAGAATCATTTTTTTTTTCCTCAATACTTCAGGTTATCTCCCTCACCTGCTTAGGTGTAAAGCTACCAGAATAATATTTTTCAGACCTAAAATTAATAAATTGGTGGGTTTTGACGTAACAGGTAGGGCTGGGATTGAGGAACACCTTAGAACAGTACTTAGTACTTAGAACCTTAGTACATCTTAGAACTGTTCCAAGTTAGTCTGCAGGACTGCCTAGGATATTTGATGTGCCACAAAAGCTACAAATCTAATTCATTCTTTCAGAGAGCTGCTGACTTCAAGGCCATAGCAGTTCTCAGCTGCATTCCTTTAATTTTTCATCAAACAGGAACATTTTCCTATTATAGTTTTGTCTACCTCAACACAATATAGGACCTCATCCTTGGAATTAGTGATTAATCTCTGTAATGGGAGAGGCTAATTGTAAAGGAATAATTAACTCTATTTGGCATAGTAGAACTAGAAGTTTTGGTTGCAGTCTCATGGGTCTTTTACCAGGCAGATACTCCATATTGAAAATTGAGCTGCATAAACCTTTCTGGCACAACTGAGCAGGAATACTCATTCAGCCACGTATCCTGCTGCCAAAGTCTCATCAAGCATTCAGTTTAGCAAACAAGAGCTATCAACATACTTCACTGACAATCTGGCTTAGATACTAGTTAAAGAAATTTAAGAACACTAACCAAGCCTAAGAAATACTTTTTTCTCATTTTTTAGCTTCTTGTCCATCAGAAGTGGATATTTTTTCCACTATATTCACGGTTTTCTAATCACTTCTCCATAAATTTCAAAAATATTTTCCAGTAGTTTTGCATTTCTTGAAATGATCACCTTAGCTAAAAATCATAAGAATTCTGATTGCTTAAAAATCATTTTCCCCATGTAATTATTTTCTACTCTTCATTATCCTTGTCAATTTATTTAACACTGATAACACTATATTCTCACATAGCCTGGAACAGCAATCACAACAAAACATTACTGTTTGTCTTCCTTATTCACCTTGAACTACTATCTCCCATCAACCTGAATGAAAATTGGAACTTCCCTCCACACCTATATAAATCTTTACACCAACTCCTCTTCAACTAACTTAAGAAACTTCAGTCTCCCTATTTCTGCCTCTTTATCAGAGAGTATAATGATAGGACAGCAGGGTCTCTTCCAATCTAAACCATACTGTGATTTCACAGAACATTCATAGTTCCTTTTACCTACGTGAAAGACACGAGACACGATCAGAATCATGTTATAGTTTACAGTGCCCAGCAGTTAACTCACCTTGAGCACTACAGTCTAAAGAAACCTTGTTAATACACATGTTTTCAGAGACGAAGATAAATATATACTAAATTCTCTAAGTACACATAGTTATAGAGACATTAAATTTTCTAAATCAAGAGAAAACAGACAAAGGCACATATTACAGGACGCTATTGTAAAAAGACTCACAGAAGTAATCCACAAAGACCCAGGAAGTAGATGAAGAGTAAAATAAGAGCAGAGAGGGCAAGCTGTCAGATGTGAAAGTAGAAAACTGTAATTAGCTATTTGAAGCTTCATCAGGTGATGCCATCAAATTTAAAGGGCTAGCTCTAGAAAATCCATGCTCAAGAACTGTTTCTGTAAGATAATATTTTTACAGTAGCAAGCTAGTATGAACTAAAAGCAGTATGGAAATTGTTGTGAGAGGAAGGCAGAACTGTATCTGCATGTCATTAAATACAGTATAAACGTTAGTGATAATTCACAGGAAGTACAATTGCAGAAAGGAGACACAGCAGCAGATTCCATATGTTGTTTTGGTTATGAATACTCCTTTTAAGATCTTATTGGTTTCCATTGGATTTGTTATGTTTATGCTTAAGATACTTCCAAATGTAGGACAAGCACTTGACATCCCTCGCCATTTTCCTATTAATGAGAAGGATGGATTTGTTCCATCTGACACAGTACACAGTCATCAGAAATGACTGAAGGTATGGTAAGTGGGCAATTACAAATGGCTTTACAGCATCCTGGAGTGCAGTTGCAGTACTAGAAGGAATTCTAGCATGCTTCCTGGATGTAATTCTCTCTGGCCCTCCCTAATCTCTGTTCTACTCATGCATAGCAGAAACAAACTCCCTAGCAAACACTTTTACCAGCAAAGCCAGCCACTACGAAGCTTGAAGAGGTGCTACAGTCAGAAAAAACTTGATGCTGCCTTTAGTTACCACTACAGTATCTTCCAGATCTATACTGGTAAAACAACTGTGCTGAACTGCTGGATTCATGAGCGTTTTTGTCAAAGAGAGACACATTTTCAGAAGCAGGCATAGGATGCTGATTGTTACAATTCTTTTGCCTTTGTTTGTGAGTGCAAAGACAGTAATTATCTGCAATTACAAGAATACAGAAGAAAAAAATACGCTTGGCCCAGAGCTGTTCCTACTCAAGCTCTGCCACTGAACGTGCTCTAGGTATCCAGCTAAGGCAGCCTAATGAAGCAAAAAAGGCTATTGACCATATGTTTTAATTTAAACTTCTTGATTATCTTCTATGCAGTCATTAAAGCAGTTTTTTCATTTTTTAAATCAGGTAGAAAATCATGATCTTCACTCCAGTGTAAAGGATGAAATATCAGAAATATCAGCATCTGCCTAATTTTTAATGAATTGAATCCTTTGTCCAAAAATAAATAAACTTGTCCCTTTGGCACAATAATACAATCTAATGTTTTATTTTTGGCTTCATTTCAAAAGCTCTCTCTGCATTTGAGAGCATAGCCTTTAATGTTCAATTCTCTTTTTTAAAAATAAACTTTAAACATAATCTTAATTTTTTTCCTAATTTCCGCCTGGGGGAAGATTTTTTACTGTAAAAGGCTTGGAGCTAAACTGAAAAATCCTTGCCAATCCGTAGTTTCATTTGCTTTTATCTTGCGGGATTGTAAATGGTGTATTTCTTGTCGTGGTTTGTTGTACACAGTCGCTGAGATGCTCTATCTACTGGTTCTACTCTCACACATTAATTTTGTATCACCTGGACCATGCCACACTTACAGTGTTAAGACTTCAGGAAAGTGTAAGAACAACACTGGTGTTGCAACATTCCTCTAAAGAATACCTAATACGTGTCCTTGATCTATACTGGTTTTAAATCTAGGAAGCTTAAGCTCCCTTTTTGTCGCATAACAATTCAATGATAAGTACTTATGAATGTATATTTCATGCATTAAATTACACCAGTCATAAATAGCTTTACAAAAATACAACATAATTTAAGCCCGTCCACTCTCATGAACCTTCTTAATTTGTCACATCACAGTCATTGACAAATGTCTTTGTCTTCTTGTCTTCTTTTCATGATACGCAGCTATTTCTGGTTTTGTTCACCGGCTGCCAGACTCTGATCTCAGTAACTTTGGTGCAATTCCAGTGTAACTCCAGAGTGGCCCCCAGTGTCTGGATGGAAGTCTGATACTCTGGTTTGGTCCAGATAAAACAGTAGGAATGCTTGCTGGCAGAAGGAAACATTTTTGGGGATTTGACAAGGACCATGACCAGACTTCAGACTGAGGGCAAACATGCATATCCATCTGTTGTCAAGACAATGCATCATCTCAGGGCCTGTTGGGTTTGGCTGCAATGGACCCGCTGTTCATCCCTGGCCTGGGCTCTCAGGCTCCATTCTCAGGATCCTGCACTCCAGCTTCCATTCCCACTGCTGTCTGCTGGAGTGGGACTGCTGCCAGCCCCAGAACTCTGTGCAAGGTCTCTCTAGACCAGCTTCTTCCTCTTTGGCACAGACCTTGCCATGCCCTTGGACTATCAGCCCTTTTGGATAGGGCTCTGCTGGGCTTCAGGAGGTGGACTGTGCTCTGTAGAGGACAGGGACTTTTCCAGGATGTTGCAAAACATCATGATAGGTACATGTCCTCCCATTTGAGCCATTTAATTATTTCAGTTGCATCCATGATGAATATGTATGTATTTGTGCATTTAGTATAATGAATTATAGCATGACAAACATTAAACCTGTACATTAAACCTGTACGTTAACATCAAGCTGTATCTTTGTGAGCCATTTGGCTCACTGATGGCAGCTTCCCATCAGTGGCTATCGAGGCTGAAAGATACAAAACCAGTTGCATTTGACAGTGTACCTTGTTCTTTTTAGAAGGAACTACTTCTGGAGAAGACTGTCTCAAGTACTTTTCTATGAAAAACTGGGATTTAAAAAAAAACACTAGTGGATTGTGCCTTCATCTGAGATGGTGTTTATTGAAAAAATAATGAAAATATGTTATGTTCAGTCCTATCTTTTCAACCTCATACAGTTCTTCTACAGCAAACCTTTATGGCACCTAAAAGACCACTGATGTTTTTCCTAGCTGACCCCTCCACAGGCATATTTGTCGTGAATATTATGGCCTTTCCTCCTCTGACATTTTCCCTGCTAAATTGTTTGTGTTCCATGGAAGACTTTCAAAACTCCTCACTCGTCTGCTGAGACTTACTCCTACTCAAACACTGAATCAGTCTAACAAAGAAGCATGCATAGCCTGCAGTACTTGCTTGCCGCTGGACTGTTACACCGTGAGCCTGACTTGAAGTGGAAGTCACTAGTAATACTGGTGTTTATCATCTGCTTCGATTTCCCAATGCCCAGTAACAAGAATTTCATTTTTGTTCTCCACATACTGGATGGCTTGGATGCTGGTTATGTCTTCCACAGAAACTGAAGTCCTCACAGACTAAAATAAAATGACTTCCCATCATGGCGCTGTGACAGCCCCTTGGCTTTGCGATTTACCCCAACTTCTTTGAGCTGTAATACCTTGTATCTACTCACTTTCATGGCAAATATTGCTTTCAGGAGAGGCAAAAGCAAGACACAGGCTGCTATTTATTCCTTACAAGTGAGATACTGTTTAGTTGATTTTACTTCTGTAGGAGATATACGTGAAGACTTCTCTTATGCTTGTCCCTGAATTGTGCTTTCACAGCACTTGGGAAAAGAGATGAGTACTTAAAGAAATGCCTGTACTAGTCACAAATCCACAAAGTAAATGACACACAGATGGGCACACAGAGCAGTACACCCACCTTGCCCTTCATGGCTCCCCCGTGTCTTCTCCGACAGCTTGGACAGACAGAGCGAGCTTGTCTCCACAGGCATAAATACCCCCTCAGACACCCATGAGAGTCTGACAAGGGCTGAGTCAAACGTGTAGGGGGAAGACAGATAACATACCCACACAGCTAATCTGGCAGCCCAGCTCTTGATCTACACTGTTCTGATTATTGCCTGCCAGGATCAAATGCTCACTGCATCCATTAAAACTTCCTCTTTTTTTCTGTCGCAGTTCAGGAAATCATCTCTAATTATACAAACATTAATACATGTACTCAGGTATCATTAGAGCTGCCTAAGTAGGGCTGGAGGTGGTTATGGTTGTACTCAAGCAGTTCTATGGAGGTGTTGTGATGATGTGCAATAGCTAGGTACATAAATTCAGCCTGAAGGTGGGGAAAGCAAGGTATCATGAGAATTGAAACTAGACTTTCATTCCATCAAACAAAGAAGTTCAAATTTACTCAAAAAAGAAAGTTAAATGAAATTTAAAAATCTGCAGCATAGCAAAAGAGGAACCATCTGTGTGAAGCAGAAATTAAAATTCTGCACAATGTGAATCATCGCTTGTGTGAGCAAATACTACTTACTTAAGGCTTATAGAATCACAGGATAAACATCTGTAAAATTTCAGTGGTATATATTTATCTCAATTTATTTCAACTACCTCGAAGTCCAATGTCCAGCCTCAGCATGCAGCTGTGCTGCACAGCAAGGCAGACACCTCCAGGAGAAGGCCTGAACTGGAACATGGATTTCTAAATTGGAACAAACATGGATTTCTACCTGTGGTCACTGTAGTTGTAATTGAAACACATTTCCAGTTATAATACACAATCCTGATGCCTGCATACATTCAGAATATCTTACCCAATGTGCAGTTCATTCTTGGTTATTTTATTCCCATAATAAATAAGCAAACTCAATTCCTTTCCAGTATAACACCTGCACCTATTTCAACCTAGCTCTACATTCACATGGAATCAAGCAGAATCCTTTTCTCCTTTGCTTTCTTCCCTAAATTAGATAAATATTAGCATGAGAGAAGGCATATTATTGCTAAATAGTCTGCTGCTTTGCCACTGAACTGAGTAATGAGGGTAGCCTTGCCTGAAGGCTGACTTTGTATACTTTAATCAAGAATAGAGGTCAACGGTGAAAAAATTAAAGCTCCTGTTTTTTCCAAAGCATGTAATTTATCTTATAATTTAATGAAGACTAACACAGTGCTTTATCTTAGCATGTAATTTGTCATAAAAAGGCCAAATTTCCCCTAGGATTTGAGTGACCGAAGATTGTCAGAGCCTCAGGTAATTTTCAAACCATCTAACACTTTTGAAAACACTACCAAATATGTTCAGGCTTGTAGATGTCCTTTCAAAATCAGGCCCAAGCCGTTAATGCCTAAAAACAAAGTCAGAGATGGTCAGTCACACAGTACCAAATCAGTAAAGAAGAAAATGTAGAATGAACGAATGAAAGAAAAGAACAGAAAAGCAGGGCTGAAGCCAAAATAGTAACAAACAAATGTGCATAAAGGAGAAGGGAAATCAAATTTATCCCTTTGTCAGACAAAATCACAAACTTGCTGTCACTCCCTGTAATTACCTCCATCGATCCAGCCCTTCCTGTTTGCTTCCTGCCAGAGAACTAGAGGTCCTGTGCCATCTTCTCTCAGGGGCAAAGGGACAAGAAACTGCTGTGTCCAACTGTGCTGGGCTCTGATGTAGGTGTCTGCAAGGATGAGTCACATCTTCATCATCATTAATTAGTGTACATTTTTTGAGCCACTCTGATCAGGATGGCCAGGGCCAAAATTACAGCTTAACTGTCTATATTGTGGATATGTTCCAGCTAATTGAAAGAAGTAATGAGGACTTCAAGAAGATAACTGAAAATGCTAGGAGGTGGCACAGTGCCTGCTAATGCTTGAAGGGCTTGGTCTTTTCCTCTTTTCCATTGCTGCAGTGGCAATGAGTTTTACCATGATGTGCTGTGGGTAAAAGCAAGGTATCAGCAATCACAGTTTTCACTCTGAAATCCAAGTTGCCCCTCTGAAGTCACCTAGGGAACCCCCATTAAAGTCTCACAGCTGGCAAGAGCAGACCTTCAGCAAAACAAGTAACATATGTCATCTGCTCATGCTCCTATTCTCTGTGGGCACGTAAGACGATAAACGAAGCATGAAGCACAGTGGAATCCATTGGGAAGGCAGCATCACTGGAAGGGAGGCTGCATGTCTACATTTTAATTCTTACTTCCAAACCAGGAGTAAACATACTCCGGGATCCCTTGCAAAGACTGTGTGAGGCAGAAGAAGTCAGGAAAGTCTGCAAAAGCAATTTGGACATATTGACACAAAGAAGAAACAGTGTGCATGGGTTATGAAAAAAATTGTTTGCACATCACTGAGATGGATTTTGTCAAACAATTTTGCCTAGCAGAGCCATGCTTTCAAGATACATAGTGACAAGAGTTCAGCTCCTGAGCAGGTCTGCATGAAAATTAAAACCAAAGGTTTGCTGATATGTTACACAGATAGCTCTGTATCAGGTAGATGCATATTTGGATTTGCTCTTCCATATCTTTTTTTGTTACCTAGACATTTCTTCCAAATAGAGAAGACTGTGTTTTCCTAGATATTACTTTTAGTCTACACAAACCACTGCAGTTATCATAAAATGCTGTATATCCAGGATATCTTGAACCTACATCATTTGCAATGTTGGTCTGCAAAAGAGTAGAAAATCAACTTCATATCTGTATTCTTCCCACACCCACTGAAATATTTCAAATTCACATTTCACACAGAAGACAAGTCTCTGAACTCCCTTCTCCTGACATGTCATTACACCAGAGCTCCAGGAATTTGCTTCTATTTGTAATTCTCTAGTTATCGAGGAAGAAGGAATTGTATTGAGTTGCATATGGAACACAGAAAATACTGAAATCTAGTGAAGAAAATCTTTATTACTTTTTCTCTCTCACTCTTTTCTGGTCTACTTAGCAGCACTTAGAAAAACAATGAGCTAATATTTCTTCGATATACTATAATTAAGCAGAATCATACTTCAAAAATCATGGCATTTCTATAAAAGATCTAGTTATCAATTCAGTTGAGTTGTATGTTTGCATATAATGTATAGCTACCTCAGCCTGTTTGAACTACCTCAGTTATCTAAATTGGCACACGTACCTTTCATCAACAGACAAAAAACACTGTAAGTGAAGATATGTTATCAAAGATATCCAAATGCCTTTCTGCCTCTGTCACTGCAAAAATTTTACACCCAGCCAGGGACCTTGTAAAACCTGGGAAAAACCAATTTCTTGTTTCAAAAGGATTAGTACTCAAAAATTATTAATAAACAAACAAACAAATAAATTAATTAATTAATTAAATGGTACTAGTAAGGCTAAAAGCTAAAGCTCAAATTATTTGTGAAGATAGGAAATCTTTGTCAAGATAGTTTTTAACCAAATAAATACTTGTATATGTCAAAGGACGTTTTGATTAGTTAGCAATCTCTCATTCAGCATGAGGGCTTGGATGAAGTTTAAGTGTCTGCTAGTGTTGTTGGACTCCAGTGAACACTGAGGGTGTTAAGCCATGGCAATAAACTGTTCAGAGAAACTGTGGATACACCATCCCTGGAAATGTCCAAGGACATGTTGGATGGGACTTTGAACCTAACCAAGTGGGATGTGTCTCTGCCCATGGCAGGGGGTTGGAAATAGAATATCTTTAACTTTCCTTTCAACTCAGGTCATTCTATGATTCTGTGATGATTCTGTGATTTATGCAATACTGTGGTCCATGACTGAGAGGTCCTCTCAGCTCTGCACGACTAGCTGTGGGAACCTGATAGGGCTTTATTGGAGACTCGGAACTCGAGATCACCCTACAATCATTTTTTCCTACAATAGAAAATAACGTATGTGACCCAGAAGAAAAGCCCTTTTAACCAGTGTTTTAAGAGGCCAAGCAGAAAAAAAATATCAGAAAAGGAGAGTCAGCAGCATTTTAATCTTGAATATGAGAGAGCTCCAAGCACAGAATAGGAATACAAAACATTCTGCAGTGAGGAATGAATGTGCAAACATTTGCCCTCATCCACTGCCTTCCTGGGGCAGACAATGCCAATAAAGTGGAGGCACAGCAAACCTTTAAGTTTGAGTTTGCCATAGCCGCCAGCCTTTCCCTCAGCTTATGCTGTTCAGCACCAAGGAAGACCTGCTGCTTTCCAGACTGTTTCTCCACACTCCCTATGAAGGCCAAGAGGACCAACCTTCTCTTTGTGCCACCAAGCTGCGAATAAAAGCCTTGATCCTGAGTTTCATTGGGTCCTCTTCTTCCAACTCACAATTTCACCTCGAAAAGCTTGGGGGTGGGAGGAGGGAGAAGTAAAATAACAAAGGTTTTTTTCCCCCATGAAACTATGCTGTTGGTTAAATGTATTACGATTTTTTTTTCACATTTCACCGAAGCCAGTTCACAGGCCTTACATCAGAAGCTATTAGAGAAGGTATCAGAAGGAGAGTCACTAACAATGATGCCAGAAATTTCAAGTGAGTGTATTGGATCATGGGTCTTGCTGTTATGAAGGTTTCTGAAGAAAAAAGAAGTAATAATGTCATGCATGTCCAGATATGAGAGCACAATTAAATACTGCTTAAACAAAACCCTCTCCAGGCCTAAAGTTTCACACTTAGTGGACTTCTTAAGAGCTCACCTAAAGACATGATTTCTGAAATATCTGTAGAAGAACATGCACCATTTTTTATACATATTTCTCAGTCAGACTCTCCAACTTGCTGCCTGAGCTGGCTAAATATGGGGGATACATTTTGCTAATCTTCCAGGGACAAATTTGATAGGTCTGGTGCCTTTTGGACTTCCCGGTCACAGCCATCGGTAAGGGCTTTGCTGCACAGAGCTGTACTGCTAACTTGGATCCATAGAAAACTGTTATGAAATGGAGCATCACCTGGATTGCATCTCCAGAAGTTCTGCATAAACAGGAACAGTCTCTCTCTTTGTCTTCTTCCAATACATTGATGACTTTTTTGTGCGTGTGTAACCAGATCTGTGTGAAATGATGGGTAGTAGCAGCCTGGAGAAATGGGGGGAAAAACAGCTTTTATTCTCTTGCATAAAATGTCAAAACATGGATCAGACTGGCTGAACATCCAGAAATTCTTTCCATCCCATCCTTGGGTTTGCCAGCCGTTCTAGGATGTCTTTTTTAAAAAATGAAGACAACTTACGAAATTGTCTAGCTTGAGTAAAGACAGATATTGTTTCCAATAGGAGGGGTGAGCTTATTTTGGAGTTTTAAATTATCTGTTTTTAATGCCTTATATTCAGGGATTGCTTTTCATTCCAAAATAGTCAAAGATGCTTTATATCATACAAAAAAGGTCCCTAAAAAGTGTCTTCTTTGTTTGTTTAAATGAGACATTATCTTATTCTTAGCATTTAATATAATCCTTTTGGTGTTCAATAGATCTCGTCCAAGTTGCTGATCATGTAAAATTCCAAAATATTTTAAAAGAAGCCAGAAACAGTGCAAGAATTAATAAGCAAAATACGGCTGCCCAGCTTTATGGGAAAGCAAAGTGCCCATTTGGGTACTCTTTTTCTTGTGTAGACAAAACGAGGGGAAAAAAAAATGAAATTGATTATCCTTACCAAGAACAACTGGTGGAATTGCAACGTTCATCATAAATGGTTCTTCAGTGACAAAACTGAGAGGGAGAAAAATAATGTAGAATTTTCAAAGATTTATCAAACCAACCCTCTTCAGGTTTTCTTTTGTTTTTGCTATAATCATTAAAAACTTGTAATTATGATTACTTACTTGATGTTGTGTGTATCAGCTACAGAATGTTACAACAAAACTTCATCAGGAGTTTTCTGTGATTTTTTGTACCTGTATTCAGCAAAACTTCAGGAATAAACAGGAGAGCATTTGGAGTGTCCATGCTGTGTATGCTTCGCAAATACGAAGCTTGAGCAGTTAGAAACACTGCCAACAAGAATTAAAACTGCTGTATATATATATATATACACATATATATATACTGCAAATACATGCTACTCTGAATGCGCAAAAAATATTTGCCATCTGGAGAAGTCATAGATGGAAAGTGTGTGCTGACATGGCCATAAAAAAGGAAATCTGACATTATTTTTCCTACCTTTGGCAGTAGAGTTTGTCAATGCGTCTTTTGTTGAGCATGCTTTTGCCTTTCAGAGGCAGGCAGTGCACGTCCGAGAGCAGCCATTCTTTTGGGTACAAACAAATAGGCAGTTGTGACCCAGAGCAAAGCGCAGTCCTCCTGAGCAGTCTATGAAAGCCCCAGACTAATTCTCCTTGATAAATCAAGCCTGTCCTTTATCTTCAGCATACTGGCAAGCAGGAGGAAACATCTCCCACTTCCAGCCCAGCCAGGGCCTTTGGGCAAGGGCAGACAGCTCAGCTGGATTACTGCTATGGGACTAGAGTAACTGAAGAATGAGCAATCCTCATGAAGGAAGTGCAGGAGACAACAAATGTCACAAATCTAGTACTTGTAGAGTCTCCAGAGCAGGAAAATGCCTAATACAAACATAGAGTACTTCTTTTTGTTAGGTTACTTTGTTAGTACTTACTTTTGTTAGGTTGCAGGTCTATAACTACCTTCATCTGTAACAGGAAATGTAGTGCATGTAGATGTAGATAGTATACAGTGTATCATGTAGTGCATTATTTTACGTTATTCACTGAATCCTCAGCTGCAGTTTGCGGCCTGAGGATAGTAAGTCATCCATGCGAATGAAGCAGTAGGTGCTTTTATTCAGTTCCTCCCAAGGAAACAAACAAGGTGACTTCTTCAACAAGACTATTTTCTGTCAGAAGACAGATTTACAAAGGAAAGGTTTGCCTCAAATGACCTTAGACTGACAATGTAACCCACTACCTCCTGCCCACCAGCTTTGCAGCAGCAGATTTCTATATGAGTAATCAATCCCAGATCCAGCTGCTGACACCTATAGAGAATGATGACAGGTCATTACAGGACACCATTTTGTGCATAGACTGTCTAACCTGAGTGCTTGAAATAAGCTTACATTTCTAAGATTTACTACTACCAATTTTTCCATAGGAAAGGTGATATTTCAACTAGCAATTTTCAATTGCAAATAATGTATTACAGCTGGAAAAATATACATACTGGAATTCACAAAATTCCCATGAAAACAAGAGAGGAAGTCTTCTCCTAATTTGAAGTTGTATGTGGAAAAGACATTAGATATTGTCATAATCTGAATTGAAGCCCGATATCTTTACCCTGTGATTAATGTGGAAAAAACAGTGACTAACGGGTAAAAATAATGTCTATACGAGCAGTCTTCAGCTTTTTTTTCAGCTTCTCAGATTGTGGAACTTTAGGTACCTAAGTAGAGCACATATCTGGAAAATCCAGCCTAGAAATGCTACTGTTTAAAGAGAATATCCTAGGGAAACAGATTGTCTACTTTCTCTTTTTTTTTTCTCCCCTCCCCATCTGTCTTCCTAGCAGGACTGCAAGATTAATGAGATTATAAAGAAACTGAGCATAGCTAGGATAAATCCTAAATAAAGATCCACATTTTGAGATGACAAGTCTAATCCAAACCTGCTCAACTCAATCTAAGAGGCAGGTGATGGTCAAATGTCTCACATAATGAAGAGCAGAAAGAAGGTCCACAGATTCATATACTGCTGACTGTACTTCCCAACAAATCTCAGAAGAAATGCAAGACAGTCTGATCTCATGTAAGGGAGTACGTGCTCTGTACAGCATGGGCATCGCAAATAGGACCCGGAGTCCAGCTAATAATCCATCACTCAAAACCAATTGACTTCAATAGGTTTGGGGCACATATTTGGATCCCGTGGACTACAACAACTCAACAGTGGTGAAATTAAATGCATGCTTCTCTGGGGCCTAGAAGAAAACAGAAATATTTTGGCAACCAAACAGAAACAACTGTGCAGAATATACACTGAGATCTGGATTGCAAGGCTGCTTGCAAACCTTTTTTTTCACCTCTCACAATAGAAACCGTGGGCATCTTGGAGAGATGGCTAAGAGTCAAAAAAAAAAAAAATTGCTAAGAGTCTGCAAATAATTGGGCCCTGGAAAACTGGAAGCCAAACACTAATGGAGAAGTGGAGGATGCCAAAGACACTGTAATTTTGCCACAACTTGTTTTAATTGCTCCAAATACAAAATGAGAAACAAACCCAGGTCCTGATGAGGCCAATGGTAAATCATTGGACTTGGCCCCACAGATCTCCTTTTCTCACCATTAACTTCTCCCCACTTTCCAGAAAAGGGCATTCCTTTTAGCAATA
Organism: Perdix hodgsoniae; assembly: GCA_035772895.1. Taxonomy (NCBI): domain Eukaryota; kingdom Metazoa; phylum Chordata; class Aves; order Galliformes; family Phasianidae; genus Perdix; species Perdix hodgsoniae. The sequence continues at coordinate 26,230,623 of JAPSGF010000004.1, read as the reverse complement.
TTCTAATTCGTCATCAGTATGCTACTGTTAATTATCATATCTAGACAATTCTACAATCATGTATGGTTCAGTTTACAGCATTAAATATTGGCCTCAGTGTTACTTTCAGTTTTGCATTTATTATCTTTTATCTCACTGCTTATACTTACAGCTTTTTCACACTTTTTCACACTTTTTTTCCATGACATAACAAATTGCCATTATCAGCTGTATCCTAATTTCCACTAGGCTAACAGGACAAGACAGACTGGGAACACGACCAGTTCAGGTAAAATACAAACTGACACTCATTAACAGAAGCAATTGAAAGTGGATGCTAAAAGAGTCTTCATCAAGCCTTCTGGAAAAAGAAAAAAAAAGATTATGGATGCCACACAGTCAAAAACAGCCCTCAAAATTAGATTCACGTTAATAAAAACCTGGCTATTGCTTAAACCTGTTTTCTACTGCCACTGCTAAAGCCAATTTCATTTGCAGAAAGCTCCTAGATCTTGCAAATAGCTGGGGTGAGATGTTCTTGCTCTGTCAGGTCACAGAACTCTGCATCCTGCTGTTGTGTTTGTTTGTTTTTTAAATAGATAATTGGTTATTAATTGTTGGAGCCAAAGGCTGTAAGGCTACAGATGAGATGTATATTGTGCATGTCAGAAGAAGTGAACTACTTCAATAGAGAAGTGAACTACTCCAATAAACGAGCTTAAAACTGCTTGAACATCAAAGGAGGAGGAAAACCAAATTCATTGAGTGACCAGGCTCTGTCAGCTCTGCTAGGAGTTCAAACTTTCCCCTCCTATCAAATATCCTAATCCCTCACTTGCACCCATCCTCAGCACACATCATTTCCAATTAGAGTCTATCAGTTTTGGAAAGCAGTGGGTCTCCTCTCACGTGGTCCAAGTGGGTAGATGTAACACATTTGCTTTGCAGCTGTCTGACAAACCAGGGAGGGCAGTGGACTCTGGGGGCGAGGAGCTAATGCAAACCAACTTTCTACCACCCCACTCGAAGGGCTTGCTACAGGAAAATACGCTATGTATTTGTTTGCTTTGGCTGCAAATGCACAATAAGGAACATTTTATGGACAGCTGATCCTGCCTTTGGGCAAAAGGATAATGTAGAGTATGCTTGTGGGCTCTTCCCCCCCATTTCTTCTGATATAGGGACTGTGTGGACTGATAGCATTAAAAGCAATGACACACATCTCCCATCCCCAGAAACAGCTTGAAAAACCTTTCATCACTTCATCCACTCCCCATCCTAATATGCTACAGCAGGTTTGGATATTTAAAGCAATAGGCTTGGGCTCTGTCTAAGGAGGACCTGGATGCTGCACCAGCTACTCACAGCAGTACTAGGAGAGGATCTGGTTTCCATGGGCTTTGCTCAGTCAGCAGCATTGCACGGGAAGGGTCCAAAGCTTTATTAACTTTCCTGACAACATTTCAGCCTTCTCAGTATACATGATGGAGGAAGAGAAGAGCTTAGGAAGGAGAAAGAGAAGGTGAACCTGGAGGAAGGCATCAGAGCAATGTTGTACAGTAGACAATACCCATGAATGGGGGGCTCTGTGACATGATGGGCTTTTGCTGGGAAACTAAAGCTCTCCATGTGGTCTTTTTAACAACAGGGCTCTGACAGCAGTCATCATTTTGAGGGTAATTGCCAAAAATCGGACATCTGAAAAGAAATTTGGGAAGTGCCCACCAGGGAAAGAAATCCCCATGCCTTTCATGAAGAGTTAATAAATGTTGGAGAAAAAAAAACTGAAAATGTAGGAATGGCTGTGAAAAATCAACTTTCGCATAGAGCATCGGTGCCAGATTATTCATGTGGTTTTCCTATTTGTGTGTGTGGGTGTTTTTTTTTTTTTCCTTATAAATAGATAATAAAGTGTTTATGAATGAAAGGTAGACTGGAAAAAAAATCAATTTGATACATAAAATTAAGTTTTGGTGCCAAAATGCTTGGACTTCATTTACAAGGAGAAAAGTACTTTTCAAGCAGGCGTCTTACTAAAAAAAAAAAAAAAAAAAAAAAAGCCACTAAAGATTAAGGAGGAAATAAATAGGATTAGTGTATGAAGAGTAAATAGTGAGGAAGTTTGGGCCATAGGAGATTAATAAGGAATATAAACTTGCTCTTGCTTGCCCAAGACAAATGAGCCCAACAGTAATCAATGTTTATTAAGGTATATGGAAAACAAAAGAATAGTAAAGAAACTTTCCAGTTTTCACTCATAGTCCTCCTCCTTGAACCCTCCCCCTCAGGGACCTAGATGTCCAGATAACCTGCTGAATCTGCAGTTTTTATGATGATTGAGGGAAGTTCCTGCAGACAGTTTTGTTGGCACACGCTTCCTTCTTTTGAGCATGAGGCAATCAGTGCAGATGACTTGGTTCTGTGCAGAAGCCTGAACTGCCAGTGTATAGGCATTCACTAAGCTGTCTTCAAAATCACAAAATTAAAAACAGTGAATTAAAGCTTAAAATGCATTATCCAGTTTTTATGTGCATATAGCCACAAGCACATGCATATACACAAACATGTAGGCTCTCAAGCAAACCAGAAAAATTTGCTATTCAAAACAAATTTACCACACAGCTTCAGATAAATATTTGGACATTGAAATGTCAAAATACTCAATAGAACTATCATTGTGGAAAACACATTTTTTATTTCTACATTTGCTACATATGTGAAAAGAAAAGTTGAAGTACATTTTAAATACTTAGCTCTACTTCAGATAGAATAAACTATCTCAAACAAAACTTAAACAAAATTAACAGTGTAATTATCATTAAATCCTCTGTTTCAGCCCCATCTGTATTTCCCCATCACTGACTCCCGCTTTTCATTTTCAAGTGTGTCCATTCAAACCAGTTCCTTTTCAATTTTTATGAATTTTGTACAGAACCTAAATAGGCTTTCCTGGCTGAGCTCTAGACTTACTCATCTCTACCATCCACAATGTTGGCAAGGGCCAGCCACAATTAGGGGGACTCAGGGGCATCTAAGAACCTGGGCTCTGCAGCATTGCAGACCACCTCTGCTTCCTTTGGTCGCTGTCTTTCCCTGCACACTAGGGGACGTTCCAATTCCTTTGAAGGTCCTAGCTGGGTGTCAAAGGGAGATGTTAGGTTTTCAGGTTGCTCTAGTCACTTAATCTGAAAGCAGGTGCAGCTCCTGCTTGGACAAGCAAAGATCCAAAAAATGAGGACAGCTGCTGGAGTGTAGTGTGAGCCAGGTTTGAGGGAGAAAAAGGACCTACTTCAGAAATCAAGGGACTGCTGAGAAAATGAGTAGCCAGACGGAGGTCTGTCTCTGGGACTATGTCTGACACAATCTAGGACATGTATGGAGAACTGAAAACAAGAAGATAAAGCTACAGGGCATACCATGTATCTGAAAGAACAAAGACCAAAGAGGAAATGTGATGCAACCTTTGATTCTCTCTCAGCCCTGACCTTCTTCTTAGAACACGTCCTAGTTTCCCTTCTGTACAGGTTTTGGAATTTCAAAGACCATCACAAATATTTGATATGTTCATTATAATAAAAGAGCCCAGGCAGGCTAACTAAAATCCCTGGCCACCTTAGGTCTCATCAACAGCAATGTACAAAATCTCATATCCCATACTCCCACCAAGTAGCAACCAGTTAGGAAGAACTACAGATCCATTGAAATTCAGCTCCCCTTTGTAAGCAAAAGGTTGGCATAACCCATCTCTATTGTAAGTAAGGTTTCATAACTCATTTTCCCCAGTGCGTGTCTAGCATGTTAGTTGTGCAACACAGCTACTGAACAGGTCAAGGCCAGCCACATGGTCTCCCTTTGCCTGGACATGCTCACTCAAGGCACTGCTTGCCAGTGTCCTGCAAAGGCTGTTGGCACCAAGGATGGATTCTGGCCACACAGCACGGGGGCTTCAGGGGAAAATAACCAATCAAGCTGCACTCTGTACTACAGACATCCTTCAAACCAAAAGGGATGGGACGGACAACTCCCCCAGCCTGAACATTTTTTACTCTTATATGTCCACACACACACACACACACGAAGTAGAAATGACACTGATTCCATGCAATGAAGGAAAGAATCTGAACCAAACTGTACTCATGTGCTTTGAGGCAGTCGGTTCACAGCAGTGTGAGAAGGACATTGTGGTGAACTAGTCATCTCAATGACTAGCAAAGCAGTTGCTTCCCAGGAAATTAATGGGTTTTGGTTAGATTTGCCAGTTTTTGTTTTTGCTATGTTTAGAAGAAATTTAGATCTAAAATCATTGGTGAAAACTAAATATATACAATCCCAGCCTTCATAAATGTGAATGTTTCTGTCTACTGCATAATCAAAGTATGCAACTTCTGAAATACTTTTCTAAAAGGTCATCATTCTGGCCTTTCCTAGCATGTTATTTAAACTACACCTACCAAATGGACTCATTTAGAAATACATACGTCTTTCAGAAAGTAAATAAAGTTCTTATTTGAATATGTCCCTATATTTCTTGCCAAGCTCTCGGGGAAAAATATCCACTAATGTTTATCACATCAGAGACATAAGCCAAACTTTTGCCAGTGCACTTACTACATTATATGTTATTTGGGATAGAGAGAGGGAATTATATCTCACAGAAGAACCTCATTAACTAGCAATCATACTGTGAAGAAGTGCAGTTTGCATGAAGATCACTGCAGGCCAGAGACCTTCCTGCTAGCATGATGCAAGAGCCTTGTGGGGGAGGCAGAATGGGGTATTCCAACCCTAATTCTGACTTTCCTGCCCTCTGTGGGTCTGAACCACATGTGGACTCACCCAGTTTCTGATAGGTGATTTACAGCCAAGCCGTAAACCCTGAGAACAGGCAAAGAAGATGGAAACATAGACTGCCCAGTAACCACAGCACATGGCTCTTGTGGGCACCACTACAGTCACAGGCCTACAGCTGAGTTTCAAATTATTCTATTGAATTGCAGAGAGAGCTGTAATTAGGCTCCCCTCCCCTCAACCTCATTATATACAGTGGTTTGGTGCCATTAAACCCATTTTCTGACAACTTTTGTCTATAAACTGCTTAGTATATCAAGATTTTTTCTGAATGTTGCAATCTGATATATTAAGGAGGTAATACAGTTTGAGTAAAACTGTGTATCCCAAGATAATTATTTCCTGCTGCCAGTTCAGGGCTGAGGCTCTCTGGATTTATGTCAGTATACATTTTGCGGATTCACTGGCCAAGTAGTGGAGGGAGCCCTGCAACATAGAGTTAATCTTTACTTGCTAAGAAAATCCCTGAGCCTGATGCACTTTTCTGGTAGACAGCCTAAAATAATAATAATAATAATAATAATAATAATAATAATAATAATAATAA
>JAPSGF010000004.1:26195325-26225239 GCA_035772895.1 Perdix hodgsoniae | reverse complement strand
AATAATAATAATAATAATAATAATAATAATAATAATAATAATAATAATTTGGTAATACCTTCATAGAAACAAAAAAGCAGTAAATCCTGCCAGGAGACCCACTCACTTTTTGGAAGCTCAGCTTCAAGAGGTGCAATGTACGAGCCCCGTTTCTTCAACATGTTTGTAACTCATGGCTCTGGAGTCACACAATACTGCTACACATCACTCAAGAGTTGTTTCATTTCACTTCCTGAAGCAATTGCCATTCAATAGTTGAGAAAAAAATGCATCTGTTTCAGCACAGACTATATGGAAACAAGACTGATTTCAGATCTCAGTTGTACAGATACGCTGCATCAAGAACACAGCTTTTGAAGACAGCAAATTATTTCAGCCATGAACAAAGGAAAGCTGAGACTTGGATACAATATTCTTAGCAAGTGAACAAACATACAGAAATCAATAAGATTCCATGAAAAGTGACTCTTTTGGAAACATTTTTTGTTATGTCCCATTTTCTAGAGAAGCAAGAGCCTACTTTAAGCAAATGAGTTGACTTACAGTGAGAAATGTAAAGAAAAAGACAGAGTATGTTGAAATCCCCATATGGAGAAGTTCTAAGGAAAGGGATTTGCACACAGCTGTTTGCACAGTGCTTCGTACAATGGGTCCTAACCTGGTTATGCCCTTTAGTTGCTATTGCAGTGCAAACATTCAACAACAAAGAAGTAGCAAGTAGTGCTGTAGTGCTAGGGTCAAGAGCAGCTACCGAATCTGCATTGTGTGCATGCCTCTACGAGTGCTGGGGTGGATGCTGCTACCTCACCCACAGTTAAATTCTCCTGTTGGTCCCATCAGCTTTAGCTCAGTTAGCCTGTTGAGCCTCAGTTTAGCCTGTTGCACCAGCCAGAATTCTATCAGATCATTTACATAATTCCTGGACGTTCTTATTGCTGTGAGAAGGCATTTCTGAGAGGACAGAGGATTGCCACCCAATAAGAAAGACCCAAAGCCTGAACAGCAAGCTTTTGGCAGAACAGATTATCTGCTAGACACCTTTCTACTTCTTATACAAAATATCATCTGATCGCAGAGGACCCGCTTGAAACAATGCTTACATATGTATTGGTCAGTAATGTGTATCATAACTAACCAAAATACAAGTAATACATCAGGAGACCTGCAGCAGTCATGATTACTCCAAAAATCACTAGAAAATAAGTATATCCTGATCAGTGTTAAGCCTTTCCAATACTATGAGAGCATGTGCCAGAAAGACTGTCAGTAGTTCTTCATCAGTACCCAAAGCCCTTTTTCCTCTCTTCATAGGAGAAGAAGCCATCACTGGGGTGGTCAACAGCCCAGTCCTGCAGAGTCTCTGCTGTCTAATGAGTCGCCTTCATACAAATGACATCAATAATACAATCTGAGGCAGATACTGCATTCTTCATTCAGATATAAAATACAGATATTCTCCCTCAGCAAATGGCACAAGACAAGTGACATCTCTAAGACCCTCGAGACAAAAATGAGGCTGTCTCAGTTTTGGATTAAATTTGACAAGTTTCAAGTTCATGGGATTTCTAGGATTTTTGAATAAATGTAATCATGTGAAAGACATGAAGACACATGTTGGCTGCAAGAAAGCAGAATCTACTCCCCAAGTTCCTGGTACACAGGACAAATGTCTCTGCAAATCCCCACAAGGGACTGTGACTTTGGCTCACACAGGCACAGAATGAGTCTGGCAGATGAGAAAACCCAGCCTTGAATAATTGACATCATTGGTGGCAGAGGGCTGGGAAGAAATGAAAAGCATGTTGGAAAGCTAAAAAAAAAAAAAAAAAAAGCGCAATTCAATTTTACAGTTCCATAAAAAAGGCAAGAGAGAATTTCACAGCTGGCAAGAAGTAAGGCCCAAGCTCTTAAGATTCACTTCCACCACTGGCTGACATTTATAGTATTATTTATAAACAGCCTTTATGAAAATCGGTCAAGTCGTAGCTCACATCACTATCAAAAAGCAGAGCATTATTATCTACTCATTGTTTTGTATATGAAAAAGCACAGAGTGAGGAGGATGAAATGTGTATGCTTCTTTAGTGTGTACTTCAATCCAAAGCCCAGTGTTTGCTTTTCAGAGTATGAACAACCTCCGACAACCTAGAGAGAATCTTTAAAGCCGAGTAAGGAATTTACTTTATTCTAGTTTGGATATTAATATTTTTAATAAGTACCTTGCAGCATACTTTTTTCCTCATTAATCATAATTGTTAATCTGCTAAAGCTTTAATTTATCTAACTGTTACCCTGCACTTCTTGAGATGACCAAGGAACTGTTTGTACAAGCTTATATGCATAACTCCCTATGTTACGAGGAACTAAGTCCTTCATCTCAAATATGTCTGAATAGCATTTTGCAGGATACCGGGAACTCTGCTTACAGTTATTTGTTACACACCTGTTACTGAATCTCAGCTAATAAACCATCTAGCATGGACATTATGTCAGTGGCTCTAATATTCCAGGCAGCAGCTGAACTATTGCTAGGTTGAAGAGCATGCACTGCTGGCCCCTCCACTTCTGGTGGGGATGAAAAGACAACATAGAAACATGCAAAGAACAGCAACATAGAAGGGAGATCAAGAGAAAATACTCAAGAAAAAAAAGTTAAAATAACAAACAAACCTGTGTTTTTACCTTTTTTTCTCAGTTTGAGTTGAATTAAGAACGGTTGGAATTATAAAAAGATTACCATGCAATTACTTTTCCAGGTCAGAAAGCACTGCAGGAACTCCATGGATGCCCAGCATTGAGGGAAAGACTCAATCAAGGGAATTACAGTGAAAAAGAAGGCCGTGTGGTCACTACAGATACAGGATTGCTCTTAAAGTACTCCTCTGCTAATGAAGGTAAATGAGAGAAGGGTGTTGCAGAGCTATATACATCTCCATAAGGCACCTCTGACTTCCTCTTGCAGGCCCCTCCCATCATCTTTGTTCAAATGGCAGGAGGGTAACCAGACATACACACCAGAATCAATAAGCTAGATGTCTCCAAAACGTCATTATATAAATGAACTGCCTTTGCTTTAGTTTGACTTTGGAAAGGACTCAGTTCTACATCTTGCATGGGAGAAGCTGAAGAGAGTTAGGCCTGTGTAGGTTTAGGCATTGAGGCTTCTGTTTTTAAAGCTCTGGTCATTCTGTATTTTTCCATGCTTAGGAAGACAAACTTAATAACCAGGAGAACAAAAAGAGTTGTTGATCTCCAAATCCAAAAGAAGGGTGAGCATGTTTATTAGTTCTACTACCCTTTTGACAAGAAGAGATTTATGTCTGTCAAGCTGTTACAGGAATCTAAGGGAACTTTTAATCCCGAAGAATAACTGTTTTGTGCACAATATTTAAGTGTGTATTTGGGATGAAGTTTTTCAACCAAAACAACAAAAAAGGAAGATTTTCTGACGTGTACTTGCATTGCATATCCTGATGGAATATGGAATATTTCAGCCCAGCATGAAATGGTGGAAATGCTCATCCACAAAACAATCATTCTGAGTAGCCAAAGGCTATACTGGAGATGAGTCTGTTCCTCATGTTTTAGTAGGCCTTTGAAGAGTTAGCATTTCCTGTCTAAAAGTGCAGATTTGGATTTTGTTCTTCTGCTCCATATGTAACGATTAGCATCCCACACACAGAGCTGCTTCTAACATGCTTCTATAGAAGTTTAATGTTTTCCTACAAAACTTCACTATCTGTAATCACAGAATGTCAGAATGGATTGGGTTTAAATGGTCCTCTGTGTCCACCTGCTCCAACCTCTGCTCAAACAGGGACACCTTGAGCAGGCTGCCCAGGAATACATTGAGGCAGTTTTTGAAGATCTCCAAGGAGGGAGATGCAATGGTTCACGGCTATAGACCATGCTCTAAGAGCATGTAGCCATTTGCATTGAATTTTACTAAAAATAAATAATTATAAAGGGAGGAAGTTGTGGCAGTTTCAGGAAGGTATGACTGGATCCACACAAACACTTGGGTTTAAAGTGTTGCGAAGTGTTTAAAATGTGTTGCTGCAGCCAAAACAAAAAACAAAACAAACAAACAAACAAAAAAAACCCCTGCAGACTGTTGCTTATCTTTCAAAGTGACAGCTTCTCTGATTATGTTCACTTTAGCAGAGCACAAAGATTTGAGCCATTTCTCAGCTCCTAATTTAATCCGTTAACATGGTCTCCCTTTGACGTGGCTTGTCAGGTGATTAAGGGTCTCAAACCCTCATTCTGATTTCCCCCTTCTGCAGTCCCCTGTGCTCCTCCCTCCTTAAAAAAATCCAACCTACTAAAGCACATCAGTCAGCTGGCTCTGTCTCCATCATATATCATATTCCTCCTCTGTTTGGGAAAGGGGGAGTCTCCACATTCCCAATACTCAATGCTCAATTGGCATTCATGTCCACTCCCCCTCACAAAAAAAAAAAAAAAAAAAAAAAAAACAGAGAGAGAGAGAAAAGCCATGGAGAAACTCCAAAGGTAAGATTATCCATTCAGGCTTGGGCTTTGAGAGACAAATGTCAAAAGACATTTGAATTTAGATGGTTTCCAGTCCTCAATTTCCACTTGCGTCTTCAGGCGTAGCAGGCACCTCTGCCAGACTGCCTAAAATACTTCAGAACTGGGCAAGCTAGCATGAGGAAGCACTGGGCCACGTCCTCCTGCCTTTCCTGGCAGCACCTTGGAAGGACAGGGGCGGTAGGGATGCCGAGCGCGTCCTCCTCTGGCTGCATCACGCAGCCTCAGCCGGCTGGCTTCTCAAAGAAGGCACTGTGCAAGTGCCCAGTGCTGGGTGAGGGGGCTGCTCCTGTGCCCCGATAAACGAGCAGTCTAGCAGCTTGTTTGTTTGTTTGTTTTTCTGGGGGAATACAGGTTCACTCATCATTACAATAAGCACATTGAAGCGAGCACTTAGCCAGTGCTAAGTCTTCCAAGCCCAGAGCCCTGAATGAATGAGGCCAGTAAAAACTGCATAGTGCAGAGTCTTAGTTGATGTTTTTCAAATTAGTGCCAGACTGAGGCACCCTGGTTTAAAAAGCGTTGCCGTGAGCATTGTAAATTAATATTTTATATTCCCTTGAAGTACCTTTGGAGGAAATTAGCCTTCATTACAGAAGCATCTCCCCTGTAAACACAGCAAATACCTCCACTGACAAGGACAGCACTGTAGGGCAGGCAAGGAGAGCAAACATTGAGTCTGGGGAAGAATTGGACTGATTCAGCAGCTGTATCCAGCGGGTAGGCGAATCCCTACTCCCAGGCTGCAGTGTTTGGCCTTCAGCTACAAAAGGGCCCATATTTCTATTTGGGGAACAGCACCCCTAGCCCTACAGGCCTGCTGAAACACCAAGGACCTTTGTGTGGCTGCCAGCAGGGTGCTTCACCATCCTGAACTACCAGGCATCACTAGGAAATTTTGGTCACACTGCCTAAACCACGAAGACAGCAGGAGCATTGCAAAGCTTCAGAGCTTTGACACAGCCTGACAAGCACTACACTGGTTTTGGTGCTGGTGGGGAGGTTTCTCCGCAGCTCACTAAGCCCATCGGAATTGAGCAGAGCTTCTCAAAATGGATTGTGCTCCCACCAGAAAGCAGCCCAAGGCTGCTCTTCCCAGCAAAGTGCTGCTCTCATCCTTTTTTGATGGAAGCAAGTTGGTATTCACCAGGAGCAAGCCAGAGCTATTTCAGACACGGAAGACAGAAGACACAAATCAATAGAAAAAAATAACTTCTTTTTATTTACAAAAAAAATCCAAATATTGGATGCTGTAAACAAAATTCACAATCTGTTCCCTCTAGAGTCTGTTTTCCATCAGCTCTTTTTCTTTCTCTGACAACGCCTATAGTCAAAACGTTCCAAAAGAGCAATCCAAGGAGCAGTTTGCTGCAACAGGATGCCTTGCAGAAGGCAACAGTTGTATGGAAATCTGAGGGAAAGCAAATCTGCACAGACTCCTACAGACTGCAGGAGCCTGCAGTGCTTCAGCCAAGCTGTCTTGAAATTTGCAGGCTTTTCTTTTTTTTTTTTTTTTTTAAACTATTTATTTTGTTAGCAAACCATTATTACAACAGCAAAACAGTACACTGATTTTCTTTCTCGCAAGGGAAACTCTCTGCATAAAGAAAGCCATACAAAAGAATATATTCAAATAGGAGCTGAATATGCAATTACAGTTTTTCCTTTTCTGTGCAGTTTTATCTAACACACTCCATTTTCTCAATTAAAAAAAAAAAAGCTTTTTTTTTTTTGAACTGGTAGGAGCTTCTGACACAATGCAAAACAAGCACTAAATAAGAGGTGTTTTGAAGATTTGTATGAAGGCCTTTATGCAAGACAAAACAAAAATATTTTAAGTAAGTGCAATAAAACTATAAAAATATCATCTTTTTGGTCTTCTAACTGCCATTCTATTTTTGGAAGAGGTGTTCTTGCACTGGGGAGGCAGCTACATCTAAGAAAAAAAATCCAATTTCAAAGCTCTCGGTTGTTTTGCGATAGCTCTACTGAACCAAGTTTAGCTCCCTCTTGGTTAGCAATAAATTCAGCTGCAGCACAAACAGTTTTACTGTAATCAGGTCAATGTTTTTAATCAGTTCAACTCTTTAAAAGGGACACTGTCTCTTGCAGCAAGTTGCAGCCTTGCAGCTGATTGGATGAGAAAAATGAAGTCTACAAAGCAAGAATGCGGTTGTTAACTTTAAAAGTATCAGTGTAACGAAGGGCGGGAGGGGGGAAGCAGTTTTAAAAAGTCTGACTTTATGGAGAGGAAGGTGTGCAAACCGCAGGAATAAACCAGCTTTGAAAAGGGGTTCTTATTTAATTCTTGGCCTGAGCTCACGCCTTCTTCCCACCTCTAACACCAGGCACCTTTTAAGCTCCCATCACAGTTACAACAAAGCTCCACCAGTTCCACCACTTGCTCATTAACATATGCAAAACAGATCCAGAATACCTATATAATATATATAAAAACATATTATATATGTATCAAAATGCAAACGCTGAAAGGTGCAGTTTAGCTCAGAGTCCTGCTGCATGCACTATAAGGTAACTAGCTGCTGTCAATCATAAAAACACAATAAAATTTGAGCAGAGAGGAAGTAAATCAAAACTTTCTTCTAAGCAATGGAAAAAGGGTCCTTCGATGGAAAAATACATTGTGTCATGTACTATCAGCATTCTGTGGTTGTGGCACCACTATAGATTCTCAGCCCCCTCAGAAGAGCGGATGACTCATTTATTTGCTGCAAATAGTTGCGGCGAGAGAAGACATACCACATTACCAGCTGATCCTATTTCCCCAGCCCTCCCCGTGCTTCCGCTAGGAACCTTCCCTGAGCTGCCGGCAGAGCAACGCTTTGGCCAGCACCTTCCAGATCTGCCAGCCGACACGGGCCCTGCTCCGGGCTCAGACAGGAGGAAGGCCTCGGGGGGGAGGAAGGGTTGGCGGGGACAAGGTCTCCGAGCAAACACAGCGAAGGGCAATGAAACAGATTGTACATTTCCTGAAGAATTCACAGGGAAGGTGCTTCTGTAAACAAATCAGGTTCCCACCAGATTGCCTTCAGAGTTAAAAGTACAAAGCGCGACAAAAATAGATGTACCTTAGTAGCTCCGTAGGGAAAACACAGCCGGGACACGAGCCCTGTTCTCTCTAGCTCCTGCCTCCACAAACACGACACCATGCAAAGACGCACGGTTTTCTCTCAAAACCCTGAATTCCCTTTTCTTTTTTTTCCCCCCTCAGTAAAAAATAGCAAAATATCAGAGTCAAGTGTCATTTAGTTATCGGGTTTTCAAAGCCCAACAAAAATCTAACACCTTCAGGGATGGCACTGAAGTGAAAACAACAGCAAAGGTTTCATTTTCCCCCTGCTGGTCTTTTGGGAGAGGAAATGAAAGTGAATAGGTATTGTTCCAATGTAAAGTGATTCCATTTAAATAAAGTACAGTACTGAACTTGTAAATGCAGTGTGACAACCAGATCAAAGATGTTTAATATTTGCATAAAAATATATATATATAATATATATATATAAAATATAATTTTAAGCAATCGTGCAACTCTTAAAAAGGGTTCATTTCACATTTACTAAATTCTAGTGGTCCTGGAATGCATCACGCATTCATTAAAATACTCCTTTAAATATTAACAATTAGTGTTCAAATCTCCAACTAATACAATATCCTTTAGCTGTCAGGGGGTTTAAATAAACCTATCTTTGATCCACGTTCCACTGAATTACACATAATGGAGGTATGCAGTCACAACATTAGTGGGTTAAATGTCAAAATGGCATTACAGTACAAAATAGTTTAAAAAAAAATATCAGCTAGTCATATGTTTCTCTGTTTGTGGAATTATTATGGCTCACAAGCAATCCACTGAATTACTGTAATCCTTGTTCTTGCAACCAAAGACATTATCCAAATCCCACCTTAATCCTGACTGGTTCGTTTACCCCAAATTTCTCAGGTGTGGGTTAAAAATTCACTGCAAAGTGCCCACTGTCCTATGACATCCTGTTGCAAACTGGAAAACACATAGTACTTTATTTAAACATTCCTTAATTGCTACATTTTCCTAGACCACATTAATATATATTGTGTGTGTATATATATATAGATATACACATATAACATGTACATATATACACACACAAACATATATACACACATACACACACGTACCTAGGATAATAGCACACCGACATAACATTTACTCTATACAAGTATTTGCCAAGAAAAAAAATAGGGCATTTCCTCCACCACTTATTCACAAGCTTATGGTTGTTTTGCTTTTTAATCCTTGTGTCCCTGATAAAACAAAATGCATGGTTAAATCACAAAACTAGATTTTTCTCACTTCAAATTTTATGAAGGCATCAGGCACTTTTGATTACTATTGGTGTGTACAAATATAGCAACATCTTTTTTTTTGTTGTTTTATATATATATATTTATATATATACTCTACTGTGTCTTCTTTGCTCAGATAACTTATTTGTGAAATCTTTGGTCCTTGAGCATGCTTAGTTTGCCACAGCTGTTCTCCCTGCATTCTCACATTTTAAAAATGGGAGGCACGCACGCACAGCTGGAAATAATGGACTTTGCCATCATACGTGTTTCCGTTTTTCTAACTGTACCAATCTACTACTGTTCATTTGGAGCAAGCTGTTTCTGATAAAGCATTCTCTATTCAAGCAAGCTATACATTCTACACTGTCAATCCATAGACGGCACTTGCTGCAAGCCCCAAATGCAGTAATTCCAATATACATTTTAATTCAGCTTATCTCTGCTTTATGCCTCTACTTTTAATTCCTGAATATATATATATAATTGTTTTTTGAGATTTTTTTGTTGTTTTTTGTTTCTTTCATATTCTCCCTTTTGAAGATCCCATTCTAGAGTAAGAATAAAAACAAAAGAAATAAGGCTTTCCCATCTTCTCTATGCCAAAGCTATGGGAGCAGATACTGCCAACCCATATTGTCATCAAGCATTCCTCCCTCACTTATCTCAGGGGAAGCTGGTTGCTTTTAATGACAGGCCTCTTGTGCTCTGGGTAGGATCCAATTATTTTGGGGTTCTTTCTAGATCATGCTCCCATTGTTTATTAGAAGAACCACAAGCTTTCACCAAGCTTGAAAACCAGAGCAGATCGTCATTGCACAAAACACCCCATTTCAAAGGGCACATTGCCCCTTTCTATGCATTAGAAAAGGTTCTCCCCACTGGGTCTACTAATTTTGATCCTTAATTACAGGGCAGCCAAGTAGAGTACGTGTGCTGCTGGCATGGGAACACCGTCTGCACCTGGGCAATATAGTAATTGCTGAAGTTGGCATCTGCTACGTATGGGGCTGGCTGGTAATAACAGGTGACATTGGCCACATTGGGGATGATATTCTGCTCGGCTAGGACCCGGATGGCCAGCATGGTGATCAGATTCAGCGTCTGTCTCCTCTCATGTCCCATCAGGCACACTGTGCTCTCGTTCACCACACCGTGAAGGGTCATGAGATAGTCATACTTGCGGTCCTCTAATCCCACAAAGTGGTTCTGCAAGTAGGACTCCAGCTTTCTCTGCTGTTCTCCAATGTCTGAGAAGTCAATGAAAAACCTCGAGCACATGTATCTCTGCAGGGACTTAATCTCAGATTCAGAGGCAGCCCTAAAGCCCCTTACCAAAAGGTTGCAGTACTTCAGCAAACCGCCTCCTCTGATCTCTTCAGGGTTTCTGGTAGCAATGATCTTGTTGCAAAGGTGATCAAAAGCTTCTTGGAAATCCCCATAGACGCTCTCGCCAATGATGGTCGGGTGAAATGTCTCAGTCATTGGATTCTCTGAGCATTCATAAAAAAGCAGCAGGGAGTCCAGCTTGATTTGAAAGGAATCAACGCTGAATTCAAACTGCCGCCTCAGAGAGTCCACAAACTTCAGCTCCACATTCTTGCCACTGTTGTTGGACAAGGAGATGAGACTCCACCGGTCGGAATCATTGCATACTTTGACCATTTTCTGCACGTAAGCCTCCTACAAATGGAAAGAGAATATAAGCAAACCCCCTTGCAGCGGCCACTTCCCATCTCTACCCAGCCCTAGCAGTGCATGAAAGGAGCCTGTGGGTAGAGACCGGAGGGGACATGCAGCACGGGAGTACTGTCACCGCACAGGGATGACACAGTTCTGTTGGGCTGTCGTGCAGGAGAAGCCCTTGGCACCTCTGCTTCTTTCAAGCACTTCTAAATACATATGCATGCAAACCCGAGGGTGTGCACGCCAAACAGCCATGAACCCGCGCACGAAAGGTCACTGCTATAATGTATCTTTTTTTTTTTTTTAAACAGTTTCCACTTCCCTTCCCACCCTCTCAGCTCCCCCGAAATAATAATAATAAAGAAAAAAAAAACTCTCAGCAAATGTTCCCTCTCTTCAACCCCGCTCCTTCAGTGCAGCTTCCGAACTGCCCTTCTGAAAATCTCAAAGGCATTTGGCACACAGCCTTAATGAACGGGAGCGGGCTGTCTATGCGGAGAGGGAACACCGCCGGGGCACCGAGACAGACAGCGACGTGAGCAGAGCCAGCGGCAGCCTCCCGCTCGCCTCCCACCACCTCGGGTTTGGTACAGCGGGCACCGCACCACCGGGGCATCCGGGCACGCCGGGCGAGTCAATGCTCCCGGCAAACTACGTGGCTCCGAGGAACGAGAGCCGAGGAGCGCCAGCCAGGGCACCTTCCTGCAAGCTCAGCTTCCAAAGGTGGGGGGGCAACGTCACCAGTGGGTGCCGGGTGGGCACGGACGGGGTGCCCCGCACGCCCTGCTCGCAGCGGGCTCTACACCTGCACACTCCGCACGCTCAGTGAACAGCTCTGTGGGCTTACCTTGAGGGTGAGCGGCGTGATCTTCTCCTTATTCACCCCCTCGGGCAAGAAATCCAAGAGGCAGTCCAAGACCACGTCCTTCACAGTCTGAAACTCGGCTTCCCCTTTGAGGTCGGCGCAGAAGATGAGGTCCAAGTCCTTGTAGCCCAGGCCGCTGTCCTGGTGCAGGACGTGGCTGGCGGCCGAGCCGTTGAGCCGCACGTCCCGCAGCCCGATGCCCTTCTCCTCCAGCCGGCTCCGCACCACCTTGACGATCTGCCGGGGCTGCATTGCCAGCGTGGGGAAGTTGCCGCGGCCGTGGATGGGGATGGTCTCGCTGAGGATGCGATCCAGCCGCTGCACTTGCTCCCAGCTCAGCACGTTGCAGTGCGCGCTCTCGCAGCCTCCCGCGTAACCCCCGCCGGCCTTCTCATCGTCCGCCATGGTGCGCGGCCTCCGCGGGCTGCCCGGCCCCGCTGCGGCTCCTCGCTGCCCTTCCTCCGCGCCTGGCAAGAGAGGAAAAGCGAGCGGTCAGCGCCGGCAGCCCCCCCGCCCGCGAGGCGCCGGGGACACGCACCCGCGGCTCCGGTTAAAAAGGGGAAAGGAAAAATAAAACTGAAATGAAGGCGGGAGAGGCGATGCGGGCAGGGACAGAGCCCGACCTGCGGAGCCGCCGCCGCCGCCCTCGCCCCCCGCCGGGGCTGAGGCCGCCCCGCGCTGTCGGTGAGGCCGCCCCGCGCCGCCCCGCTCTCCGCCGCCGTCTCCGGAGCTTTCGTAGTTCTGCCCGGGGAAGGTCCCCAGTAGTTTTTATACGGGGTTTCTCCGCTCTTCCGGGGCTCCGAGTCACGGCGCCCGCGTCCCGCCCCCTCCATCTGCATGGCCGGCCTCGCCGGTGCCCCCGGCACGCCCACCCCGTGCGCACCCACGGGCCGCCCCGCTGCTCGGCGCGGCTCGGGCACGGCGCGGTTTGGCAGCCGCCCTCCCGGCCGGCACTGGCTGCTGGCCGAGGGGGGAGGCAACAAGTGTACCCCCTCCGCGGGGCAAGGTGCGCGCCCACGGCTGCCAGGCATTCCCTTCTTATTATTAGATTCACGAATTCTAACCCCCTTCACCGCCCCCGCGGCGCTCCCTTACGCTCCAGGCGCAGCCGGCTCCGTAGAAGAGCTCCGGAATGCGGCTCGGAGCTGCGCGCCGCCCGACGCGATTTTCGGAGCCTTTGCGAGGAGGAGATCCCCCGGAGCGCCGTAACGGGGGGCAGCGCCGTGCGGGGGAGAAGCTTCCTGCAAAGTGCGGTGATTGCGGAGGGGAAATATTTAACACATAGGTGTAATTATTTTTAGTGCTCAAACGTTCAGTGTGAATAATGTTATTTGCCTGCTTTTCACCTGCTCCGGGCTCGCACACGTTATCCGATCCCGCTGCGCGCAGCCTCCGGCGCTGCGGGGCCGCGACGCGTCCCACCGCCTCCTGCGCCCCCCGCGCAGCGCACGCGCAGGTTGCGCGGGGAGAAAGCGGCTGCGGAGGGAGGCGGGGTTGGGTTGGGTTGGGTTGGGTTGGAGGGGGGGAGGGGGGGGGGTTCGACGGGGGCCGCGCGGGCGTTGCGTCACCGCTCGGGGCTTCGTGACGCGCGGCGCGTGGAGCCAATGGGGGCGCCCGGCGCTGTGACTCGCTGCCGCCCCGAGCGGGCGCTCCGCCAACGGGAGCGGGAGGGGGGGGTGATGAAGATGGAGCGTACGGCGATCCCCCCCTCAGCTTCAGCTGCCCTCATTTTAGCTCTCCCCATCACGCCCCGCGGGGGTAGGGTTGGTGTGCGGCTGCCGTGCGCGCCTGGCAACGTGCGTGCCTCGAATAGGGCGAGCAGGCGCGGTGCCTCCCCCCCAAAAAAGCCCCGAGGCTGCGCCCGGTGCCGCTGACCCCTGGTACCACGGGGAAGGCCCCGCTGCCGCCGCTAGCAGCCGCGTGACAATGGCGCCCCCTCCCGGGCTGCGAGCGCTGCAGGGGGCAGCGCCGCGCAGAATGGCCTGGCTTCGCGGCAGGGTTTGGGGTGTTCTGGGAGTAAGGAGTCGAAAAGCGCGAGTTGCAGCCCGCGGTCTCCTACCGTCTCCTTATGTCCCCACCCAGGAACTGCGCGGGACCATTGTTGTACTGGGGAGCCCTGTGCCCGCTGGAAAGTGAGAGGCCAGGAGAAAGGAGCAGAGTTCTGTGCCAAGGTGGTTATTAAAAGGAAAAAAAAAAAAAAAAAAAAAAAGCAAAAAAAAAAAAAGCAGGAAGCTTTTAAAATCGGGATGTGTACACATGAACGCAGGCTGAAAGCAGGAGCGCTGTATCTCATATCCGCTGGCGGGGCCTGGCAGCCATTAAAATAAACATACTCAGAGGGGCAGCGGCAGCCCGCTGAAGGCCTCTGGTCCCCCAGCACCCCAAGGCCCTGGAGCCGCGGTCTCCCTGGGCCTGAGTGGCCAAGGGCAGCCTCGTATGGAGGGAACCATGGGGGCCACAGCACTGCCAGCCTGGTCAGGGCCCTGTACTTCGCCCAGGAGAGCCACAGAGCACAGTGGCACCTGTGTTCATCTGCCAGAGCGAGCGCTGCCTTTGGCCACAGGCCAGCTGGCAGTGGCCGGAGAACTGACCCAGAGGGGATCCGAGCTGCCCCCTTATTTCAGTTTAAACTAGGCCATCCCGAGCAAGGACTGGCTAGCGAGAGGCAGCATTTAATTTGACTTCCCAGCATGTGGCAGTGAAACTTTAGCAGTATTAATTATAGCAACGCCACAGAGCGTTAGGTAGGCCAGTAGGATTTCATGCTATTTTATATGCATCTTATTTCTTTCCTCTTCTCTTTCAAGTTGTTACCACTTGCAAACTTCAGAAGGAAGGTAGGCAGAAGCTCATTCTGGAGAATACCGCTCTGGTGAAGGATTTGTGGGAGTGACACTTTTCAGTTCAGAAAGGTACATAGGATATTCATTATCGTGCTCTTTTATATATATATATAAGTTATGAATTATTTGCATAAATGTCAGATTCTTTTTACGTCTCTTCCCCTAATTAATGGACACTAGATCGAGATTGCATTTTCTTTATTAAGTTGCCTACATACCGTGGATAAAGTGGAAATAGATCTTTACCAGTGCACACTGTACTTTATTATAAAGGAGTATTCTGTATTTGTTACTCTTTTGTTTTACTCAAATGTGGAATTTACTTTAAGTCATTGAAAACTGTATAAAGAAATGTAATTAGGGTGCACTATGTTTTGAGAAATTCAGAAACATTTGTATGAGTTTCAGAAATCATTCTAATTATGACTGATCCTGGTGATGCTCCAGCTAATAAAAGCATTAATTCAGCTCATGAACATGCATTGTGCCTTTAATGACAAATAAGTATTTTTTGAAGGAAAAGGTTTTGTTACTTTTAATTGCCAATGTGAGAAGAAATTCTTTGACAGCATTTGGGTGGGATTACTCATGCAGGCAGTTTGCATTGCCCAAGTGGTTAATGGGAAGGTAAAATGTGTGGCATGAACTCTGCCTTTCTGTAAGTCCACACCAAATTGCTCAATTAATCCCTTCACCCCAGCAGTGTTCTCCTTCTTGCTCCAGAACAAAGGAAGATTAGCAATACTGTTTCTATGCGTGTCTGTGTGTGCTTGGCTGAAAGTCTTCAGTGTGAGCACTGCTGCACAGAACCAAACGGACTTTCCAGGTAAATTCTGCTGAATTGAAGAATTCTCTGTTTTCCTGATTGAACTCCATGCAAGTTGCCCATAACAACATCCTGGTTACCCACTACATGCTATCTAGAATAGGAACATGCATTCTTTTGATGAAAAAAAAAAAAAAGCAAAAAACTGTTGACTCTTCATCTGTGTCTGTCAGAGCTTCAACTTAGAAGCTGTGGCAGCAGGGCAGGAGATGGAAGCAGCTGCCTGGGGACTTTGGTTTGGCACATCCAAGTTTTGCCTGTGTCTGGGACTGAGTATCCCCATCCTGCACATTCCCCCATTTGATGGGTTTAAGTGGAAGGAACAGGGTTTGCAGTCCATGGCTGCTCTGTCAATGCAGCCAAGGTACAAATGGATGGACAGACAGTCAGGGAATTCACCCCTGAAAAGCAGTGCCTCTTCAGGCACAGAACTAATGTTAATTCAGCCAGAGGTGTTTACTTTCATTAAGAACATGATAAACATCAGTCTCATCACCCTGTATTAAAAGTGGCAGCCTTCTGTCCAGGGATGATTTGGCAGAAAGACACCCAGAACGAGTCAGAGAAGTCTAAAAACCTCCTTCAGAACCTTAGAAGATGCAGCAAAATGTTGCCCCTATAGTGTCACAAAAACTTTTGTAATATCATTTCATATAGAGCCCAGGGGCACTTAAAACACTGAAAATTGTTTTCTGCTTCCTAAAGGTGGAAAGATGGAGCTGGGCAGCACTCACCTGCAAATTTAATTGTGTTGGCACCCAATTTCCTTGCTGGAAACAAGATTGTCCCTAACTGTCCTCCATCCAGCCAACATATGGACTTCTCAGCTCACTTCCAGATTTCTGGAGAGTTCAGTCCACAGTGTCCTGCTCCCCTCCACATCCCTAAGGGAGGCAGCTTCCATCCCACTGCCTCCATAGCACAGGTGGGCAGCCAGCAGCATGCAGAGCTGCAGGAAGATGCCAAGAGGACATCAGCCACCAGGATGAGGAGTTCAGAGCACTCCTTACTTGGCTGGGAAGAGACTTTCCTTAGCAAAATGGCTATTCATATCTTTGACAATAGAACAAGACATCACAGTTTCAAAGTAAGGCCTAAGACCTGGGTGTCTGTAATAGATATACCTGCAAGCCTTTCCAAACCATTATTCATTCATCTCTTTCCCCAAAACTAGTCTAGGTAAAGCTTGAGCATGGGACAGAATTCAAAGGCTGGTTTGTTTTGGTTTTGCTTCAGTTTATTCTCAGAAGAGCGTTCAAGCCTGATTTTAAAATTCTTTTCAAAGACTTTGTAAAAAAAAAATTTCTAATACCTTAGGGTTCCATATATTTTATTGCCAACATTTATTTCTGTATGTGATACCAGTAAAAATTATTACATCTTATAACAGAATGGCCTATAGTAAGAATTAGTACTAGAGTTAGCATTGACTATTTTATACTCAACACTAAAGCCCTTTGAATGAAATGAAAATTAGAAATCTCTAGGAAATAATCTTTTCAAAGATAAATAGAAGAAATTTTTGTGCTTTGAAAGTACTGCAGTCCTTTTAGTTTTGTTTTCCTTCTGCCAGTTTTTACTGGAAAGATGTTTTACTCATCCTGGGAAAAATGTCAACATTTGGACTAAATGCTGTGTTGTTTTGAAAAGGTGCAGTTTAGAGCAGGCCAAATTAGCAGATTTTTCTGATGAGCCTGCCAGAAGCTTTTTGCAACTCTGTTGAGAAAATGCGTGTTAAATGAAATAGCAGTGTTCAACACGTGCATTGTTGCAGCAGCTACAGGCCAAGTTGGAGATTGGGGCACGAAGCCACTCATCTAATGGAAGTCTCCTCCTAAAGAGCTCATGGACTAAACAGAGCAATATCTCCTGTCATAGTACCACCAGAATTTGCCCCCAGAGGAAGAATTGTTTGGGCCACCTGTTGCTTGGAAATACTGGCCCTGGGGATCTGAATGCAATTAAGATGAGTTATCCAGGTGCACCTGTTCAGCTGGGAGCCAAGGATAAGCCTTTCTTCTCTTCAAGTGGCCGCATTTTTCATTACTATGGGAGAGCCTTGAAAGCTTCAGTTCTCTGCCCACATGGGAAAGGCAAAACCCAGTGTTTTGTGACTCATGCATTCATGCAATCCCAGTTGCATATGACTGATAGAATTGTATGCTGATTTTACTTTTCCAGGTTTTGTTTATCCTACAATGCATTAAGCTCTTGTGGGAATACTCCAGTGGATTTCACCATTCTGTATTTTCTTCAAGAGATATGGAGAAAAATGTCATTTTCTTTTTAAACAAACTGTTCTGCATTTGGAGCAGTGAGATGCAGCATGAAAACGCAAAACGTGAAGTAACAAAGATGGGG
Organism: Perdix hodgsoniae; assembly: GCA_035772895.1. Classification (NCBI taxonomy): domain Eukaryota; kingdom Metazoa; phylum Chordata; class Aves; order Galliformes; family Phasianidae; genus Perdix; species Perdix hodgsoniae. Next base: position 26,207,760 of record JAPSGF010000004.1, on the reverse strand, counting down.
TTAGTGGGTTTTTTTCAGAAAGCATTGGTTTTGCAGACTCAAAGCTATAATTTTGTTTTACCTGCTACAAAACAAAAGCTGTCTTACCAGATAGTTTCACTGTCAAGTGTATGTCTCCTGAAGGAGTTTGGGCACCTTTCAGTCTCAATAAAGGCTTATAAATGTAGGAAACTCCTGCAGAAAATGTCTTCCATTATCTAGTTACTGTTACTTTTACAAATGCATATGATGTTTCTAGTTGGGAGGCATGCTTATTATATAGAATGGGTTTGCTCACGCTGATTTTCTTGGTGCATATTGAAATTATATATATTTCTGAGGAGGCAATTCTTGGCAGTTATCAAAAGGTGAGATACATATATTCAGCATTCTTCCTGTTTAAACCTGCCAAATTTTCCAGGTGATATCCCATTCCTTGCCCAATCTGACTACTGCAGGTAGTGGGCTGCTGTGGAAAGGAGGAGCCCAAAATGGTCTTTTTACAGCTGCGTATACACCAACAAATAACACAAAACTGTCATCACCAGATTTCACAGAATGGCCAGGGTTGGAACGCAACTCAAGGATCATGAATCTCCAACCCCCATGCCACATGCAGGGCCACCAACCTCCCCATTTAATACTAGACCAGATTAGAGTAGCTTCTGGTCATCTGGAGTGGTATGAATGCTGCAGACCTTTGGCTGGAAGCAAAGAATCAGATGTCTTGAAGGCAGATGAATGAAGCCCAGTATTTTAGGGCTGTGCAAGTAGGGGCACATTCTAAACACTGAACAGTAATGGACCAAAAGGACGTGAGAGTCCTAATCCTAGGAAGCAAGCAACTGGAAGTTACCACAATCTATTTGTGATCCTAGGAGAGATAAGGCTTTCTGGTGGTCCTGTTGCAAACCACAGATTGGGTCAAACACCCTAGCCAGAAATAACCTTCCTGTTGCCCATGGGATGCCACTGTGTTGGAACAGTGTGCCCTGCTAGCCTACCCAGGTCCTGATGATGTCTTAGCATTTCCAAAGTTCACAAAATCCCGTCAAGGCTGAGGTTGGCAGGGACTTCTGAGACCATCTGACCCAAGCCATGTCCAAGTAGGGATACCCAAAGCAGGATGCCCAGGCCCACATCCAGGTGGCTTTTGAAGATCTCTTAGGATAGAGGCTCCAGCAGAGTAGCCCCCAGTATAATTATAACCCCAGCAGGTTAGTCAGTAGGGATATGCTCTTTATCTCTTTTGTGTATTTCTCAGTGTCCAACCAAACTGTTACCCAAAAGCAAGAGAACACCCAATTTCTGTTTTGTTTCCTTTATCCTTTCTTTCTCCACCTCCTGAAACAGATTGTTTCCAGCTGTCCACGTGCTGATGATAGCAGCTGTAGCAAAAACCTGGTTCAGCGCTGCTCTGCTCTCATAAACAGGAATGCAATGACGTACTTTAGCAAAGCATCCACCCACAGCACTCCTTTTTCTTTCATGGATCTCCTTTTCCTGCATGGGAAACCTTGCTCCTCTGCACCCTGTGCTTCTTTGGTGTGCTATATTCAAGAACTGCCTGAGAAGATCATTTAGTCAAGAGTACAGAAAAAAAAAAATCGTCAATTTATCAATTATATTTAAAAGCAAAAGTAAGGCATTTTGTAATTTGTTTGTTTGTTTTTTCCCAAGTAGAAAGGGAAATATATCAGATATGCCAAAAAAATTGTAAGCATTTTTTTCTCCTTGCATGATTTTTTTCTCCAGTAACAAGAAAATACTACAGATCAGTACCTAAAGTAGATTATTATGCATCACTGTGCCCAGCTTCACAGGAGGATCAGGGAGGAAACAGCTCGAGGTTGTATTACCACTGCTCTTTCTGAGATCCTGTGAGATCCTAAGTGGAGCCAGCTGCATCAAGGGCCTCCATCTCACACAGCTGCAGGCTGCCACCAATTTCAGTGCCAGGCAAGGCAGGGTCCCCAGCACTCCAGCCCCTGCTGAGCATCACCTCAGCATTCTTATTACAATGCTCCCCATCATCAGTACCATTTACTTCTGGGAGAGACAGGCAGCTGCACAGCAGCAACTGCAGCCCGCTTTTTGTTCAGAGGGGCTACAAACTCTTGCTGCTCAGGATGGTAAAGTTGTTTCCCTGCAGAGCTATGCTGGAGTATAACTATTTTCTCCGACCTCTCACTGCTGTGGAAGAGCTCAGAAATCAGCCATACCTAAGAGGTATGATCCTTCCCCAACTGGAAGGCACCAGAGAAGCTCCTGCCCCTGCTCTGGCAAAATTTGGAGCCCAGCTGCTAAGTGCCCTTTCTCAGAGCAGCCTCAGCCACTCAGCTTTGCTGAGCTCAGCAGTAGTGCAGCTGAGCTCTGAGCCATAAGCTGGCTTCGTGCATGGATAAAAATAGTAAGGCATAAATAACTTTTACACTGAAATAAGGGTAATCCTCACATATCCATTCTTTTTCTCTGAGAAGCTCTCAGATATATAAAGGAGCAGAGACTAATGCAAAAATACTCTTTTAGCAACAGCACTACATGGCCCTTTTAGTTCTCATTTATTCCTGGACAGGCTTCTTGGGCATGGAAAGTTTCAGGTGGCCTCAGGCAAGGAGCACCCCAGAGAGTAATCTCAGCCCACCATGGGATTGTAGGAAGAAGCAAAGTGGGGTGGGAGACTTTCTTTCCAACTCTAATGTTTGAATGTTCCCCATCACAGTGGAAATCTTTAAGACAGCTCATCTGACATGATGCTGAGCCAAAATATGGAGAACAGTTTGTGAAATTTCATCCTTTTGAAACAGAGCCCCAAGCTTGCCTCCTACTCATACTCAAATCTAATCTTATCCTGAGTGCACTCCCCTCTCTTGCTCTTGTCCTTCCCAGGTATTAAGCAACTTTGTTGTGCACATGCCACTTAGCATGTGAGAGCACAGAGGTGTCAGCAGCATATGAGGTGACCTGGTGAATGACAGCAGAGCAAATGGTACACCAATATTACTAGTCCATTTCTTGTTCCTCTGCTGAGGACCAGTCTCTTTTCCAGATTAACCCCCAGAGGTTCTTATTTATCAGCACAACATTTGCTTCATTTGCCACTGATTTCCAAAGAACACTTTGCCCAGGAGACCTGTTGTCCTAATGCAGAGTTTCAAAGAAAGATTTATATTTCCCATTCCAAACGCTGCTCTCATTCGGACTAGAATAACAGAGCAGGGGTTTGGCACTGAATACACGGAACTTTAGGAAGAGACAATGTGTGCTTGTGAATAGAAGGCTGAACAAACAGCACTGGATTGTTGCTGGGGTGGTATGCAGAAGTCCCCTGTTCAGGAGGATATTCCCCACTGGTCTCTTCCCCACCATCCTGGGGTATCCTCTAGGTAGGAGCCCTATATCTCTGGCCCGCACACTGTGCGGCCTTATTATTAGAAAGCTCCCCATGTCAGGCATTGCTGCACCAGCCATCAAACATGGCATTTCATTGCAAGGAACCAGCAGAGCATGATTCCGTTTGCTGATCACGTCACACTGTGTGCCCACTTGAGGCAGATAACACATTTCTGTAATTTTAGGTTGGGAAGAATCCGTTGCCTAATTTACAGCACTTTACTGCTCTGAAAAATGGCACCTTGGTGGCTGTCAAGTAGCACATGCCTTTCATTAGGCATGTGCTTGTTCTATACATAATTCCAGGGTTTGCCTTAGATCACGTCATCTAGATAAGTAAACCGGCCAAACTTTAAAACAGATGAACCCCGGCAGACAAAGTTGTTCTATTTTCTTATTAATTGAGGCATGCAGCTTTTCATCACTCACTGCCTTCATCATCCTTGCTTTGCTCCCATGATACCTTAGCATTTTACCACAAACTGCACTGCCCCTGTGTGCACTCTTGGACCAAAGAAGCAGAGGCACAGACAGCCCCAATGCATCCCCACAGCTTCTCTGCAGAATGGAGCCAGCTGATGATTGCTTCTCTGCTCACACACCAGCACACAAGGTTATCCAGTGCCTAAAAGCACCACACCCAGCCAATGCCCTGAGCTGGGGGTGAGCAGAACTGCTCTCTCCTAACAGCAAAAAGGAAGCAGTAGACTGAAAACTAGACGGGAAATGATTTTGCCATTCTGCCTCTAACAAAATGTAATCCCGAGCTGATTTGTTTTTAAGAAGTTCTGGCTGTGCTCCAAAGGGCTGCAAGTCCCAGAGATGAGCTATCCATTTCCTCTAGTCTTTTTAACATGGCTGCAGCTGAACTTTTAAGCCAGATCATCCCAATTTACCAGGCATGAGATTATTGCTAGTGTGCAAAATGAGGTAGAGAATTAAAAATAGCCCTGCCGGTAGCTGTGAAGTCACTTGATCTAAGGCTTAGTTAGAGGTTTATGTGTCATTTGCAAGTACGTGAGTTCCAAAATAGGCTGCTTGGTAAGTCTGTGCTGCAGGGAGTTGTGAAGCACAGATTTGACTTATTTGCTTTTCACAAGTCAGCTTAGGATGTAGAGGCAAGGGAAAAAAAAAAAAAAGGCAGATTTTAGAATGAAGTAGCTAGGTGATTGAACTGCATGTGATGAAAGCAAGCAGTACTTGTAGACGCTCAGCTCAGCTCAGCTCAGAGCAGTTCTGTGCGTGTGTTTAATGCTCTCATACAGTGCAGCACAGCAAACGTGTGGCCCACAAAGGCAGAAGTGATTAAATTCAACTTTGTAGAAATCATGCAAGTGAAATTAAAAATACCTAATGCTCTACAGGTTTGTTTTTTATATGTTTGTGTTTGTGTGTGGAAGAGGGGGGGGAGGGGAGAAAGGGGGAAGTTGTTTTTTTTTGGTTGGTTTGTTTTGTTCTTTTTTTCTTTTTTTTCTTTTTTGTAAAATGCCTCCAGTCTTAGCAGTTTTAGCTAGGGAATTAGTTGAGTAAGGAGAGATTTTAATCAGGCATCCAAAAGGAAGGAAACAAAGTTCCAGGGTAAGCTAATACATGTTCTTCCTTCCAAAATATATCATTTTAAATTAAAAAAAAAAAATTCGTTTCTCAAATTATTTCTTACTTTTTCCAGGCTGGGTATAATTCTTCCTTTTATCACTGGGCAAACACCATACATCTAAGTGCAGCTCATAATTCTTCTGTACCTACAAATGAAGAGCAGGTTTGCTGCCCTGGACTGCATGCCAGACAGTCTGCAGTCACATGACAGCAGAGGTGCTCACAACTCCTAATCCCCTCTTGTTCATTGTCTCTTTTTTGCATGGATGTGTTTTCATTCCCACATAAAGTGGGACTTTCAAAGCAAACATTGCAAAAGGAAATTTACTTCACGAATCTCCTGCACTACTGAAAAGAGACTGTAATTCTGTGCACTTTAGAATACATTAGCAGTTTATCTCAAGGCATGTGCACCTTAGTCCTTCTGAACAGCTGACTCTCTCATTCTTGCTAGCTAACAACATCTTGTTTTGGTTGCTGAGATGCCAGAGGTTTTAAAGTAGAACTTCCTATTAATCCCCAGTTGTACAAATGCCACCATTAAACATCCAGTAAATTTTCAGCCACTACGCCTGAAGCATCCAGCATGGTTTCACTGTTTTAATACCACAGACAGATCAGAAGGAGTTGTGCTGGTTGATAGTACCTGACAGACAAATATGGCACAATGTCCTGAAGAGCTTGATATTACATGAACATTTAGCATAGGCGATTCCATTTCTCATTCTTTAGTTTTTAAGGGCTCCACTCAGCCTCCAGACTCCCCTTCCCTGAGCATCTTCCCAGCTTCGGGTCAAAAATGCAGAACAGGAGTCCTGCTGTGGAGTGACACAGGAGCTTGGGGGATCATTTCAGGTAGCTCAGCTGAAAATGCCTCCATTGTTTAGCAGCCTGCAGAGCAGCCAATCTCCTTCCCATATGCCAGTGGCTGCTCTATGAAATGTGTGCTTTTCATAGACGTAGGTCTGCAAATTTCTTCTGATACGTAAATATCTAGAAAAATGAAGCCATTTATAAACGCCTCCTCTCCTTCCTCTTCTCCCTCCCTGCCCTCCTCCTGAGATATGCCTTTTGGCAGGGTGAACCCCACATATCATAGGCTTAGTCCACATGGCTCCAGAGCAAACAATGAAATATTAAAGGTATAGTGGTGGTGGGCAGTTAGAACAAAAAGGAAAAATTAAGAAATAAATTAAAAAAAAAAAGAGAGAGAGAGAGCAGCAGTTTTAAACCTAATGGTATATCTGTTGGTTTACAACTTGTCCAACATGGACCAGAACCCCTAAGTACATTTCTGTTATCTGACTTTCAGTTACTGAGTGCCCTACCTTTTATGTATTCACAGGCATTTTCCACAGGTGCTCAATTTCCATTATATTTAAGCCAACCCATTGATTTCAAAACCTGACACCAAAGGACCTCTCCAGGGCTTCACAATTTGAGCAAGCTGTGCAATCACAGCAGCAGCTCTTTTGATAGAGGTTTGCTGTCTCAGGATGAGTTTCAGTTTTGTTGGGGCACTGCTCATCTGCAGCAAAACAAGATTTTGACTGTAAATGCTGCACTGGCTTTGCCTCCCCCATGTGTAGTCACACCTACTGGGGACTTGGATTTCTGTGAGGACTCTTGCACACCAAACACACTGCAGATGCAGGGGCTGCATCACTTCCTGGGGCTTATCTGGTGGAGGGACACTGAGGAAGAAGAAGGCATTTGTGTGTCAGCCTTGTGCTCTGCTCTTCCACCTTTCTGCTTGGCTTCTGCTTGTCAGAGTTGGATGCAGGGTTGCCATTCATAACTGTAATCTGGTGCCAATCCTGTAAAAGCTTCCTTTTAACAGAGATAAGATAATGCAGTCTAACAGTTCTTTAACAAAATAGGATTAATTAGCAGGAAGCTGGCTGCTTAATTCACCATTGACCTGTAAAACCTAGTAAGAATGAGGTCACCGGACATAATAGAGCTATTCAGGAGTTTAGGGCAAATTCTAATAACAGAAATCATCTTCTAAAGCTCACTCTGATAGAATGAAATTTGGAGGTAAGGAAATATTGCTTATTAAGGGCAGATCTAATCTTCAAAACAGTGCACTCTGTATACTCAAAAGTTTATTCCTTCCAAAACAAATAATTGCAACATCTAAGCATTTGGTTGGTGGACACCAGACTTTGACATTCAAACCCATCAAGTTTTTGTATTCTTTCCCCCTAAGTCTGTTATATAATGCTCACTTTTTCTATGACCTTATTATCTCACAAGATCTTCGCATTATGAGAATCTTATTTCATGTTTCAACACACAAGAATCAGTACTTCTCAGTGCATATCCTGAACAATAATCTTGATCAAATTAAGTTTGTCTAAGGATCAGAAAAAATAGATAGTGTACATGTATTTCCATAGCTCCCCAATTTCCCTCCAGCTTCTACCTACTTTTTCACTTGCTTTTTCTGACAGCAGGTGTTTGCAAATTACAGCTTCTTTTACTAATACACATTTTTATCTGTAACATTTTTGCCAAAGCAGTGTTCCTGTTTTCACCCAAGAATTTCTTATTTCTTCTCTCTAAATTATGTCCTGTCTGTTCCCCACAATGTTGAAAGTCAAGATTATCAAGCAGGGTTTCAGTTGATTACAGCGCACATCATCTTCCAAAGTGGTAGGTTCAGAGATATTTACAGATCAGAAATACCACCCAAAGCCATTCTCAGCAGATAAATGCATCTATTTCTGAGTGCTGTGGTCAGGTAAAAACCATGCACAACATCCAAACCACAAAACAGTCAAAAAAAAGTATTGATTTTGATATACCAAATCTATTAGTGCTTCTGCTTGCAAAGCAGGGGGATGAACAGTTCCCCTTAGCTACCATATGGAAACAAAAAGACTTTCCCCTTTAATTTTTTATTTTTTTTTTCATTTATTATTCCCTCCATCTTCAAAGCCTTCATGTAGTAACTGGCTACTGTCCCACCTATGCTTGCCAAGGAAGCTTGAACATATTCCTTAAGATGGCCAAAAAGGTCATTATAGTTTGAAAGAAAACATTTCTTCTACCCAGGAGCTCAGCACACCATGTCCCTATTTTTCCAGCCTGCTGCCAATAAGAGGAAGTGAGATCTCTTTTCAAGCTCAATAACGAATAGTTTTGTGTCTACTACAAAAGATCAGGAAGCCAGACCCACTTTTTTATTTAACACGTGAAGCCAGATTCTCAGCTGGTATATGCTGAAATTGCTCTACTGATGTGAAGAAAAATATACTGATTAACATCAGCCAAATTTCTGCTCTACATATTATGTTTGCAAAGTAAATGGCATAAATCATGGAAATTGTACTTACTTTTTCCATTTTGGGATATTCTTCCTCAGTATTCCCTGAGAAAACATTGTTGCCTTGTTAAGGATTCAATTTAAAAATAATAATAATAAAAAAAATAAAATAAAATAAAATAAAAGTAGGGTCAAAATACATCCACAAAACTTCAAAACTTTTCTAGTACTATTCATCTCTGTTACCTCTACAGTCGCAGTGCCAAAGGGATGAATAGTTCCTCATTTCTTCTCCTGTCTATTATTGCTTTAATATGTCAAAATTGTACATAAATGTGGAGGGAGGAATGCATGCACACACACAGTGTGCTCCGCATTGTGATACACACCTCTCTTTTTCTCTGGCTTCCAGAGCTCGGGCTACTGGAATTTCCATCAGCTGAGTGTATCCAAGTGGGAAGATGATTCATCAGCAACAAAGGAAAATATCTAAACTTTGTCATTTAGAGAAACTTATTAGGAGAGAGAAAACTTTGCACACAGGAGAAGAGAGAGAAAAAAAAAAAAAAAAAAGGAAAACAAGGAAAACATTCGCTAAGTTTTATTAAACCTTATTGAACCATCATCTTTCATTATATCAGTTTAGAAACTACGTATCTGCAATTCACATCTTCAGGAAATGTACTTTCATGCAGTATTTAGGGATGTGGATGCAGGTTTGCAAAAACTAATGTTATTTGGTGGTAAATTATTAATGCTTTGATTCTTTTTTTTTTTCTTTTTCTTTTTTTTCAAGTACACATACAATCACTGCAACATTTGCAGTGAGTAAACAAGTACTCCCACGCTTTGAGAGAAGACAGGGATATGTTCAAGGTGATAGCACAGCTAGTTTACTTTGAAGCTCAGATTAAATAAGTGTTCTCCCTGTTTAATAGATATCTGAGCTGGCAAAATGAGGGGAACAGGGAAGGGAAGGGAAGGGAAGGGAAGGGAAGGGAAGGGAAGGGAAGGGAAGGGAAGGGAAGGGAAGGGAAGGGAAGGGAAGGGAAGGGAAGGGAAGGATTATACTGCAGCCACAACAGGGCTATTAAACTGCATTGCCTAGTGTGAGATCTCCTGCTGTCCTCACCCTTGAACACTTTCATTTGTGCTCAGACAGCTACGCAGGCTCTCAATTGCATGGATCCATGACTACACTCAGCATGGAACCCAGCTTCTGTGGTGGTTTAAGCCCAGAGACACATGTTTGAAGGTCACTGATCCAGATCACTCCCTTCTTTTTCATTCCTCTATCCAGGAGATACTATGGTTGTGGGCTCCTAGAGTTTATTTTGCACATTTGTTCTTCCCCCTCTTTGCCCCGTTCAGTTCTTGTTCTCCTGCTGCTTCCTTATCTCCTGAGCTCAGCAGCCTGGAACTCACACTTATTTCAGAAGTGGTGCTACAGCCATCAGCTGAAAGCTTTTTTTTTTTTTTTTTTCTGTCCTGAGCCTTGAACATCTGTCAACAAACATTGTGGGGGAGTGCTTGTTACGGTAACAGGTTGTGTGGAAAAACACAATACTGCTGTTCTCTCCTCCCTGCAGTCTTTCCCTGGTTTGACAAACCTGAACTGTCCTTCATCTAAGGCCTATAAAATGGGTAAGCAGGAATCTTTATCAAATCAAAATGAGGGGGAATGTTTTAGGGAGGGCCACACAACTGATGGGATTGCATGCCAAAAAAACCCTCTGTGTTGGCTAGGTTGAAGGGCAGAAATTCTAGCAGCAGGCTGCTGCTATCAAATCCACCAAGACATAACCTCATTTATTAGTCACCATATTGCCACCAATGAGAAAATGAATGGAAATAGTAATGAAAATCAAGTTTCCTAAGAGATGGTCTTGACATAGTTACGTGATGATCCCTTGGGTGTGTGCTGCCAGACTGTGGGGTCAGTTCTTACCCAATACCTTGTACGTGAGAGGCTGCAGTGAGGAAAAACTGCTTTAAAACAGCCAACATGCAACAGTCTTGCTTTATTCTCTCATTTACTGGCCCTCTTTAATTAGAGATATGAGGGGAAATTAAGACAAAAAGCTGCACAAGTTATGGTAACCAGGAAAAATATATATATATCAGACCTCATGGGTAGGGGCAACTCCGGATTTTAACTGTGAAGTATTTGACTAAGAATAGTTTATTTAACCTCTAGGACCTTTCATGAAGGTGTTCTGCTACACTGAAGGAAAAGTAAACATTGTTACTTTATTGAAACCATTTATTCTAGTGTCTTTCCTTAGGGTATAAGTGACTGCTGCCCTCCAGGCATCGCTTCTTCCACATGTACTCGGAGTTTGCGCTTGTGCAGTATGTGTTTAGATTTGAGAAATTTCCCCAAAATACAGAACCACTACAGCAGGTCTCTGTAGTGCTTCTCTCCACTTACAGACATGATTCAAAACACACTGAGATCAGTGTGTGACTTTTCACCCACTCCACAGAGGTTTAGATCAAGACACCTCTGCCTGTGACTCCCCTGTGAACTCAGCTATAACCATATCTATAACCATATCCAAAAGTGGAAATTGATACAGGCACTTGGAGCTTGCCTGGTGCTGGCTTAAAGCACTCATCTGTCACATTGATATTCAGCTTGTTCCATATGGTCAGTTTAGTGTAGACCTTGCCACTGGTGGGGTTTTTACCAATAAATGTTTGCTGTCAGGAGCAGTATTAACATCAGGAGCTGGCTTTCTGAGCTACACAACATCAGCAGGATCATAGGAGCACAACAGAAATAAGGACTGCTGCTCCTCAAGGGTGCAACAAGACTGGGGGCTATGGGGAAGCAGCAATGGACAAAAAAGGAAGGAAGGATAAAGGAGGAGGCAAAAATATTAATTCTCCTTTCTTTTTGCTTTCTCAACATCCTTTTCATAACTGGAATTCTGTTGTAGCAGTGAGCCCACTCACACTGTTGTGTGTCCCAGTGCCAGAAAAATGCAAGCATGAGTAGATGATGTATTTGTTTTGTGTTATTTGTTGTGCCATAAATTTGAAGACGTTACTGTGTTCTGGGACCAAAGCTGTTCATTTGCTGTTGCTGCCATATGAGGAAGTAAATAAAACAGTGGGGAAAATCCAGAGGAAACACATGATGCTATCAGCCATGTGCTGTGCACAGGCACTGTTTCCTCTCTTTTCTGAACCAGAAAACAGGATTGTAATTTCAGGTACCAACTCAGACCCACAGCCCTGCTGAAGGTAATGTGTTCAGATTGCGCTGTTGCTTTCTGGCCTGTGCCCAACATTGGTAGGAGCTTCATCCACTCAGTTTGCTCAGCCCTACGCAGAGGCTGGAGACCCTTAGCAGCCATCTTCTGGGGCATGATGATGTTCACATCACTGAGCAGCACAGAACTGGCAGCTCTTGTGATGTTCCTGGCAGGGTGAGCAGAGCCCTCCTTTATACCTGCCTTCTCAGCATTGTCTCCTCAGGCAGAGAATATGGCCTCAATTTTTATTTTTTTTTTCACACAAAGCCTTAAATGACGGAAGGAATTTTAGAAAAAGTTAAATTGGAATGTCTCTGAAGGTTTGAATGCTTTATCTCATCTTCTTCTCATCCTCAGAAAGATGATACATGAATTTTTATTTTGTATGCCAGCATTAGTTTAATTCAGGAAAAGTTCTTTGGCTGAGTGAAAAATGCAAAATCAGACAGTTTTCTGCATGACAAAAAGCGAATCATTGCTGCCTTGATAGCTCATTTCGTTTATTAAAACTGCTGGGCCAAGATTTATTTTTAATGAACTCTGATCAGTCACAGCCAGTGATTTCACAATTCATGTTAGTACTGTAGGCATTTGTTGCACTGCAAACAGCTCATTTGCTTATTTTCTTGAAGATTTTTTTTCGTCTGCATTGAAATTGGTCACACAGGCTTTTATGGGATTTTTCAAGCTAAGTATTTTTGTTCCCATGGCTAGAGGCCATATGTCAGAACGCTTTATTGTCACTAAAGACAGAAAAAAAAAAAAAAAAAAAGAAAAAAAACCTACCAAAAAACAACGAAAAAAACACTTGCTTTTATTTTGCTAAGGCCTTTCTTTTTTTTTTTTCTCTTTCTTTCTTTCTCTCTCTTTCTCTCTTTCTTTCTTTCTTTCTTTCTTTCTTTCTTTCTTTCTTTCTTTCTTTCTTTCTTTCTTTCT
>JAPSGF010000004.1:26072508-26195225 GCA_035772895.1 Perdix hodgsoniae | reverse complement strand
TCTTTTCTTCTTTTTTTTTTTTTTGTTTTTAATGTTTACAATGCCTTAACTTCCTGTCTCACTAAACTGTACTTCATCCTTCTGCTTTTTCTAATATGCATATGTGTGTAAGCAAAAAAACATACCTTACAGATGGGGAAAAGTAATTCATGAATCAAACTGCATGCCAACAGAGACAGTTATAATGAAGGTTGTAGAACCACATGTCTGCATTAAATCTTATTTATTTATTCATTAAAAAGGAGCTGTGAAGTAGAAATCAAAGTGGTCTGTCTCAAACCAAAAAAACTAAAATTCCTTCAAAGATTTTCACTGGAATTGGAGCTCTTGGGCTGGCTGTTAGAATGGCAAACTGTTGTATTGAAGAGTGCCAGAACAAAAATGAATCCTACTGCTCTGTTTTCTTTTTATGATTTTGGGTTGTTGGTTTTTGTTTGTTCGTTTGTTTGTTTTGTTTTGGTCTGTATTGTTTTTTTCCTTCATAAGAATTTTATAGTTTGCAAAAGCAGTAGATGGCTCATCGGGAAATGCACTTCAGGGCAATTACTCCATGCTTCAGGTTGTATAAGCAAAGCTATAATCAGATGTAAATAGCTGGACTATTGTGTATTTTGCTTAATGGTATGAGTAATCCCTTCCAAAAAAGTAATAATAATAAATAAATAAATAAACAAACAAATAGAGAAGTAGTTGGCTTGGAGAGAGATGTACTGCAGTTATATCTTCAGCAGACTAATAAATTCTTCACCTATCTCAGACTATGGAGTCTGGCAGAGGATTTTGTCAGATTTCTTAGTCACAAAGTGAGGCAGAACAGTCACACACTGGAGCTCAGGGCTGACACAAGGTCCTTGTCTGGCCAGCGACACTGCAACTTGAGTGTAGCAGCCAAGTCCTTCACTTTCACCCTGTGTTCCCCGGGATCCAAGAGAACGAAACCACTCATTCTAGAGAGTGTTTGCTTTGGTTGTCTGAAACAATTCTAAAGCAGCTGCTTGGCAATGACTAAAGAAAGAAAGGAGAGATGGCTCCAGTCCAGGAGAGAGTCAAGCCATGCAGTGCTGGCACCAGTGGCCCACTTGGGGCCTACCTCCAGTGACAGCCCGCATCCCAACAGGGGTGGGCAACTGCAGGTCCCACTTGGCCTCACCTCCTCCATCAGACACGGAGAGCTTCTCAAAGGGGCACCACTGCTTAAAGACATTAATTATAATACAATACCTGTACAGTTCAGTTTCAAGAGGATGTTCCAGCTAAATCTGCCCTGCTTGGTTTGCCTTGCCTCCTTCTATAGTGGTGCAGCCTCACCCTACCTGAGAAACCGTAATAATCAGATCATGCAATATCAACAACTGCTGTACCTTAATCATTCTCCACATCTTTACCCCTTATTTACTGCCTCAGTGTCCATGCTGAGGAAGTGTTAATCTGCCCGCAGGCAGTAAATATCAAGAGCAGCGGTAGTATCTAACCATAGAAAAGAAAAGAACTGGACTGACACATGGGTTGTCCATCTGTTTGACTGCTTGGAAGCTGGGTCTGTGCCACAGAACTTTAGCCAAGATGTGAATTTGGAGGATGCTGAATGTTTAATCTCCTCTACCCCCCGAGTTCAATCAAGAACATCTTTGCTTCCCTGTAGACTTCAGCAATAATAATGTTAAGTGGTTCTGTGAGATAATGAGTAACCACCAGTAATTTGAGTAAACTCTCAGGGAATGTAGCTGCAGTCCTGGCCTCTCTGTGAGGAGCCTGGCTTCAGTGTAGCCTCAAGCAGAGATTTGTCCCCTCTGCATCTGAGAAGAGCTAGAGAGACATTCAAAGTGGAGTAAACCGATGCCACTGATGCCACCAGCTGTTCTTGACATACATTCACCTTGTTGGTGGCCTTAGACACAGGGCAGTCTCCTATAAATGTGCTCAAATGGGCTGTCCAGACCTCACCCATGCATCTGGAAGTTTTAGGCTGTGATGCAGGCTTTGAACTAATTTACATTTATATAATACTACCTGAGCAGTTGATTCCTACTACATTATCTTAGAGAGGAAATAAAATGTACAAAAAAAATTGAAATACTTAAAAGCCCATGAAACACAAATATTTGCACAGCAGAAACTTATTAAATAACTAGATCCATCTATTTAAAACACTGATATTTGCTTCTACATAGTAGAATCTAACACTTGAGGGGTCTGGGGAAAAAAAATAACAGTTCACAGCAAAATGTATGGCAACGCTTGTACCATGGAAAATAGTGACAGCGTTCTCAGAAAACAAATCAGACACTCCTCTGTTTTGCTTTCTTACGTTGGTGCACAAGGAGATCCTTTTATATGGAAATACCTGGATAAAATTCTAATTCATTCCTATTCTTCTCTTACATGAAACATAATTATCTGTCATATATAGATATTTTTTAAAAATTATTTTTATTTTTTTGCCTTTCTTTTCCAAGCTGTTTCCTACTGACTCTTGAGGAAAAAATCCGTTCTTTCCTTATGGAGAAGACTCTTCTCTGGAGTCTTTCAGAGACAAAGGGTTGTTTTTTAAAATATTAAAATAAACACTATAAATTTCAGCCTGAGAAATTTCTGTGGATGCCAAATCTACAGCTGTAGTCAGTGTGACCAGATGTTCAGGGGCAGAAAACATGACAACTGCTTCTGCTTAGTAGGATTCCAACGCTGTCACTACATGAGCATTCCAAGGGATATACGGCTAGAGTAAAAGCCACTGCTTTTTTAGGCACTTCTTTGCTCCAAGAATAGCCTGTTCAGTCTAACAGCGTAGAACAGTTGAGAAGGAGAAATAAAAGTTGCGTCGTTTGAGACGCACATGCAGAACGTCATTGCTGAGTTAAGGGATAGCCCTCCTAAACCTCCTCTCATATGGGTAAGCTTCTCGTCACTTAAGTAATCTCATTAATCTCCAGTAAGATACAAATTCCAAGGCAGACAGAGAGCTTCCAGTGAATTCCAGACTGTTTGTACCCATGTTCATTTCTGAGAGACTGAAGGAAATTACATGTTCAGGGGAAGACAAACCATCAGGTAGACAATAGTCTCTGCACTGGAAATTTGGACTTTGTTGTTGCTTCTCCTGAAGTTACTCGTGACTGTGTTTGACCTGAACTAAGCCCTGGTTGGCTAATACTGTGTCTGACTCAATGAGAGAGAGGTCAGAAATGAGGAAGCACCCTGTGCTATGAGAACCTCATCACTTTTGTGTTCCAGGGTTCATAGTACTGCATTGACTGAGCTAAATCTTTAGGAAACAGACCGAGACAGACAGAGTTGAAAACCCTTTTTCTCTCTCAAATGTTCAGCTTTTGTCAAGAGCGGAAGAAGAGCTCGTAAACTTTTCAACAAAACTCAGCTGAATTTCAAATATGTAACAAAACAATTTTGGATGGTTTGAAACAGATTGATCTCAAATGTGAAAGTATTTTGTGTGAAAGATGCAAATAGTGCAATAAATTCAGTACTAAAGTTATTGAACTACTTAATACACCTCACTTCTTCCCCTGTCAGTTGAACTGTTTTCATGAGACAATTAGCCCGTGACTCAGCAAAGAAAACAAAACAAGAGCTCAGAACTCTTTTCTTTTTCCCCAGTTTTTCAAAGCATTGCCTGTGAGTATCATTAAAATCCATAGGAACTGACACAACTGTTTTAGTGCTCTCCCCATTACTTTTTTGTCTTCACTTTTGCAGTCTGACTTGTTACTCTTTTATTTACCTCTTAATATCACAAGTGACATTAATTAAGGCTGTAGGCTCCCCTTGCCAAATTTAACAAAAAAGAACATGTAGGCATTGAGTTCTCTTGCCTGATGGGGCACATTTTCTCATTCAGAGCCAAGCTTCAGGCCACTGTGAAAATCCTAACAAAAGAAGAACAGCTTTGTAATGGAAATCTGAACAGTTGGTGTTTTTTTCCATATAGGATTATGATTATTTATTGTCCTACTCAGTTTTATTCTTAACTTTTATTTTTACAATGATCAGATAATTTGTGCAGGACTACAGGGGAACATACACCATTTACTTTTGGCTTAACATTAGAAACCACAGTCAAAACTCCTACTGTTTCTTGGGAGATTTTGTCAAGCAAGGATTCAGGAAAGAGTGTGAGGATCATCTTGAGGCACAGGGCTGAGCAGTTTTCATAGTGTAAGTTGTATTCACTAACAGAGCCGGTTGAGAATGAGCTCACAAAGGTTTATCCTGTCACAAGCTGCATATGCCAGTTTCAAAAGGAAAGGAAGTTCCAAGGTGACATTTTTAGTCAGAAAATGGAGGAAAAAACACCTGGACCAAAGCAATGGTTGGGTACCAGGAGCCCTGAATTTCAGTACTGGAGACATATGTTTCTGCTCGCAGCTGAGCAGAGAAGAGGTTTTGGTATGGAAGCAGCATGCCTTCAATCCAAGCCTTGGGTGCCTCTTTGCAAAGCAGCAAAGAAAAAAATTAAATTTAATAGGGAGCTCCTGCTTTCCTCTTGCAATGGCCTTTTTGATGCCCATGAGGCAGCACCTCTCCAGCATTTTCCCCTTTGCATAGCCTTGCGGTTTGTGACTGGGATCGGAGGAGCCGAATGTCTCACATCGTTTTGCTTCCAGAAGTATACTGACACTGTAAAAAACAGAACTGTGACATAATTCAGCCTTAATGAAAGTTCACACACTTCAGTAAATGTACAAATATTTTGACTGTAATGGATTTAATTTCTTTTGGAACTGATAGACAATTGCGGTATGCAGAACAGCAGAGCCCCTTCTCAAATGATTTTTGCTGCCATTAACTAACTCCCTTTTTTTTCTTTCCATTGCAAATATTAGACTAAATAATTCTGAAATGACCAACAGATATTTCTGCCTGACAAATAATTTTAAAACAGCCAGAAAAATCTATGCAATGTAGCTGGTTGAGCAACATGGTAGCTTAGCTGTGAGGCTTCTGCATCGGTATTTAAGTATTTCGGGCAGGAGCAGTACAATAGCTGGCCAGAGAGAGCCGGTTTCAGCAGAGCATGTATTGCTATAGCTGTATGTGTGGTATGTTAGCTAGACAGCAGGCCCAAGAGGCCTTTCTGAATATTTGTCTGACACTGATAGATAACGAATGCTGGGAACGTAAGGGACTAGCTCATCTCTGAAATAACACAACAGCCTCAAGCTGAAAAGTATTTCACCATTCCCAAATGAATTTCTACATTTCGTCACGCTATCTCCTAAGCTTGGTAGCCTTCTGTCTGACCAAACAGTAATACCAAGCAATCTGCAGGAACAGCCTGTATCTGAACATACCCAGCTTCCTTCCGTGTGCACACATCCAGTGACACTGGGTGCAAACCTTGGGAATCGAAAGTGAGACCCAGCAGCCTCCTCCCCCCAGCACAGGGCAGCCCTGAGCAGTTTCACTTCCCGCTTCCACTGGCCTGTGGAGCTGTCAGGAGGAGCTGCTCGGCCGGGCTTCACCTCGTTCTGCACAGACACACTGACAGAGGACCCGTTCAGTGCGGCTGCTGGCATGTGCAAACACATAGCTGGCCATAAAATGCTGTTCTTTACCTAGGCTCCCTTTGAGCCATACAGAACTGTCCTTATCCTGGCCACACGCTGAACACAGATGCTGACATGCAAGCACAGAAGTGCAGTGTTACTTAACTTTCAAAAACTCAGTGCAGGGCCTTCTCTGTAAGCCCTAATCCCTATTTTGAAACAACTCATCCTTTCTTTGTTCCTTTTCTTGTCCCACCTAAGCTAACTCTGCTTAAATATTTGTTTTATTGGTTTACATTGCACAACACAGAAGATATCTGGAAGGACTACTACGTGAAATAAAACCAATAAAAATATTTTTGAAGCACAAATAAGAGTGCTTCTCTATCTGCTAGGCTCTATCAATCTAATTAGTGCAATTCACTGCAACTGCACTCAGACACTTCAAAGCTATTTGTGAAGAAGTAGATTCTTCTGTCTTTACAACATAATGACAAAAAAAAAAAAAAAAAAAAAAAGGATTTAATGGAAATTACTGTATAAAAAGAAAAGATTATACCCCATGAAGTGTACTCAGTAGAATTGTTACCACCAAGTCATACTAGTTTAAACTTTGTGATCGGGTGTGTGTTCCATCCCTAGCTGGAGACAGTGACAAACACAATGATAAAGAACTTTGGGGTGCTTCATCTTTTATTTATTTCTATTTTAGTACAGTCATAAACGTATAATACCTGGACAGTTGAAATCCTGCAGCAGTCAAAGAATACTCGGAAAAGACCCAATTATATTGTATCGTCTTCGTAAGTGTGCAAAGCCCAGTTGAAACAAAGGAATCTGAAAGCCTGGCAGTTTTGGGAGAAGCTGCGTGCTCCCAGTTGTATGCAAGTCTGTTCAGGAACTAACAAGCTGCAGCTTCAAACTAGTGAAAAGATAATTGGGAGGCAGGAGTTCTACAGAAATTCAGCAGAAATTGCCACATTCGCATTCTCATGGAGGAAAGGAAGAATCTTCTCAAAATTCTGCAGGAAACTAAGGCCAGTAGTCATAATTCTAATACTGTAGGTTAAGAAAGCAAAAATAAATGCATTTTTCTACTTTCTGCTGGCAAAATATCTAATATATAAAATGACTGTCCTGTCTTCTGAGACCTGTAATTGCACCATAACTAATAAATGCTAACCAATGAACATGCATCCAGCAGGAAGAAAAAACCCAAGTCACCTCCAGCTCCTGAAGGTCCCAGTTCAATCCCATGTCATTTCCCATGACAAAGCACAGAAGGACCTCTGTCTATAAGGAAATCTGCCCTAGATTTCTTGAAATGACTAATGAAGATCTGGATGCAAAATTCATTGTAGGGGGCCTTGATTTCCATAGGGCAACCTGTCCTTTCTGAAAGTAAACTTCTTCATGCCCCAAGCTGAATTTCAAACACCATTGGCTGGTTCTAAATTGTAACGTAAACGTGTGGAACAACCACATGCACAGATGACTGCATATACATGCATGTGTTTGCAGACCCATCCTTAGAGGGAATTTGTAACATGCTCACATGGATAAAAGTCATTTGGCCATATGGGATACTCATAAGAAGAAAATGGGGATTAAAATTTTGTGAACTACACAAATACTGACTGCTAATTCTGAACAGCTTCAGTATTGGCTAAAATAATTATTTGAGGATTAGAAGGATTAACTGTTGAGATTTGGAGTAAACAGATTCCAAAAGCAATGCAACCACTTAGACCACTCTACTTCAAAGCACACTCATGTTGTGACTGCAAAATGTGCACAAGGCACAAGGGATGGAAAATACATGCAGAGGCAGTGGGAGTTGATGTCTGGATGCTGAATTTCTTCTCTGTCAGGAAGCTGGTAACAGGAGTAGGGGATATTCATCCTGTCATGTTTGATACATGCTTTCTTAGGTTCATATGGCAACTCGAAGACAACATGTCAGTGAATCTATGCCAGATATATTTTCAGCCACAACTACTTCAGCTGAATTTCAGTATCTATGGGACTCCGGGCTGGGCAGTAAGCAGGAGATGGCTCTGTCTAGTTGGGAAGAATAGCAGTTGGCTCATGTTACAAATGCAACAAGGAGGGACTGCCTTAGAAGTGACCATGTGTTTCATCTGGCCTTTGTGTCTGATCACATACTTCTGCTTTTTTGAAAAACAAATGCTAAATTTTGGGAATGAAAGTACCTGCATGCCTGCACACAGAAAGGGTCTCTTGCTTTTATATTACAAGATACTCGTTACAGAGAACAAATGCAGACAACTCTCAAAATACTTAGTGTATTTTTTTGTTGTTGTTAGCTTTAGTCTTTCTGAGTCCTTTGTAGAGTCTCACTGTTTTTAGCACAGGCCTGTGCTGCAGTATTGCATAGGTGAGATATCTATCCAAGTTCAAATGGGCTTACAGGAAATTTCCACTACAAAGAGCATCTACAACAAAGTACAGATTGCAGCTGCTCACATGCAAACTTCTGAGCTCTGACTGGCATCCATTTTGAATAAAACACTTGCAAGCTGGCAGAAAGTAATTTAGTTTCTTTTCAGTGCTTCATAGTAATTATGGAGAAGTTTCTTGGCTTTGGATTTGCTTTTAAAAGCCAGTTGGTCTCCGCTCTTTGCTACTGTCCAGTTAGATTATCTTTTATTGCATAAGGGTACATAACAATTTTTTAAAAATATGGTAATTCTTCTATTAACACAGGAGGGAAAAAAAAAATGTATTGAGCATCTCTTTCATCAATCCACCCTCTTGTCTTGGACCATGACCAATGAAATAATAAAATGCATCAATCTTTTTCAAAAAACAATGTAATTCTTGCAACGGCTAGATGGCTTCTGGGATTTGGGGCTATTTCTTACAGTTTCTGAAATGTTAAAGCAATGTTTATGTAAATGAAAATATTTATCTAGGTTACTGCTGTCAAGTACTCACAGAGAAATATTTTGCATTAATAGAGGACCTTGAGAAACAACAGCAACAGAAACAACTAGCAGCCAGCAGTTGGGACAGGCATAATGCACTACATAAATCAAGAAAATAATAGTCCAGATTCTTCTGTAAGGGACCACATGGTGTTCCTATTCACACAGCATTAATTCCTTGGATTATAATTTTCAACTACAGAAATTAAACTGTAAAAGTTTTCTAGATGAGTAGCAGTACTGTTTCATGCCATTCATAATGAGTTTTAGAGAAAGTTGCTATCTGTCCTTTAAGAGATAAGGAACTTCTTTTAGCATTTCAGCATATCAGAATTATCCAACATCACAAAAAATAATAGTTATCAGCTTACCTTCCATGGGCTACTATGACATTATAGGCCTGCAGCTCATATGAAATAAACTTGCTACTGTGCTCAAACCACAGGATGAAGTTCTATCAGCCTTATAAAAGAATCCACCTAGATGGAAAGAATAAAGACAATTAATCTAAGTATCGTAAATAGATTAGCAAAAGGTTTTGAAAAATAGTGTTGTTCAGAATTAAAGCAGTCTTTATTCAATTTAATTTATTCCACTTCCAAGTGGCCTATTAAGTGATAACAAAACAGAATTTGTTTCTATTTTGCAAAGCTTGAAGAGAACAGCATTGCAAACATGTTATAGGTAGACAGGTTTTGAACACTAGTGTCCACTTCTGGCACATACTCTGGCTGAAACAACTGAAAGCTATGAAGAGAAAAAAAGGTATGCTTATTTGTTTATCAGATTGAGCTAATACAATTGGCACAAATCTTCTTGGAAAATTGTGGTTTATTCTTGATTGATTAACAGTGTTAATTCAAAATAGTGGTGAAAAAGTTTCAGTAGCTCACACACAAGCAAGAGGAGAAAAGAAGCATAGAAGCAACACAGTCACGCTCCCTCCTTCCAGCACAGAACTTCTCTCTGTGCAGCACTGGGCAAGGTCCTCTCCTTGTTTCCTCAAGGCAGGCTCCCACCTCTCTCAGGCAGCTGCCAACCCAAAGGCTGCAGGTCCCCATTTGTATGTGTGGCTGTCTCTCTAACCTGTCGCAAGTTGAGGCCATTCCCTCTAGTCCTATTGCTAGTTGTACGGGAGATGTCAACCCCCACCTCACCACAACCTCCCTATGCGTGTGCCTCTACCAATTTGTGCCTATGAATCCATTCATATGTGTCTGTGTATGCATACATAGAATGTGTGGATTAACACTCTTTCAGGTATAGGCTAACATAGTAACCAAATTTACAGTGGTGCCAGAATTTCATACGAGCATTGTTAAGAGAGTTTTTGCATTTCCGTTTCTATTTATGGTCAGGTTCTTCAACATCATAAACCATTTTCTCCCCTACAACAAGGGGAGAATATACACAGTAAGAATTGCATAATGGGTGATGTAGCATGATGAGAAAGATGCCTGGAAGTGTAGAAAGTGTAAAGCTATTAAACATTCACTGCCAGGAGATGGGCACTTGATTAAATTATAGTTATGTTCAACTCTTTACATAAACTCCACTTTTCTAAGAAAATGACAAATTTTGAAGTAAAGTGTTGAAACATAAAAGTTAGTCAGATAAGAAATACAGGAAATTCAGCTACTTCAACATCTCACTGAGGAATAGACAGAAGGACATGAATCACTTGGTCCCTGTCCTGCTCCTTCACAAAGCTCTGGGCATAGTCTGAGAAAACTGATCTACTACCCAACCTTCTTCAGCCATAGTAGCATCATCACAGTGATCAAATCATCAAAACCTTTCTAGAGTTTAGACACACACACAGAGTGTGCAGGAAGGTGTTAAGGTCTGCAACAAAGGCTGAGGAGCTGGTCTGGCCACACCATTCTCAGCTCAGCATTCCATCTCTCTCTTTCCACCCTCTCAGGAAGAAATACCTTGACCCACAACTTGAGGCAGAGTTGACTGTCTTCTGATTAACATACTCAGAGCATAGTTCATGCATCATTTGTATGAAAGCTATGCAGCAAGCAGGGCAAACTTAAAAGATACAACAAAGTGACTACACAATCTCAATGGGTCCATTGGGGGGATTTTTGAGAGCCACCTTGCTGATGAATGGCTGAAATGTGTGGTCATACTTCAGCCACTCTTCATGTTTTTCTTGTCACTGTTCTGTTTTCTGTTTTTTTTTTCTTTTTATCTCCTGCATTTATTTCAGTTCAATATTTCCCATCTTTCATGTTCCACTTGTGCAAACAAACAAGACATAATATTAACACTAAGTCATTTAGAGAAATTGTGGCCCTGGCAAAAAGGGCCATTTTCAATGAGTGCTGGCAAAAAAATAAACATGGAAGGAAACAAAGGAGGAGCACTACCTTTTTTCTCTGAACCGCTGAACTTGTCTTTGATCTCAGTGGAGATCATTTTTATCCCTAAGAGGCAATTAAACCTCAAATGCGGAATGAAGGGAGTGACATCACAAGGTTTAACTAGAAACTGCATTTCACAAGAAAAAAGAATCATACAGTTCAAAGCAGGAAAAGTCTGATGTTCTTCTCACACCATGGTACTGAAGAGAGAATAATTTGTAAGGGAAGCAGTGCAAAGAAATGAGCAGGCCATCTCCAGCCCATAACTGCTATTTGTTCTGTCCTTCTCCAGCATGAGATCAAATGATTTGGTAACTGCCAAGAAAATTCTGGCTTGTGCATCACCAAGCAGGAAATTTTGGTAATGAAAACATAATCCTGCAATAAAAAATAATTACAAAAACAATCAGAAAAAAATAAGAAACAAGGAATATATGGAATTGCAACACTTTCCTAGCACCTGTTAAACACAGCAGCAAAACCATGTAGTATATGATTTTTTCCCCTTAAGGGACCAGTATATTCTGGTTTTATTTATTTATTTATTTATTTATTTTAATAGACAGTGACTGTTATAATAATCTTTTTTTTTTTTTTTTTTTTTTTTTTTTTTTTCATATACTCATAACTATCTGGAAAAACAATTCACTTTGGGGACTAAAATTCTTTAAATCTGGTCCCAGCCCAGAGACATTTCTGGAAATTTGAGCAAGATGCTGTCAAGTATTTCTGAATTATAAGTAGATGTCTGTCAAAACATACATTTAAGTTTTTCTTATTTTCTTTTTTTCTCATTCACAACTTAAAACGAATTTTTTAACATAGTTCTCTGCTATGCCTATAGACTTTTTATGGAGAAACAAATTAGCACTTCATAAGTGATTTCAAAACAGTTTTTTATGTATAGCATTTTAGAAATATTCAAAGTTAACGATGGCCATGACTGCCATGTGCAGTTAGTAATTTTAGAAGATTTGTATGTCAGAAAATCCATTTTTCCAGAGGTTCATCAGTGCTAAGAGGCCACAGTGAAATATTTTTGTTCATGTATAAAACGAAGGGAGGTAAAATAAGCAGAAAAACCAGCACGTCACACCTCATTTTTAAAGTAAAAAATGCAAGACTATCACAAAGTCACTTTTCAAAAACAATGTCATGTTCAAATATTGAGGTTTTCAGGCTGCGTCAATACTGAAAAAATATTTTGCTGGTAACCTAGTCACAAAATAACATACAATTCATTGAAAGCAGGCTCTTGTCAATGTTACTGAAATTAAAGTTTTTTTAAGGAGGTTGTAAGATCTGGAGATCCTTTCCTTCTTCCTGCTGAACTGGAAATGTCAGTGGCTATGAACACAGGATGTACTAGGACACATAGACAGCCTTTTGTCAATAATTGCGTCTGTGAGGTCGTAGAAGGCAGCAGAGGTGGCCTGGACAGCCCTCAGAGGTGTCCCATGGGGCCCCCAAACACCACTATTCACAGCAAAATGTGTCCCTGCTCTTAGTACAAATGCCTTGTGATTTTCAGCAACCACAAATAGTCAAGTCCTTAGCTTTAAATTTTGTGTCTAAGCAGGGACAGGTTCACCAAGATCAAAATGAAATACCAGAGGGGAGAGAGAGAGAGCCATAGACATCTGGGAAAACTAGTCCTTACAGAAGAAAAGAACTCAAATTCCCCAAGGACAGTCTGGCTTTCTGTTTTGAATGCCATTCACTTAAATTGGTCGCCTGGTGTAGTCATATCTGCTATAATTGCAGCAGATTGCAATTGCAGAAACATCTCCTGCATATAAACCCTTTTATTATGGCATATAAACACAACATTTCCAGTAATTTAGGGGCAGCTAAAATCTCCCATTCCTTGGAAGCTGCCTCCCCTGTAGCAGCTCATGCAACATCACTGGAGCAATACAAGACAGTGAAGTACAGCAGTTACTGCGTTAGAAGTTGATGTCACTATCTATAAGCTCCTACTTCCATTTAAAAAACCCAGCTCGTTAAAATCCAAAAGAGAAACACATAGGAATGTGAGCAAAGTTCAATTAAAAAACACCCATAGTGTGTTTTCGTCTTCCTTGTTGAACTGCAACGTCAATCTGACAAACAGATTCTGTCTAGGCTGCTAAAGACTTGCAATATATAAATTTTTTCTTAGCATCCTTTGAAGCAATAACTTGTTTTTAAGAAAGACTAGGTTCTTTTCCATGATATTCTTTCATAACAACTTTAAAGGCACTGTGATTTATGGGAAAAGAGGCCCAGGGTGAGCAGCTTGAAGCCACCAAATCACAGTGATCTCACTGTCACTAACTTTTGCAATAACGAGTGTTTTTCAGGAAGAACCCTCTACTGGAATCATCTTTCATTATAAAGAGGTAAATTGCCAACTTTCATGGTTTTGGAAGGACTCTTGAGAGTCCGAAGTGAGTGCAGAAACCTTGAGGCAATTAAAAAGGGAAAAATTATGTTCATTCTCATGAAATCTTAAAGCTTAATGATTTCTTAGGATATGCTTCATGAGTTTTGGTCTCACTCAGCTGGCAGGGCCATACTCTTTCTCTAACTACAATGTGGCAGCTATTTCTCATTATTTAATTGCAATATTTTATGCTTCAATAAAGATTCAGCCCTAGAAGTTATACAATTGTGAGAAGGATTTTTGGCTCCCCCTTCCCTCTACTTAACACTACAGACAAAATCTTGAAAATATAAAGCCTAAAAATCAGAATGTGAAGATGAAAAAGAAATAACATACTATGTTTATTTAAAGAATCTCTCAGTACTTATACCATACAGTCTTGTGGAGAGCCAGCTCATGGTGTTTGGACTCATGAGGTGAGCGCTGTTGCTGGTTAGCACTTAAAGGAGGAATTGAATTGTTTTTCCTCTCATAGTGCCTTGAAAATGAAGGCACTGCTTGCCAAAAGTGCCACATATTGTTTATATATTTATATCCCTTTATTATGTGTACTACTATATTGCCAGGAATCCTGCAGTAATCACAAGCCCATCCCACCAGCTACCGCACACAGCACAAGAGATCCTCTTTCCTAATGACCCCTATGGCCTAACTGATAGACTGGGTGAACTTGTTCAATTAACAGCATTTTTCTCCAGTCATTGTTGATTGTGTGGGGACACTAATTACTCTTCATCCAAGGACAGCCCAGGATGCCCATCTTGAACATGATTTCAGCCAGAAGGAAGCATACACTCATCCAGCCCTGGAAGAAGCCCGAGGGGTGGCTGAGCACCAGTACGTGAGGAAGGCAGAGGGCCCAGTTGATGCCTGGGGCATGGCAGAACAACATTTACAGACATTTTATGTACTTCTTGGACACACCATCCTCCAAGGGTTATGCACACACACAAACAGGGTAATCCAGAATTCAAGCAAGATATGATGACGTCTGCTAGCTATTAATGTCATGCCTTAACCTTTCTATAGCCAATAAGACACACCTGTTAATTTTGATAGGACAATTCATGACAGTACAAAGGTGGCATACACGTGGGTCCCAAGTGGAAAAGCCACGCCTTCTCTCCTCCCCTCCCCATTCGGAATAAATAGCACTCCAGAAGTATAGATAACAATAAATAAAAAAATTAAAAATGCACCCATAAAACAAGAAGACAAGAACCTGTGTTATAATACACTGTTTCCAATCCTGCCCCAATCAGGTCTAGCAGCTGCCAGCCATTCACAGGTTTTTCAAAGCAGCTCAAGCCATGCACAGATGAAGCGCTGAAACCTGGAGAGCTGATAACACAGGAGCTGGTGGTAGGGGCTGTCATCTGCCCAGCCACGAGGTTATTTATTTATAGAAAAGCCTTTCAACCAGACCATTACAGTTCAGTGTAGTAATAACAAGTTATAGTGAATTCAAAGAGTGGTAGGGTGTAGCACAGCCATGCATTATATACCCTGTTGTAAATGGTCTCTGAGGGGAAAGGCCTGTAATTTAGAGAGATTTCAACGGCAAAACCTGGGTCATTGTAAAAGATACTTTTTCTTAGTTATTTTTATGGAAAAGAGAAACTGGCCTGAAAACGTCAGGCAGTGCGTGTTTCCATTCAACCTTAGTTAGCTATGAAACCTCCTGGAGCTCCATCTCCCTACACTAAATATTTGTTTTGAGATTAATTGTTCACACAGGAACTAAACCGCAAATTGCTGAATGTGAAGCTTCTTTCAGAGGAGATTTCTGTTCCTTCTCAGGATTGTTTTCTCATTTGTTATTGGCTCTTTCAAATGTCCTGTAACCTTTGGGAAGCAGAATTCAAGCAGAATCAATGAAATAGCTTTTCTCTTGTTTTGTTTGTTTGTTTGTTTTAAATGTTATCCATGTATGTGTCATTTTTAGGATTAATATTACAAGAGAGCCTCAGAATTCTGTTCAGAGGTCCCTGCCACAGCAGACTGCCTCAGTGTGAGCACTCAGCAGATGTCATGACCCAGGACACAGGCTATGAAGTACAGCACCCACCCCAGGTAGGTACCCTGGTCGGTTGAGAGCTACAGATAAATCAAACCGCTTCCCTCCTAAAAACAACAACAGAACAATATGAGTAGGGATGCAGAAGCTTAAACAGTGAAATCCAGGCTGCCTGGGAGTCAGTGGTCCAGCTCAGCATTTTCCCTATGGTACCTTTACCTAATCAAAGTGGCATAGCATGTCCTCTCACTCAGCTAGAGAACAAGGAGGAAAGTCAGCCCTCATCTAGCCTCCAGTTTTGTCAGACTGCTCCTTCAGAACCAACCATCTAAGCTCTTGGGCCCATGCATTCAGTGTAGACCAGTATGCTCTGCTTTGTGTTGGCAAACTAAGCTGTACTTCAGTCTCCCGTTCCAAGTCAAACGTAGATATTCTCAATCTCCTCTTTGTCCCTGTGCCTTCAGTTTACATTTCTCTTCAGCAGTTCATTTTCACTTCCTCTCTTCTCTGCACAGAACCTAATTATCACAGGTAGTTTCCCTTCTTTAGTCTGGGGCTGTAAGCACAGATGTCTCCTTGTGTATTGTCATCAAGTGATACTGATGGCTGCTCACAAGCTCTGTTATGGGTAGGAGTCAGCGCATGGCTTCTAACAGCACCAGAGAGAACATTCTTTTACCAATATTAGAGTTAAAATGTGACAGAAACAACTAACCAAAGCCAAATCCAAATATCAGAAACCAAAATGTGCAAAAATAAGATTTCATAAGATCATTGTGTGCTTCTAGGTTATCATTGCTAAACAGGAAATTAAATATGAACATATGTAATGCAAAATTGTTTCCCTGTCACTAAATGAATTCTTTTCAAAAGAATTTAAGATCTCATCTCCATCTGCCTAGTATTTATTGAAATTCTATCCAGAAATAAGGCCAAATTTTATCTGCATGATCATTCTCAGTTCTCTTATCCAAATTTCCTGTTGATACAGAATACTCAAAACAATGAATTGGAAGCTGTTTGAGAAAAGCAGGATTTCTTTCTGCTGTTCATGGATTATGTTGATAGACTGAATAAATTAATAAAATAAAGGGAAGTATTGATCAAACCATCACTTTTATTTACACTTTTCTTTTTTACAAGAACTCTTTGTAGCCCTTATTCTCCAGCCTTCAACAGTTCCTTGACTCCCAAAACTAACATTCAAAATCAGAGTTTAGCATAACTTTGAAATTTTACCACCTAAACACTGAACTAATGAAAAAAAAATCTGCTTTTAAAAAGGTACAGAATAACCTACTGGCATCCTTTGAAGATCTATCAAATCAAGCGTTTCTCATGGAGTACTGATTACTTTAAACTTACAAACTTCTTTAAAATAGTAGAACAACATTGAATGTGTTACCTACACATAACACCAGATAAAAGGAAAAGCATCACCAGTAAATATTAGGTGTTTAGAGGAAATAGGAATGTAAGGCACATCCTGTGGTAAGCCTGATACTCATTTACTATAAATCACTTCTTCATTACTCTGTGAAGAAAACTAACCAAGATTGAGTACAAACATTAAATGAGAATTCAACTTTCTATTATTGAAACCAAAGGCAAAACCAACAAAACAAACAGAATCCAGGCAGCCTTCAACAGGACATCGTTTCAGATAACAAGCAGTAAGTGACAATTAACCACTCCTCTTATGATGCTTAGTTAAACCCCTGTGGTGTAGCATATCGGTTCTAGCATTCTCTTTTATAGCAAAAAGACTATTTAGATGTATTAACCGTATCAAAGCAATGAACCACTGATCCAATTTCACATTCACTAGCACCAATTAAATGAAAAACATGACAAAGCACTATGACAACTTACACTGCAGCATTAGGAGGTAAGAGAAAATGAGAGCTCAAAAATCACTGCCTCTGTGGGCTCTAATGGCAGAGTATGAGTTATAATGTGAGTATGTGCTGTGAAATAAAGGCCAGAATAGCTAGGTTTACTATGTTCCAGAGCTTAATTTGTTTTAGAGCATGCTTACATTTTTTCAAGTTCTAAATTAATAACCTTACCATCATGCAGCAATGTCTGGGGTTTTTCTAACATTCACTTTAAAATCACAGGCCAGTCAGTGCTCTGCATGAGTTAAAGACCTTTGCAAATGCACCCTCTGGCTGAATTTCACACACGGATCTCTGCTAAAGTCTCCACAAGCTCAACAGTACAATTTAACACTACACCAAATATACTTTGCATATAGTTCTAGTGAAAACAACTCCATTTGCACAGTCATTCAACTACACATTTTTCTATCTAATCTCATTTTAATGTTATTAAATAAGTGTATGAGGTGGACAGAAATAAATTGCTAGCAAGAAGTACTCTTCAGACTGTAATGCAAGTTATTAACACGAAAACCTTAAAATACATTACTTTTCCTCCACGGCCTTCTGCAATAAAAGCCAGAGGAAAAACATATGCAAAGTGACTTGATTTGGCATAGCTAGATGTGGAGATTCTCTGTATGGAATTTTACTTAAAATTAAGTGATTAACACAGTTGTTATGTTTAAATAAATTTAATTGCTGCAGGTGCCACCTTGCTCGGAGATTTGCATCCTAGAGATAAACGCTATTTAAAGTATCCATTTTGCACTCTAGAAACTCAAAAAACTGTCAAAATCAGGCATGGTTCCTGGCCAAGATCATGACTGGAATCAACCCAAATATAAAAACAAGTGCAACTAAAACCATACAGCTATTTCCTGGATTTGAGGGTGAACGTGCCAGCCTTTGCCTTTTTTATGTTCCTAACAGTTAGGGGTTTTCCGTACTTCCTTGCCTATCCTCCCTTTTGCAGATGAAGCATGCAAGGAGCACAAAGTGTCAATAGAAACAGCAGCCCCAGCCCTGTCATCGGGGCAAGATTGGCCTGAGTATGGGAGAACACTTTGAGCAGGATGATAAGGAAGTTTAATCATACCTAATCAGCTGCACTCACCTACCCCACTGCAGCACAGAAATCCCAGAGAACCAGGTGCTCCAAGGCAACACAGAGCACGGAAGTTTGTGTCTGTGATTGAATCAGGAATTGAAACCTGCTGTGGCTCATTCCTCTTCATTGTCTGCACAAGGAGGTCTGCATGACTGGGTTGGTTGTAGACAGTTAATCTTTAACTTCTGAAGTTAGGTGTGATGAATCCAATTTGAAGTCATTACGAAACACCAAACACACAGGCTGTACCTTCCAGTCCTGGGCTGGTAAGAGTATAGCACACTGACGGCAACACTCACTGGGACAATCTAAGTGGGCCATTAAATTCAACATGTGGCCTCAACACAATCATCTTACTTTTTTCAGGATTTACAGTTTTTCTAAAGTTTTGACTCCATTCCATAGATTTGTACAGGTCTCAGACTGTAGTGCTGTGTTGTTCTAGGTAGCAGGCTCCCAACCATCTTACCCACCCCAATTTCCCAACCCACCCAACCACAGCTTTCAATTCTGTATATGCTCAGTGAGCATACACAAAATCACCCTTTTAGTTCTAAAGACCAAAATTCACCAAAATCAAATACCTAGCCTTCTGAGAATTCACTAGAGGCAATTCAATTTCCTTCAACCACTACCAGTACCTGTTGCAATGACTTGTGCTTGAAAGTGAAAATATATTTTAAAAGATTAAATGTAATGTAGGCTTTACGCTATTCACAGATTGTAACAGGTAACAGGTGTTAATGGCCCTCACTTAAAATACCATGATTTACACAATGGTTGACTTCACCCAGATTCAGATTCCAGATCTCATTATGCCTTTGCCTTCAAGGTTGAAGAACATTTTCCTACTGAACATATTTTGTTATGAAAGCATACACACATATATATCCATTAGAGTCAGATTTAATCTTATCATTTTACCCAGTTCTATAGACAGAAGTGGGAACCAGACACCATTCTTGTCAGTGCCTTTGACTTAAAATACTAAAAACACTGATATTAAATATATATATATATATATCCAGATATTTTGAGTATTTTTGAGTATTTTGAGTATTTTTGAAATACTTAAAGAGTATCCACATTATTGTGGATACTTCACAAAAAATCCTGAGATGGCTTTAGAGGAAAGTATAGAAAACACCTACCAGTCTGGGAAATCCAAACATCTTGCCCAGAACCACAGTGTTTTTAGATCATTCTACAATTCATTGCAGCCAATCTGATCTACAGTCAGCTAGCTGTATATTACACCCCAGTACCCTGAATTTCCACTGTGCAAAGCCCAGCATTAGTTGTTTCAATGTACCACTTCACTAATGCTCCCATTCCCGCTAACACACATAGGCATAAAAAGTCACATAATGCAGAACACATCATGCTGTTGTTTTCAAGTATTTTGGGGTCCCCTGCTTCCCCTTTCCCAGAGGCGCAGATCCGCAGATCCCTCCGCCCTGCTGGTCACGGAACTGGGCCGGACCAGCCCATAAACCGCTTCATTCTCTACGTTGTGGTCTTTAACCCTGAAGTAGCATTACAAGACTTAAATGCTGAGGGGGTTAGGGGAAAGGTGAATGTTTTGTATTGTTATTTTTTTTAGAGCACACTTCTAAATCATATTCAAGTAGCAATGGAAAATCTTAAACTGATCTGTTAGCTAAGAAAATTCCAGACACTTCATTGAGGGGAGACTATAAAGACACTGTTAATTCTCCAGTGAGACCTGTTATTCTGCAACAAGTTGATTAGTCATCTGGCAGCTGCTCAGTTTGGTCTAATCATCCACAGAATGCAATGGGCAGAAGAGCCAAAACATATCTCCTGTGCATGGCAGTCTTTCAAGTCTGAAAGTTGTTTCCAGAAATAACAAGAGAAGAAAATAAAATTAGATTTTGTACGAACACTATGATGGAAATTTTGAGAAAAAAAATAAAGGAAAGAAAAGGATATGGCTGAAGATTCATTGCCCACAATTTTTCTTTCACCAAGTTTGGTCAATGTTCAATTTCCATGGGGCCCAGTGGGAAGATGGCTGCCACTGAGAAGTCAGTGCCTGAGTGTTTACCATCAGGACAGTTCTTTGCCAAGGCAATCCTGCCAAGAAAGTGCAAGTTAAACCCTACAACTGGAAGCTACAATAGAACAGTACAGCACAGTAGCTATATATGGAGAATCAGACATGGGAATAGGGCATCTCAGTGCACTGCACATGCTTCACTGCTCCACTCAGAGTTAGAAATAGACCCTTATGCATGGGCATCTGTGAAGCAAGATTGAGTAGGAGAAAAATAATATTTTTGTCAAGTTATCTTTCTTTCGAATGCATTAAAGCCTTTATTTCCAATTCTTAATTCCAATAATTTAAAAATATATCTTTTTTTCCTATTATGCTTCCTGATGTCCACCCATAAATTTTCCGTAAGCATACTTGATGCTTTTTATGTTTTTTTATTATATCCAACTTGATTTCAGTATCTCAGTTTCTTATATCTTAAAAAAATATATTGTAAAATGCCAAGATGCATTAACAGAAAGAAATCCAATTAAATCTTATGTCTAACTTCCGAATTTAAAATATACTTGACCCAGAAAATCACTTATTGGAAAAGAAAAGATTTGGTCTGTGTCTTATTTAGTGGGAACCACTCAGAAACAGAACAACTTCAAAAATGAGACAACCCCTATAATTAAACAAAATACATCCAGGAAATTGTCTGACAAAATTTTCACTAAGATGATTATACCTGCTTAGTGCAATTTAGTCAAACAAAAATTGCTGGTTCTTTGATACTTTTACAGCAAGATATGTGTGACCTTATTATTTTCGACTTTGAAATAAATATATACAATATATGAACACATTATTGCACGTGCATGTAATAACTAATTGCATAGGTTTATCTGTCTAGCTACCTTATTTTACCATCAGCATTGGTACAGATAGCCAAACATCACTTCTTTCACAGATCCTTGGAAGAATTAACGTAATTTGTTCTGATGCTGACCCAAGGTGATAAAAAGCAATTTGCTAACAAGTGAGTCTCATGACTGGCCAGGCCGAGGTGCAGTATGAGCAAGCACCACATGTCTGAGAATTCAGAGATGAAATTCCAAAGGGCAATAGACTGCTTTGCCAGAAAAGAGATGCAATTTGCTCATCAAATCAAGTTGGGCAAACCAAGCCTAACTCAGCAGGCTCCACTCAGTAAATACAGTGACTTGGACACTCAAACCAGATCCTCTTCTCTGTATGCAAATCCTAAATCATTTACATAACTTCAAAGGTAACCATCATGGCAGCAAGTGACCCTATTGATGTCAGTGGCACTATATTCTGTAATAAAGTTACAACTTATGGAAATATGCATAATCTCTAGCTCCAGGAAGGGGAATGTAGTTTTGTTACATGTTAATAATGCATGTAGTACAAAGATGCCCTGATCATCCATTAGAGCTATGAGGCCTCTTTCAATTCATCACACAAATTATTGTTCTTAGAATAGCAGTAAAATATAACCTGTTTACGCCCAAAGACACAGTGAAAGAGTCATATAATGGAATCATAGAATGGCCTGCATTGAAAAGGACCTTAGATGATCTAGTTTCAACCTCCCTGCTACGTGCAGGGTCGCCAACCACCAGACCAGGCTGCCCAGAGCCACATTCAGCCTGGCCTCGAATGCCTACAGGGATGGGGCATCCACAACCTCCTTGGGCAACCTGTTCCAATGCAAGCAAAGTGTGTTCTAATCTGAGCAAAAAATAGAATAAGACAAAAAGACTGAAGGACTATCTCTAATACTCTAAATTATTTAGGATTTCTCACCCTTCATTTATTAACAATTTCTATTTGAAAATTGGAATGAGGTGGGAAAACAAAACAAATCAAAACAAACAAACAAACAAAAAAAACAGTGACTGTAGAAAACAATTACTGGGGTAAAAAAATCACTAAAGTTAGATTTACCTATCTAAATGTAATGGATATGATCCTGATAAACTAATATTTCCTCTATTACTATTCCCTCATGACTATGAGAGGAATTTTAAGTCACTATTAAAAAAATCTATAAAAATCCTTTTCATGTGGAAAAATGCTGATAACGAATTAAACGTGCTCTCTGTGAGCACCCCAAGCATACTACAAAATGCTGAAACTAGGATGTTCTCTGTAAGCAGCTGGTTGTTAGCTTATTGGTCTGGTTTTTCATGCTAATGATCTGCAGGATTTTCTCACAGTTGGTACAGTGTTTTTTTTTTGTATTATTCAGTGTTGGGCATCAGGCATTGAGGAGAAAATAAATGCCAGATGTAATTATGCGTTCCTTGTTTCTAATGTACTCTTTGCCATCAAAGGTTATAATGCCATTGTTCAAAGCGTGAGGAGGAGGTGCTGCTTACCCCTTATAGCCGACTCACAGACCCAGCCTCTAGATTTCAGGAACTTCAGGCCTCTCAGCTAAATGCTACCCAGTATTTCAAATTCTTTCCTTCTCTCCAATATGGAGCTTCACTGAAACTGAAACCTCTATAAAGATTTCAGCTGATTTCACTAGGCTTCTAGTCAGACCCAAAGTATTTTCACTACCAAAACAGAAGGGATGTGTAAGGAGGATCTTAGCTACATAAGCCAGCTCTAAAAGCCAGCATGCTCCCACATTGACATCCTTGATTAATCCTAGCTATTCACTGTGCTGCAATTCCGTGCTTAGTACATATTAGTGCAACCAGCAGTTCCTGTGCAAGAGCTGAAGCATCAGGAGGAGACACATACGCACCTTAGGAGCCCAGAAAGCCTCAGCAACCTTTGAAACAAAACAGGGTCACCGCAGGAGCATAGCTGCACTGGAAGTCGCCTTATTCCATTGGCTGTTCCAGCTGAGCGCATGAATAAACTACAAATACCCTGGTATGACCCTACTTCTTGTAAGAACATTGCAGTGCAGTATATCATCACCGTGTTTATGATTGAATCCTGCAGCTGCAGGATGGGAGAAGGCTGGGATGTTTCTTTTAGCTTTTTTTTGGCTCTTTAGAATTGTGCTAAGTGATGGGTACGAACCTACAGCCAATCCTGTCCTTTTGTGTCCCTAAGATATGCTTTTGGAGGGCATGACTTGTGCACATCTCCAGTCCCAATCTCACAGGAGACAGCTCAGAGAAACACCGGGGGGGTTTGCAAAGGACGTTCAGACCCAGAAACCAGTGTTATAAATATATATTTATGAAACACCAGAGCTATAATCAAATGTATACAAGAACTAGAAAGTAAAACCTACAAACTCAGTGAACTGAGGGAACTGAGAGTTTAAAGCATCAGTAGAAAATTTCACTAGATGTTTATCAGTCAGAGATATTGATGAAATACTTGAATGATTCCTTCAGCTAGGTTCTGGAGTACATGAAGCTGCAACAAGGCTTAATTTTGTGCAGGAATGCCAACCCAATTCCTTCTACCAACCCTCTCTATGAAGAGAAGTGATCAGGCAAATCGCTTGAGAAAAGGAGACCTAACAACTCCTTACCCATATTGCCATGGAGACACCCACACAAACAGAGCACCTCCTTCTTCTACAGTCTCCAGTCGTTCCTGGCTCCAGGGCCATACAGTGAGAGACGAAGCACACCAGAAGTTCAGGTAATACTCAAATTCAATTTCTAGCCCTGTCCTGAAACTTCTTCTGAAGTTTAAATCACGTCTGTGTGATCCAGCATGCTCTTGTTATAACGTTCTCGTAAATTTTTATTTGTGCATGACCCTGCTCTTCTCCTTTCCAGCTGAGAATAACAGCAGGAATACTGAAATGCCATATGAAGGGTTCTTGGCTTTTTTCTTTTTTTCATGTGAAATAGAAAATTCCAGACATCTCCTGAGTGAGCCTGTTTTTATAAGATTCTTAGCCCATTTTTGGAGAAGCAAGCAATTATTTTCTCAAGTAAACCATCAAGTATTTTGAGGGGCAGCCAATTGTCCTTAACACCTAACATTCAAGTTCTCTTCCCCCTGTTTTTCCCTCTGAAATATTTTTGGGGTGGAACTATTCCAGCTTGCCTCAGCAGACGCCCTAACGCCTCCTCCATTTCTGCGTGCTATGGAAGAGCATCTGAACCAAGTGCAGCGTTTCACTCTGATGGAAAAGTTATCAGGGAGATCAAAGAGTCAAGTAGGAGAAAGTCATAATCCTACATACTTGCTGGAGTGGGACGTGTAA
Organism: Perdix hodgsoniae; assembly: GCA_035772895.1. Lineage (NCBI taxonomy): Eukaryota > Metazoa > Chordata > Aves > Galliformes > Phasianidae > Perdix > Perdix hodgsoniae. The sequence goes on along the minus strand of JAPSGF010000004.1, from coordinate 26,170,753 downwards.
GAAGTTATGCAAATAAATGAGAATTGTAGGAAAGCAGAGCTTAGTTAAATACCTTCAGTAAAATGACTTAATGTGTTTTATCACACAGGATTAATGTTGTAAACAGGCTATAGATACTTCCTGTTATCTACAGCTCTATTCTTGCAAAAGTGCAAGAATCTGCAGCATTACTTATCTGAAGCTTCAGATGTGTCAGATGCCTCACGTTGGTTGGACTCTCACCCTGAAAAGAAGCACAGGTGTTCACTGTGACGATATTAAAACATTTAATGTACAAAATCTCTCCCCAGCAAGCTGCAATCAGCACTCTATGGTCTTTAAGAGGCTTTCTCGGGCTTGGCAACTCCTTTTTTAAACAGGCAGTTTATCTTCTGATAAGAAGCAGAAAGACTTCATTTATAGTTGTTTAATGCTATTAGAGCCTGTAGTTTCCATAACAAGATAGGAAAAACAAGCCAAGTCTTCTGCGTAGGGCTTTTCTGATCTCCAGGATATAAGAACACATTGTTGGTATCTCGGTGCATGACTCACTGGGCTGCTGATGTCACATGGAATGTGCTGTTAGGCTTGGATAAGCGATATAGAGACTTCACTTGTACACTGACGTATCAGCTACCCATTATAAGATGGTAACCAGGAAGAAACTTACTGTAAAACATATAAAAAATTACTGCTGGAGACGGAAAAGAAACACTCTATTTTCCATTCATAATGCAATGTTGTTAAGCTTCCAGGAAGCATGTGATCATAGCACTGATCATGGCAAAACCAAAAGCAGGTCTGTCTTTGTCCTTCAGCCCATTTGGTCGCCACCGGGCTCCCGGAGTGGCTGCACTAGCAGACATAAAACTCAGTTCTCCTTAGTATGCTTGTACTCTTTCTCTGAATAGAACCATTCATATCATTAACAACCAAGGCACTGCCCAGGTCTGAGTTTAGCACTTAATGAAGGTAATAAATGCTGATCATTGAGGCTGGATCATGGTACATCCAGCTCCGCCTTCTTACTGCAATCCCCACAGGACCAGTGCCCCTAGGGTTTCCTCAAATCAAGACATGCACATGTCCATTAGAGAACTGGACTACCAAAATGCAATGGTAATTCAGTGTCAAAGTCAGGATTTTTTCCCACATCCAGTGTTTCCCTAATGACTCTTAAACTCTCCATTACAAAACCAAGATCCTTAGATCTCCAAGGACCTCTTTCTCTTAAAAGCCCTTCTCTTTGGAAGAGAAGCTGGTGAAGTGAGTCCATTCCCTTATTTCCTTGAATCTCAATTTTTCTGCAGATAGCTTTCTCTGCAAATCTCTGCTTTCACCTCCTAAAGTATAACCACCACATGACAATATTCATTAGGAAGAATGCAAATTTTCATTTATTCAGCTCAGAATAACTGGAAATAAGCCACATGTTGTGACCTGTGTGACACCTGTGTGAGGAGGAAGAAAAAAATTGTAAGAGAAACTGGAACCAAAACAACTTTATTCCTGTAAGTAGGACCAGTCACATTCTTTGGTTTTGCCATACAAACGTTCAAACATTTGAAGTAGTGCTATCAGTAATATTTGGAATTTGCAGTTTAAAAATAATCCATGTACTCAGGTGCATGCCAACCTTCACTTAGAAACAGCAAAAGAGCACCTGTTATAAAAGCCATCATTCATTTCCAGGTAATTCACAAAGGAAGGAGAAAATGGCTAAGCCTGACAAATATTCATTATAAATTCTTTGTACTTGGCAATGTGATGAATGGGTGGGTAAATGAATGAGTAGAATATATCATTTAGAGTCTTCCTAAGCAACGTCCTTGAATATTCATAGTTTCATGTTCATAGATCAAATCCTTTCTCTTTCTTAGCTGAAAGTCTTTCATTTTCACAACTATTCTAAATAGAATACTTTGTAGAAAATTTGCAGTTCGTGCAGATTACTTTGCAAATAATTACGAACATTAAGAACATTTTGGTGATGCTACAGTGACTGGGGGAGCATGAGGAAGGCCTTCAGCCTCCTCCATTGTCAGTTCTTGAGGAAGCTATTTTGTGATGCTGGGGTAAAGCTCTTTAAGGGAGACACCAGAATGCACACTGCTCTCTGGCTGTACAGAAGCAGGGATTAACACTGAAGCACAGGCAGGGTTATCTGGGGGCAGGGTCAAAGATTTCCCAAGGAAAGCATTCTTGAATGAGCAAGCAACCATTTCCGACCATCAGACTTGCTTACCTTCTTGCTAGTAAATAATCTTTGATCAAGGGGGAGAGGCATGGCTGCATCTCTTGAATTAGGGCGATTTAATCCTCTCCCTGAGACAAAAACCAGTCTATTTTTAGTAAGTATCTTCTGTTGTTGTTGTTGTGTTCAAATCCACGCATTTGTAGTATTACCTGCTGTCACAAGGCTTAGGCAGGCTGATGGGCATACTGAATAGTCACTAATGCTGCCTGTGTTTCCTTAATGCTCCACTGCTCTGGGAAAAAATATGCTTCCTAGCTTCCCTCAGTGTTCCTACATTTACAACAGGGCTCATTCAGATGCTGAATGAAAAGCAGAAAATTAGTAGTATTAATATCCTGCTTAGTGATTTTGATGGTTTCCAGAACAGCTGCTCATGACTCAGACATCACTGACACTTTTAAGCCACTTGCATTGACAGTAGTGTCAATGTGGAGTGCCATGTCTTCAGCATTTTTTTGACTAGGCACATCAGTGTGCATTCCTCTTACCTAATGAACATGAGAACACACAGGAAGCTGTGAGAGATATTTACTTAATACTCAGAAATAATGTAAATGGGGATCAGTTTTCTATAGTGTTTTCATTGGTGAGGAAGCTCAATGCAATTTTTAAATTACCCAAACTGAGGAAACATCATTAGGAAAAGATCTGAACAAATATCCTATAGAAGGAATTAGATTTTTTTCTTTTGAAATAGTGAGCAAAGTAAGCAAAATTAATGAAGTGCAAGGTACACACACCCTGAACTGATTCCCTGAAATGGCAGTGAGAAAAAATACATTGCTTATTCTCAGGACAGCTTGGTGCTACTGAATAAGGCAAACATAACAAACCAAAACAAAACCAAAAAAACATTTAAAAAGCTACACACAAGCCCAATATGCACTTGAAGGGGCATTTCAATTAATGAATTATCTAAGCTCCCGTTAAGACCTCATTTCATGTGTAGAAAGGAGAAGTACAATCTGAGATAGGTGCAGAGTCGGCTACTGAGTTGTCTGAAAAAATGAAGAGTCAGCCAAATGGGAGGAAGTCACAGAAATTATTTTATCCATTTGCAGGAGGTTAAATAGCAAGTTAAGGGGGCTGCTGTCAGTGCCAAAAGGTACAAAGGGGACTCACAGAAGTAATCTCAACTTATCTACAACACAGGCATGAAAGCATATGGGTAAAAACTGGCTGTGAAGAAAGTGATGTAGGGAAGCAGAGACAAGTTTGTATCACCAGAGTGATACCCTACAAAATTAATGAAGACTGGTAGAAAACTAGTTTGGTTTTGAACTTGAGCCATTTATTATCATGATGAGAAAGCACTTACTGTGATAACAGAGAACAGGATTTGAAAACGCAGGGGTTCTCCAGTAGTCTCCCTATGTAATATTTGTCGAACTATTCTTGCAAGGCTTAAATAGAGCATTTATAGAATATAAATAAAGCACTCTGTAAAAAAAAGTGTAGTTCTTATGAATAAGACAAGTGCTTAAAATACATCCCGTTGGACTCTACTGGAAGTCAGATTTGCTGCCATTCTTCTGCATTCCTGAGCTACCTATGTGCTCCCCATAGATACCCAGTATCTATTCCTATCTTTTAAAAAGTTATAAGTAAAGGGCAGAATTTTATCCGTGCATCATCTGTTAACTCTTTCACAAACAGTTTTCTTTGCCAAATGCTGATATACGTATTTATCCACAATTCAGAGTTATACTGCCATTCATATATAACTGGATAAATGAATATTTGAACATAGCCAAGGATTTGACAAAATCATCTGGTGAAGACCAAAAAAAAGCATATGACAATGTTTGGTGACAATTTTTCAACAATTATTCTGCATGTTCTTTCCCACTTCTGCCAGAACACTACCTGAGAATAAATACAAGGCCCAAGTCTCATGGAAATCTGTAAGCCACTCAACTAGAGGAAAAATACACTGGAGTACAGGGTCAAAAATAGCAATGAAATATGTAATGAGTACTTATCATTCCTAAGGCATACAATATTAATGAAGACTGCAGTTAGAAGAGACTTGGAGAAAAAGGGACAGAAAATAATCAGTGAAATAAAAAAGATCTCAAAACTGGATCAACTACTTAGATTGAAACTATGTCTTAGAAAGCTTCAGAGAAATTAAGTTTCTGTTCTCTGTGATATGAAATAAACACAGAGATTCATTCACCTGTATCAAAAAATGAAAAATTAAATCTTGTTACATAATTTGATCTTGGAATGTATTGTTCCAGGATGTCTGTGAGGCCAAAAAACTAGGTAAAGAATAATCACATTTTTAGAAAGAGTACTGTAGCAATTAATATTAATATTACAAAAGTTTAGGAAAGTATATGAAATAAAGGATATGAAATCATTTCTCAGATTTTATCCAAATCTTCAACATTTCCCAGGAGACGGAGAAACTCCCATCTATTTGATGAGGTTCTTGCATTTTTTATTAACCATATTTTATTTTAGCCACCTGTTCCTAGCTATCTTCAGAAAATACATGAAAAACTATCCTCTTATATTGGTAATTCTAACATTAAAACTTACACAGGGAGTGGGAGGAGGCTTTAGGAAGATATATTAGCATAAGAGAAGATGAATAGCAATTTTAAAGCTTATTAATTCTTCTTGCTCCACTGAAGGCAAGAAAATCCTTACTATGTGCTCTGAACTGTACTGAGAAATATTCCCAAGCCTTTGCTATGTTCCAGCATTATGGATTAATGAGGATATGACATAGTTAGCTAAGAGCATCGCCCTATTGACCTTACAGGTTAACCAAGACAGTTAATACATCAGCCTTGATGGCATTACATGATGATTGTAGGTCAGGCTTTTTGCCAGCTCTTACCCTCCAAGTGCTCTTAAAAAGAGCAATAAGAACAAGAGTTGGTCAGGTATAAATGGATACAAACTGAAGGGAAAAGTGGATTTAATTAAAAAGTCTGTGCAAGACCTGTCGACAAAAATGGCCCAGAAGACATTTCATTTCTCTCTCCAGTTTTAAAGGGCTATAAATTAGGCAGGGCTGGAACTCTAAGCGGCCATATGTGTGTAGTGTCCTTTGGTCTGTAAATATAATAGAGAACCCATGGTATGGAAGTTGGGCACCCTTCTGTAAGGACACCTGGAGGCTGAGCAGGCTACTTGAGGACATCTCAGATGGCACCAGATATATGTTAAAAACAGAATCTTGCCCCCAGGTCATACAGCATCATTGATTTCAGCAGAACATTAATTCACAATGCCTGAGAATGCAGCTGAAACAGTTATTCAGAAATATAGCACAGCATAATTAAAACTTGCCTTTTACACAAACTTCATAATTAAAAACAGGGTGGGGAGAGCAAACAGCAGTCTCTTGTTTTATTGATTGTCTTAAGGGATGAGACTTTAAAACTTTAGTCTTGGCTCTAAATGAATATCATATGCAATTTATCAGCAATTAGGATTCTTTCAGCTCTCTGAAGACTTACAGAGGAAAAGAAGAAAGGAAAAAAGACTGAATATAATTTAGGATCATGTTATTACTCTTATGAAACCTATATAAAAGAAACCTGCATGGATTTTATGTGTTGTATAATTCTGAAAATCCTTATTAAAACCAAAAGACACTGTCACAACATATGCCAAAATAAAGGGTAACCAGCCAAATCTGTCATGTTCATAAGAGCTTATTTTCTTCTATGTGTTTTTAGTAGTCATCCCAATAATCACTGCATTTATGACTGTTGTCTGGAGATGTACAGTAGTTTGAAACTACACCAAAATATATCCTGAAGTCCACTGAATTTAGTCTAGAAAAATGTCATAACCTTGCAGTGAGAAGATCTTGTATACTCTTCTCCAATAACAAGAGTTGAAATCACATTTTGTCAAAGTAAATACAAATTTTTACCTAACTCAAGTTTAAATGAGAGTTGAACAATTCATGCACAATACTTCTCCCTGAAGTATATCTCAACTCTCTTGCTAGTGTGTTTTCGTAGTTACAGTCCTACCTCTCCATTATGCAAGATTTTTTTTCTTTCCTGTTCCTATGTGAAAAAAAACAGCACAGAAAAAAATTGATTATCCGGGGTCAGTCTTTTGATGTCATGAAGTAAAAACAAAAGAGAAAAAATGGTGAAAAATCATAAGTACACATTGTAATAAATGGAATCACAATTTTCTGATAATTTAAAATTATTTTTAGAACAGGAAATCAGCACAGAATCATGGAATCATAGAATCAAAGAATTGACTGGGTTGGAAGAGACCTTAAAAAACACATAGATCCAACTCCTCTGCCATGGGCAGGTCTGCCCCCCCTCTCCTCTTTCCCAGCTCAGGCTGCCCAGGGCCCCGTCCAACTTGGCGTTGAGAACCTCCAGGAATAGGACATCCACAGCTTCTCTGGGCAGTTGTGCCGGCACATCACACCTCTGAGTAAAGAGCTTCTTCCTCATGTCTAATCTAAATTTCCTCTCTTTTAGTTTAAAGACATTCCCCCTTGTCCTATCAATATGTGCCTGTGCAAAAACTTGATCCTCCTCCTGCTCATAAGCTCCCCTCAAGTATTGTAAAGCTGCAATGGGGCATCCCCAGCTAAACAAGCCCAGCTTCCTCAATCTTTCCTCATAGCAGAGGTGCTCCAGCCCTCTCATCATCTTTGTGTACACTCTTCTTTGCCTGCCTCTTCTGAAGAGCATATTGCTAGAACCCTTTCCTGTTATTTTTCAAATCCCTCAACAAGTTTAGTTCTGGACAGATGACAAGGTAAGGAATTTCGATGGCGTTGAACCAGAAAGGTTCTTGACATGTACTTCTTCTTGTAAAGTGAGATTTTTTATTAGAATGAGAAATCATGTTACGATTCCTTCCAAGTGTCAGTAACATGAAGAAAACTGCTCTGTAATGATAGATAACTAGGTAGATAGGCATTTTTTTGTGCATGGGGGTGCATGTATGTTGACAACACTGAAGTAATCATGAGGACTCCTGATGACAGAATTGAATAAAAGATTCTTCACTTGACATTATAATTTGCAAAAGCAGAGCACAAAGATTCTACAAATTCTAAACAGATGCATCCAAGAAGCAGAACCAGCCAAGAACTGAGTCCCTATCAATAAGTAAACTGAGCAGAAAAGCAAACTTCTACCTGTTTTCAACCTTTCAACATGCTTATCTGGAAATGGACTTTTCCCCCCCTGTTTTCTGCTCCTCCCGTCTCCCCCCTCCCTCCCCCTCCCCTTTCCTCCCCTTTCTCCTAATCCAGGAGCTGGAGCTCCTTTCTTGTTCAGTGCCTGTGTAGCATAATTGTTCTCCTATCCTCAAAGAAGTCAGCTGTACTGCAGAGAATTAAAAAGGCCCCATTAACCCAAATGCATAATGAAGTGCCTTTAACAGATCATAGTGTGGCTTCTCTAGCTCTCTGTCATATCTGCTTCAAGTATGGGTGGGTTTGATTGCTTTTACTAGTTCACTAGCCAGCATATAGCTGCCCTGTTGTCCTGGGGGCAGACGAAGGATTTTTGCCAAGAGCGTTCTGGCTCTACATCAACCAGCATAAAAAGCTTCCAAAAAAAACTTTTGCCACTCCTGATAACACTGATCAGAATATACTTCTTGTTTGTTTGTTTGTTTGTTTTTCAGTATTTATTTATCCCCAGGAAATCTTACCAAAGTGTGAAAACACTTTGTGAAAACACAAAGTGATACAGAGCAAGGTGGAGGTAGTGAGAGACAACTCTGCTCGCAGCACTGATCCTCCGTCTGCCTTGTAGAACAATGCTGCAGGAGCTCAGATCTTGCTGAACAGCCACAGCCTTGCTCTAAATCTACTGACACTACCTCAGTAGCAGCACACTTATCAGCATTCCCTTAAGAGAGCTTGACATTACAAACATAAATAAATCCACCTGGGGATTTCAGAAATTTTTCAGAAATTTCAGGAGAAACTTTGGGATTTAGCTTGTTTTTCTTCTCAGAATAGTCAGATTTGCCAGTGGTGTCATTATCAAAAAGCTAGACCACCCCACACCCAGTTTACTAGGACTTTGAACTAGAAGAATGAAGCTCATTTGTATACAGTGAAGATACTTGTCATTTTGTCATTGTCAAAAGAGCACAAGTTTACAAAACTCAAATACTAATCGTTTAAATACTAGTAACTAAAAGTATGATAGGAATGGCAAGCACTTGGCAAGTTTAAGCATACCTACAACATCCAACAAGAAAACTTCCCTTGCAAACATGCACAGGCTGTGGATCAAAGACTAAAGGTTTTCAGCCCCACCTTCGCACTGGTCTCTGTGCCTCATTTTGGACAAGTCCTGTGTACACTTGTTTGCTTTCATTGCATGAAGTGGGCAAACGCTACTGCCATCTTCACAGTGTTTTAAGGAGATTTATTTACCTGCAGTAGTTCTGATATAAGGCTGTTATATAAATGCGTAACGCATCCACCCAGGAGAGAAAGGATGGGAGAAACAAAGTCTGACTCTCTCAAAGTAAAACAGGACCTCATTGCCTCATTACATCTGGATAACAAAAGTGCTGAACTCCTCCAACCCAGCACAATTATGTAGCATAGCTGTTCTTCAGTCCACACAGTTTTAGATTACCCTCTCTAGCAAGCAATACTATTACTTTTATCTTCCCACTTATCAACCAAATTTCTAAACTTTAAACAGCCTATCATTTCTAGTTGGGTAACAAAACAAACAGCATAATTTTACCACAGTAATTAAGCAAATATTGCACAACATTGCCATCTGAGTTTGTTACCAGATACCTTGTATTGTTTCAGTTAACCTAACTGAAACTTGAAACAATTAGGAAATGGAACAATAGGGGCTCCTGAGCTGTAGGTAGGAGCAGGCTGGAAGAAGCACCAAGTGGGGACAAAAGTTGGATGCTGGCTCCTGGTACTGGGGGTCCATGACAGATGGAAGAGGTTGGGTAGGGATGAACATGTAGACAAGGAGCAGATGCCGTTGGTGCCAGGTCTTCTGTGATTCTGATTTGGGCTTGTTTTGGGCTAGGTTTTCTGTATTACAAGGTTGCTGGGAGGAAAAGGAGAGCAACATCCATTTGTCTTTTGACCTTCCTATGTTCTACTCTCATGAAGGGAACTTTTTCAGCCTTAACTAAAAAAGAATAAAATTATATGTTAACGTATTTTTTGAAACAAAAATGTTTAGGAAGGTTGTTGAGGAAACTAACTTATATTTTTATATCAATTGGAGCTAGGCTGTCATGAAACACTGAGAAATAGCTGAAGTACTTGAGTGATGAAATTATGGAAAGTGCGGGGTAAAAGACCAAGAGCATTGTCATAAATGAAAAGACGGTAGAAAATAATGGTTATTGAATGCCATACACATCAGAGAGTCTACACCGTAGGCTGAACTTCAACCTATGTAAAGGGAGAGGTATCTAAAATTTACCTCAACTAACTCACTAAAACTTAGGTGATTCCTAAATGAAATATGTTTATCAACCACCTTTAGATTACTTTGATTCATTTATTGTTCTTTGTCTACCTCTATATTCTATTTTTCAATGTTTCTAAGTCTCACTTTGAAAGTGAGGGGTTTGCCATTCATTCCTATTTAATAACTTATGGCATTAAATCAGTTGGAACAGATATTCTCTACATCAGCCAGACTAAATATCCCTGTTTCTTACTTCTATCATTGCCAATAGAATGGGTCAAAACAAAATGATTTTTCCTCTCGTTGTTCTCCCATATTGATGAAAATGTTCAGGCAATTCCAGTGCTTGATTATCTCCTTTTTATCTCCTTAGATTATTCATCTGAGACTCCTTGCAATCCATTCCCTGAAAATGCCATAAGTAATTATATCTCCCAATTCAGTTATCATCATTTTTTTTTATCATTTTTACTGAGCCATCCCTCTACAACTGCATTGCCTTCTCTTAGTTGCCTCCAATTTTTCTTGCTAAGGAAATACTGAGAAGTAACGTTCCAGGAGCTGGAACTGTAAGGTGGAACAGTATTGCCTCATTTCTCTGCAGCCCACCCAGCTCTCTCAGTATGAAAGATGCATGAATCCTCTCTCTCAGGGAGAGAGTAACCTCTTCGTTGCACTTCCTCTGCTGATGCCCATCAGCTCTGGAACAGTAGAAATTTAGAGCAGAATAATTTGCTCAAGGTAACTTAAGACAAGTGTAAACAAAGCTTTTTCAGCCGGCTTCATGTAAACGTGTGAAAACAAGATTGTTTTACATTTGTTGCAGCAACTCTCAGCATGTTGTTTCTTCCCCAGAAATCTGGCCTGTATGAGTGCCAAGTCCCAGTCTCCAAGATGGATGAATGCTGCTCTTCCTTCCCAGCTGCCGCCAGCTCCACACAGCAGGAGTTCCCCCCACGCTCCCAGGTGTACACAGGGTGTGACAGCACAGCTGCCTCCCCATTAAATCCAAATGATGACCCTCAGCCATCTTCCCAGGCTCCCTGGCACTCTCCTGCCAGGCCCAGCCCCACGCTGCACTGTCTGGAACTACCCATCGAGGAACACATTTTAAGTCATATCTTCTAATCAATCCAGATAAATCTTGTCAGTGGAAAGTTGCTACTGCTCACAACCTCTACAACTTTTAACATATACCACATGTTCCTGCATTAAGGCTGGCTCACTCTGCATTAGCATAGAAAAGACGGACTGCAAATCCATCCAACTTCTCTTAAAATCAAAAGGAATCTTTCCACTGAGTTTAACAAGAGCTGAGTTGAGGTCTTGTGACCCTGCTGCAGCAAAATATTTAGACACAAGCCAAACTCTAAGCATGTGAAGAAGCCCCATGAATTCAATAGGCTTATCAGATGTTTAAGAACTTCAGTCAAGACTTCAGTATTTTTTTTAAGTTGCTGTAACAGTGCCTCTATTGTACAAAAAAAATCCATGAGAAAATTTCCCTTGCTCCAATGAAAGGAGGAATAGACCTTGAATATATGTATTATCTGTACTTATATTTGTACATATGTAATGTTTATGTTTACATACAAGTACACAGACATATATACATATTTTAACCTATCTTCTTCCTCTCATGTTCCTGGAAGAAAGGCTTTCATCTGGTTTATATCATAATCTGCAAAATCCACTGCTTGTGTCTACATACTTTTCACTGGAAAAAAAGCTTCCTTTCAAATGCCCTTGTCCCAGTGTCAATGGATGCTCTCCAAGCTGGGGCATTATCACATGAATAAAAAGTCTGAAGAGCCTGAGAGGTGGAAATATTGTCCTTACAAAGGTAAAATAAGAAATAAAGACACTTAGAAAATATATAAAAATTTACCTCAAATACCATCAAAAGGAAAAATAATTTCCTTTCTTGCCCTAGGGCAATATTTACTTAGATTGAAGTGTAAAAAGTACAGTGGAAATAAATGTCATCTTTGTTGTCTATAGAACCTTCAAGTAAATCTACTTCATATAATGGTGTTTGGGAGAAGTTTTAAGCCTTCTCCCTCCATTTTGTTTCCATCCTTTCTCTCTTTTTCTTGTTCCATCAAAAACTGTGCAGGCTTCAACCTAAAAATTCTCCACTGAAATAGAATGAATTCATGCATATATATGCTGATCAGCTGCAATTATGTGTGATTCAGAAAGGGGCAAGGCAGCATTTCCTCCATACAGTCTCCAAAGATGAAATGAAAATATCTAAATTTACCTTGTGGTGAGGGCCGGTAGGTAGCACCTTCAGAAGGACTGAAGCAATATGTCCCCAGTTCTTCATCTTCTAAAGTAAAAGCCTGAATTTCTTCATTGCCTCACTAAAGAACATATTCCTCCAGACTCGCTGCAACTCATTCATAGCAGTACAGAAACAGATGGTTTGGTAGATATAATTTTCAGTTTAAATAGCAAGTTCTTTTTGCTCTACCTTTATTTGATTTTCCACAATATATAAATAAAATGCAATAAAATAAATAACATCTGTGAACATCACTGTCTTTCCTCGCCTCTGAAATAACCCATAACCTTCCACAACCTTATTTATTGCTATTTAACCTCATGTCAGGTTATCCTAAAACTTCTAGCTCCGCAGGAAATAATGTTATGATAACAAATGCCTATTTTTGTTATTGCTGTTGTTTTGTTGCTGTTGCTTTTTCGGCAGCAGGAAGGCAAGCAAAGAAACAAACACTACAGTTCAGGAGTATTAAAGAGATTATGACAACTCTTGGGCTTTGAAGTGTTTTTTGGAGGCCCCTCCCTACTTCAAGTGCAAAACACATGGGAAGGCATCCAACCAGCACAAACAGGCTCTGTAATATTAAAATCAGCAGAGAAGAACACTATTTTATCCCAGCAGCTCTTCTGCTATAATCTCCCCAGGGTCTTACTCCCCAGGAAGGAGGTCTGTGGATAATATAGGTGTCACGAACAGCAAATGTGACTTGTTTAAGGACATTAGTTTCATCAATGACAAATCTACTTCTGTACCATTAGCAGCTGAAAGGTACTTCCCACAGTAGTCCAAGAGCTAGCTCAGTGTTTTCTCTGCGTTGCGCAGTCTCTTATCAGGGACTAAGGAAGCACAAGCTTCCAGCAGCCACAAATCAATACCGTCCTACACACTAGCATACATCTACATCTGAACCTTCACATGGGACTAACCACACTCAAAATCTCATGTAGGACAATTTAGGTGTAAGCTTGATAGAAAGCTAGACTATGTCTGAAATTCATGTAGTTGTACATTGAAGGCAAGTGTATATGGGACAAAAAAAAAGCAGAAAGTTATCATTGAGAGATCACTTGACCATGCCCTCCATTGTAAATATCAAGCAAAGTGATATAAAATTATATACATAGACAGGGTATGCTCAGCACTGTTTAGGCTAACATGTGTCTTTGTTCTTAACTCAATCAAAGTACAGGCATCTTCAGTTACGGCTGATGGGAGTTTGATGAAGTAGATCTCCAGGGCTTTAGTCCTCATCTCCCAAATGAAAAGCAGTACCTCTGAATGTTAAAATACCAAAGGTGGATACATTCTAATCCTTTCTCTTTTTTTTTTTTTTAATATCTTCACGATCCAATGTTCTGTCATATTCAGTAGCCATATCCCTATTTTTAGCAGCTTTTGTCTACATTATCAATACCTACTAGGTTCTTACATGGCCCTCAAAAAACCTTCAAGCATGCGTGTAGAAGGCACCTCATGCACTGTATCTGATAAGTTTGAATATTTGTTTACAACCTGATCTGTTCTGGTTAACTAGTTCTTGTGTATGCTGTCATTTCCTAGTATGTATACAGTTTCTTCCTATCTAATGACTTTCAGAAGGAAACACTCATCTTGTACAGTCAAGATCTATAAAACATGATGCAGAAAAGTTAGCCTATCTTCAGCAACCTTAATGCAGTTATACAGAGACCCACTATGGGGAGATTTCTAGCAAATTAAAGAATTGAAAGAAGTTATTTTCTGACCACAACCTACTCATTTCAAATGACAGCTATCATGGACTGATGCTATATATGACTATCCATGTTCAGTACCAGGTTTACCCTTATTTTTCTAGCATTTTTATACCAAGAACTAACATGTTCTTTTGTCATCAGCCTGAAAAAGAAAAGAGCACACATCTCTAAAGCGTCCTGTTTTCCATGGCAAATTTGATAAATAGACCAAAAACCTGAAGCCATGGAAGCCGTGGAGCAAAAATTATTACAGAATGATGAGATTAATGTTCATGTCCCTCTTCTTTCTAACTTGCCTACTACCTCCTTCACCCACCTCCTGGTAAGTCAACATGCTGTGTGAGCAGTCAGCCTGCTTCTGTGACTCAGAATCTCAGAGTATTAAAGCCTAAAGTTTGGCAGATGCCCAGGATAAAGAAATTTTCACAAATCTCCCACAAGGAACACTCTAATCATAGTAAGCTCTGAAGCCTTGAACTTCAATGCTTCTTCCGTATATAAAATTCCCAATTTGCTTAATGGACTCTTCTGAAACTTTGCAGTATAATATTGCAAATGTTCTTTTAAAAATCCCAAGTCCTTCCCCAGCACATGACCAGCATATACATCTCATAAAGAAAAACATATAATTTACTATTCAATTCTGGCTTCTGATAATTCTTCCAACACGTAGTTCATTGGAAAATAAAGAAAAAATACAATGTTCAAGTTGTCTTTCAGGGATAACTCAACTTGTAATTCCCATTGCAACAGTGGAGGAACATACTTACAAGAAAAGTTGTTGTTGATCTCCATATCAGTGACCTCGTTGAAGGTTATTTGGAAGAAAATAGAAAAGCAAACTATTTATTAATGGTTGGACTCTGTGAATTTCACACAGAAATTCAAATGGTGTATTCTGTAACTGTAGCTAAAGAGCCTCCATTCTTGTAAGTTGTATGCTCATTCCCATGAGCATGTGTTCAGTTGTCTGCAACACAGCATGCACTCAGTTGTCCTGGTTTCTCATATGGTATGTGACAATACTGCATCCTAGCAGCTACATTCAGTGCAAGGGAATTTACAAATAAATGTAATTCACCTATTTTTTGTAAAAAATGTGAAAAACACCTTCTTAAATCCAGTTTTACTGCATATATGTATCTATTTATTTATGCTATGTTGGAACTGTAGTAAAGAATCTTGATTTTCTTTATCGAAGATCTATAAATTTTCATTTATATTCAACATTTACAGTTTAGATATCCAAGAGAAGACATCATAAAGAAGTTATTCTCCTTTTTCATCCCCATAGTTACACCTGACACTTTATAGACAAAATATATCTAGGTGTACAGCTACAAATAGTGAGTTCAGAGGACTTTTTAGCTGATATAAGTGATCCTTTTTTTTTTCTTTAATATCCCGGTTACTACCTCTTAAAAATTGTTTTCTAATTATTTTGGGCTTTATTTGTTCTTTGAATATTGTTTTTTGAGCAGAACTCTATCTTAGTCTTAAAAGAAAGAGTGTTCTGTGGCAGTGCTGTTAGTCCTCCAGAAAAGAAAAGCCATTGAAGGCAGAAATGTCAAAAGAAATGCAAAGACCCACAAAGAAGAGCAAGGCATTACAAACTCGATAAGTTATGCAGTTTAGCCACGCAATACAAATTACTGCAAATGAATACAGGGTTGTTTGTTTGTTTTTTTTTTGTCTCATAAGTCTGCATGTTAATCACAAAGCACACAGCAACTGTATGTATTTGGTTTGGTGTTTTGTTTTGTTTTGTTCTCTTTTGTTTTAAGGAAACATGGCCTGTAGGCTAGCTCTGGAAGAGGATAAGGGAATTCAAACCCAGTCAAGACTGAAGAGTTCCCCATCTAGAGCGCATAAAGTAGGGAGCACATACTGCCAAGCAGTATTAACAGAACATAAAAAAACCTATTGCTCAAAATACTTACTTGCTTCAAATATAATAGCTGTAATTATTTCAGCTGCTTATTTACATTAATAGAAAGTTTTTTCCACATTCTCCAGCTCACATATCTGCCCCACAGCAATCCCGTGCTACACCATATATGCTGCAGTCTAAGGCAGAATTTGAGCTACCACAGTTCACCTTTCAGGCATCTAAACTTTCCAACACTTTGGACAGGTGAAACTCAAATCAGTACAGCTCCCTCTCTCATTTCTTCTTTGCATTTCTACAGTTTGCTCATGCTAAATAACTGCTTTTCTTTGTAATGTTTTTTTTACATCAGTGGACAAAAATGCCTTTTAAATTTTATTGTTACTTTTTTTGAAGCATGGAAAAATTTGCGTCTAGAACACTCCATGAAGACATCTCCCTGAAATCTGGCACAGTCATTAAAAAAGGACACAATGCACAATTCAGTAAATGTGGGAAATACAAGTTTTGGTGAGTCTTGAGTCATCACTTGCAACATTAATGAATGATATGTCCAAAAACTCACCACTTCCAAATTCAAGACATATGAGCAAATCTTTCCCTTAAATGGTTCTGAATGGTTGCCAGTGGCCAATTCTCCATGTCCTAGACAACAGACAAAACTTCAAGATACACTCAACTCTCCTGGTAGGAGTGGCATACTTACTTCTTGTGGGGTAGTAAAATTACTACTCAGAAATTAATTTGTTCCCTTCATAAAAATGAATAGTTTTGTTTTTGAAAACAAAATCACTGCTATCTAAACCCCACCTGCCCTCCAATTTCAATCCATTATTTTTGACAAACACATACCGTTAAGAAGCAAGAGAAGATAAAGGAACAATTCAAGAGCTAATGAAAATTAAGCCCTTTGGTTATACTTGTAGAAGAACGATAGCGATCTTCTCCCTTACCCAGCCTTAATAGCAGTCTTTCATAAACTTTCCATTAAAATCAAATGAAACATTGAGCATTGCTATGTTAATGAAATTCTTCACGGCTCCATTTCTTTCAGCCCAGTGTTAGTATTAAGCATCTAGAAAGTTTATTTTAAAAGTAAATTCAATGGTACTTGCCATTATGTAGCTACTATCTCATTTTCATTTAACCACTAAGGCATAATGATTGTCTAAAATGAGCCTGTTTCAGAGGCTATAAAGATTATTTGCTAAAGTTTGATAATACTCGCATGGCCATGAGCATTAATTTCAGTGAATATTCAATACTATCTACATTGCAATATCCTGTCATTAACTATCCAGCTATTCATTTACAAGACACCATAATCTTTTTATTAAGCATCTTTTGCTATCTTATGTTCCCCTTTCAAACTAACATAATTTATGAGCGTCTAAGTATGATCTATTCATAGCATTTAAAATAGAACATATTTCAAAATTGGTCAGATCATTCTTGAATTACCTCTCTTTATATCCTGGATATATACATAGATTTTGAGATATTTTTTCTGTATCAAATAAGTTAAGAGTATATACAAAAATATTAGTTGTAAAAATATTTTTGTTGTAATCCTTTTCTGTAAACCAATTTCACTGCTCCCTCAATATCATATTAGACTGTCATTTGGACAAAGGCAGGCCTCGCAGAAGCGAATACATCACATCTCAGTGATGTGAGATAGTTCTTTCCCTTATTTCATATCCTCTCTATGCTGGGAGCCTTGTTGCTGAAATGGAAGAGAATCATAGGTTAGTGCATGATTGCATGGGCCTCTGCAGTTTATCTGGTCATACTTCCAGACTGCAAAGGTCCTTCTATGTGTTAGCATTGACTTTCAACCTTTAAATCACAGTTCAGTGCCATCCATAAACTTTGTAAACTTTAAGTCCCATTGTCCAAGTCATTTATGAGGATTCTAAATATTATCTGTCCCATGTACAATCCTTAGGAAAGTCATCAGTACTCAGTAACCAGCTGGATTTAGAATAACTAATCACAACACTTCAAGAGCAAAAACAAGCCAGTTTTCACCCACCTTGTACCCTACACACAGTCCATATTTCCATACTTTGGTTTATTTGTGACTCCATTTTCAGACAAAATACATTAGTTGCAAATTTTCAAAGGGTATGTATAGAGTTCCAATGCAAAATTTAATCATGACTCTTTACTGGATTTTTATATTTCCCAGAGAGAAATACCTTTCGCTTCACAATATGCCTTATTCTTGTCATTGTTTTTGGCAGTACACAAATATGTGAACAACTATTTTCAAGTACGAAGCACAGGAAGCATCAAATTTCATCAAAAATCTATGATGAGCTCCTTGAGAGCTCACTAGACTTGCAGCTACTCTCATCAAACAAGCCTGATACATTAGTTTCACAAAGGCAAGGTCAAAAATCCCACTAGTTTTATGGTTCTGTCACTCTCTTTTTTATAGTTTTAATTTTAAAAAATAATTATTTGTTTTGTTACTTACGTACATTCACTAAATTATATATTTTATGAGGGCTGTTCTGAAAGTAATGCTTCCTATTTTATTATTGTTGGCCCACAAGGTATAGAGTGGATGTTGGTGGTATGGCAGTAGAAGTTGATCCTTCCATCAATATTCCATTACATTTTGTTGTCACACAACAGATGGCAGCAGAAGATGGCAGCAGAACAGATGCAGCCTGACAAAATGGCATCTGACACAGAAGTGTGAATGGAGCAAAGGTGTGGAATTAAATTCCTCCAAACAGTAAAAATTGCAACCACTGAAATTCGTCAAAGCTTGCTGAACATTTATGGAGACCAAATAGTGGATGTGAGGTGGAGGGAGGTGCATTTCAGTAGTGCTGATGGTGGCTGCAGGTAACTGTGAGCAGAGCATGCAGGCTCTTGTTCATCAACCTGGTGTTTGAATGAAGGCTGGTTGATGAAGGCTGGTGAAAATGCAGAATTAATGGTGATGACTGTGCTGAAAAAGTGTTTTGTAGCTGAGAATTTGTCCTACTAGATAGTATTTTTATGCTCTTTGTATTGGTTGTATTTTCCATGAAAATAATTAGGAGCATTACTTTGGGGACAACTTTCATAGATGCAGCCTTCAATTCATCTTCACTCGGTGTGGCCCAGACAAGCCATAAGCTTGGACAGCCATACTTTGCTCTTCAAGACTGCGCCTCACATGATCTTACCAAGGATATTTCCTTGAACAAGGCCAATCGCATTCCTTTTTTCCACCACAGAGTTCCACACGTTTGAGCTGCTCCTTTGCACAAAGTACATCCTCATGGTTATCATCCTGCACATGCAGCCCAGCTAGTGTGCATTCATCCACAGCAGCTCTGGCATCCTGTAATCTCTGCAATCTCTGCAGACTATCCCACAGTAACTCTGTAATACCAGAAATAGCACTGATCAGCGACTGCTTAATCTTCCACCTCCTTCTGTTTGTTTTCCAAGCTGAGTGTGCTTATGTTCAGGTGCATGCAAAAGGCCCTCAGCAGCCTGTGTTTGAACCTTTTTTACAAAGACGAAGCACAGTTATGTCTTCCTGTTAAAGCACAACAGGTCAGCCTTGGGGGGAGTATTTTTTTTTGTTTGTTTATATTTTTTTAATTCTCATATTTGTGCTTTTTTCTAACCAACAGCTCCACGACTAGCACACTCACACAAGACTTGGGAACCCTGGGTCCTATGGTCTGCTCAGCCAAAAGGAGTTCAGCCCTCCTCCCTCGCCGTCAGGGAGAATGCTCTAGAGGGCAGATGTACAGACTATGTGAGGCAGAAGAAATTGCGGTGCTTTTTGTACTTTCTACTGGAGCTGTTCCACCTTCATAAAGGAATTCAAGACTTAGTAGGCCAAGAATGTTACTTTCCAGCCAAACCATTAAGGGCACTCTATGGGAAATAGGAAAACCTGGGTTCCAAACCCTGCTCCAAGAGACTGTGTTTTGCTGGTTTTCTTTTTTAAATTAAGTAGTCATTTGATAAAACTCATGAAGACTCCAAGGGAAAGCACAAAGTATGTATCTCGGCTGGAAAATGCACTGCACTCAAACTGAAAACATCAGCCTTCAGGCCAACAATGGCCCCAGGGAGAGTCACCCCAGTGCTTTCTTCAGCAGATTTTTCTATTTTTTAATCTAATTTGAATAGCAAACTCCTAGCAAAAAAGTCAGATTCCCAAGTCAGATTCCCCTGCACAGCCAACCACGCATTCACTTACTGAGTCGTGCTGTTCAGCCTGCGCCTTCCAGCAATGACACTAACTAGGTAATCAATAGATATTCTGTCTGGAGATGTGGAATATACCTGTTCCCTTCAGATTGCAGTATGTCCAGACTCATGTCCAAACAAACTCATTGCTGCCAAAACAGGAAGCAAAGCATTTTTGGAAAAAAAAAAAATATATATATTATACATATATTTTTTTTTTAAAGGAGAAAGAGAGAGAGAGAAAGAGAAGGCTAAATTTGTTTTTAGAGTTGTGAATTACATAGGATGTGGTAAATTGTCTAGTCAGTGTTTGTCTACATGTGGTCTGAACATTTTTTATGAAGATCCTGTGTTTAAATACATATATTTTTTGAATAAAGATTAAAATCCTAGGAGTTGTGATGCCAGTAGCAAATTACAGGGCGTTTTCTTCATATACAAGATCACTAGCTTTTGCCATTGGTCTTGGGTACTGATTTACCCAGAAATGTGAAATGGAATAGTTGCCCTACCAGAAACATATATTGTGTTTTCAGTACAGTTGAGGGCATAGTTCAAAGAAAAATACATATAGGAATACTTTCTCTGTTCCCACTGCAGTGATTGTACTTAACTTTAAAAGTATAGGGTACTTTGTCCAAGGGTGTTTCAGGAATTAAACACTTTTCCATAGTACAGGAATTTCAGAATCATTCAGCATTTTTTCATTTTTATTTTGAATTTTATACCTCAATATGTTTTTGGGTTTGTTTGTTTGTTTGTTTTTGTTTCTTTTTGTTGTTTTGTTGCTGGGATTTTGTTTTGTTTTGTTTGAAATGGCATGCTGAACTTTACCATTTCACTCTTTTTTTCTTTTCAAAAACAAACAAACAAAACAAAACCCAAAACTATTTATATGCAAGATGTCTTTCTTCATATAATACTAATCCCCTAAAAACAGACACCTCTTAAGTTGTATAGGTACTCTTGATGCCCATTATCTTAAGCTGAGAAAGGTAATTTTGTCTGCTTAAAGAAGTACAGTCTTTGCAATGAACTGTGGAAAACCTGGAGTGTCTTCCTAGCATGTGTGAGACTATTTGAGTAGCTTTTGACAGATGCACACAATTCACAACTGTCTTAAAGAATTCCTACACTATGAGACTTCACTCTCAGAACTGAATCTAACTTAAAACTAGTCCTAGTATGGCATCTTGCTTTACTGTTCTGTAAACTTTTCAATTTATACAGATATAGAGTAGTACAGGACAGGAATATCAAGATCAAAATAAATCAAATCAGTAATATTGTATAGAAGCAGCAGAGCCATTTTCATGAGCAGACAATTTTTCCCTGGTTTCAAGCAATTGGAATTAACCATAATAAGCTGACACCTCATGCCTTTTCCAATTGAACTCATCAAATCTCTTAGAAAAAAATTATTCAAGCCTGAAAGTGGGAATAACACAGCTGTAGTAGATGTTGAAACTGTAAACACCATGTAGTACAGTAGCTAACATGCCTTTTTTCCCTTGAATTTGGTTTGTATTAATCTCAGCATGACAGTCTGCATCAATGGTAGATCCTCTTCTGACTTGAACCCTGCTGCTTTAGAACAGATTAACCTGACTGACTCGATTAGTCAAACTTCAAACTACTGCCACCTCTGCTGCTCTCAGTCCCACACATTGATTTACGTATGTAATGTGTTCAGTTTCTAAGCATGACTTCTCTCCGGAATCAAAACAACTGAGTGAAGAAAATGCTCCAAGCTTGCCAAATAGTAGCCACCTCAGGGGTACAAACTCCCACTAATCCTAGCATTAATGGACTCCCACATTGCTCAGCAAGGTATTTCTGTGCACGGCCCAGACAGTTTTCCATGCTGTAAATACTTTTCACAGATAAACAACAAAAGAGAAGCATCTTTTTACTTTACCCCAAACTTATCAAGGACTGTTCCCACCAAAACTTTTTTGTGAAAGTTTTAGGATGTTCTTTTGAATCATTTTATGGCATGGATAAGAGTAGGTATGTTCCCCAACCAGAGTGAGTCAGAGGATCGAGCACTTCCACAACATGCAATAGTTGACACCACCTAAACTGAGAGTAGCCCACCACTATCAATTCTCTGCTGTATAGATGCACCATTCTGTGCTTAGGAACAGTATGACCAGAAGATAAGTGAATACACTCAGGTGCAAAAAGTAGCCACTCCAAACTCAGGCAAAAACACAGATCACAGGCAGTTTCTCAGAAGACATGTTAAAAGTACTCGCAATTTCCAGGCATTTGGAAGTGCTGTTTCAAATGAAGGAGTTGTGGTGAACCCACTCCCACTTCAGAAGGTTAGAGGCAAGTAGAGTCAGACAAGATATCCACAGTACCAGAAGAACTGAGAGGCAAACTGAAAGAATTTCACTAAGAGAAGTGTAGTTCTGTGTTCTAAATGAAAAGTTCAAAAATGCAGCTCTTTTCCAATCACTGTATCCCCTCCTCCAGACCTTGCTCCCTCTCTTTTATAGGTTTACTTCTGTGTCCCAAATGTCTTCACATATTAGAACATAAATAATGGAAGTGCATGGATTATGAAATCATGTGATACATTCATAGCAGATGTAGAAGTGAAGTGAAAGAAGAGTCCAGAGAATCACAGTAGATCATGAGAAATTGTTTTCTGACTCCTACAAGACCCAAGTTTTGGCAAAGCAGATACTGTGATAGATGCAGAGTAGGCAATAAGGCTGCAGAGTAAATTCCTGAAGATTATCTACAAGAATCTTTGAATATCTTGAATAACACCAGGCTATGTGACTAAGCATCATTATCCTCGAGATCAGTTGCATAATGTGGGAGGAGAAATATTGAATTAATGGTAGATTAGGGAAACTTTATCCTTGATAAACATATTAACATATTTCAGGGTCAATTAACCTGCAGCAAATACCTACTAGGCTCACTGCCTCGTAGAAGGGTGTTATCACTTTGTGATGTCAAGTATTTGTTCCTGTTTACTCAGATTCATTCCTCTAAAAAATTGTTATTATTGACTATAGTGTCATGATAGATGTGGTGAATGGAGGCAGGACTCAACCCACTTAAGGAAGCCTTGCAGGAAGACCTGGTGATTTTCTTTCATCTGTTCAAGTATGTCTCTTTCTACTGTTATCATTCAGTTTCTACTCTTTCAAAGAAGAACAGTAATGACAAAAAGATAACTAGCAAATGGAAATGAATACATAGAGATACTTGGAATTTATAAACTGCAAACATGAAGTAGAACGAGCAAGGGCATTCCAACCATTAGTGAATATGTACTTATTTAAGTGGTGGAAGGAAAAAAGACAGGTGAAGGGAAGATGCTAATTAAATATACAAAGCAGAGAAAATTCAGTTTCATGTTGCTTCTTCTGCTACACTGCTACCATGACTCACCTTGAAGTGTTCTTGTTCTGCAAGGACCACAGCTGAGAATGAGCTGTTATGTTTCACATCCCTGTGCTAAGCCCATGCAAAGCGAAAGCAAGACATGGAGAAGAAAACTAATTATCTCTGGACTTAATCGTGATGAGTTTTTGTTTTGTATCAGTTGATTTCTGTTGCTGAGTCATTTCATTGTGACTTTAATTATTTTCAAATGAAAATAAAAATACTGTTTTATTGTGCAAGGAAGACACTATGGTTGTTGCAAGATATCAGACTTTTGCTGACAATTTTTGAGTTTTTGCTGGACTTAGGATGGATATGAAATGAGCTCTTCTTTTTTTACAGATATCTTTTGGACAGATAAGTACTTTTACAGATATTTGATATAGGAATTGCTTAGGACTGGACCAGAATAGATTCTTCTGAATTATCAGCATGTAAAACTTACCAACACTTTGCTAATCTGGCCACTAAAAGTGTTAACTACCCCCTTCCTGCTATTAGATCCAGGTACACGTATTTTACTATTTAACCATTGTACTGAGTACACAAGGCAAAATATGTGTGGCAACTAGACGTCTGTGATCTGGTTGGTTTAAAAGAATGACGTCACACTCATTGCCATAAATCTAGGAAAAAAAACTGCAGTTGACAACTACAGTGCCTCACACTACTCTACACTGCAGGTCATGCCAGCTCCGCTTCTAGTTGTGCTACTGGACCAAAGCAACAGGTGTTGGTGGGAAGCTCTTGAGGAATATTTTTTGAAACACAGCAAGGCCACAGAACAACAAAGTCAAACAAAATGCTCCAGGGCTTGATGAGCTATTTGTGGATTTGGGTAGAAAATGTTGCCCCAGCACAAACTGTCAGATAAGAGGGTAAGATAACAGCTTTGCCTTGTGGTTAGAAAATCATGATTGGGCTTCGCTGAGAAGAATTACAGAAACAAAGAAGCATATCTTTATTAATTTTCTCTTGGCAGGGGTTATTGCTGGAGGAATAACAAGAGTAAGAAATGATAGAATGCATCTGTGCCTTCCTTCCTGAACAGATTCAAAAGCCACTGAGAACGAGTGGGAAAGGCAGGATTTTAGAGCCATTTTCCTACAGATCTGTTAAGACTGACACTTTTCAAAATCACTTTCCACAGAAGTTGAAAGATTACAAAAATATCTCAGTACATTATTGGCTGTTCTTCATTCTTTAGACCTGACTGTCATACTGACAGTGGGACTAACAAAATCAGATTCAGGGTTTACTTCACTGAGAGCTGGAAGGTTGTAGGTCAAGTCTGAAATTCCAGGTGACAGTAAAGTTAATTCCCAATAGATATATGGATGTAACAGCTGCAAGGAAAAACAAAAATCACATTTAATTATAGAAATTAATGAAACCATGACCATAGTACCAAAATCTAGCACTTTTGGACACATTAGTTTAGGATGTGTCAGAACTGAGCATCAGAAAGAAGGATTTCTGCATAGGAGAGAATGCTGAATATTAGTAGGAAGGCAAGAGGTTTAGCTTTCTATATAATACACCCTTTCACATGCTTATGCAAAAATATCCAAGAGTGACTGAAGAAAACACAGACTTTAGCTATTTATTTTAATCCTGCCCAAACATCGGTACATGATCAATTGCACCTGGAGCAGGTGAGTACCAGTATCAGGGCTATTCACTCAATCTGATCCTCAGAAACCCTCTGAAATGACAGTCCATCTGCATAACAGTTAAAAAAATGTAATTCCTACTATCCAGCTTAAACTTTTGCTGCAGATTAAATTATACATCTTCTCCAGCAGCTATGGAAAAGAATCCATCATTGTTAATTTGCAACATAAATAGCTCCTTCCACAAACAGAAAGTCCATGCCAACACCTCACTCCTAAAACTGATTCATTCATTTTTTGTCATGTGTCATTCTTCAAATTATGTTTTTCATTCTTTAAGTTATCCAAATTGTTCTTCCAATTCAAAGAGTACAGTAGCCAAGTCTTCCAAATGAGGTTTTGGCAGTTACAAGCAGAAGAGAATAATACTCTCCTTGGGCTGACAGTTGACATCCCATCTAAAATTAATCCAGTCTAAAGTAAGGGTTGCCATAACTGAGTATCAGTTACTCAGCTCCAGACTTTTTATGAACATTTTTTTTGTTTTGTTGCCAGACTGTATTTTTGCATCAAATTTCTTTATGCAGAGCTTAGTTCAATACATCTCACATTTGAACTTCATCTTGCCTATCTCCCATAATAATCTCTGTAGGCAGCAACTTCCAGAAGATGTGTGACATAACTTATGTGCTATCACTTATGACTGTAGAACTGTAGCAATACTACTTTTTTGTCTTTCTTTGGACATCAGTTTTAAAAACTGTACCTTACCTACCATTAGAATAGGGAGACCAGATAGATAGCAAAAAAAAGAGAAAAGCAAATGATTAAATATTAGATAAAAAAAGCCAGTAAAAAAGTCTTGCCTGTTGTAGAGCATAATTTTCTACACCTTTTCCTTCATTTTTTACCCTTTTTCCTTAATTTCCTAATCCAGGCCTCACCTGGAGTGCTGCATCCAGGTGCGGACTCCTCAGTACAGGAAAGACACGGACCTGTTAGAGAGTGTCCAGAGGAGGGCCACAAAAATGATTTGTGGAATGGAACACATTTCTTAAAGGAACAGGCTGAGAGAGCTGGGGCTGTTCAGCCTGGAGAAGGCTGTGAGGTGACCTGATAGCAGCAGTATTTAAAGGGAAGCTACAGGAAAGAAGAAAACGGACTCTTTAGAGAACAGTGAGAAATGACTTCAACCTCAAAGAGGGTTAGTTTAGGCAAGATACAAGGAAAAAGTCTTTTACAGTGAGGGTGGTGAGGCACTGGAACAGATTGCCCAGAGATATGGTGTATGCCCCATCCCTGGAGATTTTGAAGGTAAGCCTGGATCAGAACTTGTGCAACCTGACCTAGCTATGGTGTCCCTGTTCATTGCAGGGGAGCTGGAGTAGATGGCCTTCAGAGGTCCCTTCCAACTCTAAGGATTCTATGATTTTTACAGAACTATATCACTGAACTAATTTGACGAGGAATAATTAATTTGTGGCATGTTTAAGAGATAAGAACATTAAATTTAGCATTTCATTAGAGAAATCAAATTTAAATATTAAATAATATTTTTCCTGTGCATGCTAAGTAGCTCCACAGAGAGAGAACAAAGTGCAGTCCACAATATAAAGAACTTACATCACTACTTGGCAGTAATGTTTGCTATTAATAAGAGTCTTCCAAGTATTCCTTTTTAAGTATTCAAGTATTGTTGAAAGCATGAGTGGTGAGAACTGTCTCTTAGATGAGAACTCTTCAAGAAGCTTGCCTCAGCCACAACATCCTTTCTTTGTTATGTTGAGGTAAGAGCAACTAAAGGTTGAGAAGTAAGGAACGAGCCTGACAATATGAGCAAGAACAGATATTAAGTTAACAGAAAGTAGTATAGCTTTACTGGTAGAAGTCAAACTGCCCTAAGCTGCTCTAGTTAAAGGTTTGGCCATAAAAGAGGCAGTAGATCAAACATTAAAGCTGTATCAGATTTGTTCCATTCTAATGTTCCACTCTAACGAGAAAGAAACAGCAAAAACAAAAACACAAAACAAAACACAAGACAAAAAAAAAAAGAAACCCACACAAGTAAGACCATTAAAAGAAAAAGGAGAGGAGCTATTACTACATGCCAATTTATAAATGGCAAGTGATTCATGCATGAAGAAATAGGGTTAGAGGAACACTACAGTGTTAATATGAGAGCCTGCATGTTTACAAACCCCAGACAGTTCATTTCGGTACAGTAGAACGGCTGCCTTTGATTCCTTCTCACTGCCTAGAATGGGAAACTTTTACCAGATATGGTTACTGTTGTCTCTCAGGAAAGATCAAATCACTGTAATCTGCTTAATTTTATAATATATCAGTGTTCAAAGTTCACAGAAGTACAAAACAAATTGTTTCAGATGGAAGAGAGAAACTACAGGGGGAGAGAGGAGCCATTCTTTATCATTAGCCTGGGGAGTTAAGGGAGATAATGTAATGCTGATTGAAACTTGTGTCAGAATTAAAAAAAAAAAACAAAACACCAAAAAACACCACTTATTTTCTAATGCTTTTAACAAATGTTCTCTGTTTTTCCCACTGAAAGACTACAAGGCAAAATCTGAAGTGAGAAAGAAGGAAAAAGCTTTCAGAGTTCTGGTTAAATCATATTAAAACAATGTATAAATGTACCATCAGGAAAAATGTTAGATTTATCTCTGCATTTCAGGGAAATCAAACCCCCAGAGGTCAAAGAGTTTGCTAAGTGGGTGGGGGAGTGAGAGAACATTTCAAAAAATCATCCTCTAATTTGGAGCCAAGGTCAGTGATTTAAACTTCAATGCTCATCTTGAAACCGAACACACAATGAGCATAGGTGGAACCATCCCAACTAGCAATTACCCAGAGCCAGGCAAACAACGGCAGAAGTAACTATTGCTGTCAGTGAATTAATGTTTTCAAAACACAACATCAACCCTGCCAGTTTGCTAGCCTCTGTTCACTTCTGATGGTGATAACTCGCTAAGCCACAATACTCAGCCGCATGTCTAGCATCTAGCTATATCAGGAAACTGCAACTGTTACACATTGAGATGCCACCAGGCAGTTTCATCTGCAGCCAAGACATTAACATTTAGTTCCCCTTCACTTCAGGATTCAGTCTTGCAGTCCATGGTTTAAAAAAAAAATGCCAGAGGAGCTGGCTACAACTTATATTGGAAGTTCAGTACCTCTTTAACAGCAAACACTCATGACTTCAGCCTTGCAAATATGTGGGCAAAAATTTTTCTTGACAGTTAAGCAGTCTTGTAGGAAAGGGGAAGGGAGGAAGGGAAGAAGCAGAACATCCTAAATGACTGCATTTTAGGAGATCTGACCAAACCTTCCCCAAGATGCAGTGGACCTCATTTCTATACAATTATATGGTTCACTACTCATTTTTTAACCCAAATTTAACTCTGCCCACACAAACTGGTGCCGTCTTAATGCTTATTACTGTAAAATATCGACCTCAACATGAGTCATAAGAAAGAGTTTCTAGAAAAGTTTACTATGTACACTATATTAAAGAATCCCATACCCTGTCGAGTTACCACAACAGATAACTATTTTGGGGTCTCTTTGTTTGCTTCATTTTTGTCTCACATTTTGTATTTGAAATTGCAGTACTAGCCTATAACCTTCCACCCTGGTAACCTTGGCACTCTTTGTATGGCACCCTCAATTTTTCTTAGGTATAGTGAAAAGTATCAGATAGACAATTGCAGTGCTGTGAGAACAACACCAGCTCTGCAACTGCAGCAGAAGACTAATTTCCTTGAACATCTAGGAAAAATCAAAGGCACTTATGGAAAGGAAGAAACAATACATTTCATTTGTAGCTGTCAGCAAGTGAAAATGCTGTGAGAATTTTACCAGACTACCTTTAAATAGGCTGCTTTAAAATAATGTCAATATAAATTATATATTTTAGTGAACCCAATCCGACACTCAATGAATTGAGGCATGGGATGTGAGCTGTAACATCTATCTGAAAGGAAGATTTATCTTTGTGGTATACTTCTCCAACACAAGCTCAAAGGCATTGCTTCTCTGGTTGTTCAGCAGAGTATGATTCAAAGTGGAACGAATGCTCAGTGAGAAGTAAGCAAGCAAGGAGCTGGGACATCTGTCAGTACAGTCAGATCATAAACATGGATCTGAGGATTTAACAGTCCAATATATTATTTGAGAAAATAAGTTTATGCTTGAGCAATTAAAGTTATTTAACATTCCAAAAATAGCAGAGTGGGAACCTACACTCATTTTTCAAAAACACTTCCTAAAATACAGAGAAGAAACCTATTACTTTTTACACAACCTCAGTCCCATTAACTACACTGGAGTTCCTTTTCTGATATGCAATGTTATCAGAAGGTACCAAAGATTTCTCTCATGCCTACATGTGAATATTTTTATCAAATAAATGGACAGTTTACAGTACAAAACTTGGTTTATCTAAATCAAGTGAAGACTATTTTCTCACTAATTGGAATGTATTAAGCAGTTGATATTCCTCTAAAAAATCATATCAAACTGTAACCCTTATCACTGATCAAGGAAGAGTATTTTGTTGGCTTTTCTAAAAAAATTATCTAGATTATTCATTAATTCAGAGTTAATATATCCAAAGGACTATGAGCACTTGCTCAACCTCTGAATTCCACCAACTCCCAATTTTGTGTTCATCTCTTTCCAAAGTGCTATTGATGTCTTAAGTGTTGATACAGAAAAATCAAAGTGATACAGTAACTATTATGGAAGATTAATTGCTTTTGTATTTATGAATATAACAAATGTAAATGTTCCACAGGTGAAAAGTATAGCCTTCTGTCCACTGGAAGATATAGAGGTACTGAACTGAAAGATATTCAGGATTTTAGCAGGTATTGCACATTGACCCAGGCCACCTTGATTGCAACAAGGAAATCAATAGGGAATAGAGGAGGTCAAAGTTGAACGTTTCTTGGTTATCAGTAAAGCAAATAAATGGCAGTCATCACATGCAAAAGGGCAGCAGATATTCAAATCTCAAAGTAGGTGTACTGAAGTATGTTACTTTCTTAGCTGTAAATTCTTCTCTCTGGTTGAGGGTTATGCAACTGATGGAGAAAGTACTGTCACTTGCTTCAAAAGGCCAGTGAAGGTAGAATAAAATGAGAGTAGTTGTGACAAATTTGGAACACCAGTGGAATCAGTAGGTGTTCATTCCTCAAGGTTTTGGCTTTGTAGCAGGGACTCACCATACCTCCTTTCCAAAGAGTGACCCAGCTGTTAAAGGAACTGAAAATGCTAAAATTTGTGTGATGGTATAAGAGGGAACCATCAACTATTTTCTGTTGGCATCCGCATCACAAAGATTATTTAATATTGGGTGCTTGTTGTATTAATTAGAACAGGATGATGAAAATGGTCTGTGCTACATCTCCTAACTACAATAGCTGCATCCTCCTGGAAACCCACAGCCACTGAAGTTGGTAAAGGGCTTTGGGGAAAAGGCAGGAGGCCTCATACAGTGTTCAAAATTGTTGAGCTTGTACCCAAAGGATAACAGGCACCCTCCTCTCTCAGGGCCCTGAGAGCACCATCAGCCTTGCCTGTCCCTTACCAACTCTTCCATGACTCCAAAGCTCAGTACCTCACATTACCCCTAGGGCCACCAGTCCTTACCCAGCAGTGCTGTAGCAGGGCCAAGCTTTAGCTTCCATAAGTATCCGTGCTCTTAAGACCATTAGCACAAACCCTAGCACAATTTCAGCATGCCTCTAGACAATATCTGGCATTGCTCAGAACAAGAACAGGTAAGAGTTCTTTCCCAGACAGCATTTGGGGTGCAACCATCCAGCTTGGGGAAATGAAAGGAGCAGTTAAGCAGCTTGGTGTCACAAATGCTGCACTGTTTCAGGGTCATAAAATAACTCCAGGCTCATTTTATCTATTTTCATAGGCTGCTTTTGAGTCTATGGTTGGATGCTAAGGTTACCTTTGTGCTAGGAAACCAAACAGATCAGAAACCATTTTTTGAACCTGAAGATTACAGGTTGCAACACAGATGTTGTCCATATAACTAAATGTTCTTTCTGTAAAAAACATGGTGGTTGCATGCATATGCCACCCAGATAGGAACAGACTCAAGCACTGTCTCAGAGAGCAATATGTCAAAAAACTGCCTGAGAGAATATGGTAGCTTTAAACAACTTGGATGATCAGAATCAACTGCTTAAATGCTGGTCCTCTTTAATTTGCAAGGTTAGGCAGAGACTCAGAGTTCAACTACTATCTGATCTTTTAATTGTTTTTAAACACTGTGGTGTTTGAAATTGTATATACATTGCTAGGATTTTCTTGCTTTTGCTTCTTGTTGCTCATTGTGAATCAATACAGATTGGCATAATCCTTGTCTATAAATTGATTAATAATGGGATACCCAGGCAACCATCAACCAACATGCCAGTAAAGTATGGATTTATGAGGTGGTATTATAAAATTTTATGCTTTGATCTGTAGGTCCCATTTTGAGGAAGCAAAACTTGTGCTTTGCTTTTTCTTTTTGATGGCTCTTAAGAAGAGAGCTGATGTTTTCATGGAACTATTTATCACAGTACCAAAATCTCACTTCTGATTATTAATGGTCAACCCAGAGCCCATCATTCTACATGAGAAATTAGGATAATTTCTTCTGTAGATGTACAGCATTTTTAATTTATCTGCATTGAATTTTATGTCATTTTACTGCCTAGCCTCGCAGGGTTTGTTTTCAATTCTTCACAGTCAACTGTCCTCCATGCTACAATTAAAAAAAATTAAAAATACAATAAATGTATTCTATTACAAAAAAAAAAAACATTTTCATCTAAAGTGTTTACACCTTTTCTAGAACACTTAAATATATGTGTATTTTTTACTGTTCAGGTCCCAGAAGAGACCCTCCCAGACTCCATGGGTTACCCTCCAAGGCCAGGGACATATACCATCTTCCCTTGGGACAATGATCTTCACCCTCTGCCCTTAGGCCTCAAGATTCGGCTAAGTTCAGGATCTGGCCCACAGTCCTATCCTCAAGTATACTGTGAGTAATCTTGTAGGCAACCCTGTCCCTGCTACTCCTGACTGTCCTTCTGTCATTGTCTTACCTTGTCTGACTGTGACCAGAGTGTTGATGAAATATATCACCCTCAACAGCTCCAGGTCATGGACCAGCATTGCACTTGCGACTACCTGACTGAATAAGACAGGAATGTAAGTTAGGTTTGCTAACAAAAGTGATATCATAATGCTGTATGAATGAGAGAATGGAAGAAAATAAATGAGAAAACTGGGGTATAAATGTTAAATGAGGGGAACATAGTAAACAGTTTAACTGCATCCAGAAAGAATACAGGAATTTCTGTATTTCTAATTCTTGCTTTAGTAGGAAATTTAGTACTACTACTCAGAGAGAAAACAGTGGGACTTTAATCTGCTTTAGAAAGAGATGAAAGTTGTCAGAGCAGAACAGAAAATAAGAATGAGAAAATTCAATTATAACCATGAAGCCGGAAGAAATGTCATAGTGAGGAATGATATAGTTTTAAATATCATGAATGACTACTTGTTAAACTTCCTAGTCAGAAAACCCACAACCGAAGGAGCAATTTGGCTCAAGCTTGAGTGGATGAGATGTGGTTTTCAATGTTACTTTTGAAGACTTGCTCTGTAATTATGACTACTTATATTCAAATTTAGCATTCTTTGCAAGAATGAAGCAGATTTAATTTCAAAAAAGAGAACATAAAAACGAAGAAGCTTGTTAAAAACAAATTAAAAGGAATGCATAAGAATAAAATACTTGCAGACAATCTTGAGATTATATAAAGACAACTAAACTTGAGTTTCACCGTAAATAATAGCTACAAAAAAAAAGATGCAAAAAAAAGTCAGAACCAATAAAACAACAGAATAAAGAAAGGTGACGAAAGTTAAACTCTTCCTTAAAAAAGCAGAGTCTTATCTGAACAGGGAAACAAAATAAAGAGCGTACATTTAGATAAATCAAACATAAAACTGTAAGTGGCAGATGGAAAAAAAAAAAAAAAAAAGAGATTAACTTGGGCAAATAAAACCTTTCTTTCTCCCTTGTGGAAAATGTGTAGAGTCTGAGCATAGAAAAGTTAAAACTCATGACAAAAAAATATAAATAAATAAATAAATAAATAAATAAATAAATAAATAAATAAATAAGGTGAATTATTTTTCACTCAAGAAGAATCTAGATTTACAGCCACTATCTTGAAAAAGGGTAAGTTTTTTGCAACCATCAACTAGAACAAATAGATAAATGCAAAGGAATCACTCTGTAGCTCCACTACATTTAACATCAAGTGGTGTGGTAGTCTAAGTGTGAAACTACCTTATCATTACTGTAGTAGTAAGCTACTTACTAACCCTGTCTCAGTGCTGAAGAAATAGAGTAACAAGTGAAAAGACTCTTCTGAAAAGGGAAATGAGAGAAGTTGCAAGTAACTTACTAGAGAAAATATGAGTGCTATGCAGGTAATACTGGTAGAAACTACAGAAAATAATAAATCTGCCCAATACATGATGTCCTAGTTATACTGGAGCAGCTTTTGTAGTACAAAGTAAAAGCTCAAATGCGTAACTATTTTGATTCATTGAAAGTTCAACAGGTGTATTGATAAAGCTTCTTGAATTTTCCTGAAATCTTTTGACAAGTCATCTCTCCATCAAAGCATAAGAACTAACAAGTCCTGATACAAGGAAGAAAGGTTTCTTTCGTATTTATAATTAATTAATATAAAATAAAATGCAAAATGTATTAAAAAATTACTCAAAAGTCCATCAATTTTTTGGAAGTAAACTGTTTAATACATTCATATTCGACCTACTAGATGGTATAAATAGTGAATTTGAAGATTATATAAAATTATCCAGGATAGTGAAAATGAAAGCTTTCTTTACGTAAGAGTTATGTTGTATTTCATGACTATGCAAGAAAATGGCAGATGAAAGTCAATATAAATAAGAGCAAAGTAATAAATATTTAATGACTAGGTCTAAATTAATTATTGCCACTGAAAGAGATTATAGAATCAGAATTATTTAGATTGGAAAAGACCTTTAAGATCACCTAGCCCAACCACCAACTTAATGCTATCAAATTCACTGTTAAACCATGTCCCTTAGTACCACTTCTTCATGTCTTTAAAAGACTCCAGGCATGGGGACCCTGCCACTGCCCTGGGCAGCCTCTTTCAATGCTCAGCCATCCTATATCCAAGCTAAACCTCCTCTGTCAGAGCTTGAAGCCACATCCTCTTGTCTTGTCATTTGTCACCTCAGGAAACAGACTGACACCCTCCTCACTACAACATCTTTTCAGATAGTTGTAGAGAGCAGTGAGGTCTCCCCTCAAACCTTCCCTTCTCCAAATTTAGCAGCTCCAATTCCCTTGGACAATCTTCATATGTGTTGACCCTTCACCAGCTTTGTAGTTCTTCTCTGAAAGTGTTTCAGCATCTCAATATATTTATCGCAGTGAAGGGCCAAAAAACACAGTACTCACCAGTGCTGAGTACCGAGGGATAATCACTTCCCTAGTTCTGCTAGCCAAACAATTTCTGATGTGGACCAGGACCTTTGGTCTTCTTGGCCACCTGGGCACATTGCTGGCTTACATTCAGACAGCTATTGACCAGCTCCCAGGGCCTTTTCTGCCATGCAGCCTTCCAGCTGCTCTTCACCAAGTCCACACTGCTGCATAGGGTTTCAATTTAGGTATCAACTCAGTGTTCAGGGATGGAAAAGATAAATGGAATGTTGGGCACTCTTGCAGAGGGAACAGAGAATACACAGAAATCCTCCATCTTACTACTGTAAAAATACAAATACCACATGCAGATCTGGTCTTCCACCTTCTCCAGCCTGACAACGCAATATTGGAAAAGACATGGTAGAGTGACAAGGCTGGCCATCCCACAGATTCTGTGTGAAAAGACATGAAACATATTAGGTCTTTCATCTAGGAAAGTGATTGCACCTTCTCTATGAAAAGATGAGCAGGAAATTATGATTGCGTATTTCTTACGATGAAAGAACACAGTGCTGAGTGAGATGAGTAGGTAGCAATTTCAAATCAACAAAAGGAATTTCACAGAAAGTACAGTCTGCTGAGCAATTTTTGCTGCATAAATTTGTGGATATCCAAGGCCTAAATGGGCAAAAAAGTGACTAAACCAACTAATGGAAAAAGAAATAAAACATCAGTGGTTATACACCTGTGTTCTGACATCCAGTATAAGATGCTCTCTTTTTTACTGGACAGAATGAATGTATACCTTGGGGAATGTACTGATATCCTCTTATGTACACTTTCTAATCATCCATTCCTATCTACCAAAACATAAATCTGGAATAAACATACCTTTGTTCTTCTTGTGTAGTGACTGCACTGTTGCCCCCAAAATGCTGGCACAAAGACATTTAAGAAAATGAAGACAGGTGAGTTAAAGAGTACAACAGCACTTCTGCTATACTGAACACTGATGTGATTGCTATAGAACATTTCTACAGTTTAACCTTTTGTGACTAATCTCAGCTTATAAATATTGTTAAATTGCAGAAATGTAATACATTCAATTTCTATTTTCCAGCCTTCAGATTACTAAGAATTATCAAGCTTAGCCACAAGGATAAGATTTTGAGATACACAGCCTTCCCAAACCATTCACCCCCAAAGAGCTCTAAAAGCCCCTTTTGAAATAATGATTTTATGATTAAAAGATCAGCCTGTATTATCCCAAAAACTGTTAGCTTAATACTACTGAAGATACAGGATTTCCCTGGATGGTCTAACAGACAGAAGAAGATACAAAATGTTTACTTATTGGAAAGATACTTGCTGTTTTTTGGTTTTGTTTTTTTTTTTTTTTTTTGGGGGGGGGGGTGTAGTTCTGAGGCTGTGAACTCAGTGGAAAGTGAGAGATGCTCATGATTTCTCAATAAAAGGGTGAACAAGATTCAAGAGTTAAGTCAGTGTTCTATAAATACTTCAGAAAATGACATTTCCATTTTTATGGTATGCAAATCAAAAGGTCAAGGCTGAATGCTTGTTTTCATTTCTCTGAAGTGTCTGTTCTGTCTATGCTATTTCACAGCAGCTGTGTTTCTGTCTATAATGTGTATTGCTGTAAAACAATAGTTACATGGTGGGACGTAGGTAGAACCCTGCTTTGAGGCTTTGCAGGGTGATTGTGTTTCAAATCAGCCTTGCTGTCACATCATGGAAACAAAATTTAGAAGGAAGACAAAGGAAATGTGAGAAAAAGTGCAGATGCAGGGTTGTAGTTGAAAACATTTATATAAATGCTATATAGAATAACCTAATGGAGATGTGCTACTGTTAGTGCTAACAGCATCTTCAGCCCATTCAATTTAGAAGGATCATAACCAAGTGGTCCCCAGTTTCAGCAGGGACTTGTCAATGCCTTCTTTTGTTGTCCTCACAGAGGGAGAAAGAAGCAAGGAAGCAAAATAATTTTGCAGAGGGAAAAGAGCAAAGTGCTGAAAATGTGTATAAATGCCTAAGGATGTTGTCTTTGCAATATACATACAGTCTTCAAAACTGCAGTGAGAGCAGCAGCATTCAGGTTATGAGCACAGTAAATAGAAGTATTTAGTGCTATGATCGATTCTGGGAAGAGCAACTGCTTTGTGAAGAAATTACCATGATCAAATGTTTTGAGTAGACAAAGCATCCTGAAAACACTTTTAGGCCCATCTTTCAGTTCTGATTAAACACAGTAGGGCTGTCATTGATACCAAGTTGCTACTGGCTTAAATTTACTTCCACTCACATTTAAGTAGATATCTTTATCCTGTGGCCTGCATCCAAATACTCAGTACTAAATCCCCTGGTGTCACTTTTAACTGATAGCCTGCAATTAGTGTTTGATGGCCCATTGATGCATTATGCAGTTCCTCCTTCTGAGAGAGTTTTCTCTTTCTTTAATTTGCCAAGATTGGAAGAATTATGTTCTAATCCCCTGACTTCATCCAATTCATTTTGAAACATAATGTTTTTCAATTAAATCTCCCATTGGGAACTCATTCAGTGCCATCACACCAGCAAAGCCAGGTTGCCTTGATTAATTACCAGCACTCTCCCTTCTTCAGAAATGGTCAGTAAGAGTTCAAATAACTGGAAAGCTTTAGCAAAGTTACTGAGTAAATCAATGTTTTATGTCATTCCAAACCTGAAGCTTCAAAGAAATCTACAAAATTGAAGAAAGAAAGCAGAAGGTTACAGAGGACCAGGATTTTAAAATGAAAGTATGTAAGGTTTAGAGCTAATTCAATTCCAATGCTAATAAAGCCAGTTCACTTAGCTAATAGAATTCATCAAACAGAGGATGAGTTTAGGAATCAAATTACACTTTCAGTGCTAGAGATGCAAAACAGCTGCCAGATTTGCAGTTCCTAGAATAAAGGAGCTGTACCTTAAATATTCATAAGTTAACAGAGAAGAAGAAACTCACACTCACAGTAGAGATTAAACTCAGTGTTTTTCAGTCTCATGAGACCTACAGCAGGGACTATGGTAGAACAGCACCTATTCTAATTCCAGATTTCGAAACAGAACTTCACACGTAGACCAAAGTTTGCAAATGTTTTATTTTTTCCCAACTGAAATTCAGCTTGATTATCATTTACCTACAGCATTATCAGTGTGAAAAGCTCAGGATTAATGATTAATGAAAGGAAATAATCTTAAAACCACAATTCTCATGAAAAAAAAAGGAAGGTAATTTTTCCCAAATTTTCTCTCTCTTTTTTTTTTTTTCTTTTTTTTTTTTTTTGGTGTGTAATTTGCAACCAAACTGGTTATGACTTGGAATAATTCTACTTATTTATCTTAAAATATAAACTAAGATATAAACATAAACTTGATATATTTATTTTTAAAAATTGTTTAATTATTTTTAAAAATTGTTTAATTATTTAAATATATTTCCACCACAACCATTAGCTTAAGAAGATTGCAGTGCCTTAAGACTGATTCTCACTCAGTAGATTACGGGACTGACAGGCATTTTACTGCTCAGAGATAGTAATCAAGATGTCAAGAATGTTAACTTGCTTCAATAAATATTGCTTTTATTACTACATCTATTGTACCTATTTTAAATTAATTCTTTACTTGGCCTATTTTCCAAACCATTTAACTGCAACAGAGTAGACAAAGGCCTCTTGCCAGAAATTAGTTGAAATCTTCTTTCCAACCAGCAGTAGGCATGGAGAAGGGCAGAGTGAATTCTACACAGCCTTTGGAACGTTAATTCTGTTCTTAACAGTTAAGGCAGTGAATATTTATTAAGGTATGAAGATATATTTCAGTGTACAGTCCAAGAATGAGCCATATTTTATAAGTCTGACCTTCAGTAGCTTCTGAAGATGAACTGACACACCAAATGAACTTTTACCTCCAGCCATCTCACTGTTGACACATCTTTGTTAGCTGCCCTATCTCAAATATGAATCTTTTCTTTGACAGGATATGAGCAGGAATACAGTCAGGAATAAAAAATAGCCATTAACTGGGAGTCACTGGAAGATTCAAAAAAGAGAACAAGTATGTTTGAAGCAGCCCATCCACAGGCAGTTTTACTTTCCAGTTCACTGTCTCTTACAGCACACTGGAGCTCAGACAAATGACTGTAATGCAGTTTACTTCAACTAAGCTGGTAGTCAATGGCTACCTAAGCATACACATTTTGCCAGCAGCAGCACAAGTTAATTAAAATTCTTAGGGCTTCAGTGAAATCAGATAAACCCAAATGAAATTACATTCCATTTAACACAATTGCATGCATCACATTTTGCCATCACTAAACCGGTGAGCATAAAACCATAGAATATTGACTCCTCAGAAGACAGCTGTACAACCTTACTGAAAGTTTGGGTCTTCAGAGACTTCAGACAAACCCAAGTCTCCTCCATCTACCCTGCAAACCCCACCAGCATTCTTTCTCTTTTTTTCTAGATGCCCCACATCCATCTTTCTACCAACCGTCCACCCCCCGTGCTCACCATTATTCATCCCTATATACAAACTACATCTATATACATCCCTATATACAAACTCACATCTTCCTGGCTTTTGGGGGCTGAGAAACAGTATATCATAGAATCACGGAATTATAGAATATTTTGAATTGGAAGGAACCTTCAAAGGTCACCTAGTTCCACCCCCCTGTTAAGTTAACAGGGACATGCACAGCTAGATCAGGTTGCTCAGAGCCCTGTCCAGCCTGGCCTTGAATGTCTCCAGGAACAGGGCATCTATCGCATCTCTGGACAACTTGTTCCAGAGCAATGGCCCTTGATCATTAGGAGTAAAAGGGAGAGATGCAGGGAATGAGAAGGTCTGGCTCAGCATAGCATAACAAGACTTCTGGACAGCCATAGAGCTGTCTAATCTCTGGCATTGCCTCCAATATTCTTAGCAACGGGAGCAAACACTCTGCCTCTGGGCTCCAGCAGATCCCATACATAACCCAGCCAGTTTAAAGACAGGCTTGCTCTAATTTATCTCCTCTTGAGGTGTAAAGTATACAAGCAATTACAACCAGACTTTGATAAAAAGCTTTCTGTATGTCCATTATTGTTATAGTGAACTGACCCATACTTCCTGAAATGAACTCTTCTTTGATGGCAGAGATGAAATTTGCAGTCTAATTTGGTAAATGCTTATTTAAATTTGTGCAGTTACAGAACTGTACCAAGTACAATAAAATTAAATACTTTAAAAAAAAAACCCAAAACCTAATCCATTTGTTTTTCTTAAGTGTCCTTGCTATTTAGAGATGATGGTATATATCACTAAAAACAACCTTTTCAAAAAATCAGTAATTATCTTGAAATACTTTTTCTGATGTATGATAAGGAGTGGATTATTTTGAAAATGGGATATTGGCTTCATTTATGTCACAGATCCAACTCACTATTAAACTGTCTTTGGTTTTGCTTCTTGGATGCTTAATAAAAGAGAGCATTGCTCTCTTTAGAAGGACTTGATTTTATGATTTATCAGGAGCCTTTAACTCCCACTGAGGTCAAAACTATCACACAAAACCAGACCCTAGCAATATCATAAAGGCTAATGAAACAATCTGTGAAGGCCTTGCTGCATTAGTGGCTTGCAAAATGGGAAAACTTTCATCAAATTATATGTCTCTTTGGTCAGCTTTTTTCACTGCATTCTGGCATTCTATCTTTGGGGAGTTAGGTTCACCTCTATCATAGGCAAAGTACGGATGGATTTATTCTGATTTTTTTCTTCTAGCCTGAACAGCAAAGAAAGATTTTCACCTTTCTTAGAAGCCACAGCAGAGCTGGTGGTGGTTCTAATACAGCAAAATCACATGTTGATATGCCATCACAAAAGCCTGGTAGATCACTGGTTCTGAACTACATAGGCATAAGGAGCAGAGGAGAGATAATGCAAACTGCCCAGATACTCCTTGTTCCATATTATTCATCACTTACACTGCTTTCAGAAGATGTAATTCTTCTGCTCCTCTCTGACAGACTGATAACCAGGCTTGGTTTTGAACAGCCTGGGAATGATGTGGTAGTGTTGAACCACCAAACTGAGCTCCCACAGAGATCGTGAAAAGTGTAGAGCCATCATTCTTCATGTAGGAACAGAGCAAACAAAACCCTCTGACATTAGTTCCAGCATTTGCTAATTTGATACCTCTGTTTTCTGCCATAGCAAATCCAGGCCCTATGGATTTCTGCTGCACTTTCCTCATCCCAGTGACAGTTCTCACATACTGCCAGGCAACTATTCACTGCATCTTTATTGTTTCTGCTCCAAGGGCAAGCTGCAGTGGGGTCATTGTCGGACCAGTATCCTCATTCCCAATTTAAATACAGAAGATTGTTTCCCACAAGCTAGCTCAGCTTTGTTAACAGAAATTTATTTTCATTAGGATCGTTCAAATTCTGATCTTCAGACTGGCAGCCAAGTAAATGATGAGTAGTTATGGACTGTGGAATTGGTTACAAGCACTGTGTCACATCTCTTGTGTAGAAACATAAATAAAAAGAGCACAAATTACCTGGGCCTAAATATCTGCCACTGAAAAAGCATCTCACCCTGATAAAGGATAATACTGTAATAGACACAGTCCCAGAAAAGTGAGGAAGGTGAACTTAATAGATGTGAGCTAGGCAGAGTGATGTATTTTATGTCCACTGCTGAGGTGTAAGGACTTTCCTGAAGCACTCCTTCCTCCCACGCCTGCAGCTCTGTGCTGTGTCAGTGCTCATGCAGCTAAGGGTGACATTTTTCTCCTGTATAATTCAGCTGTTATGTTTCAGATCCTACCATTTGGAAAGAAAGAGGAAAAAACAAACAAACAAAAACACAAGATACAACTATCAAATAACTTGGGGTAAAGGACATAGAATGGAAATAGGAAATAACCACCACAGAGGCTGCTCAAGCTATCTCATCACCATGATCAGCTCATTTTCAGGTCAAAAGGATTCTCTCCTTTGCTGTGGAAAGGCTTGCACATGCCAACACACATGAGAGAGGCAGAACCCAACAAGCCTCAACCCTTCTGAAGGAAACTGCAGCTAGTTCTGTACCTTGTGCTAATGTGACAGGCAGAGGGGACCTGGGTTGCTTCACAGCAACGTATGATGAAAATACCATAACCCTTAAAGCTAAGAGGTTAGCCACAGGTTGTGCAGGGCTGTAAGAAAAATGTGACAGGGAACTGTTGTGCTTTGCTTGCTTGATGGGAGGCCCCTTATCTGCGCATAAAGGGCAAGTCACACACAGCTCTCTCTCCAGATGTGAGTGAAAGAAGACCAGTTTTGTCTAACTCTCTGCCTCTCACTTTTCTCTACTGCTCTGGAGATCAACATGGATGTCAGATGCTGTCATCCTATTTTAAACCTGTCTGAAAAGGTGCAAGCATCTGGAAATGGAGCACTGCATTCAAGGCAAGGCATTGCCATAACATCAACATCCTTTCTGCTTGTGAGGCCCCACACACCTGTCTTTGTGGGGTTTTTAATTGTAGAAAAATCCTTCCTGTCTGAATGGGAAAATGTGGGTAATACCTCATGCAGGCATCGCACTCCCACATTCCCCTTCTCCATCATACAGTGACAGAAAACAACACAGATTTTATGCCAGTTGTACAGAGCTATACACAAAGTCTTAAAGCATAAGCACTGAATAGTGAGGCAGAAGTGCAGACCTCTTAAATTTTCTTTTCAAGACCTTTTTCTCAAATGTTTTATTATTAGTCAGGAGTTTGGTGATGCTTATTATACTCATTACAACACCTGTCTTTTGACAGGTGTAGCTTCTAATTTGTCCTTGAAGACAAGAGGGGGAGGAAGCTGTAGCATAAATATATATATATTTACACACACATACAATTTAGGTAGCACTCTAGAGAGCATACTGTAATGGCTGGAGCTAGCAGCAGCTTGAGAAGGAGGATGACAAGTGCCCCTCATTAGAGATGCCAGTCAAACAATAAAAACAGAAAAAGATAGTATACAGACTCAGACACTAAGAGAATACAGTATATCAAAATAGCCTGCAGAAGTGATAGGCCAAGCTCACAACCATCTGATAATGACAGTTTATGAAAATATACCTCTATGAAGTACAATTATCTTTCTCCTTTTTTTGTTTTACTCCTCCATTTTAGTCATCTACTTAAGCTTCTTTCAGATCTTATGCCTAGACTTTTGTAGTAAAAGTTTTACGATTACCAGTCTCTTGATTACCCTAGCACCTAACAAATAGCAACCCTTAAGAGCACTGTTATGTTCACCCCTCTATCAGCAGCTTTTCCCCACTTGCTTATGGAGAAGTCAAGCTCTTTACCCAGTTTTCCGGTCAAAAACAAAAACCAAAAAAAACAGTGCTAATTTTAACTCTTCAGAAGAAGAGGGGAAATGAGGTCAGAGAAGAGCAGTGTCTATTTAGTGGCTGAAATGTCTTGTCTTACCTTTATGTGTACCTGGTTGTATATTACAAAATAGCTTTCACCTGCATCAATGGAGCACTGGATACTGCCTTAGCCATGGCCAGCATTTTTAAGTGGAATTGTCAAATATCAGGATTACGTACAAACGCATCTTTTTCTTTTCTTTTTTTTCCTCCTTATTTTTATTCACAAAAATACCTAAGCTGACAGCCCTACTGACTATGACATTTCACACCGGTTGTCATGGTTAGTGGTTTTACAGGAGTTCCAGGAAGAGGGGCTTAGTGTCCGTGACAATCAAACAGCTATAAACAATAGGGTGCATGAACCTCAACATAGTCATCATAACCGAGCTTAACAAGTTTATGGAAAGAGGCTGCAGTCAGAAATGTCATCTTTCACACTTTCTGTTAATATCTACAGAATCATAGAGGAGAACTTCTTTTTATCTTTTTTTCTTGCTTGTAACTCTAATGAATGAAGAGGGGTTACATTAGAAATACCTGCTCTTTTTTTTTTTCCCGTTATCTGCCATTTTATAGTCTCATCATCCAAATTTATTATATTTTTCAGAGAAAAAAAAAATGAGGGTTATCTTGGAAAAATAAAGAAAAAGGGATTTTAAAAAGAAAAACAAGGAGGTAGCAAAATTTCAGAAGTTAAATGCAAAAAGACTGAAAATATCATGAAAAATAAATTCAAATTTGAAGTAGAAATGTAATCATACCACTTAAAGTACATATCTCATCATTTGGTTGAAACATTGCAAATGTAAGCTGTAGTAAGTGTAACAGTTAGGCTGTTCTTTCACAAGAGTACTGCAGTATGCCCCAACATAAAAACTGAGACAGTCCGCAAAGCTTAACCACTTGATTTCCTAAGTAACTGCCTTTTCTTTTAAAGACTTCAATTTGTTGGACCAGAAGGAAGTGGTAAGCCATAGGGTGATTGAAACCCACGAGTTGTCACCACAGTGGGAGCTGATGCATGGCCAATACAAAAAAACATAAGGAATAAAACAGAAAATGGAATAAACCGGGCAGATTGAGTACAGTCTTGCTCTTATTTGCCTGTCAATCATGTGAAAGAGGTAATTTCATTGCATGTGAAAAGAAGAAAAATAATGCTTAGGTGTAGCTCCTCACATATCCAAAGGACTGTGCAGGCTGTGCACATGTAATTACCTCTTCATGTTCTTGGGAAATAATGTGATTACATCTCAACTGCCCAGATGGGGCAGTTATTTCTGGTGACCATGGATTGCAGGCATTTCGAGGGTAAAAAAGGCATCTGAAATGATACCCATGCCAGGCTCACTGGGGAACATTGGTGCTTTCTCTTCCTACAGAAGTGCTTACTGCCACTTCTTATCCAAGGAGTTACCACAGAGCACACGAGCAAATTCTTCTGTATGCCTGCAGTGTACCAATATCCACTATAAATTTTACAGCAATAAGCCTTCTGGAGTAGATGGCAAAGTCTACTTTTCTCTTTGTCTGATACAGTAAAAGAAAAATTGGTTTGTAAGGAGGAGACTTGACAGGTTAGATATATTAGGTCATGAAGCTAATTCCTTTGCCCAGTAGCTCTAGAAATGACTGCTCTTTTATGAACGCCAGTAACTATGAAAAAACAGTGAAAGATAATAAATGCTGTGTTAGTGCTGATCAGTGACAGAAACTTATAACAGGCATTTCCAGGGCATTTACAAGCACAGCTAACACTTCTGCAGCAGAAGTGATGGAAATTTGGCAAATGCTGTGTATGACATGGAAAAGCTGTGCAGTTTTTCCTGTGCTAAATAGTTGTCTTGAAATTATGTAAACCTTCTTCAGTTAATAAATATGGATGAGGACAGCAATTTTTTCATTTCTAG
This sequence comes from Perdix hodgsoniae, assembly GCA_035772895.1. Taxonomy (NCBI): domain Eukaryota; kingdom Metazoa; phylum Chordata; class Aves; order Galliformes; family Phasianidae; genus Perdix; species Perdix hodgsoniae. The sequence continues at coordinate 26,126,056 of JAPSGF010000004.1, read as the reverse complement.
TGTGTCCAGGACTGTAGAGCTGCCTCTGAACTGAATATCCATTTTTTCAAAGGTAGCCAACACTGTTTTGCTTTACTAAAAAAAAAAATACCCATTTCTTCGAACTTCTGGCTTTACTCTTCACAATCTCTCTGTCTATGAAGCAAGATTAAACTGCATAGCACAAAGAAGCCGAACTGAAAAGCTTGATAATAACACCACTTTGTTATCAGAGGAGGCATCAATTTTATTTTTTTGCTGACAGCAAAAGACCCTCAAACAAGCCCTGGACATTTATATCAGTACATCTCTTTCTGTCATAAACAAGAATGATGTTTCTCCCCTTGGCCAGGTCTGACCTGAGAACATCCTCAGGCCTCACCATCTGTTTCATCAGCCTTGCAGCACTGAATAAAACCCAGATGCCTGAAGAAGTTACTGTTCCAGCCACTTCTCTCTCCCCAGGTGCAAGTAACTACCTCAGAAAGCAGCTCCTGCACTACTGCTAAATTGGCATATTAAGACAAACCAAAATCATCAGACTAAAAATTGCCACAGCAAAGGATTTTTCCATTTCCAATGACAGCCCTGGTACAGAAATACACTGCTTAATGTGCAATACTGTAATGCATGCCAGCAGCTTCTTTATAATTAACAAGCTTCTCTCATTTATACATGCTCTTTGCTCAGTCAGTGTTTCATGTCCATCCCATGAAAATTTTATATTCTGCACAAGGACTGTTTAAAATTAAAGAGGAGGGTAAAGGGGAAAGCAAAGAGATAAGAGGGAAAAAGTGAAGAAGAGAAGAAAAATAATTCATTCTGGCTCTACAGCCTGGTAATGACAACCCCATAGACACTGCGTCTTCAAACACATACTTCATCCTAAAGCAAACAACTTTTACACAGCCCCTGTATTATTTCACGCACTCTAAACTGTTAAGAAACATAACTATGTCTTCAAATCAGAGGAGTCCCACAAAATTTTAAAGCCAATTTCAACTCAATGTTCATCCGAGCCAGTGCCTTTGATCCAAGGACTAGGGTTTGATCCACGGCTCTGATTTATTCAGCAACACAGGCACTGTATAATGTCTACCTTAATTTTCTGGATGCCATGAAGTCCCATTTGGAGGCTGCCCTTTATAAAATCTCCAGTCCTTCAGGTTACAGCTTGTTAAACATGAAGACACTCACGTACACATAATGCTAAGATATCATTTTGCAGCACAGAAGATCATCTACTCTAGCACATGGCACTGGCACTCAAGCTATGTTTATTCCCGCTTGTTTTGAGGCCACCTGGCACTAGTGAGGTCTATTATCATCCAAAAAAGGGTGCCCACATCCAAATGACATGTTGGGCATGGTGCCTGGCCCATGCTAATTCTCAAAGCACATTCAAGAATTGTTTGGAAGAGGCCTGGGCAGACTGCCCAGGTGAAAACCATTCCAGGGACAGCTCTAGCAATTTAACAGAGTAGGCAATGAAGCTAGTGCTTGGGTCTGTCTTCTGGCACTGGTTAATTTCTAGTACAAGCAGAGCCTGCAATTGGAAGAAAGGCTGTTCCTTTCATGAAGCATGTTTATCTGTCAAAGTGACATAAACTATTTCACGTATTTCTTCACGCTAAGAACATCTTCAGAGAAGTAAAAGCTTCTGGAAGTCAAATCGCAAACAATTTACTATGTTCCAGAAACAAGGTGCACAGGACATTTGAAAGTATGCTAACGAACCAACAAAGGAAAGATCTGTAATATTGTTCAGAAACAGTGGAAATGCATTCTTATGTGAGTGTGTAAAATCTCTCACTGCATATTCAATACATGGAGATCTGTGCAGTGGGCAGAGCTCTAAAGGATCTCAAACAAGCCCAGGTATGAGGGGTGTGCAGAGAATCAGGCATGCACCAAACACACCACGGAAAGCATTAAGCTGATTAATGTAAAACCAAATAGCTTTCAGGATGCTGGGCCATTCCATCCATGGTGGTGAGCACAGTTTTCACTCGTTGGTTTTCTCTTATTTTTAATGAGACTACTTACAAACAAAGAGAAAAAAATCAGCAAACAAACTACATGTGGAAGGTTAAAGGCTCCTGTTGCAAACTGTACACTCCATGGCCATTTTAAGCAAAGTAAGGAGAGCAAAAAAAATCATTTTCTCACATTTATCCAAACTTAAATGATAAGAAATTAGAATAAAAATTTCTATAAACAAAAATTGTTTTTTCAGATTCCTGCAGGCATCACAACACAAGACACATTTTGAACTGTATTTCTTTAAATACTCTTAAAAAAAAAAAATACTGTGCAGGGAAACTGTTAGGTGCATTTCTTCTGTAATAGCCACAGGCCTTCTATAAGGTAATTTTCAGTGTAGTTGACTCCTACAGATTCGCTTATCAGCACACACACATGGACCCACAGGACAGTCCTACATGGCAACAGTAAATAGAAGCTTGAGAGTAGAAGGGACGTGCTGGTCCTGACAATGGCCTCAACTATCTACAGCTGTTGCCAATCATGCCATATGGTTCTGGCTGTTTATCAAGCTCCATCTTTGTAACTAAATTATTTATTAAGCAAATTTCTCTCTCTGACAATCAGAGACTTTCTTCTAACTCCAGCTGAAGCTATTCATGGTAAAGGCACAACACTGTTCCTCATACCATCACTATGGTTGCTGAAATCCGTCTACTGCTTCCCTCTCTGCTATTTACAGAGACATGGCCAATCCCACTCAGCTTTGGGACAAACCAAATTCCTTTACAATATGTTGACAACATGACAAAGTTATTTGCACTATTAATGACAAATCTTGAATAATAGACACATATCTTTTGACATAAAGTTATCTTATCAACATATCAGATTAGCTTGCCTTTGGTAAATAGATTGCATTTATTGTTTGTCTTTTATTGTGATATCTTCAATGACTTTTCTTTCACTATTTATTCTAATACTCTGCAAACCACTCAGATCATACTAACAAATATGAAATTGCAATTTTTCCTTTTACAGATACAGATACTACAGCAAAGGTTAATAAAACCTCATGAGTTCACAAAAATAATCAGAGAATTAGAGAATTGTAGAGTCAGAAGGAATCTTTAAAGGTCTACTAGTCCAACACCCCTGCAATGAACAGGGTAGATCAGGTTGCTGAGGACCCTGTCCAGCCTGACCTTGAATGTCTCCAGTGACAGGGCATCCACCACCCCTTGGCAATTTGTTCCAGTGCCTCACCATCCTCACTGTAAATGACGTTTTCCTTATATCCAACTTTAATCTACCCTTACTTAGCTTGAAACCATTTCCCCTTGTCCAATCTGAGTCTGTCCCCTTCTTTCTTATCTTTTTCAAAAATGAAAATCATGTTCTTCATCATCTATCCTTCCTTGTCTTATTTTCAGGTATTTGTTTTAATGCATATTATATATATTAATATATTAATATGTATATATATTATATATATTAATGTATAATACAGTATGTATATATTATAATACATACTATTATATGCATAAAATGAAAGTCAGCAAAGAAGCTAGTCCAATATTGAAGAAAAATACAGAAAAAAAACTTAGTTTTGCACTAAGTTAAATTACAGAACAAAGAGTTTTTAATTATAAGAACATTCTGTGTCACTGAAGATTCTGTAAGGAAAAACATACAAAATCCAATATATTTTTTTTAATTGATAAGCTTATTAACACAGAAGAATTTCAATGAGTATTATGTTATAACCCCATATTTATATGCAAGTAGGCAGCAGTAATACCGCTGACTGAAAATCTACAGGTGTCACAGAATACTGCAGCAGTACAGACATTTGTCAACAGCTTAAATAAATTGACTTTCTAAGGTTCCATTCATCTGCAAGTCTTAATGTGTGTACGTTCCTCTGCCCCTAAAGCAGAAGTGGTCTTAGCAGATCATAAAAGAAAAGGCATTTTTTCCTGTAACTGAAAACCATGTAAAGTAGACCCATGGATTTATTTTAAAGGACCTAACAAAATGAATATTCAGTAGGGAAAGCTTCAGCTGAAAATTATCTACTTGACAGTGCTGTAAACAATAAAAAGAAAAACAGAAAGAAAAAACCAGGCAGGAAGTTAGACTCTAAACAATTTAGCAGCCATGCATCCGCCCAGACTGGCTTGGAAATTTGCAAAGTAGCACAGCAAGTACGCCTGTATGGGTCAGCCCACTGTTACGTTGCACATCACGTGTGTGTATCGCATGAAATGCACCATGGGTCAGTCATCTGAGTCCATAACAGCAAATGCTGCTTTCTAGTAAAACCGCAGGCAGAAATGCTGTTATAATTATGCCCGCTTTAAAAGAATTTTTTCTTTTTTTTTTTTCTTTTTTTTTTTTCGGTTCTTTTAGATTTATGTTTTGTTGTCCTTGAAGAACTGTGCATCTATTATGACAGCTTCTGTGTTTGGGCTGTTGCAGCTTTTTTTACGAATCTGCATAAATCACAAGCTATGGCTGCCTGGCATTCAAGTTCATTTTTTCTCATGAGCAGCCCTCATCAATCCCATCAAAAGAAGGCCCTTTCTTTCTTCCACCACATCTCTGCAAATGATTCCTCCTTCTGATACATGAACTCTTCTGATTTTCACAGAATTCTCATTAACATGTATATCTTTGTACCATTTGCCTTCCTGCAAGCATCTACTTTTTGAAACTGGCAGAAACAGTCCTCACACTTTCCTTTCTTCAGATCTCTCCTCTTAGTGTTGTAGTCTTATTATAAAAACGTAATTTAAAAATAAGACAACCACCAAGCTGCACATAACCCTAGGTGTTTGCACTGATTGACAGTGTAACATTATCACTCTTTACTGTCTTTTTGGCAATTTCTTGCTTACAGTTAGTTCCCTTTAGTTCTCTGCCCTCTACCTCTTCAGTGAGAGCTCAGATTTATGCACAAATCTGTTCATCAGCCTGTGAAACTTAAACAGTAAACTCTTCCAGCTATGAACTATTTGCTTCTCTCACATTTGTCTATATTTGTTTTTGTAGAGTGCTAGGCAAGTCTAAGTTTGAAATGCTAAGTACAAGGGCCAATGCCATTAACTCCTCAGACTCTAAAATTACGTGCAATTTTAATGTTCAAGCTTCATATTCTCTACATTTTATGTTTCCCACTGTGCAAGGAGAATGGTAGAGCCAGGGACTGGATTCATACCTCTCATTATAGGCATAATAAGGTTTTAAATGTCCGAAGGAATATGGCATATTGTAGGCATAAATTCTTACTGTTTAAGCTACTTGAGAGATGCCAAACAAGAGCAATGTTTTGAACTGTTTTCAGATTCATTGCTGTGGATACACAGCGTCCAAGCTCACATTCTCCACACGCCAAGAACTTTCACTGAATGCTTGTGTTGCTGCATGGACACGAGGAAAGTCTGCAGAGAAAACTGCTATAGGAAAGCTAGCTTGGGAGCTGAATTTGTCCCTAGCAGAATCACAGATGTTTTGTTGAACGTTCATAGTTATTCCTTACTAGTTCACCACACATAAAAAATATTTACGCTACCAATACCACAGTAATGCTTGGCAATTCAAAAGTAAAAATATGTCACAACAACAGAAAATCAACAGTTGCATACGTTATATGCATTATTAATACCTCATCCTGTGAGTTAATGTGAGGCACAGTACTCGTTTAGGAAGAGCTCTCAGTAGGAGCCTCTGAAGTCTGCAGCATGCCAGGATTTCCCAACCAAACCTGGCTTTGTGGAAGCACTGGCATCTCTTGATCTCACCAGTTATGGCCTGAGACACTCTTCTGTGCACTGCATCCCAGAACCTTCCACAGCTTCAGCATTTCTCTTCTCCTTGTATCTACTTTGCACAAAGCTTCACCTATCAACTACTCCTTTCTTTCCCTATTTCTCTCTCCCAAGTCCCTTATTCATTTTCACATCATCTCATTCTCCTTTCATTGTTACTCTTTTTCAGTTATAAATAGACAACTTTCTATATCTAACATTTGGTTTGCACAGTTTTCTCCACCCTATGGCTCAGGGGAGAACATTTTGGTCTTTTTGGTTTTGCAGTTCTCCCAAGAATGTAATTTCCTTGGGGAAAGGAAAAAGAAACAGGAAAAAAAAGAAACAAAATCTTCCCCTTTCATATCAAAATCCATTCACCCACTTCTAAATTTAGTTTCCCTTAGCAAAAGCTATCCTGTAATTAAAACATTGGCAGATGAGAATATTACAGAGCTTTCCAGGTCAAGTGAACATTATTGTTTAACGTGATAATCTTGTGTCTGACAATCTAGTAAACTGACTGGTTGAAAAACACATAGTACCTTCCAGACTAAAGCTCACAGGGAGTACTTTACAGCCTTTCACAGGTAGTATTTGCAATTCAGACAGAACAACTGATAGATTACAACAGACCCATAGTTGATGAGGACCAATGCTGATTTCTACCAGCAGATTATTTAACTTTCACAGCACAGAGCTACCCTCCAATGGTGGTTCTGTATACTTTCTTGGAAACTCTTCATTCACACTTACGCTGAATGATGTCAAGCAATAGCATATTCACAGAACCAAGACATCAGAAATTCCTAACTACATTTACTACACAAACCTCTCAGTGTTCCTAGTCTGGGAAAAGGGGTTTATAGTGTTATACAGTATGTTCAATATAACCAGTTCCAGCATCCACAGACATAATTATACATGCATTTTTGCTTGTAGTTCCACTTGAGACATCTTATGACCCATCTTATCCCAGCCCTTACTCACTTCCATTTCACGAGCATGGCCTTCCAGCCCCAACTCCAGGCTTACATACAGCACCAGCAAAACTGAGGGAGCCATGAACAGCACTAAGACTCGGGGAAAAATAGTACCTTTCAGACAGGCTTTGTGCCATCTCAGATGCAAAAAGGAACTATCCCTGGATGTAGAAAAAATCCAAATTTTTTGCATATGATATACATCTCTCTCTTGAGACAGAACTCAAGAAGGTTTTTTTTTGCTTTTTTTCACTTTTTTTTCACATACAGTACGCAAGGGAATAAGCTATGTTTAGTTTTCAGTTACCTATTCTAGAGATTTTATGATTCTAAGATTCTATTTTAGCCTGACAATTGAAATCAAACAGCTGATCTTTCTGGCAAATAGAATGAAGAGAACAACCTCATGGGTATGAACTAACTTCACAGGACAGAGCCCAAGAAGCTATTGACAGGTTTATTGGCGTGCCACATGCAAACTCCTTATTTTTCATCTTCCTTACAATGCAGGACCTTGTCCGTTTTAGTTGGGTGCCTCATCTCCCACCTCTAAGTTTTCTCTTTCTTCAGCATGAGTTTCTCTCTCTCATCCTTGGGCTGAACATTGAGTCTTAGGAGAAATGGTGGGGGAAGTAGTTCATATATCTTCATATACAGCTTCTGGAGATAGGAGTGTAGGGGTATGCATTCCCCTAGTAGAGGGAGGGCAGATGTAAGACACTGGCTGCTTTTTGTTTGGATTTGTGCCAATCAATTTTATGCTTTGCTTTCTGTGCAGTTGAAACATTTTCAGCTAATCAGGGTCATGACTGACAGTCACCCAGTATTACGTGAGTCTGTCTGATGCACAGAGCAGAACTTCAGTGGGAGCTCCCAAAAAGTAAGCTAGCTCTTTACCCTAAGAGAGCTTTTCCCTTGCTCCTTCTCAGGAAGGAAGCATGCGCTCCCATTCATTCCTTCAGTAGGTATGCATAGCCTGCCCTGAGAGCCATCAGAGCCTTCTACAAACTCTTGTCACAGGAATAAAGGACTGGCCTCCTAGATTCAACAAGCAATAACACACTGCTCGGATTTTGAAATCCAGTATCTTCTGCATATTCTCTTCTCCTAAAAATAAGTTAATTATCATATTCCAAAAAAAAAAAAAAATTCTATACGTAAATAGCAAATCAGAAAAGGACATTAATGCTCAGCCAACATGCACAGAAAACATGCACAGTGAATCCACCAACTGTTATGCCCCCACTTCACGTAAACTTGCTGCTGCTTGCCAGTATAGGATTATTTTCAGTGAAGGTATCCAAGGTCAGTTTGCACAGAAAAGATGTATTACACATGCTTGCACAATTACTCCTTGAACCACAACTAACTCTAAAGAAAGTTGAGCTAAATATTGGCTAACACCTCCAGGTCCTCTTCCTCTGCGTGCCATGAATGGCTGCAGCCAGTAAGAAGGGACCGGCTCAACAAAACTTTTTACCTGTTCTCCAGGGAGCTGTGTGCACCCTGTGAAATCTCATCAGTCTACAACCCAGCCTAAAATGAGGGCAGCTCCTGGGCAGCTGCCTGTGAAGACTACAGGAGAGCCAATCAGTTTGCTGGGTATGCAAGGAAAATTTCAGGTGGAGCCAATGAGAATAAGAGAAAGTGCCTGGAGATGCAGGGTGGTCAGGCTGTATTGTTCTGGGTGCATTCAGTGACTCAAATTATACACTGAAAGGCAGTTTTATCACCAAACAGAAGAAACAAACCTCTGTGTTTGTTTGTTTGTTTGTTTTTAATATTAATATAAACTGTAGTCTCTTTCAGCACAGCAGCACCTCAGCACAGTAATGGCATTCTGTAAGTTCAGGCTTAATTGCCTGCAGTTCGTCTTCCCTATATTTTCTCCATATTAGCCTTCTGGTATTGACTCATCTCTCCTCACACACAAGTACTATACAACTCAGTAATTCACAAAATAGCATGACAGCTGTTTTTCCTCACACATGGTGTTAATGGCACTGGGGGCGGGGAGGAGGGGAGGAAGGGGTTAGGGTTGCATTATGCAAGCTAAGGACAACAGCTTTGAATCAGAGAATCAATTCCATGCATGGTAGGGCAACATGAGAGAGATTTTTGTGTAGCACCTTAGTCTGTCACCCACTTATTAGCTCAGATCAAAGGCAAACAGCAAGAGCAAAGCAAAGAAGAAACTTCTGGAAACTGCAAAAAACTAATTCTGCAGAGGCTCTAGAAACAGTTAACATAGTCTAAAGAGAGAAATAATATTATAAAAAAAAAAACATGAAGACTCTACAGTGTCATATGAGGTAAGCATGAGCTAGAGTATTCTTGATTAAAAGGTAAGCACTGTTAAAGGCTTGTGGTCTGCATGGATGTGCCACAGTTTTCTTACACTGTAGAGTTTGTAATTATGAGTTTAAACTCTTGAGCAAAGAATTCAGATTTACCAGAATGCTAAAAAGCACTGTAGAAACCATTATAGCTTTTCACTGACTGTACACTAGATTCTGAAATGTAGTCAATTCAAGGCCAGGCTGGATGAGGCCCTAGGCAGCCTAGTGCTGTGCATTTGAACCAGGTGGTCTTTGAGGTCCCTTCCAACCCAAGCCATTCTATCACTACAGGATTATTTGCACAGGTGAGTGGATTCCAGGCATTCCTTCTCCTAGCTCTGAAGTGCGGAAAGCAGGCTGTTGGGGAGTGATCAGTGCTTGGTGTGACAGTGCTCAAAGACAAAATATGAGCTACTCTGCAAAACTCTATGTGGACAACTGAACTATGCAAAACTAACATATTGCACTCCCATAAGAATTAAAATTACTGTAAATTGAATATGTTTCACTGTAAAGTATTTCAGATTATTTTTATTTTATTTTATTTTATTTTTATTTTATTTTATTTTACTGTATTTTATTTTATTTTATTTTATTTTATTTTATTTTATTTTATTTTATGGCTTCCTAAGCTAGAAATGCTTCCTACAGAGGAACAACAAAAGAACCACTGCACAAAGCAATTAAGGTAAGACAGGACATTTCCTGTCAAAGATAGCAAAGCTGTTGCAGTTGGGAGCAGACACAAGATCCTTCTGTAGCTAGTTTCTGTACTTTATCACACAGAGATTTCCTTTGGTTTCACTACTTTCTTTTTAAGTTTGGGCTCCTTTGTTTGCGTGACTGATGTAAATTCAGAGATTCCTATGTGTCTCTACACATACAATTCTATTCTTTACAGTCCTTTTTCTCAGTGTTAGTTTTTAAAGCTTTTTCAAGGATTACAGGCTCAGCTGAATCCATCAGATGATATCTCATAGGTACAGACAAAGAAAAGAGAGCAGAATTTCCTATCTTAAGTGCAATTCTTCTCCGTGCAAACTGTACCATCTCAGTTTCAGCAACATCCAGTTTTATTAAAAGAATCTCATTGATTTTCAGGCACAGGTTATTCTTCTTGTTGCAACAAATAGAGAAAAATGTGTTAGTACCTGTTTCACGTTGTCTCTGTTCTGAAAACAGATCATTAGACAGCCCACTAGACTGGATGAGTGCCTTACTGTGGCTGATAGAACATTTGCTTTCTTCTCTGTCAGTTCTACTTTGAAATGTATTTTTCTCAATAACAGTTTATACATGAGTTTTGTGTACTCTGTATGGGTCTATCCTCTTGTTTTTCATTGCTGCTTTTCACTTGTCTGGATTGCAACAAAATTTGGAGGATGCACCGTCCATGGAGACGCTCAAGGCCAGGCTGCAAAGGGTTTTGGGCAACCTGTCCTAGCTGCAGGTGTCCCTGTTCATTGCAGAGGACTAGACTAGATCATCTGTAAAGGTCCATTCCAGCTCAAATAATTTTCTAATTTTACAAAATTTCCTCACAGCAGTTTTTGGAAAAGAGCAGGGAAAATTTTCATGATCTAATTCAAAGCATTTCTGAGGCACAAAGTGCTGCGTGCCCAGAACAGGAGAGGCCACACTTGAAGGAAAGAGGGAAGATGTATTCCTCCCAGACCTAACCAGGTTGCCACAGACAACCTGAAGGTGGCCCAGAAATGGATGTAAGCAGGAGCAAAAATCTCACAGCCAGCCACAGGCCTCTCAGAAAATCAGCTGGGAACCTTCTGGGTCAGTCTCCATCCCGGATAGAACAGCAATCACCATTAAAATGGATCACCTGGGGATCTACAGTCTGAATCCAGTTTGCAGGATGATTCACTCAGACCTTTTTGCCTTTTCTTCATGGTCTTAACATTTCTTAGCATGACTTCCATGAAGGAAGTCAGTCCTTGCCTTGCTGAAAGGAAATGGCAAACAGTGCATGACTCATCACATGAGTTGAAGAAGGATCCAAAATTTGTCTGCTGGCTCTTGGACCCAAGTATGTGGACAGCTCCATTTTCACACAGCAATCTCCCCAGCTGCGTGTTCACCTTCCCCAGGAGGTGACAAAAATGAAGATGAGTAATATGAATTCCAAAATGATTCACGATTAAGTGTTTTATTCATTCTGAAAAAAAAGGAATTTTCAGAGCTTCTCTTCTCATGGCAAGAGGGAGAAGAAGTATTTCAGCTTTCTATTCCAATTCAGGGTGGAATTGAGCACTGGAACTTTTCCCTAGAAACAGAATGTGTGGGATTTTTATTTTCAACTCTGTTTCTCTATTTGCAAGTGAGAAAGAAGGTGAGAATGGGGCAGAAGGCAGAGATGGTGATGGAAACTGAAAAATAAGTGAAAAGGATGGGGTTATCATGGGGCATCCAGTCTGAACTATGGAAATTGACATGAACTCTAAGAGACTAAAATGTTACAGATGTATAAAACACAGGCAATTACAGAAGAAGAAAACGTCTTTTGCTAGATTTTTCCCTTTTTTTCCTATCAGCATCAAAAAATGTGAGTTTTTCCCCTTGTCAGAGGCCTGAACTCCTGTTGTGATGAGCATTCTGAAGAGCAGTTCTGAAAATGTTCCTTTTTTGTCACTGGCCCCATTACCTAATATTTTGCAGCCCTGCCCAATAAAGATTTATTCATCTCATATGTTGCTGGTTGTGACCTTATGTTCAGCAGTTGTTGGACCGCTTTGTGCTCCACGGCTCTCGTCTCAGCCTTCCCAATCCGGGAAGCACTGTGCCTGGGAAGACCAGCCTGGGAGCCAGGCTGGGCAGTAAATCCAGCCTCGAAGGCCCAACCTTCCTAAATAAAACACTCAGCCTCATATGTTTTGTTACTGCACTAATACCGCCCTTAGGAAAACCACAAATAAGCATCCAATATATTTCTAATATGTCACTTAGCTGACGCATGTTTTGCTTAGGGTCAGTTTGAATATTGCTTAACTTTCTTTTGAATCTCCTTTCCCTATGTTTAGGATGAATGTCTCCGAGTTAACTTTTGTACTGCAAATAGGAGCCCACCATGAGGGCTTGCATGACTGAAGTCAGCACTGCGCTCACCTCACCAGCCCCATGGAAATAAGTCCAGACTTATTTCACACATCAGTTTTCCACAGTTAAATCCTATCCTTCCATAAGCAGCTGTGTAATTCAGAACAGCAAGTCCAAAGTTTTCTTTCAGACTATTACCCTCCTTTGCTACCGCTTGCTGGCCAGAAGGTGATGGTTTCTAGAACAGACCAAGAAAAAGTGAGAATTCCTATTTCCAAAACACGCTTCTCCTACTGCCTTCAGTATTCACTCCTTTACTTCTACTTCTCGGACCCAGTAATACAGTTCCCTCCGATGAAACCCCATGGCATTTCCTGTGCTGAGAAATAATAATGTCGCTTTCTCTGGTCAGAGGAACTCTGAATGATAGATGAGGGGATCCTGTAAACAGTGGGAGAAAAAAAAGTTTAAAAAAAAATCACAACTGTTAAGGTAATGCTTCAGAACTATGCACCTTCTAATAGTTATTTAACAATGATTAGGAAAACTCTGACCTTAATTACAGCTAAACTCTCCCACTCATCCTTTCGAAAGAGAAGCTCAAATTCTGCCAGAATAAGTGTTCTTTGCTACTCCTGCAGTTACTTATGTCTGATTTATCACTATCTATCAAGCTTTGTTCATGCACTTAGTCAACAAAATGACTTGGGTTTTAACCAGGAAAGGTGAGATATTTGGTTGATTAAAAATAATTAAGGACATTTTTGAGACATTCCAGTGAACTCAGCACTTGAACATTTTGTCTTGTATATGTTAAGAAAGCATTTGATGGGATCTTCATTAATCAGTTCAATCGCTGTTCATATATTTCCATATATATCATCCATATTCAGAACTAAGATATCAGTTACTAAAGCAATAGTTTTGATGGTGAGAGCTAAAAAGTTTTTTTGGTTGTTTTTTTGTTGTTGTTGTTTTGTGTTTTTTTTTTAATCAGAACTTTGTTTGTTCTGGACTTTTCAAGGGACCTTTTTCTTGCTCTTGGCTTAAATAACAGAAAGTCGTGGCTGATGTGCTCCTGGTATGTGAAAAATACTTTTCATTGCTTTGAAGATTGCATGTGAAAATAGAATCACTGTGTGTTTCTTCAAGAAGGAAAAGTTCACTATAACACTGATCTTTTCCTTTAGTTTTTCCCAGTGAGAGAGAAATCAGCTGTGTCTGACCCAGAAACCTCAGGCTTGCTTTTGAAAAACTGCAGAAAAATAGTTTTTAACAGCATTGCATTTCCCTGTTCCAGACAAATGTGAATTCCTTTCTCTTTGCATGGGCTTCTCTAAACAGGGAAATCCAGTTCCCTTTGGATTCTTCCCCTCTGAGTAAAGGATGAGACTGAGTCATCCGTTTGTTTGTCTTTGATGATGAATATTACTGTCCACTTCCAAACAATGTCGGCAACAAAAACAGGGCATCTGTGGTTCAGATCAGTTATGCTTACCCTTCCAAAACATTACATAGAAAATATGCCTATGCCTAACTTTAAACAATTGAATAGCTCGACTGGCCTTAGCTTGAATATTTCTAACATGAACATTTTCTGGATTAAGGTCATCACACTTATTAAAGCTGTGCCCCGTTTGCAATAGTAATTTGGCACTCACTAGTGCAGCTGTGCCACTCCTGCCAGTGAAACAAGCTTAATAATTTGTTAGTTTGGACATTCTCTTCTGGGAGCACTGTGGCATTCCTGATCTAAGTCAATCACCCAGGTTTCAGGTGCTACTTCCATGCAGGTGGGTGTCTTTGGCCGAGCCATGCATCACAATCCCTCTGCAGAGAGCACTGCTATACTGCTTCCCTGTCAGACTTGCCTTTGGCAGCTGATTTGTTCATCTGTGAGTGCAAAACGCACCGTGTGATGGAAACTGAAAGCAAAGGCCACACTGCAGCAAGCGACAGCCCAGCCTGGAATCTTCTTTATTCAGTGCTAAATGTATTGTCTTGTCTGAAGCAGTGATATAAGCACAATGCTGCAACTCCTATTCACCTATCCAAACTAAAGGCAAATAATTCTGCAACAGCCTGCAAAAATCTGCACCCAAAAAATATGAATATTCATGTACTGCAGTTACGGTTATCGAGTTCTCCTTGCCACCTTTTGTTCTTCTCTGCAGTGATATAGGAGTTCTGTTGAGCCAGGCTTCTCTTACAATAGGCAGGATGAAATTGTTTCCTTGGTTAGACAGCTCACCCTTGAGGTATGCTCAAAAATATCCTTTTTTTGCACATCTATACTGCAGTTTCCAATTAGAGAGGCAATATAAGCAGCAAGAAACAGCAGGGGAGAGAATAAGATGTTCTTTCTCTTCAGACAGAAAATCCTACGCTGACAAAAAAGAGTTAGATTTCGGCAACTCATAAAGTTTCTTCGCTTTTATTATGCATTCATGTGAGAGAATTCACATATACGTGCACTCTTTTCCTGGAGGGCTGGAACTGCTGCCCTCAGAACTTGAACTATTCAGAGAGCTGGAAACGTTTGTCTGGTTCTCTGCAGTATCACTTTTATGGGGAAAAGCTCTTTTTTTCCCAAGAATATTCTCATTTGGAAATGCAAGGCAGCCTCCTCTCCATCTGATAGTGGTTTTCCATTAAATTCTGTCTGGGCAAAATAACTAAGCAAATCCCACTGCTATTTCTACTTGCTGCTGAATGTTTATTTTTTGAAGTCATTGCTAATGCAATTTGAGATGAGAAAAAAAATATTTTTATAATAGGGAACAACATAAATGTAAGAAATTATTTCCAAGGGGCGGCAAAGTCTGTGGTAATCTGACAGTGATGAGGCATCACCAAGCAATGCACAACTCAGGTTGGATAACCTAGAAAAGTTCCATCTCAGCTGCAATCCTGAACAAAGATGTGGGGCAAATCTTTGGGAAAGTCCCCAGAAATATTTCCTTCCACATGGCTTTTTTTTTTTTTTTTTTTTTTAGAGTACAGCGCTGACTTGATTATTTTCAGGTGTGACATTATTCTACTACTTGTGCTTATGTTTGCTATTGATTGCAACACTTCAATAAAATATTGTTGTTTACCTGTCTACCTAGAGAGGCTGGGCAGTATCTGGCTCAGTCCATACTGAAGGCTGAAGCAGGTTTGTGCTAAGTTTGAGCTCTTCGTGCCACCTCTGAGTTTTTCTTTCATTTTTGGCTTTGTAGCCTCAAAATAACTTCAGTCAAAATAGCTGAGTCTTGCCAGGTTTCAGGTCAAAAGTATGTCAAAGTACAGCTTTACATGATTTCCACTCAACAATAAATCCCTCTCTGCATCTGATACTCAGCCTAAGCTTACTTGAAAAGTATTAGGTTTTTCAGTGAGTATTTCTCACAACTGTGCTGAAGAAAGTTGAAATATCATGGTCCTCTCAGAGGGCTTTATCCAAATCCCAGCTAATGTGAGTACCAGGAGCAGTGGATCAAGGAAAAGATTTGTTGATCTGCAGAATCAGATTCTGAAACAGTACACACAGGATGGGCCAGACAGAACAATAAAACAAGATACTGATTTCTTTTTTCACTGAGTTATTGAGGGCAAAGTTCCTGGCAGATATCTAATGAATCACATTTCTTCTTTTACATTCGTTACTACAATGGACACCATTTTAGAATCACAGCAACAAGCACTGTATTGAGACTGTTTAAAATTGTCAATTCTGCACATTCAGTGTGCAAAGTCAATCCCAAAAGAAGGTTGACACCACCAGGTGCTATCTGCTCATCTGCAACTGTGCATTTTGGCAGTGTCTGGACAGATAGCAGTGTATAGCTTACCTCATCATTATATATATCTAATTCTCAAAACTGAAGCTACCAATTCTGCCCTAGTTATGAGGGATACAAGCAAGGGTATTTCTGAACTGTCTTGATTTACTCACAACAGAGATTTAGACACCTTAGAGTCTCAGCACCACAGCTCTGCTGCCGCCTACCTTCAGATATGTCCAAAGCCCCTTCTTTTACATCACAGGAAGAAATTATATTATTTCTTTTCATTTTCCCTTCCTTTATTTCCTTACCTTTTTCCTTCATATCTATTATTCAAGGCCATGAAAAATAGCTCAATACTAGCAGCTATGATTTTCCCTCTATTTGATAAGATACCTATACAACACTGTTTTTATATATCATGCACAACAGATATAAAAATCTGAAGAAATTGAAAACACTGCAAAACAGAAAATAAACTTTGCAACAGTCCATGTAAAATAACACCTTATGCTGAAAGCTCTTTTAAAATCTATCTGTGTGCTTAATCACTGGTGACAAGAATGTCCTTCAAGGAAGAGGAAATTCAAAGTTTCCTATCACCCATTGTGTCCTACAGGAAGAAGGACACACCTGACGGCAACCAGATGGGAATTTCTGGGTAGACACGTGTTCTGTTCAGCTGCAAAGGACAATTTCCTGATCCTTACAGGCTTAACAAACAAGAAAGCCTGTTACACTGGTTGAGAATGAGGCCCCGTGGGTCAATTCTGCAAAGCCACAAACATGCCACCAAGCAGAAAGTGTTATTAACCTTCATTAGGACTGGGCTATCCTGGCAGGTTTTGTTACTCAATTTTTCCAAAAGTATGTTAGAAATGGGCAGACTCTGAGAAATACCATCCAACTCATTTTCTCTCTCTTTTTCTTTTTTCTTTAATAGTCAGTCAGTTTGGTGTCCTGGAGAGAGAAAAAAAATGTTCCATGAAGAAATCACTTTGAAGCTGAATTTTTCACTGCTGAAGTACTTGGGACACTCATTTTTTTCCAGCCTTTCTCTAACTCTTGTTATCACTGCTGCTGACTCATCTCCTAATGCTGAAGGAAAAACAGTTTTATGGGAACATGAAGAGGTCACCACTGAATTATCTTTGGCGGTTATAAATGGCTCTGCAAATCATTCTCCACACTGCTATGAGACAGATTTTCATAATTTCTAGGTCAAAGCTCATGCTACAGGGCAAGAGGATGCTCAGAGTAGTGGAGAAAAGTGCAGGCTTACTTCTTGGGTGCAAAGACCATCTCTCACACAGCTGCAGCTGATTCCACAGCAGTCTCATTCAGTTTCCCCAGGGAGAAAAAAAATGTCTCTCTAATATCCCCTATAAATTCTTAAGAGGTGCCGTAAATCAAGACTGATTCCTCAAAAAGCTTCTGCAGAATATAAAAGCACCACTCTTTCATTTCCCTACCTCTGAGATTTACATTGGGGTTCTTGGTGGTCGTTGTTTCTTGTAAAGAAACAAAACATTGAAATATTTTTTCTTCCTCCATAAAATCCTTTGTGCTTTTCACACATCTATGTTCACCAGAATATCTGAGAGCAAGTTAAGCAACCCAAACAAATCACAATTTCAATGAATTTCGCCTTCATTTGATGACAACAAATCTTTCACGTAGAGGATAGGAAATGAAGAGTTTTAGCAGAAGGTATTTTTTAATACATCTTAAAAGAAAAAAAAAAAACTTAGATATTAATGTTGTCTACAAGTACTTCACTCTACATATTTATAATGGCATTGTGTGCAAATACATCCCATTAATCAATCAGGTTTCTGCCTGTTCCATTTTCAGAGGCAGAACATTGTGTGATGAGAATTTAAAGAGCCTATGCAGCTGAACATAGCACTGACCAATGACAAATCTTTAAGAGTTTCTGCTTTACTTAAGAATTTTCAAGATTATTAAAATGTGCATCTATGTTAAGATGGGAGAGATAGGTCAGAAAAAGACATAAAACTGAAAAATCACTTCTGGCTTTTAGGAACTACTCCCAAATATTTTTCTCACTATCATCTACACTGTACAAGCCACAAGGCATGTGTGAGCTAGCAGACTGTTTAGTTATTGCTTTTCCAGTGAAATTAAGGAGCATCTCATTGCCTGCTTGTTAAAATGAGTCTTAAATTATTTCCAGGCAAAATGACATAGTCTCAGTAAAAGAACGTATGCTTGCTCCTGTCCTGAAATAGGCTTTCCTTGCAGTTCTCACACTCATCAGGCAAGATACCAAATAACAAGACTGAGAAATGCATTCACTGTACTGTTGTACTAAAAGGGCATGGCACCAACATAAGGACAAAGGCCATTGCTGCTGCACATTGTACATGAGACCATCTTGTGGCAAATGTACCAATTTCACATCACCCATAACATTAATACTTTCAAACAAGTCAGGCTGAGGCAGGCTGCTCATGTTTGTTCTCCTCATGAACACCAGGCTCACAGGTTTCAGGCAGGAGATGGTTGCTAACCACTTACCATTAGCACAAAGAAGGTTGTCATGGACAGAGAAGAAGCCAGCTTTGGTTGGCTAATAGAATGGTGATAAAATACAGCTGATGTCCAATAATCCCTATGTCAACAGCGGATTTCACAGTTGAATAAACACACTTCTAAGTACTGCAGTTTGATCTGATTTACTTTGTAAGCACGTATCTTCTTTATCCCTCCACATGGAAAAGGTTTTCATAGGAAATTTAAGATAAACAGAAGAGAAAGTTCAGTATAGACATGTGGTGTTCATCAAGGAGAACTTTCAAACCAGCAGGAGTTTTCCTTCACCGATTTGGGAATCATCACCATTATTATCTGCTCATTTGGATCACTCTAGCACCCATGGGCGAAAGCCAGCAACCTCCCTTGCCTGACGGTTAGACCAACAAAACTTTTAGGACTTGAGTTTCCAGAGAATGTTAAAATCAAGGGACAAAATAGTCAGATGATGAGTGCTTGCTTATTTGTATTACCAGGCCTGAGTCGTGAGCTTGTTACTCATTGCTATTAATGTTAAAAATCATCATAGCAATCACAGTCAAAAAGTTTCCTTGTAATGCCAGTAAGAGTTGTTGTTGGCCACTAATTGTACAGAAGCACAGTTTACACTTACCCTCTTCCATGAGGTGGGCACACACTTACCTCCTCACATTTTCTAGTGATAAACAGCCTCTTCTTTAAGCTTGGATGGCTTATTTAGAATCTAGTCAGCATAGCATTACATAGCATCTAATCATTGTGTCTCTTGCATCTTATTTGTAGAAAATACAAATAGGTATTACCTATTTCTCATAGGTAACATTACATGGGATTATCATATATTCTGAAAAGAATAAAAAGCGTTGCTGGCTCACAGCTGTACTTCAGAGCACGTTTATTTGTAATGGAGAAGTTTATTTCTGATAAATGAATCTATCCCTCTTGATTTCTTCTGAAGTCATTTTCTGCCTTGCCTGATGTCTTTGCTTAATTTTCTTATTTCTTTTTTTCTGTCTGCTCCAGCTCCTGCCAGTTTTCTATTAGCTACTTTAAGCACTCATACTCCTCAACTTGCTCTGTTTCTGCTTCATAGAAACGTAGTTCACACACAGTATATATATATACATCAATCTGGAAGAGGTTTTATAAGGTGCAGTCATCCATGGAACGCAGTTTGCAATATGGGATATCTCAGAGGCCACTACAGAAATGGGGGACATAATCTAGACAGCAATTTCACTTGTCAGCAAGAGAGAAGCCTCCCATGGTTCTTCTGTATGAAACAGGTCTGGATGTACCAGATGAAATCCTGGCTCTGTCAGGAGGGCATCTGTTGCAGAGCTACAGTTTCTCTATTTATCTCCTCTCACAAAAGCTCTGCCCCTGAACTTACAGAATGAACTCTTTCATTCTCGAAAACACCTTATGTCACATCGGGACATGGTGAACCCCTCTTTCCCAAGCCCAGGGAATGACTTCTCTTCTTACAATACCAAGCCAATCCTTATGCATTGAACAATTTTCCTTTGTAGCACAACAGTAAGTCTCTATCCAAAGCTCCTTCCAAAGACATCTACTCTATATGTACCCTGCACGCTATTCTGACCTCTAATCCAGAGGTCCCTGTCATAGAAATATCTTTAAGGTCTTTTGCAAAGAAAATTGCCAAGAGACTGCTCCTTCCAACTATCAACAAATGTAAGATCTTTTCTCCCCTTGGAGGGACATGATGAAGTTTGTTCTCAGCACAGTTAAAGTTTGACCTAAAGCACATTCAAGAAGTCCAAAGAAAGTGAATTTGAAAATATAATAAAAGCTCCATACCTGCCTGGGGATTTCACAGAATATCCACAGAAGATACTGCAAAAGCTTTCAAGTCTGATTTCTACCATATCATTTTCTCAATTTCCATTTATCTCACTCTGCTGCACTTACCATCCCATAGGAATTTTCTTTGTGATATTACCTTAATATTAATTCTGCACATTAATTTGGTAATGTCTGAGCATAGGAGAAATCCAAAAATCTGTACAGCTTTTGGCAACAGAATGGTATTCTATTATCCTTATATCATACAGCTACACTAGATTTGTGTAGGAATCAGACTTTAAAGCAGCTTTGATATCAATACATTTCCATTACAGATTTTTTGTGGACATTGCACTAAGAACTTATACTGTCTTGTCATGAAGACTTTAACCCAAAACGTCAGTACCATAGAAGCTCATTAGGATTAATAGCACCACACATAATACCAGACAAAGTCTCTTCTCTCTTTCAAGTTTTGATTGCTAAAAGATAGAAGCAAAGTGACTGTGGTATGTCCCCAGGCACACAGGTGCCCCTCATCTAGCTACTTTGCTAATGAATTGGATGAAAAATGGCAAAATAATCAGTCTGAACTTAGGTTTTTATTCAAGCAATGTTCACTCCCACAGAGACAAGTTATTCCCTGTGTCAGTAGTTGCTAGCTTCTTTGGAAGAAAATTCAAAACCTTCTTTCAGCATCTGAAATGAATTAACTCTGTGACTGAGCTGCTGTGGGATGTAATGCGTAATCTCTCTGTAGTCGTTCAGCAGTGCTCTCAACAACCTTCACAACATGTGTACGCTTCTATGTCAGCGGGAAACTGAAACGCTGATCGTAGAAAAGTAATTACCATTTACAATCCAGTAGAGCAACAGATACATTTTCATCAGTTCATCTTTATACGGAACCCTCTTCATTCTTTCTGTCAGACTACAAGGCAGAAGAATCAAACCTGGGTATTCTGGGGATGTGAATTTAGCAACGTGGGGCTATTTTGAAAACCCAGCAATCCTTTTATGCGTCTATTCTCTAAGAGAGTATAGTGGAGCCATGGTGCAGTCTGTCAATGCAAATGATTCTGGACACAGCACTTAAATTTCCAATGTTTTTGCTCCCTTGCTCCATGCTGAGTATTCAAATTGCCTACTTCAGAATGTTTTTCAAGATTAATTGATTATGATTTCTACCATGTTCAGCTACTGCAGTGGTAAGGCATCAGTGAAGACTATTATTTAAAAAAAAAGAGAGAAAGATATTTTGTTGTCCTTCAGCTGCAAGTAAATTAAATAACATCAAACCTTTAATAAGGAGGTGATCACAGCATCGATACTTAAAAGGCAATAATATCTTCATGAAAAACAAATTGACCTTGTTAGAGTGTCAACCATTGCTAGCCCTTTCACCTTCATTAAGGCTTTCAATGTTCTGCTCTAGAACGAACAGCATCCTATGGTGAAGGCTTTGCCCACATGTAGCTCTATGAAAAATTCTGATACCAATACAAAGCATGTCTTCAAAAACACATGTCAAGAGAGAAATTATTGGGTTATCCCTTCCTGATAAGTAGTAATACCACAGTGTATTGAAAAATGCCTATGTTTAGCCAGTCTCATATTCCTCTTTTCAAGGTTAGACACATTATTTCTCCAGATTCTGTAAGGATTTTTTTTTGTTCTTTCCCTAAATGTCATGAGAAATGTTGCTAAACCTTTCACTCTCTTTCATTTTTACACCATTTATTATTTCTAGAACAATGGCTGACCAAAACTTGGACTTACCGAGTACTATAATTCAGCTTCTTTCTGAGACATCATTGGAAGGTAAATTATGGACTTTGGATTGTCTCATGCACTTAATTTGGTTGATGCAATGCCAGTTTTTGAACAACTCTTATAAACATTTCTTACATGTTTTGCTTGAACTTGTACTGTAAAAAAAAATTGATAAAATAAACTTTCTGAAATAAATTACCTTCATTTGTTTCTAATGAAAAAGAAAAATGGAAAAGTATCAAAGGGAAGGGAGGACAGATTTTTGACTAAGTGACACAACTAGTGTTTAGCAGAAGTGAGATGCTGATTCTGACAGATCCTCAGAAACAAACAGTGAGTTGATACTTTTCTACTGATTTAAATGAACATTATCCATTCCAGTAAGTGGAAAATTTGGCTCCAATGTTACATACGCATCTGGTTAGCACAGCTTCAGTTTAAACTGCCTTCTCGTAAGTTGTAGCACATGCTGACTTGTTGCACAAGAAAAAAAATAAAGGTGATGCTCTTTTAGGTGCATATATATACATGAAGATAAAAACTATCCTTTCAAAAAAGGATATTAAACTGATAGAGCAGGCCTGGAAATTGCATTCATTTGC
Source organism: Perdix hodgsoniae (assembly GCA_035772895.1). Classification (NCBI taxonomy): domain Eukaryota; kingdom Metazoa; phylum Chordata; class Aves; order Galliformes; family Phasianidae; genus Perdix; species Perdix hodgsoniae. The sequence continues at coordinate 26,103,429 of JAPSGF010000004.1, read as the reverse complement.
AGTTTTCTGGGACAGTCAAAAAAGCTGCGGCAGTATTAAAAAACAAGAAGTTACGATGGTACCAAACACATTTAGAGACCTTAATACCCAAACTGCACACAATTGTATCTGAAGGACTAAGCTGGGAACATAGGACACATGGGGAGTTCATGCAAACTTGGGTGATTATTTTTTGGTAGGGTAGGTGAAACAAGAGGAGGATGGTTTTTCCAGCCACATTTGGAAAAAAAAAAAAAAAAAAAAAAAGACGGGAGAAGTCACCAAATAGAAACCAAATAGAGAAAGAAAATACTGTTTTTCTAAGCCTTCCTAAAAAGATAACTTTCACTGTGGGATATAGAAAGAAAAAAGTGTCTGGAGTACGAGGACGGTTTCTACAGCATGTAGAAAGTACAGTTTATAAATAAGATTTAAAAGGTAGAGTGATGCACCAGATTTTTCAGTAAGGAAACATCAGAAATATCTCATTTTTCCTACTGAGCCACTGTCTTTAAATACAACGTTTGCTCCCAAGTAACATGCTACACCAAGAGCTCACCTGCAATCCATCACGTGACAATGAGGAAACAAAAACCTCTCAGCACATTCTCAGATATCTAACTGAAGTCATTAAGAATGTTATGCAGAATTTCAAATACAGAGGAGCCACCATTTGTTTGCATATATTAGTCTGGATTAAATTTTAGCAGGGTATGTTCAGAATACCTCCTTTGCTATCTTAATGGAGAAACAGCCTTTGAAAGATTTAAAGTGAGCTGGGTCATTAGAAAGTTCAGGTCAGCACTGATGCATTTTCCTGGGGCTCTTCTCTCCACACCAGGAATCCAATTTCAGTTCAAGGACCAGGTGCTAACTTGCAAAGCACTTCCAAGAGGTCGGTTTGTGTCACCTGCTCAAGAAATTGCCTGTGTTCAAACCTAATCAAACTTTGCTTGCAAGTACTTGGCTGCTATATGGGGCCAATCCACCACGGGAGGTAATTTGATCAAGTAATCATGATAATTATTAAAAGTGGTAACTATGCATCCAGCTAATTTACTCTATGCACTTCAATTAGCGAAGCCAAACAGCCATTGCCAGATATCTACAAATATGATTTCTGTCTAACTGAGCAAGTATTACTTGAAACTCATTCTTGATTATAAATTTGAACTGAGACTCCCAGACCTGTTTCCATACAAATTCATGTGAAAAGCAGTCTCCAATGAGCACCAAATTATACAATTCTGATTTGCACCTGTCAATTTACATTTCCTTTAATTTAGGTATAATATTGCCTGGGAGTTTGTTCCCACATCCAAAATGGAAGGAGGAAATGCAAAAGCAATTGTTCGTCTTTCATGCCAGATGCAATTTTTACAGAGCAAACAGTTCTTATTTGCTTTAGACAGTGTGTAAAAAGCAAGAGAATTCTCTAAAAGTGATATCATGCCTTTTTTGGCCTCACAGCAGTAACTAGAAAATAAGTGAGTTTTCAAGCACAAGAGCACTTCTTCAGACATGCCTGAAAACTTTATCCCTTTTTCCACCAAACTTAGTACCATTGGACGTATAAAGACTAAAGAGCGGGTTCCAAAGTCACAGAACTATCAATTGCAGGTTTCTCAGAAGGAAGCTGGAGCAGACACTGAGATGATAAAAAGCTCTCATCAGATGGCTCCCGCAAACAACGCAAGTTGTTCAGGCTTCACAATCCAGGCAGTAATGCCTAAACTTTAAAACATAGTAGATCTCGAGTGAGAAGGCTGCCTCACCAGAAGCTGTGATTTTTCTGACTTGTGCTGAAAAATAAATTTAAACACACTCTTGCCTTTGCAGGATCCAAGCTGGTTTCCAAAGCAATTTGACCTGTCTAGGTTGCAGCAGCTTAAAAAAAGACACCGTATCTGGGTTCCAGTAAGTGTGCAGACAGCCCTCATACACTAATCTAAATGCTGAGAGCCATTTAAATACATTTGTACATGTTCATTGGGGCCTTTATTAAAAGGAAAACAGGAAAAGTGTCATTAGGACACTTTGAGGAAACGTGCTGTTTGAAGTACTTCTTGCTGAGAAGGCTTACACATATAGGAACCATTTCAATTCAGGTAAAATGGGAGTGTGTTTCTACTCCAAATCCACAATATTCCTTAACTGCAGTCAAACGTAAGTCATGACTGGTCAAGGAAAATAATTCAACCTTGGACAACTTGCAAAGTATTTCAGAAAACCAAGAATTCAGCATTTAGAAGGAATTTATTTACACCAGATGTCCACAGATGAATTTCAGTCTTGCAAGCAAAGATGGATGTTCTCTAAGTGTTCAAATGTCAGTGCTTTTTGACATGTAATCAAACTGTGGGAATCACAATTAAAAAAATCACAATCATTTACTGCACATCTTTTTCTGGACTTCTAAATCATGACTGTGAAAAACTCTTTTACATTTAGAAGTGTCTTGTAAGTGAAAATAGCAAGCTGAAGCCAAAAACTTAAATGTTAACTATTTTTATCATATTAAGAAATATTGTATTAACACTGTATCTTCAGGATTATATCTAGCTATATCTATAAGCATTGTATATGTGGGCATGGTATGCAATAAATATATGAGACATCTCAGAACCCCCTCTACTTACTAACCACAGGAAGAACCCCATGTCTTGCATTAGTTTGCCACAGATATCATTAGTCCAAAACATTTTAAAATAGAAGAAAAGCTTTGACACAGTAAAAGCTCAGCTCAACGTGAGCATCTCTTGGCTGATAGCACTGGTGCACAGATCCTTCATCAAGAGCTGCTCTGCTAAAATTAAAGCTACAAAGAATAAAGGATAATGCAAAGATGATGAAAAACATCTCTTTTCCTGATCCTTTTTGACCCTACTTTAGCTATCTGGAGAGAAACTTGATTGTCTCAAAGGGTGAAATCCTCTCTATCTTGTTTATCAAAGAAAATGAATGGAACCACCTGTAGCCAGTGCACCGTGTTCTCCCTTGACAGTCCTGAATTAGAAACAATTCAAGCAATCAGCTCCACTTAGTAGCTGCTGAGAGCATCTTTCCTCCTTTGTAAGAAAATGCAAACTATAACTTTATACCCTGCCTTGTAAACCATCTGATCTGTATGTGTAACACATCTGTATGTTTAATAAAACATACAGAGCCTGATTCAGTCCTAATAGACCCCATGGAAAATTTTCAGTTTGCTTTAACAGGAATTGAACAGTAGAAAGATCATTGGACCTCAGGCCTAACAATCACTTTTCTAATAGACTAGCCAAGACAAGCACACACAAACCTCAAATATAAATCTCTAGAGTTCTTTAATAATACACTGAATAAGAAAGAACATGTTCCTGAAGGGGTACTTACAGTAAAATTATAAAAAATTATACTATTTTATCCTTCAATTTACTGATTTATCAGCCCCATCCATGTGTATATATATATATGAGCATACACACAAATTCTCTAATCTCTTTACGCCCTACATATAATTATTTCTTCTTATTATCTTATAATACTAAGAACAAGGAATGTTTAGCTTATTGCCATTATCATTAATACTGCCACAGTGTAGTAAAGAAAGAAATCCTACTCAGACCTAGCTCAGATTAATCGTTCAGTAGGTTTTCCCTTTGTCAGTTTCATGGATCACCTACCTCAACACCACCATCTTTAACTGAAACGCATTCAGCAGCCACATCCATTTATATTCTTTTGGTTTTACCCACTACTGCTAACCAGAGGCCTGACAATAAAATGAATAACACCTGATTACAAAAACATGTCAGTAACAATCTCTGTAGGATACCTCACCATTGCCTTCTTAGTGTTGTGAAAATCATAGGAGCATTAAGATCTTAAATGATTAATACATTGCCATAAACTGTCATCTTACAGAAATGCTCACCTAATTTTAAAAGCTACTGAATTTACTACCAAAATAGAGGGGCACATAATAAACAAATTAAAATGCATATTTTAAAACAAAAAAAAAATCTGACTTTGTTTGCCATTGGAAAATTGAAATAAGAAAACACAGCGACCCAGTGTAAAGCATTCTCAGATGAAAGTCTGCTATTACACTATTTTCAATTGCAACTGCATAATTATCTCATGACATAGGCCCCTGGAAGAGTTTCAGCTGTAAATACTCAGACCTAGGTTTTCAGATAGCAGGGACTACTTCACAGAACATCCTGGGGCAGTTAGGTTATGAGTAACATCTGTGTTACTGATGAAAATACACCTAATTTTATAAACAAGCCAAAAGAGAAACACAAAATCATAGGATTTGGAAAGGACCTTTGGAGATCATCTAATCCAAGCTCTGACTGATGTCTCATTTTCTAAAGTGCATTGTGATTCATCACAGATACTTGACCTACAGATTTTGCTCTTTTAAGCTTGAAAACCGCATGCTGCAGCCACTAGTTTAGTATTACAGCCTAGTTGCCTGAAGGGAACAATGAAGTTCCAGAAATACAGAATCTCAGCAGTGAAAAAGCACTATTAAAAGCAAGAAAAGCAGATTGGTAAAGGCCAGACTAAATCTTATTGCTTCATATCTCTGCTTGGCATCATTTTCTGTTAAAATCAGCTACATTTTACCAATGACAGAAGTTGATAAAAATACACAGACAACCACTGGAACTCCCCACACATTCAAAAGGGTAGTTGCCACTTTGGCCAATGTGGTGATAAAGAAACCTTGAGCAAAGGAGGCTCCTCAAGCCTGACTTCTTTGTTCAAAGAGAAGATTTAGGAAGCAACCTATTTTTTGTGACAATTTCTGCAGATCCCATTTATTATTCCACATCATTCAAAGGAGCTGAAGCCTACTGATGAGCTCTGCAAGCTGAGGACCAGTACGGATCAGAAACAGCCCCCGTTAGCTGTAATGCTTAGGAAACAGAGCTATGGAAGTAGGAGCATCACCTCCCATTCATCTGCAGCTCAACAGTACCTCGTGGGGACCTTCATCCCACAGTGGAGAGCAATGATTACTTCTGTCTGGAGGGAAGTGTAAAGTCTCCAGCAAGCCTCATCCTTTCTCACCTGTCACAATATTCTGAGGTAGCAAACAGGCTCCAAGTACGGTGCATTTGTGCAGAAACAAATGACTACTCCAGCAGGGCCCCAAAGCCCCAGGATAGGTCAGTCAATACACTCCAGGTGAGGAAAAAGATAAATGATTAAAAAAAAACCAAAAACTTCTTTACACTTCCCAAACTGTACTATAGTTTTTCTGCTTTTTTTCTCCACCTGTATAATCAGCTTAGTTATGGTCTTTTATTGAGTTTAGCACTGGCAAAGGGGAAAATGCTGCTCCTGGGAAGACTTATATGTCTGATTTTATAGCACAGGCTTTTGGATGAAGTGAGTGAGCCATGGTAGTTTATGTATTTTAATTAATCTGCCTGGAAAAGCAGCCATCCAGTGCTTGGGAGAGTTATATCTTTTCCTTATAGTTTCATTTTAAAAGTTTTTACCAATGGGGCAATTGCCTCTGCAATATCTCTCGGTAAAACTGCTGGAAGTTCACAGAACTAAAGTAGAAATCATTCCAACAACACTGTGCTTAGCATATCATTGCTTACTCATAGGGTATACGTGGGAAAATAATGGGAATCCAGCAAGAGATATACAAGGTACACATATGTGGTGTGGAAGCCTGACAACTGGGATTCAAACAGGAATGTAACCCCTTGGGAGACCATCAGAAGCCTATTCTGAAAGGAATACTGTGGTGGAGCTCTGCTACATGTGATGACAAATTTCAGAGTCACCAAAGGATCTGACTCAGTTCTCACCACAGCTGTCATGCTGGGTGGGATGCAGCAAAACAGATTAGCAGTTGAAAATGAGTTGCTAGATATGTAAGTGGGCAGCAGATTAGAGTTACCACCTTAGTTTCATCTTTGGAAGAGGATTTTTGTCCCCAAAATTACATCTGCATAATACCCAAAATGTAAACTGTACTGGGCTTGCCATATAAAAATTGTGCAACTGCACTGCTAGTACTCTCCCATGGATGGGTCACTGCACTCTAGAATTAAGCAATAGCAAAAAGCCAATGACAGATACACAAAAGCACCAATCACTCAGTCACATTTTCTTCTTCCATCATTTCAGTGTGTGATCTTCTTTCAGAAGGTCTAATAGTTCAAATCTCCAGAGAAAACATAAGAGGTGTTGGTGAATTGATGCATGACTTTTCTTTCTGAGTAATGGCTCTGTTCAGCGGTTCTTTCAAAAGGAAGAGTTTTTCTGCTGATGTCAACAGAAGTTAACCATCATACCCTAAAGCAGAGATGGTGAAATTTCTTGGTCACTGTGGCTATAATTGTTAACAGTCCAGTTCCCTTTCTGGTGGCTCCAGGCCAGCACTCTGCCACTGAGCAGTTTGCCATGGCTGCCTAAGGAGGAGAATGACCTGTACATGAAGTCCAGTGTCTCTTTGAAGGAAGGTCCTTGCAAATCTTATAAACTTACTTATAAAATCTTATATATTTACTGCTATTTAGTGATGCACTAACAATCAGGGAAAAGAAGGCAACTGCTGCACAGTAATTCAAGGAAAGGAGGTAATGGAAAGAAAGTGCAGAAAGCTTAGAACAAAAAAAAAAAAAAGGGAAGTGGTTATAAAGCATTGCTTCATGAAGCCTCTTCAAGCAAAAATGCAGCTAAGAGTCTGATCCACATCTCACAAAGACTAACAAGATACAAATAAACCTACTGATAAAAGGCTACAATTGCACAGCATTATCTGGTCCTGAAACCAAATGTTTTACCATGTCTCACATCACTCTCCCTCACTTTACACCCACAAAAGTCTATCTCATTCCAAACTGATTATTAGGAATACTCCGGGGCCATACTGCGCATGAACCACATCAATTCACTACCTACAAACTAGTAGCCACTGACCAAAACATTGCCCGGGAGCATGCTAGCAATTGAATGCTCACAGGACATTGCCCTAACCTGTGCCTTGTCCCAGTTATCCCCTCACATCCTCATATGGATAAAAGCAGGACAAAAAGAATAATATCCTTGAGAAGACTAGGCATGGTATTCCTCTCTTCTCATTGTTAAATGAGAAAATGTACTGGTGTCTGCTCCTCAGGAGCTTTCAGTCCATTCATTCAAAAGTTTCGTTAATGAGGAATAAGAGTAGTAAAATTAAATGACATCTTCATACCTTTCAGTAATAAATTAAAAAAAAAAAAAATGTCAACAAGGTGTCCTTGGCCAAAAGACCCAGTAGGGACAAAGATGAAGCTCAGCCTCCTGTTTCCACCAAACTGCGTGGCCAGGAATCAACAGTGTAGTTACACCCACAGGGCTTGGCTTACAGGTCAGCATCTTCAACCAACTGCTTGAGTGGAAAAAAACAAAACAAAACAAAAAACACAGGAGAAGTGTATAGCACTTCAAGAAGTACTATCTCACAATGATAAGCTCTGTTTTGAATTTTCACCTTTTAATATTTCTATGGGAATAGAAAGGAAAGACAAGTAGTACCGTTCAGACAAAACAGAAATGGAATTTTCATTTCTGTGGCACTCTGTGAATGCCGCTGTTCTATAGGGTGACTTTTCATAAACTGCTTTGAAAGTAAAGCTTTAAAACAAATACAGCAGCCATGTTCTAAATAGAGAGAGCAAGAAGCTTTCAAGGTGTATTTTAGATTTACAGCTCTCCACTAAACTTTGGCACAACTCGTAGCTTTTTTTCTGTTTGTTTTCTTTTTTGCTTTTTTTTTTTTTAATTTAAACAGAACTATTTGGACATTTTTGGTTGTTGACTTGATTTTACTCTTCACGCGATTCCAAAGCTCTCTGTTGACACAGTAATTTTCCTTTTCTATTCCTTTAAAAAGGAGGTTTGAAAAGCTTGATTGTTACGGAAAATGACAGACATTAAATTTGACAATTTTGGAAAAAGGATTAAAGACTTTTTTTTAAAGTCAAGATTGAGTAGATTTTCAGGACAGATGGAGTCTCTGCTACTGTACGTAATTTACCATGACCTGCTGCTTTGGCACTGTTTTGATGTTTGCATTTGCTCAGCTGTGCTTGGTCTCTTATCACAGCTGGCTATCAGCCTGCTACAGCTGCTCCTTCTTGACCTTTCGCTTGAAATATGACTTCCTCCCAAAGCCCTTGAGAACACGTAGGGCTGGGCTGAACTTCCCTGAGGATGACAAATTATGAGAGCTGCTCCAAAAGTAATACTTCCTATTTTATTGTGCTGGCCCACAATGTCAGAGGTGGATATTGTGGTATGGCAGTAGAGGCTGAACCTTCCCGACAACGCTCTGTTACATTTTCTTGCCATGTGACAGATGGCAGCAAAAAGGCAGTCTGAAAAAAATGGCATGTGACACGGAAGCGTTTATAAAGAAAAAGTATGGAAGTGACTTCCTCCGCGCAGAAAAAAAAAAAAAGGCACCCACTGACATTTACTGACACTTTCTGAACATTTATGGAAACCAAACAGTGGATGTGAGCACAGTGAGGTGGTGGGTGGTGTGTGTCAGTAGAGGTGGCAGCAACATGAAAGACTCCTGTTGTTATACTAGCACTATAAGGATTAATTTCCTATTCTGCAAATGAGACATTCCAATTTCTTAATTTTCTACTTGCTGACTCTACACAACAGCCAAGAAAGGAGGAAATGAAGCATACCCATTACCTCTAGCTTTCCTCTACCCAAACTGGTGGGAACGTGAGGGGTCATTCATAAAATTATGGTGTTGCTTGGAGAGGAGTAGAGCAGATGACAGAGGTCAATGGGACAAAGCAGAGCTCCACTTCTGGCAGAGTTACAACTTTTTACCCTTCAGCTTCTCCCAGACCTCTTCAGGTTCTGTGGTCGGAATACACCAGCACACTCACTGCATCTCTGATCTCTGTCAGATGCAGCAAAAATTTTTTTTAAAAGTAGTTCAATACCTTATATTTTGGTTGTTCTGTTTTATTTTTGTTTTGTGTGTGTGTTTCCTGTTTTTGTTGTTTTTTTTTTAAATGAGATTAAATGTACAATTTAGGTTTTTAGTTCCTGCCCATGGAAAGCAAATATTCTGCATATAGCTGGGATCAAGCTAGGCAGTTCCTTTAGTTAAACAGACCTGCAAATCTGAACCTCTCTTAGTTTTTCCAAGTTAAGCAGGGGATTCAAAAGGCCTGAACTCAACAAGTTTGCAGATCTGTACTAACAATAACAAAGCAAGTTCATCTTATAACATTTTAGCTCGTGACCTGAATACCTATGTGTGTATTTATGGGGGAGGAAGCAGGCAAGGAATGAACATCTTTCCACTCCACAGTTTTGAAGAGCAGTAGAAGTACCATTTACTTATTCTGGAGACTTCAAGGTTCATCCTGTCTGTGTGTTTACTAAAAGGGCTTGTTTCCACACTCAAAACTTTCTCCAGAGCTGTAAGTACTGCTGAAGATGGATTTTTTACATAGACATACTGGAAAGAGACCTGGGCTTCCTGCATAGCACATCTCATCCTTCAGCATGGTCTGAGCAGCCCCAGTATAATGATTCCCTGACCAGCCACAGTGATGTGTGCACCGGTGGAAACTTACCTCTGCCATTCTCCCTATAGCCTACATTTTGCCAGCTTCATCTAGGATGAGACAACATTCCACAAAGTACTGGTCATTAGATGTTCAGACTGCAATTTTTCTGTCTTTGAAACTGAGAGGCAAGCAATGACTGCCCGGAGAAACCCAGGATACTGGGAAACAACAAGGGATAAGGATGATATTGACATGGGGCTTATGAGAATGTGGTATTTCTGACCAGATGATTCATTAGCAACAGCTTGATAGAATGAAGGAAGAGGAATTTGGACTGCAATGCTGCTGGGAACATTTCCCTCTTCCTTCTCCTCATACTGGCTCTCTCTTCCCTTTCTGCCTGCCAAGGAAGCTCATTCCTCCCCAGTGCAGTGACTGCAGGGCAGCTCACAGCTGATGCCTTCATGATGCCTTCAGAACCGTGCTTTTTTTTTTTTTTTTTTTTACTCATCAAGCTTAAATCAGCTCAGCTCTTTTAATTATACTTGAAAGTTCAGCTCAATAAAACAATGCAATCAATGGAAACATTCATTTCTTTCTTGGGGAGAGCAGAAGGAGCAGTAGTCAAAAAAAAAAAAAAAAAAGCAAAACACAGCAATTGCTACTCTGAGCCTTACCAATAGCTAGAATCAAAAGTCAAGTCAGTGTGCTGAACATGCTATGGCATTTCCAGTTTTGTACTTTAGAGGTAATTAAAGCAGGTCAGTAGAGTCCTGCCAGTACCAGATTCTTTGGTGTAGAAGGCTCCTAAGGTGAGTCAATGGCTAGTCTAGCCACAAGCCAGCAACTCATAAACCACACCAGGAATTTTGGCATAAACACAAGAGAACATACACATATGCACATTCCTATTTTGTAACCAGGCCACCGTTAATTAAGAAACAGATGTTAGAGGTTAAACATCCCCCTTGATTTCAAAAGCAGAAATTGCTCTGACTCGCATTATCCTCTGCCATCAGAACAACCATGTTGAAGAGCCACCGTTAACTTAGCCAAGTGACACAAGACCACTCAGATGAGGAACAAGATGCAGATCCCAGTCACTTTCCACTGCGAAGCCCATGACTTGCTATGCACTTGTGGAGGCAGGCTGAAGCAATAGAAGCATCTTTGTCACCAGAGCTTTTTGCCACCAGCCCTGTCCAAGGGCAAAGGGGCTATCTGCAGTAATACAAGGAAGCCCCATCAGCAATGCAGGGTTAGCAAGAGACATGGGAGATATTTCATTTCAATTCATAGCTGGCAAGACATTGTCATATACATCTATGCAAGCTTCGTCTGCAGAAAACTGAAATGCAAATATCACAGTTTGTACTTTCTCCTTGACTCCATTTTTCCAGTGACATCCAGCTACCAAACTAGGAGAAGAAAATTACTGCATTCCAGCATTAAGGAAGTGTAATTTTAGGGATTTCAGCAGAGAGACCACTGAATCCAAGCACTAACCTATATACATATTGTTTCTAGTGACCAAATTGACAATAAGCTGGTCTTGTTATTTAAGAATTTCTCTGAATATTAGATGGATAATGAATTTGTGCCTTTTCAGTGACTGCAGTGATGGCTGGGATATCACAAGTCACTGTCATTCCACATTTCTCACAGTTTCCAAAATTTGTTCATGATCACAACAGAAATTTGTGCTAAGAAAGGAAGAAAAATTCAAATTCTCATGCTACCAGTCGTGCAGAGTACTCAAAAGTAGATACAAAAATATACAGAGAGAAATGGGGGGTCTGGGGATAGGGGAGACAAGTTACAGGAATAAGTTATTTGAGCATTTAATTTCTGAGTGTTATGAATGTAATTCAGCAAGATGAGCACATTACAACACAACAATATGAAGTTACACAGATACTCAAAATTAAATGCACCTATAAAGTGCTTCCAAAACTATAACCACTAAAAAATGAAATGCGGGAAATGAAAATGCAGTTCATGATCTAGGCTTTTTCCTGTCAGCATCCCAGAAGCAAGAGGGAAGACTAAGACAAGTAACACTGATAAGATTAAGTGCTAAAAAGCCTCTTTAAAAAGAGTGTTTTGCCTTTAAAAAAAAAGTCCATCTTAAAGAAAAAAAAAAAAAAGCCTAATCACTCCAACATTATACTATAGATATTTCTTGATTATTTTGATAAATGTAATCTTCTGAGAAGCACAAAGTTTTCTATGGCTGGGAGACTGAGAGATGTTTATATGCAATTCCTGATTATACAAAAGCACTGCAATTTATTTTGTAGGTTGTGACCACGTAGTTGGTCATATCCCATTCCAAGACTTCAAGTTCTCTTACTGACTTGATGGTAGCACAGTGCATAGAACAATGACAGATACTGTTTATCAAAAATCATACTTTCACAGCCTGGATGTAAGCCTTCAAATTTTTAAAGGAGAACTAAATTTCTAAGTAAAGAAGAGAGATGGAAAGATGTCAAATTAGTCACTTTATCCAGTATTTGTAGTTGTATAGGAGTTTAATGTGAATACTAAAAAAATGAATCTACTTAAGAAAGAGTAAAACTTTAATAACTTACTTGGTTTGTTGTTCTTTTTTTGTTTTGTTTTAATACAGGAAAGTGAATGTAAAAACCATATGCTGCTAAGAACATTACAAATTTCCTGGCATTAATTTGGCTGGTGCCAAAATAAACAAGCTTAGAAATGCTGCTATTGCAAGGGTCTTGGATTGAGAGCAATTCATTTCTGCAAGACAATAACAACTCTCCAGCATAAAAGATAAGAGAAAGGTGGTTTGCTTTACATGCAGACCTGTAGGTTCTTGTCCATGTGGTGGGCTGAAAATCCGAAGCCATCAGTTTTCTCCAGTGAAAGAGACCATAACGTTCCAATGATGGCTCGCTAGAGTTTTGCCTCAGAAAGAGAATCCTCCAGCAGAATAGAGAGGATAATTAGGAATTCCCTTTGCCAACATACACAACATCGTTTTATTCTGGAGCTAAAGTGTTCTGCTTTCCTATTGCCAGTATGTACAGACAGTCAGATAACATGAAATAATACAGATAAGATTTTTTTTTTAATTAAACAATGCATGAAATACTTCTTTCTCTGAAGTAAAAAAAAAAAAAAAAAAAAAAAAAAAGAGTGGCCAAGACCATGTCTGAGCCTTGCTGAACCCCTCATTGTTTAGTTTTTAGAAGATATTGATTGCAGAAGAGGACGACATCACAAAAATTCTCATAAACAGGTTGGAAATAAATTCCAGCCCTTACAAAAACAACCAAAACAATGGCTGCTTTAATTTTTCCCACACATAAACATTTCCCATTATTTATTCTTCAAATTTTCTATTCTAGTTCAGATTTTATATAGATCATCAGCAATAACAAGTCCATAGATATTCTGTTCCTTCTTAGAGAAAGATACACAAGTTTCCAAACAAAAACCTCATTGAACTTTAGGTATAGACTCGGATTTTCTACTTCCCACTATCATGTCTGAGCAATACATCCCTCATGGCCTGACTTGTGCATGGAGAAAAGACTTTGACTGTGAGAGTGCACAAAGGTAAGAGGTGAAATGCAGCTACTTGAGAAAAATACTGGGCAGTTTTTTCCCTGAAAGGGATAGCTGGGAAGAAGAGCAATGCTGAACATAGCCCATTAGGCCTTCATAATAACTACAGATTTCTCATAGCTCTTACTGTTACATTGTAGCTTGGTCCATTGGAGAAAAATACATCAATTTAAATCTCTTCAAAACCAACATGATAGTTTCTTATGAAATAATACCTGAGCTATGCACTCTGTATATCTCCTTGCTTGAAACCTATGAATTAGGCAGTGCAGTTATCCCCGTGCTATTAATAAAAATAAAATTTAAAATAAAATGGCACAAGCACCATTGACAATGAATGGAGTTTGCTCCTAGTTCCACCATAGCCATAGCACCACAGACCTCAGCTTGGCAAAAATTAAGTGGTCGTAGAATCATAGAATCACAAAGTTGGAAAGAACCTACAAGAACATCTAGTCCAACCATCCTCCCATTTCCACTGCTACCGCAACTACTAAAACATATCTTGCAGCTCCTCATCCAAACATCATGTCTAAAGCACACTTCAAACTCCTGTAGAAAGGCTGAGGGTAGAACAGAGAATTAAATTCAGTGCACAGAAAAATTCTACAGCAGTCAGACTTCACTGTTTCCTTGAATTTAAAAGCTGGTTTGTTTGTACTACAAAATCTACTATGAGATCTCTCCATTTTGTTTTCAGTATCCACACAGGAGATGGTATACATTTGAATAAATCAACTTTCTTAATTGAGTTTAACTAGTATAACTCTTTCAAAAGCAAAAGACTATCTTCAGAGTCCATCCCAATAAACTTAACTCCAAAAAGAATGGGTTGAGATATCTATCATATTACTGAGAGTAAAGGGTTGTTTTACCTGCAGATGAAGTTTCAATTCTTTTTCAATTAAGGGCGTTTCAACAACTTTGTAACTTAGGTTATTGCTTGTAGCTGAGGTGAAGGAACTGTCCAGGGTTTTTTTTTTTGTAGCCCTGCAGCAAATAGCATCAGTTGTATAAAAACCTCTCCTATAAGGTATGCTGCATTTCCTGGTTTGACACAGGTTTGCAGTATGCACACGAACAGTCTCAGCAGCTCAGATGATCACTGCCAGCTTATGATGCCATTGCACTGGCAGAGGCTAGATCTCCCACAATGAACGTAATGGTACCACCTGTCACCCTGTCAGTCACCTACCTGCTGATAACTGACAAATATATTAGGTGCTACCTTCATTTTACAGGCGGAAAGTAGAGAATTTTTTAAAGAAGTGTCACTCAGAATGACAGGAACCACCAGGGAGCATATCAAGTCCCATACAGACTCTTCAGCACGTCACTCCTCAGTGACCATTTGTGTTCTTTTCTTATTCTCTGCAGTTAATTGTTAGTGTCACAAATTCAGTTTCAAAATCCAGTGAGGCTCCATAAATAAATAAATAAATAAACCTAACTAACTAACAAAGCAAAACAAAAAAACTAAAAAACAACTAATTATTCATTTGCTAATTAACCACAATTCTCCAAAGCCAGCTAGCTATCAGTATGCAAACAGCATGTAGCTGGCTTGTCCACAGCCTGAAGAACAGATACAATAACAAAGGCCCAAACTTAGTAGTCCATATTTTGTCTTCAGGAATAAAGATATTTAACTCAAAACAAATTTCAGATGCAGGCTGAGTACCACAGGACACCATAGCACAGCTTCACAGAGCTGATTTTTCTTGTTCACTTAAATTATTTTAAAACAAATACATATATACAAAAATCAGCAGATGATAGATAGCTCCAGCTACATACCTGTTCATCTGCAGTCAAGAAAAAAAAAATGATAAGACCCCTACTGTGCTGAATACATAGATTTAAGTATCACATTAAATTTGTCCAGTGTAGCAATACTCATTATATCTCCATGAGCAATGGATCCACCCCAAATGGTCAAAAATAGATGTAATTCCAAACAGCACAACACTGCATAAATAATAATCTCCTAATATTAGTTCTTTTTTCTTATTAGAAAGAATATATTTACCACTATGAGATTCACTCATTTTCCTTGAAAGACAATAATTGACCGGTAATGAGAATAATCATCAGCAATTAATACTTAAAAATATAAACTAACCAATCTAAAATCTAAAATTCTGTTTTCCAATGCTTGTAACTTTCCATCAATTCCAACTTTGGAATAGTAATTAAAAAAAAAAAAAAAAGTATTTTTCATGGTGTGCAGGGTACCTAGAGCATCAAACCCCAGATACATCCATCTCATACATGTTCCTGCCACATGGCTTGGTTAAATTTTTTGCAATCATTTTATCTCTAATATGTTCCCTTCCAGAAAACAATGGTGGTCCATGAAGAAACACATGCAACTTCATGCTTCAGTAGCACTATGAGATGTATGTAATAGTAACCACAGGATGATTTAGAATGAACAGTGATACCAGTGACAGACACATTAAGCAAAGCACCTATAATTTTTGTGAAAATATCCCATAACGTGCTGAGTTGTCCTATCTACTTCCATTTCTCCCTAGTGGGACTGGGATCTCAGGGAGTACACAGCCGCTCCAAGCTATGACTGCACTGCTCGATCCATTTCTGTTCTCCAGATTTAATTGGTTGATCCTCTTCAGACCACATCTCTGTACTGTAGAGTCACCTGAGCATGGTGATATACCAACATAAAGCACCAGAGACTAGCCAGTAGTTGTTAAGAGGTACAGCCAGCCTCTGAACTCACAGTAATCCAACAATTCACCACAAACAACTGCAACATTTTCTACTTCTATGTTTTCTTAAGTTAATGGAGAGAGAGAAAAATTTCTCCAAGAGGTGCTGGAGCTCCACAAAACATTATTTGCCCTTCTTTTAATAGCATCATTTTTGCCAATGGAAATTACTCAGACTGCATTAAAACATGTTTTTCTAACTAAGCAAAGTCTAAATCTTATTTCCTGTACCAATGTGGATTTTCCAATGGTGGAAAATAATATTTCCCCTTAGACTAGAGAAAATGCTATTTACACTTTTCTTTTAATCGTACAACACTGGTATATAAATACATAGGTAGACCATCACTATGCTTTAGTTTGTGGGTAACATAAAGATTCCTCAGTGATCTCAGTTTGATCTTGTGTAAAGCCTGGTACACGCTGAAAAGCATCTCAGGCTCATTATCCCTAGCTACCAGGCATGCACCTACCTCCAAAATAGAGAAGAATTCACAAAAATACACCTGGTACTTTTCTGGGTCTGCTATCTTCAAGTTGACTACTCTGTTGCAGAGGCTATAAGACTTACAAGATTGCCTGGGTGCAAGCAGGGGTAGACAATGATTTATTTCTAAAAAAGAGAATAACTGTAGGATACTCAGCCCCTAGTTTCCAGAGGCTGCTATCCAGAATTAGTATTCTCCCCAGAGGAAGCCAAAAGCTTACAAATGATGTCCAGGAACAGGTAAGGTTAGTTACTGGGCACAGAGCTTCCTTGGCAGGAGAGAAAATTCTTTTGGCATCTACAGTCCCAGAAGCAGTCTGGGTTGCTATAGAGAATTTAAAATCTCTCTGGAGGAAGACAGAAGCCTACAAACCATTCCCTGGAGGATATAAGGGTAGAAATTGTCTCCAAAATAGACCATAATTCTCAGGTATCTACCCTGTAGGAGCTACTTTTACCTCAATTTCAGCTCTCTCAGGAGGAGGCCACAATACTCCCAGCAATGTAGAATTCTAAGTCAGAACTACAGCAAACCTCCCTACAACACAAACAAAGGTTCTTAAGTATCTATCCTGGGGAAGTCTCATGCTGCTACCTCTGTATTTCAAGTGTTCTAAGGCATATGTAACTTCTGGCCCCTGTTTTCAGATACTCATGTAGAGATGATGTTACACACACACACTTTTGTATGACAGAAGAGAAGCTGTTTCCAGACTATGATTATGTTCCCTAAGCTTGGAGCTTGAGCAAAAATTAGGTTTGCTAGGTTATTTCTAATCTTGTGGAAGAAAATCACTGAGAAACTCTGTATGGCTCATTCATAACAGTGTTTCTCATCTCAGCCTTAACTTCCAGGGTCTTTGACCAGCCTATATATCTGGCAGTTTATCATTTGTTTCAAATATAACTAAATTAGAATACTCCCATTCTTGCCAGTCCTTTTCAAAGAGTCAGGTACAGCTAAAACTAGCTTAAATGTAGCTAAGACTAATAAATACATAAATTAAATAATGCATAATAATCTCATTTTCTGATAAGTACATTTCAAAAATTGCTGAAGAGTTCTTTGCAACTCATAAAGTGATAGGAATATTTCTGTTACCTGTGTATCTGCCTCTATTCTGTTTTCCTTGAACTGTATCATCCCAGGATTGCATTATTATTATTATTTTAACCACTTCGTACTGCAGGGTGTTGAATGGTCTATTGGTCTATTTCTTTTTTTAAGCAGCAAAATAGTAATTACTTTTCAATTGTATCATGAGAGGGAAAGTCATTCAGTTATGCAATGCTTCATTTATTCTTGCAATACTGTGAAGTTCTTCTAGCAAATTGTTTTGCTGTCAACATAAACTATGTTTACATTAGACATGTTCAGCATTCTAGTTACAGATAGCTGATCTAATGAGACTACAAAGCCATTACATTTTTTCTTACAAGTGGAAGGGCTGCACTGCTTTTAAACTGAATTTTTTGTTCTAATACGTTCTTCACAGTTCATTTTCTCATATTATAAGATTAAATATTTCATCCTAACAAGGGAAGAATACCAAATATATTTTGTACATTTTGTGCAGCTTTACAAATAAAGGCACATGAGGTTATGTTATTCAAAGTAAAAAGTACTAAAAAACAAACAAAGTTATAGGGAGGTTCTTGCAATTGCAAGGACCAGTACTGAAGATCACTGCATGAACATTACCTTTCTTGATTAGAAGGTAAAGAAAGCTATCACAGAACCATAGAATTGCAAGGTTGGAAGGAACCTCAAGAGATCCTCATGTCCAACTCACCTGCTACAGCAGGTTCCCTACAGTAAATAGGTCACGGGCATCCAGACAGGTCTTGAATAATATCTCCATAGGAGGAGACTCGAAAACCTCTCTGGGCAACCTGTTTCAAGTGTTCTGTCACTCTTACTGTAAATAAGTTCTTCCACGCATTTGTATGGAACTTCCTATGTTCAGGTTTTAGGCCATTGCTCCTACTCCTATCACTACCAATCACCATGAAGAGCCTAGCCTCATCCATTTGCCTCCCTGTAGGTATGTATAAATATTAATCAGATCCCCCCCTTAGTCTTCTTTTCCCCAGGCTGAACAGGGCCATTCCTCAGATGGGAGGTGCTCCAGGTTCTTTATTATCTTTGTTACCTTCCACTGGATTCCTTCCAGGAGATCCCTGTCTTTTCTGAACTGAAAAGACCAGAACCGAATACAGTATTCTAAATGTAGCCTTAATGGGACAGAGTAGCGGGGAAGGAAAACTTCTCTCAACCTGCTATCCATGCTCTTTTTAATGCACCTCAGAATACCATGGTCCTTCTTGGCCACGAGGGCATACTTCACATCCACATCTTTCTTCACAGAGCTGCTTTCCTGCAGGTCATCACTTAACCTGTACTAAGGCAGGTGATTATTCCTTCTCAGGTACAAGATTCTACACTTGTTAAACCTCATCAGGTTCCTCTCCACCCAACGCTCTGGCCTGTCCACATCTTGTTGAATGGCAGCACGGCATTCCAGCCACTTCTCCCAGCTTTGTAACATTAGCAAACTTGCTGAGTATGGACTCTATCCCCTCATTGAGGTCATCGATGAAGATTTTGAATGGTCCAGACTCAGCTCTGACCCTTGACCCCCATCACTAGTTACAGTTGTTGATGCTTAATATACAGTTACTACTCTTCCTTAGAAAATAAATAAATAAATAAATAAGCAAATGAATCTCAATAGTAAGTATGTCTTTTTAACACACTTACTGGGCCTGATGCCCCAGACTTCACAGCCACCAAATCACAGTGATACCAGTGGAACTAGTAAAAGCAGGACAAGCACAGCTTGTGCATCACCATAAGAACTGATGATTGAGCCAAAACAGTGTGTGATCTTCCACGGGAAAAATGATGCCTTTTACATAGATGCCAACTCTGACCTGAATTTCTAGCCTCTAAGTTGTTTGACCTGTTTTAAAAATACATAGATTGCCACAACAACGCAAACAATTCTACCTAAATAAACAACCACAAGCACCTCTGAAATGACAAACTTTTGAAACATCCAGAAATATTCTGATCATCCAGTTATGATTGTGGACCCTATGAGACTCAGTTATGTTAGGTCAGTTCAATCAGTAATCATGGTGACAAACCAAGTCTTAGCCCTTGCAGGATTTGCAATGACTCCTGATGTTCTTCTTGTTACCTCCAGGCTTTTTGAGAGAATAGGTAAAATTCTCCAAGCATCACCATTTTGGCTTCTGCAAGCCTTTGAAGAAACTAGTGCAGAATTTTTGCTGAGATGGATGTCCACACAGTACACAACGTGGTACTGTAGCTATATGCAGTTGCCATAGGGTGGAATCACGGCCCTGACAGAATCTCACCTACATTTCATAGGTTCACTGCACAATCAGCCCTAAGCATTTTCATAAGCAACTCAGCTGCTCTTTTCTCACCATGGCACCATTTTGGAGTTTAAAACTTTGCACGAGTAAGGAGAAAAGTGGCCAAAGGGGAAGAGAGAGGAGAAAGATAAAAGAACAATTCCTTACTTTACAGTAACTCTGTGACTTCAAGGTGCGTTATTAACTAGGACTCTGTCATTAGGGGCTCATGAATGAGCTCAGTTAAGTAAGATCAGGCTGCTTTGGTAAGTGTCCTGACCCATATAAACATCTTATCTACCTTTGCTTCTTTATCAAGGAGTCCTGAAGCATAGTGATTTAATACTGGGAAAAAGAATTACTAAACAACATAGACAAAGCTTCTCAAAAAATAATGGTTGCCTTAGGTTAAGTAGACCTTCTGTATTCTATCAGAGAATACTCACACAGATCCCACCTACCAGTTAGTATACACAGTTCCAAGCACACTAAGGTTTCCTCCATTATTGTATTCTGAGATAGGCATTTCATCTAGAATGACAGGCCACATGAGTAGTGCTGAGAATACGAGCCAAGTCACATACTGTTACTTTGGTAATTTCAGGAATGTAGTAGTTTTTCAAAACAGGCAAAAGATGTTCTACAAACACATATCCATTTCTGAGTATGTCTATCCTGTCTGACAAGTTTGATTTGCCAAATGTTCTACAGACCAAGAAGCCACAAGTTTCAGACTGGTTCCGCCTCTAAAAATGGAATTCCTCCTCATCCTTGATGCAGTGTGCTGTTGCCTGTCAGTGCTACTGTATCTCCAGATAAAGGGACATTCACCAATTAGGCAGACAGGTTTTATGCCTTGGATGCTGCTGGAAAAACTACATGGTTGAAGGAAGTCTATCAACACTCCTGAAAACATCTTAGCAAACTTCTCATTTATGACTGATATTTTTAAATAGAATCAGATCTATATTTTGCTGCAAAGACTTTCTGAGCATGGTCAAAGAATACAGAGGTACTCAAATCTATATGGGAACAAATTCAAAATAATAGGAGTAAATAAATAAGATCTACTGATTGAAAAAAAATAATTCACGTGACAGAGAGAGTCCAATAAATCAAATTGTTTACTGCTTGAATGAGAATTTTGCAGTCTTATTGGCACTAACTCTTTCATTGCACAGTTAACCATTACTTCATCAAAATTACGAGCAGAGGAATTACTGGTATGCTCAAGTAGTTTGAAAATTTCCCAGAGCTCTTTTTATTAATGTTAATGTGCAGTTGGAACATTCTATACTTTAGTTAGTGACTCACAATATTAGATATAGCCCTACAGCAATCAAAAGTGTCACAAATATCTCATAGTACACTTTAGTAGCAATGTCCTGTAAAATATCCTTTGCATCTGAAATCCATCATTTCCTAAGCAAGCTAATAAAAATGATAAGTTTAGAAATGCCTGCAGCAATGCAGGCTATACATAAGCCTGTTCTTCCACACATCACTTCACAGTGCTGCTATTAACATTCATGAGCAGTAAATCTGGCTGGTGGGAGCTAAGCATTGGCTGTCAGCTCATCATGTTCAATCAGTCATCTGCTGGTATAAGCTTGTGAATAATGCAGTATAGAGTGAGCGCTTCTGCAGATAATGACAAAACATCAAAACAACAGTAAGGTCATTACTGAGTGTAAAGCATGAGACTCATTCCACACTATGTTTTATTTAATAATACTGACAGCAAAAAGGGCCTTTTAAACCCAACAAAAATAACTGTGATGTGGTGCCATCTAGACATGAGGCATTAGAGAAGCCCAGTCTTGCAGCTGAGAGAGAAAAGGAGAGAAGCTCCCATCCACGGAGAGGCAGATCCCCAGGGCTCTCCTGGGGACTCCAGATCTCCAGTGTCCCTGGGATCACCAGACATTCCATCACCAGGGACAAGATTACCCAAGACAATCCCTCACAAGCTGCTCTTGCTGGTAAGCATATAGAGAACTAGGTTTCTAGTTCACAGCCATTGCTTGTGAACAACGCTACCAAGACTGATATATTTTTGATGAGGAAAAAAGAAAGTAATATCACCAGTTCCATGCAACATTACCAGCTCTTGAACATTCATCTATCTGGAAATGTCATTAGAAGACCATAGAAAGGCTTGAGTTCAAAGTACCTTAGATATCTAGTTCTAACTCTCCTGTTATAGGCAGGAGCACCTCCCACTAGACCAGGTTGCTCAAAGCCCCATACAGTCTTGGCCCTGAATAATCTAAGGGATGGGACATCTACAACTTCCCTTGGCAATCTGCCCCAGTGCCTTCACAGGAAAGAACTCATTCTGAATATATAATTTAAATTTACTCACTTAGGACAAGATGTTATCTATACATCTGCCAATCACATAGCTTTCCCCAGGCTCTATTAGTTTTTATTTATATGGGAATACTATTTTTCCTTCAGCACATGTTTCATGATTATTGTCAACAGTACTGATGACCTGCAAAGTAATTTGTCATTGCATGCATTTACCCACCTGCAGAGCACATGTTCTGTGTACACACAGACTTTCCTACATAGTGCCAAATCTGATATGAAAAAAAAAAAAAAAAAGGATTCTCAAATTATGTAACAGAATAAAAACAGAAAGTTTAAAGTAATCTAAGAACTATATGCTATGCAGGAAAAGTGTAAGAACAGATTAACATCTCCAGCTGCAAAATGGTGATTATCCTTAAATGTTTGAATTTTGGATGGGTAATTAACTGAGATAATGATTATATGTACATGGCCTGAAGTTTTCTTAAACTTACTTTAACATGAAAGGTAATATCCATAAGGAAGAAATGTTCTCAAAGAAAACTAACCACATTAATCAAGTCTTTCCATGTGGGAGGACAAATTCTCTCCCATAAATTATGAAGTTCTTAGAGCTTTTTTCTTCAAGCAGAAGAAATCCTACAGTGATTTCACATAGAGATTTTGATGGCTTGGTACTGTATAAGCTTCCTCAAAATTAATCCGACCCCAATCCAAGCAATGTTGTTTCTGTACTTATTTACATAGAATATAGTAGCAAGAAAAGAAAGTTACGTTGCATAGCTTCATTGAATATCATTCTTTCATCAGTCAATTGACATGGCACTGAAAAAAAAAAACTATGGTTAGTAAATACAAAAATGTAGTTTATGAAAATAAAAGTTGTAGGTGGGCATGGCTCAGTATTTTCACTTTTTCAGAAATGCAAACTTCTATCATACAAACGACAGACAGGATATTACCATCTTTATAGAAATAGAATAGCTCCAAAAGTTTGGTTTTACTGCCAGACCCAACTTTGGCTACTCATGCCCAGAGCTACTGATGAAAGTGCTAGGTTCATCATTCCATGGGTATGCCCTACACTCCTCTTCTGGAACTGTCCCTGTCCACTCCACATTTCTTAGAAACACAGCCAATAGAGAATGTTGTTTGTTGTTCGCTTGAGATCACAGTTGGGGATGAACAAACAATCAAAAGATCATATCAATCCATCCAGCAATAAAAGCTTAGAAGGAAAATTCCTCCAACAGACATTAAAACGGCTTCATATGCTCTTCAAGGTAAGTGGCTGAGGACCCCTACCTCTTCCCCAGTCAGAGAGCAGAGAAATCGCTATGACACACTACAGCTTCCAGCTGCTACTCTAGAGCTGCTACTCTATGCCCTGATGCTTCTATAGTAGGTACACATTTTATGAAATAGTAATTCCAGGCACCACACAGAGACTGAGGCTGTTTTCAAAAGCAACTACAATAAGTCTCTGCACATACCACAAAAAACACTTTAATCCTACTCTACATGACTGCTTCAGACTTATAAAAAAAATGTTTTGGTTATATTTTGGTTATACTGAATGAACACAAGGATCTTCAACACACCTGCTGAGAGGCCAGAGGTGAGAGATGTGAGATGCAGCACACAGAAAAGCAGCAAGGAGTGAGAAATGAGGGTCCTTCAAACCCTGCAGGACATTTTCTATCTCCAAAACACATTTCCAAAACAAACAAAAAAAAAACACCCACAAAACAACAACAACAAAAACAAACAAACAAAC
Source organism: Perdix hodgsoniae (assembly GCA_035772895.1). Lineage (NCBI taxonomy): Eukaryota > Metazoa > Chordata > Aves > Galliformes > Phasianidae > Perdix > Perdix hodgsoniae. The sequence continues at coordinate 26,079,618 of JAPSGF010000004.1, read as the reverse complement.
AAAAACAAGGAGGAAGCATATCATATCATGCAACAACATGACAAGAAACTGTAAGAGAAAAGACATCACACAAGAAACAGAGGAAAAATGAGGCAGGAAGGAGGAGGAAGGAATGCGGCAGAATTCATTTTGCGAAGACCTGCAAGGAGTTGAGATTCCAGAGGTGACGTTCATGATCAGGTTAAAACAAAAATAGATGTAAAATGTATTCACATTCTGTTCATCTACAGTGATCAAAATTATGCTAGCTTTCTTCCTGTAGTTATTAACACCAGTATGCAGTCTTACTGCTGTGCAAGGCTCAAACATTTACCCACATCTTACCCACAGACCGTATACATCTATCCTCTGCTGACTAAGAATTAAACTAGTACCAGTGGTTAGGCATTAACGCAGCAAGATGACCTTGCTCTGGGCTGGCTTGGCTGAACCAAGCAGACCAAGAATACACTGCTTCTTGGTGGTCTGTGGGCAGCTGATTGTTTAAAGCTTTTTGACTCTCTTCCTAATTTCCACTTGCTAAATTGCCTTATAAAGTAGTTATGTGATGGCAAGGATTTTTGCTTGTGGCATTGCATAAGTGATTATCCTTAGCCTTCTTGTTTTTCACATCACTTCCATGTGTCAGCAAGTGGCATCTTAAAAAACATCTTGTGTAGTCATGATTAGCAGAGAAAAAGTCTCACAGCACTGTGAATTGGGAAGGCAGGGGGCAAATGTGATCCACCTGCTGGCATTATAAAATCCCAGCTGAAACATAATGCCTTGGAGGCAACCTTGGGGCCTCTGAAAGAAAATTCTGATTTCTCAGTCTTGTTGTACGCATCAGTACTGCTGGCACAGAGGGACTCAGACTCTTCATAGGATCCATTCATGCTCCAGCTCCATATTCTCCTTCACCACACACAGTGGCTTACCTTCAAGTTCACAGCCAAGACTTGGTAGGCGCTGTTGAATCATGTCTATCAAATCTCGTCACAAGAATAAAGAGTACAAATTATATGATTTTGCACAAAGGGGAACTATGTCTTGTAACTACTCCTCACAGACATCTTGACTGGATAAATCAGGCAACAAATAAATATTATTTTAATATTAATAGATATTATAATTAATAAATATAGATAATAAAATTATAAAGAGATAATTATAGATAAATATAAATAATAAATAATAAATATAAACATTACTGTTATAATTTAGGAAAAAAGATCAAAGATGAAAAGTACAGGCACAGGGGATGCTCTTAATGGAAAGATGCAAGTTCAAACATACTGGAATAAGATACCTGGATACCTGGAATGAGAGGGCAAGGTATCTGAAGGCAGAAAGAAAGTTTTCTTCAGTCCATTTGCCATGGACTCTAACCAGAGCAGTCTCGAAACATGTTTCTCCAGTACCTGCTTAGACATCTTCTCACTTTTCTAGAAAAAAATATATATATTTAAATTTATTTCCCCCGCTTAGATTTTTATTGTTTTTCCATCTTCTTCATGATATTTAAAAGGAGAATGTGAAGGCTACAGTGACACTGACTGAGCTAACCATAACCGCTAGGAAGAACAAAAACTTCAGGAAACCATCACCACAAGAAAGGAAGCTAGAATAAAAATATCACAATAAAGCTTGACTTGGGACTAAATCACTGTGTTTAAAAAAAAAAGAAAAAAAAAGTTTTCTTTTTCATTGTTCTTGTGAGAAGGTCACCAGAAAGTCAACTATTATATCCTGCAAGTCTAAACTTTGAAAGACTACAAAATTTCTTACCAAAACAGTATAATACATTATGTTTTTCTTGGGGGAGTTACATTTGATCTGAAATACAGTTACAAATCCAAATTAAGAGGTTTGGCAGTTCGGAGCTCTTTTCATAGCATGGCTCATTTTCTGTTTCTACAGATGATTTGACACACAACAAGGTGTTAAGGAAGTGTCTTGCAATCAATATTCTGCAATTAATTTTCTGTAACTGAGGGAGTTGGGAGCAGCACATGAAGAAGGTCAGGGCTAAAGAGATTGCATAGTTACTATTAACTACGTAAAATAGAGCAGATGCATTATACTATTTGCGTCAAACTGCTTTACTTTTCCATATGCACTTGCACATTCATACTGCTTTTGTACATTTCCACTAAAAGCCAGGTACTTATGTTCTATACTCATGCATCAGATTTCCAAGATAAAAGCACCTGACTCTCTCTACACCCACCAGATTTTCCAAATCACAGTCACTCTTTTTTAAGAACATAACGGGCTTTTAAATTGAGTGTTTTACATAAATTCACATAGGCATAGTAGTGTTAGTACATTATTTCCATTGAGATAACACCAAACTCTAGCTGCTTTGAATGGCACTTCAGGTGTATAGCTGCATATTAAAAGCACTTGCAGAAATAAATTGAAACAATCAAATTAATTCCTGATTATGCTTAAAGAAAAGCAATTTCAGAGTAGTAGAAATTGGTAGGCCAGTCAAATCTTGTTACTCAACCATGACACATTAGATTTATGTTTTGATGCCTATTAGCTCTCTAATCGTTTTCCCCTCAAGCATTGATTTATGGAGATTTGATAGATCTCTAGGGCTGTTATCAATTACTCTAAAATGATCTGTCCTTAAAAATTTTTCATTGTTCTTCATAAGTGGTGAGTCTAAATGCTCAGCTGCATGATTCGTGCACATCAACTTTTATTAAAACTCCTCACAGAAAAGTACTAAAAGTTCATTGCAGTAATAACAGCATTTAATGCAGAAGCTTTTCTCTTAATAGCTGTCTTTATACAAAGGTGTCTGTTTCATACATATGTCTGCATTGGCAGAAATTTCTTCCTTTTTAGGATGCTGGTTATGATTTCAGGCAAACCACTAAGCAGGAGGATATTTGCATGGAAAATGAAAGAAACGATTTGGACTGGTACCCAGCTCACTTTTAAGTGGGCTTAACTATGCCTGCCTTAATCCAGCACATCTCTACAGGCTTCGGTGATTAAAACTGCACAGCAAAGTCATGCTAAGATTTCATTGTTGCTGTTATAGTGGTTTTCTTACCATTTAACCTCAGTTCTTCATGCTCCAGTTCTCTTCCTTTTTCATCATGGACATCAGCAAGAGATGTTTCTTTTCCCACAGTTCAGTATATTCCTGTTGCCTTAGAAGACCCTTCACCATCCTTTTCTTGATGTTAAACTATTTTAATATTTCCAATCTTTCTTCAGTTGTGAAATCTTCTACACCTGCAATGATTCTTGATAGCAAACTTGTCCATCTCAGTCAGAGAAACCATGCAGGAAATCAAGTCCAGACAATTTTCATAGGTATCGTTTTACTCTAAAGGCATAACAGGAGGTGCTCCAAAAGCCCAGTGTGCTCTCTGAATGCAACAGGCATTCCTCGTGCAAGCACCTAATGCAAGATGACATATGTTCATGAAAAATCATACATACAGAATTAAGAGTGGAAGCCACATTTTCAGTGTGAGAGTTCACTCAAGAAAAATAGTGTCAATGAAAAAAAACAGTGATAACAAGCTGCACGCTAGGAATTAGTATACAAACAGGTTAAAGGGTTCTGAGATTCTGTCCATGCCAACACGCCAACTAAGAAGAGCAAGGAAACATTGCACACTCCCAATTACTTGGTTCTATGACTCCCAGGAGGGTGCTGCATCAATCTACTGTACCCATATATACATACTTCAAAGATAACTAAAAATAAAACCTGCAGTATTTTGAAAGAACTGCTAAAATAACTAAAACAAGAGGAAATGGCCCCACAGAGAAGAATTAAAGAAATCCAGCATATTTAGTTTAGAAAGTTACTCAGTTATTCTTTTGGATTCTAAACAAATTCAAATTTTGCAGAAAAAGCAATATTGAGACAAATGATGGAAGCTAAAACTAAGCAAATAAGATTCAAAGTCTGTTCAGTTCACTAATGTAGAAGACAAGATTTCTCAGACTATTTCACAGAATCTACAGATATTCAGTTGACTTTTGGAAAATAGACTGTAAGCAGCAAGTGTCAAAGAGCTGCACTTATGTCAAGATTTGATTAAGTTACTGTGGCAATTTTCAAACTTGCTGAGTTTTTAAGTTCTTAAATCATTGGGTTGTCATCGATCTGTAGCTTTTAGATACAGCGTTTTGTTTATCCAGATCAAAAAATGAAAGACAAAATAAAATGAAGTCTTAGATTGGAGGAATCACTGATACTGCCAAGTTGGAAGGTCAATTTGATTCTTTGTCAGTCTCAAGGAAAGTGGGAGAGGATGCACCTGGGATGGGGAAGTATATATGTAGAGACTGAGTTATCAAAGAATCATAGAAATGCTCAGGCTGGAAAAGACTTTAAAGATCGTCGAGTCCAACCACAACCTAATGATACTACCCTAACAACCCTATTCTAAATCGTGTCCCTGAGTGATGAGAGGCTGAGAGAGAAGCCCCTCTGAAAGGGATTTGGGGTTCTGGCAACAGCAAATTGAACATGAGCCAGCAGTGTGCCCTGGCAGCCCAAAGTGACAACCATGCCCTGGGGTGCACCAGGTGAGCGGAGGGGCTGTCCTGATCTGTTCTGTGCGGCCTCATTTCGAGCACTGGGTGCAGATCTGGATGTCATAGTACAAAAAGCACATAAAACTATCATACAAAGTCCAAACGAGGGCTACAAAAACGGCAAAGAGTCTGAGGATGAAGTGTAAGAGGAGCAGCTGAACTGCCTGTGTTTGTTTAGCCCAGAGCAGAGGAGCTGAGGGGAGGCCTCATGGCAGCCTGCAGCTGCTCACAAGGAGTGGATGGGCAGCGCTGAGCTCTGCTCTCTGTGACAGTAACAAGGCCTGAGGGACTGGCATGGAGCTGACACAGGAGGGGCAGCTGGGGTTAGGGACAGGTTCTGCACCAGAGGGTGATGGGCAAGGAACAGGCTGCTCAGGGCAGTGGGCACAGTTTTGAGCTGCCAGATCTCAAGGAGCGATTGGACACCATTCTGAGACACAGGGCTTGCATTTGGGTGGAGCAGTATGGATCCAGGAGTCAGACTCAGTGATCCTTGTGGGTCTCATCCAATGGTGGATATTCTATGCCTCTATTTCACATGCAAATACACTGAACAGATAGAGAATAATTAATAAAACATGGACAAAGAATAATGGCATCCAACTCCAACCTTCATCTAAATCACAAACAAAACTTAAACACGAGCCTTGCTGGCAGCAAATAAAACTTTGCTTGTGCTCCTTTCATTCCCTCACTGCAATCTTCTGTGCTCAATTTCTTATTGGACCAGAACTACGTGCTACCACTCACAGCAGCATCTCTGACCTCCTGTGAATTATTCTGCAGTATGTGAGAAAGCCCCTCCCTGTACCACAGTCTTGCAGTCAGGCCCACAAGAAAATATAATCCAGCACAGAACTACTCCTTTCTGCACAAAGCATGGCCAGACACCATTTCCAAGACAGAAATATGCTGTTGTGCTTCCCACAACAATATTGACATATGCTCCCCTAGTATCAGCTCATAAAAACCTGGATCTCCTTTCTCCAAAATTATGTCAGTTCACTCAAGAGTCAAGATGCAGGAATCAGGGAGGTGGTTTGATACTACAGATAGCTGATAGATTATTTCCCTGGGTTGCAGGATTTCTCTATTGATTCACATTATCTCACTCAAATGCTATTTACATATCTTAATTTGATTTCACATATATTTAATTAAGTTATTTAAACCACTACTTGCTGAAAACGTGTGTGTGAGATAGTGTAGTAAAGGGTATCAGGAAAAGGGGTGCCAGGTGGGTGTATACCTGTGAAATGGCTTTGCCTGTCCAATATCCCAGATAATCATTAGCACAATACTGTTAGAACAGCAAATTGCTTCCCAGGATGAGTGCAATTGTATTTTTACAGACCTCTGCAGAAGCACAGAATAGATAGTAAACTTTAATCCATTTTCCAAACTGTGTAAAAATGAACAAACATTTATATGAGGGGGAAAAAAAAAAAAGAAAAAAACAACTGCTTGCATTGAGATTTCATAAAGATGCTACAAAAAGAGAACTGAAGGGTGATGCTGGCTTCACAATGACAACAAGCTAGAAACACATTAGATGCAACATCACAGAAGTCCCAAAGACAGACGTGAAATCAGGCATCATGAATATTACAAAGCATACGTAAATAAAACATAATCAATGAGAACCTGGTAACAGATCAGATTGTTGTTTACAAGCAGATGAACTTTACAGAGGAAATGTTTAATAAGTGAGTTTTCTACAGCTAATGTAGCCACTATGAAATTGCCACAAGAGGAGATAAAGGGAGAGGGAGGTAAATAGTGGAAGGAGAAACATCCTAAAAGTGCTGCTGTGTAACAGCAGTATTTAAATCAACCATGAAGTAGCAGGGGGTGAGGGAGTGAAATCTTAGGAATTCTCCAGAAGCCATTTAAATCCATGGGGGGGGGGGGGGGGGGGTGTATAAAAGACTTTTTTGAACATTTTAATCAAGAAGTTGAAGAAATCACACTGTAATATTTCATCAAGCTACACAAAATGGCTGACTCATGTAATGTCCCAGTTTTCAGAGATAAACAGATGGCATTAGTAACAGAAATGGAAAATGCAGTAGCTGAAATGAAAGCACAAGTTTATGCAAACTCTTCCAAACACTGTAGACCCAAGCCAGTGCGATAAATGAGCTTACATGCAAACACAAGTCACAAATTAAACAGGAGCAGAGACAATACACGCAGGAGGTGGCAAGCAAGCAAGCAAAAAAAAAAAAAAAAAAAAACAGGCATGGAAAATAAATTGGCACTCAGAACCAAATGTACAAGAGACAAAGAAAACAAAAGGAGAAATCCAGTGATGTTGAGTAGAAACTTCAATGAAATGAGTCTTACACAGTCATTCCATAAAGAGTTTCAGGAAAAACAAAACAAAACATCAGTGATGTAGAGATTTCTCATCAAGATATTTCAGAAATACAAAACCAAAAAGTAAACGTCACCCTCCCCCCTCCCCCCCCCCCCCAAAAAAAAAAAAAAAAGACAGCAGCAATTAAATTAGAAGACAAAGAGAAAAAAAAAAAAAAAAGAAAGTTCAATTATAAA